>CM044434.1:98810695-98827215 GCA_024363595.1 Xenopus borealis | reverse complement strand
ATATATAGTCAATAGAAAGCAACTACACTCCAGTCCGGACTTGCTTCAATACATGCGGGTGCAGGGCCTAAAGTATAGAATACAGATTTATTGAAAAGACCACCACTCCAATCTGAAATAAATCCAATTATTTTATTGTGTACATAAACCAACATTTTGGCCCACTTTAAGGCCTTCTTCAAGGATAATTTGTGTACAATGATATTGTGCATTTACACCCACACACCCCATTTTAATTTGGTGCCAAGAATGACATCATACACATCAAAAACTTCCATCACCCACAGTCCTATTTCTTTTACATAAAAAGTATATAGTTTCTCACCACAAGGTGTCACTGGTGAACTGTGCAAAAAGTGCTTCGGAACATCAAGTCCATCATAGGTTCTGAAGAGTGCAAATAAATTCTATACTTAGTATCAAAAAACTACAATACATTATGACATAATGCTGCTGAACAAAGCTTATAGTTACCTTGTATTTTTTTGTTGTCGTTATTCTTTGTCTCACTCACATGAAAGCAATATTTCTACAGAAAACAACTCTAGTTGTCCATTTAGCCCTTTAGGAGCAACACCATCCAGTGCATATGCTTCCCTTTTAACTCCCCCTAGGTTTTAAGCGTACATGATCGATGGGTATGCATCTGAAGGATGCTGGACCATGCTTAGCCTCTGCCCAATGCATTGACACCAACTGTTGGGATATATCCTGTGTTTTCTCCTTTTTCTTTTAAGTTAAGTTTGTGGTAAATGTTGTGGAAGCATGGGAAATCTTTAAGCAGAGACTGTTACTACACATAAAAGCTATTAACACTATAACGCAGCCAGTACGCAGAAAGTGAGTGGCCCTTTTGCTAACAATAGCAGGGGAAGAAGTTTTGCAAATATTTAAATAATTTCAACTTGATGAAAATGGCAGTGATTATGGGAAAGTGGTGAATGAGACATATGAGAGATTTATCTTTAACTCCAGTCTCCTATTGAGGAATAGATAATAGATTTCCTGCTGAAAAGCAGAACATGTAACTTTGGTCAGCTGAGAGTTTCATTAATCAGAGACAGAGTTGTAATTGGATGTAATGATCAAAAAGTGCAGGAAAGGTCTTACATTACGTTAGAAAAAGCTATAAGAATTTGTGAAGCAGCTGAACTCACAAAACAGCAGCTCAAAGTGCTAACAGGAATAAGAAGTGAAGAGAAGATTTCTCAATTGAGCACACATATGTAAATCTGATTTTTAGAAAGGCAAAGGGAAAATTGATGCAAGATTTACCAAATGCAAAGTCTGTAATAATTGTGGCAACGCTCAATGATTTAACAACTGCCCGGCTTTTGGTAAACAATGCAAGATGTGTGGCAAATACAAATCGCTTTGCCAAGCAGTGTATATAGTGTGTTATAGTAAAAGAAAACTAACCATCCAGTGATGGACTGCAGCAGTGAGGAGAGTCAGGAGGAGATCTGTGTGAGTGCTGTCAGTAAAAGGAATGGAAGTGAAAAAAGATGGACTATAGACACTGATGTTCTTTGATTAAGTATAAAGTGGACACAGGGGCAGAAACAAACATTATCACAGAGAAAATATGGAGAAACCTACAAATGAAATAGCATCAGTAGGAAAACACAAACTCTTACTTACAAGGGCAAGGCAAACATGAATTTGCAGTAGTCTCTGGTAATTACTGTCCCCTATTTGGTGCACAAACTTGAGAAGTTTGGACTGGTAAACAAATTATTTGTTGTGGAAGAATCACTGCAAAATTGGGGTGAAATAATTTCTCACAGTGGAGTGAAACCAGATCCTGCAAAAGTTCTAGCAGGTCAAAGAATGTCCAGTACCAGTAATAAAAAGGAACTGCCGAGATTCATGGGTATGCTTAGCAACCTTGGCAAGTACATTCCCAATCTGGCAGACAAGCTGCGGAGCTTGTTGCTAATGCACGCTGAATGGAACTGGACACAGTAGCAGGAAAATTAGTTCAAAACACTAAAAGACATTCTTTGTTTTGCACAGACTCTGCAAAATTATGACATGCATCAGAAAAATATCAACAGATGCAACAAAAGATGAAATAGGTGCAGTTCTACTACAACAACATGGTAAGGAACGGATGCCAGTTGCATATGCATCATGCCTTTTCACTCACACAGCACAAATATGCACAAATATAAATAGAGACTCTTGGTATTGCTTTTGGAAGTGAAGCATTCCACAACTTTATGTATTTTGGCAAACGTTATAGTTGAAACAGATCACAAGCCTTAAACTACAATCAAACAGAAAGAACTATAGAAAGCTTCTCCATGGATTCAACATTTGTTATTGAAATTGCAGAAATATAACTACAAAATAGAATATACAACAGGCAGGTTCCTTCTAGTTGCAGATGAATTATCAAGGACATGGCATGAGGACACTGTTGCATCAGACAATGAAAAGGAATCAAGTGTGGAAATACATTTTAATAGTGTTACAGCTAGGAAAGCAGAAGAAATGTGGAAGAAAATTAAAACAAGCACTGCCTCTGATGATCATCTAGAAGTGATAACTGCATTATGTTCAAACTATCCCACTGTCAATATTGTGATGAACTTTTGCACACTTTTGCAAATATAGAATATGGAAGAGAAGTAAGAACAAATAATGGTTCTCAGTTTACAGGAAAAGACTTTGTAAGATTCACAGAAGAGTTTGGATTCAAGCATGTCACTTCAAGCCCAAGATTCCCGCAGCATAATGGACTTGCAGATTATAAATTGAAAAAAGGTGTTCATTCAGGTCAGGACCCAGAAGTGGCACTCTTAAATTACAGAGCAACATCTCTGGAAGGAGGCAAATCTCCAGCAGTTATTCTTTGCAGGAAAAATACAGGCACAATTACCTGCATTGTAACTCAAGGGGCAGATTTATCAAAGGTCGAATTTCAAAGTAATGGGATATTTTGAAACTCCCATTACTTCGATATTCAAATTAAAAAGGACCAATCGAAATTTATTAAAAAATGTAATTTTCAAATTAAGGGGGGAATAGTACTTTAAATCGATAGATTCAAACTTTTTAGTGCATTCAATCAAATTCAAATCTATTTGCCCCCCAAAAAATAGATTTTTCAGATTCCACAAATGATCGGTTCTAGGAGGTACTGCACAGCCAAAAAGGGAATTCCGCAGGTTTTAGATGGCAAATGGTTGAAGTTGAATTTTTAAACAGACAGTACAGACATCGTTTTTTGCAAATTCCAGTTGAATTTGGACTATTCCCTAGTCGAAGTACACAAAAATAGCAAAATAGCAAAATATGTTTTACTTCAAATTTTCAATTTGATCCTTGATAAATCTGCCCCTTAAGTGTTACCACAATTACCCTACATAAATGGTACAGACAACATAAACAAAAGAAGCGTGAGAGACAAAAGAAGAAATATGAAGTACAAAACCACTTGAACATTTACACATTGGAGATGATGTCAGAATTTGGAATGGATCTACCTGGTATTAAAAAGCACAATGCTATGCCTAGTCTTACCTCGTTCTTATGAGGTTAAAACAAGTGATGGAAATTTCTAAGATGAAATAGAATCAGTCAGAGGAGCCACAGGACCAGGATTTGAATCACATGGAGCAGCATCTACCAGTGGATGCTTACTGACCAGAGGACAATCAAGGAAAAGATGCCACTGGAAATAGGCAGTTGTCAACCAGATGGACACATATTTTCTGAGAGATACTGCGCCCATAAAAGGAACAAGAAACTCACATCATGCCACAGTGAATACACAAAATACAACTGACAATAACCAGGCACAACCACTTTGACCCTGGCTTGACATTTTCCATATATGAGATGGACAGTCTGGAGATTTTTCATAGGGGTTGTTCACCATTGAGTTGACTTTTAGTATGATGTAGAGAGTGGTATTCCAATTTGTAATTGGTTTTAATTTTTTATTATTTTTGAGTTATTTAGCTTTTTATTTAGCAGCTTTCCAGTTTGCAGCGTCAGCAATCTGGTTGCTAGGGTCCCATTTACCCTAGCAACCATGCATTGATTTGAATGAGAATATGGAATATTAATAGGATAGGGTCAGGAAATAAAGATGAATACTAAAAAGTAGCAATAACAATAAATGTGCAGCTTTAGAGAGGATTTGTATTTTGAGGGTGTCAGTGACCCCCTTTTGAAAGCTAGAAAGAGTCAGGAGAAGAAGACAAATAATTCCTAAACTATAAAAAATAAATAATGAGTACCAATCGAAAAGTTGCTTAGTATTGGCCATTCTATAACATACTAAAAGTTAACCTGAAGGTGAACTACCCCTTTAAAACCTACAATCCAGTGACCTGATACAAGTTAATATCTCAAGCAATTTACAACCCAATATAAGTAGTTATAAAGTTGAGTGTTATGGTTTTTGTGCATGTTCATCTTGCTCAATACACCCACATATACTCTTACAACACACATTTGTCACTTCCCTTAACTTAGGGACACACGTACAAACGTCAGTGTTAGGCACATGACAAAAAGTGTTCTGTATCGTATTGCTTTATTTCCTGTATTCTTAAATGGAACTGGCCATTTACATAATAAGGTTTGTGTGTGAGCACTTTTCTCAGACATGTTGATGCAAAAGAATCTGCAATGTGTAGTGGGTACTATGGCTCATTGTGACATTATTCTTAGGGCCTCCAATTTTGAAGATTCATTTTTCAGGCAACCAGGGGGTATCCACAATGATGTGAGGAAAAATCTACAGGGTAGTATAAAGTTTGGCTGATGGAATCAACTACATGATACACAGGTTTACCATGTGTATTTACTACTTACTAGTTTTAAAGGGTAAGATAACCCCATCATGGAGTAGGCTAAAAATAAATATTGACCCAGACATCAGTCATCCCAATGTTTGGTTCACTGCCTTTGACATTTTTCTTTATGGCTCCATTTTTTCTGATCTTAGTCAGCTTCCATGACTGAGGTACTCAGAAGACATACTAAATAGACAAGCACAGGGACGGGCCTAGGGGTAGGCAGAAAAGGCATGTGTCTAGGGCGCAATAGGGTTGGGGCACTGGGCACATATATCTTCTGCCTGCACTCCCCTAGTTCAGGATCTGCAGGATTTCAAATTTTGCTAGTTTCAATATTTTTCTAGGCCCTCTGAGTCTTCCAAGTGCTTAAAAAAATTATAGTAAACACTTATAAAAGTCTGCATACATGTAAATAATTCTGTATATCTGCCAGGATATTGCAAAATTTTCCAGTAAATTACTGTTACTGTTACTAATGCATTTATCAGAAACTTAAGGAATTTTGCTGATAAGTCAATTTAACTCCCCAAATACTGGTTTGTCTATAAAGCAAGATTTAAAAATAGGCCTTTGTGGTTAGTTTAGGTCTCCTTGATCTTACTGGATCAACACAGGAGATGTGATGCTTTTCAGATACAAGATAAGGATACTGTTATATATACAAGTAGACAGCACAATAGTGGATATTTTTCTTTCTACATCTGTTGCTAGCAGTGCATTCAAAGTGACACTGTTATTGGAATGCAAGAAGTTCAGGAAGGTCACACATTGCCACTAATCATAAGCTGATTTTTTTAGGCACTGTAAATTAGGGGCCTATGGCACAAACTAAAGGAGATACATGAATCAGTCTTTTAAATCTGTTAAACAGATGGTTAACCATAAGGTTCACTGGAATATCATCTCCTTACCATACGTGTAACTTTGCAACACACATAGAAACATATTAGGGTGAATGTAATTAAAATTGCAAGTTTTGTTTACAAATGTTTAGGGCTGCTTGCACAGTCATTAGCTGATGAATATAAATGCTTTGGAATTGTGAAATTTTATTACTTTATTATTATTTATCAGCCATTTGTTTGCAGACTTTCTGAGGAAGTTGTTGGCAACTCAAACAGTGAAAAAGGTTGCAAACAATGAAGATCTTGGTCACAAACATTTGTAAACATATACATTCCCCCAATGTAGTCTTAGTGATATCCCACTACCTTAGTGAAATATAAAGCATAATGTTATAAAAACTTGGTTTCGTAAATGCAAAAAAGAGCAAAGATGCTTCTGTAGCTTGCATCTCAGGATCAAATCCATACAAAAACTGTCCACAAAGTTGCCCAGTTATTAAGTCTTATAGGGAAATATACAGCTACCACAAGAATACAGTGTCCAATGTTAAACTCACAATTAGGGTAACTGCTGAGAAATAAGAAATATTCTGAAAATACACTTGTGATGATTATGCAATTATAGAAGGGCTAAGCTAAGTTTACCTGGTGTAGGAGGAGGAGGATTTGGTATTGAGACTCAAGCAAAAACTCTTAGTGAAACATTGCCCATGCTATACTATAATGGGACACATTCTCATTAAGTTTTAACATCATAAACACTTTGTTGTGCATTTCCTCCTGTTATTGTAAAGTAAGAAAAGTCATTCCCTTCATATTATCAGAATAACGGTAGTACATTGGTAAGATAACTACAACATTTAATGATAATGGATAGTGTAAAACACACATACAATTTGGGTCCTTGACATAGCATGTGAGCTTACATATTTTGGCCTACGTATGGTACAACACCTCATTTTTTGTAATAATTATTTTTAAGGCAAACCGTGTTCTGGCAATCCCTCTCCTTAGCTAACTACATTTGTTTTTTAGCAAGCATTCTGTCCAACAGGATTTTGCAAATGATACAGTTATTGTTGTAATGTAATGGATATATCAGTTATGTACAGTACATGCTAGAAGAAATAGTAAATAAATCATCCCAGTTTATGCAAGGGCTTGGTTATAACTTTAAAATTGATTGTTTGTGAATGCTTGACCAGTAACTGCTCTATCATTAATCTAATGGACCTCTCAAATGGACCATTTGAAAACATTCAGTAACAGGTTGGAAAACAATCAACATAAAGCATTTTGCATCTGGATGGAATGTATGGCAATATACCAGGCGTGGTAAAAGGCCATAACTTTAAAAGGCTGCATTTTGGCATGTTCTCTACACTAGCAAGGTACCCCCTACTTACCTTGGTCAGATTACAGAAATGGTAATCATGGGGGTACCTGGATGCCACCAGGAAGGCCACCTCAAATGGTGTTGGTTGCCAAGAAACAACTATCAGACCATGTATGAAATGTGTTTTTCATTGTGTGTTCTTGTTCTATGAAAGTTAGTCACTCAGTTTGCAGCTTTAGACATACAGTACAGTTGTCATTGTCTCTCAGGATGACTGTCTGTACACATACTTATCTCCTCCCATTGCCCCTTTTCTGTAAACCTGAAGCCAGTAGCGGAGTAACCTAGCGGAGCAATAAGTACAAATCAAAAACTATGGTGCTGTGTTAACCAGTTAGCCAATAGCAAAAATAACAAATAAAAAACAAACAAAGGTGGGTTGTAAATAGTCCAGGGGTCTGGTTTCAGTCAGTTCACGTAGTGTAACATGAAACCTGACTCAAAATGAATGTCTTAATGTATTAAATAACTCTGTACATTTGAATTCATAGATCTTCCATTCCAGTTCAGTTTTACAGTTCCCGTTTAGAATTAATGCCTTCATGTCCTGAAGATTTTGATTGCAAAAGTGTTGCCCCACTGATGTATCACGTCTGTGATGGTTTGTTCTTGTGCGTAGTTTCTGACCAGTTTCTCCAATGTATATTCCTCATGTAGAGCACCTAGTACTTGTAATAATGTACACCACATTGGAAGAAGCACACAAATAGTAGTCCCGAATGGTGTATATGGTATTGCAAATTGATCTTTGCACAAGATGTATTTGCAGGTTTCACATCTGTTGCTGTTGCAGGGAAATGCACTGGCATCATTGTCCTCAGATTAGGTGGTTGTCTATAAAACAGGAGAGTTACTGTAGTTCCAGGAATATTTCCTTTAGTCTTGTATCTGTATGGAGCATGAGTTGCAGGTCTCTGGCTTTTATTCTAATTGTAGGTAACTAAAATAGGTACCCTGTTGTTTTCTGCCTTTTTTTGTATAAAATCACTGTGGATGGTATTCCTGATTAACAAAAGTTTTCTGTAAGGAATGGATATGCTTATTTATTTCATCAAGGTTTAATAAAAATCTGCTTGTTTCTCAGAACATTTTTTTATGTGATGGGTATGGAAACTGTCCCACCTAAGATATGCATGAGTGCCTGTTGGTTTTTGGTATAGGGATGTTTGTATGGCTCCATTTTTTATGTAGATGGTGATATCCAGTAAGTTTATGTGTGAATAAGAATGGTTATTGGTAAGGTTGATAGTGTGGTGCAATTGGTTAAATGTTTGGTGGAATGCCAATAGTTATTTTTCGGATACTGTCCATATGATAAGTATGTCATCTATATACCATACATAAGTTCAGGGCCTGGTGTAGCAGGAAGCCAGGACATTTTCCTGTAATCAGATTGGCTTACTGAGTAGCCATTTTGCTTCATTTAAAACTTCCCATTAGTTGGAGGTATATGGCATCTCCTAATTAGAAGTAGGTGTGTGTCAGTATAAATCTGATCAGTTGTAGAGTTGGCACTGTGAACATATGATTTTTTTCAGGGAAGTATTGGCAGGCTGCAATACCATCTTCATGAGGGATGTTGGTATACAAAGACTCAACATCCATGGTAGCTAGAATGGTGCCTTATGGAAGTGGTCCTATATTGGCAAGTTTACTTAAAAGGTCAGTGGTGACCTGTATGAAGTTGGGTGTTACTAACAGTGGCGTAACTACCAGGGCCCATTGGAGCCAAAAAAATGGTTATGGCAAGTGGTTTTCTAGAAGGAGATTTTACAGCACATATGCTATCAACACTCCAGCATGTGATTTATAGAGGTAAGGGCCTGACAGGGGGGCCCAGGTGCCCATCCCGTACCAGGGCCCACCAGGGAGTAGTTACGCCACTGGTTACTAACAATTGGCTTCAGGGTGTTTTCTACCCAGCTAGATATGCCCTCCGTTATTATTCCAATATCAGAGATGATGGCTTGGGGAGATCAATAAGTATAATTCTAAATTAAACTTTCAAAATCCAATAGCCCTCAAATCAAATTTAAAAAAAATCAAATCACCACAAATATAGAATTATTTGGTTTTATTGCTTATTGAAAATGTTATAAAAAGGTTAGTGTCCAACTTTGTGAGTGAGAGTCAATGTAAATATCATACATTTAAAGGTGGAAGTTCGTGCAAAACATTGCATTGCATCTGAGGTCATCAGCAAGCACTAATTGTATGCTTTTATCTCAAGGATGGAGAGACTTTGGAAAATGACATCAAGTACACATACTGACATGGTACAACCTCTATTCATATTATTGACAAAGGATGATGAAGGATACTATACATGCAAACTCCAATTTACCTATGAGAACAAGTAATATGTAATTTCCAGAACAATATACCTCAAGACTGTAGGTAATCAATGTTTCTTTTTTTTTTACATGATTTTTATATTGGAATTATTTATTTCAAAATTCAAAGGTAATACTAGAGTTACTTGCTACCCAATCCTTTATGCTTATACCCATTGATGGTTTGTTGGCAACAGGAGGATCCATGCTCAGAACAATCACTTCAGTCTGTATATGGAGCACTGTGAACAATGTAGCATTAATTGCATGAGACAGACTAGTCTATTCAAGTATGACACACTTTGGCCCTGTGACACACATGGTAATTATAGTCCTCTTATCTGTCAGGGTGCATGGCTAGCTGGGGGCACACAAGTGTATGTATAGGGCCACTAATCCAACTGATAGAATAGTTGTGATAGAAACTGGGGTGGGGTATTTGTTGCAAGGGCCAGTTCCAGCACATAGGGTGTATAATATTGCTGGGGATTATACGGTAATGTAAATATCTATTAATTAACACTAGTTCTAGTTAACCTGGGGTTGGAAATATACTGTATATCATGCTTTGCATGTGCGGGAATACATGGGCTGCATGATACTTTTGCCAGGGCTGCTTTTTCCTCCCAGTCCGGCCCTGCTGGGGTCCCATTGTTCAAACTTTTTATATTCTGATTTTTTATTAAATGTCATGATATTTGTGGGTTTAGAAAATGTGAGTATAGTTGTGGTTTCAAAAATCTCTAAAACCACTAAACCACAAAATGAGAATGTTGATAAATAAGTCTCCACGAGTTAACTTAAAGGTGGACCACCCCATTCAAGAAATTATGACATACAAGAAAGTCTATGTAGCTCTTGGGCAGGTTGTAGGGCTGCATGTGGCCTTGGATTTTCATGAAATCTATAATGTTAACTTAATTATTTCAGAAATGGCCCAGAATATTGAATCGGTTATATTTAGATATTTATAGTTTACATAGTATCATACTTATGATAGTTCCCTTATTTAAGGAACAGTGACACAAAATTTTAGAGCATAATTCTACTCCAAACTGCTCTAAGAGAAAGATAAATTATAATCCCCTTACAGACATAGCAACCTGGTTGTACTAGGAACTGAGTGGGTTTTAGCCTCACCCTGTTCTGCTCTGCCCAAGCCTTTGTCTCCATGCATCCCTATTCCCCACCCCTGCCTTTGGATTTTGTGGGAAAGTATCCAGCGACAAGGAAAAAGGTGTTTTTTTAATAAATATTTTCCATACCATGTACCATATAGGCATTCGAGGGCCACCCCTTAAAGGAACAGTTCAGTATAAAAATAAAAACTGAGTAAACAGATGTGGAGAATAATAAAATGTTTCTAATATACTGTAGTTAGTAAGGCAAAAATGTAATCTATAAAGGCTGGAGTGATTGGATATCTAACATAACAGAACACTGCTTTTCAGCTCTCTGGCACATGGGACATAACTGTTCAGCAAGTTTGCAATTGATCCTCAGCATGCAGCTCAAATTCAAAAGTAGCAGGTATGACCCATGTGCAGGGCCGCCATTAGAAATCACGGGGCCCCGCACAACAACATTTTTGCATCCAAGCCCCACCTCTGATCCCGCCTAGTCCACATCACAGTTAAAAGACCACACAGACATCAGTGCTAAAAAAGTAACCCCCCACACACAAAAGTTATAAAAAGCTATTGATGGTCAGGGCCCCCCTTACAAGTTAAAAGAAACTGGGGCCCCAAAAAATATTTTTTATAAAAACATTGGTGACAGTGCCCTCCTTACAACTTAAAAAAATTTGGGACCCCATAAAATATTTTTTTAACAAAATTGGTGGCAGGGGCCTATAGAGTATTAAAATAAAACAATGGTGGCCAGGGGATTAAAAAAAAAAAAAAAAAACCCACATTGGTGTCAGTAGAATTGAACTTGTGGCTTCAGGACTTCCATTATACCTCGGGTCTTTTCACTGCTTCAGGACTTCAGTGTCGCCTTCTTTTGTGACTTCATTTCTTTTCGCCTCATCAGGACTTCAGTGTCGGCTACTTTGTGACTTTGGGTCTTTCCGCAGCTTCAGGACTTCGAGTCTGTTTGGCACTTCCTCATTCAGCAGCAAGACATCGGAAGGAGGCGGCACGGCTTCAGCACTGGTAAGGGGGGCTCTTTGAAAGGTGCAGTACTGCCGGGGCCCCTTTCGCCCCTGATGGCAGCCCTGCCCATGTGGCCCCCTGCAAGTCAGGGAAAACCAAGAGAGCTGCAAAGCAGGAAGAAGTGTTCTGGCTGTTATGTTAGACATTGAGCCACTCCAGCCTTAATACATTACATCTTTGGCTAACTAATTATATTAGAAACATGTTTTATTTTGCACAGACTATTTGCCCAGTTTTTATTTTTATACTGAACTGTTCCTTTAAAGCTGCCACCCTAAGCAGAGGCACTCAAGTGCCTATATGGTGAATATGCTCTTCCAGTTTCTGAGGAATTATTGTTGATTTTCAGTTGTTGGGCAAGCAAAAATTGTGTTTACTGCCTGTGACAGGGAATGGGAGCCAAATCATGGCGACTCCTTAAAAATGAATGCAAAGTGACCTGCCTCTCCTTAAAGGGGGAACTATCACGAAAATGAAAATTTTATATAAGCTTCATTATTCTGAAGTACCAAACTTTTCAAATACAATCAATTAGAAATTCTGATATTGGATTTAACTGTCAATGATTATCTGACACCCAACTCCTGCATTTAGAGAGAGTGAAGAGAAACAGATACTGAGAGGGGAATAGTAAAGATAAACTTTATGCTGAAGTATGCTGAAGCTTTTATTAAATTTTCGCGATAGTTCCCCTTTAACTTTCTCCACTGATTCTCACATAAATACATCGGTTTAAAAAAATATGCTCTCTCTAAATAAGGAGATCAAGCATTGTACAAACTACATTGTTTTTTGTGCCTGTCATCACATGGCCAGGCCCGGATTTGTGGAAAGGCCACCTAGGCCCAAGCCTAGGGCGGCAGGATTTTAGGGGTGCGGCATGCTGCCCAACCACACCCACATTTGTTCAGAAACACTGGAGATACGCAGGAGATGTTGTGAACCAATCCCCATTGCTCCAGTCCTGATGACGGAAATTTGCCCAAATATAGGGGATGGGAGATGAACGCCAGTCGGCCTAGGGGCGTCCACTATATAAATCTGGCCCTGCACATGGCAGATTTATAATGGGACAGCTTTGAGCAATCTAAAGGAAAAAACATGCAAAGCTATGCTGCTGGCACAATGGCCCAGTTACAGATGCTTTTTGATGTATTTATAGGTGAATCAGTGGAATATGATCTATCTTTTATTAGAGCAGGTTATATGTTCATTTATTAGTAGTACAATACATATGTGCCAAAGTCAATCTAGTTTGACTTTGGCAAGAACTGCCTTACCAACCCACTGATAGATAACCTCTAAAATGCTGTTAGTATATTTAATCATACTTGGTATTTCCTACATTTCTACAGGATCCTCTTTTACTTGGTACATTGCAGCCGTTCCAGCAGTGTTGGTTTTCCTTATCATAGCAATGGTTGCCACATACCAATACAGGAAGGCTGCAAATAAGAAAGAATATTCTCTTACCAAATTATGAATAGTAACTGCATCTTAACTCTGGAGCACTTATTCAACATAAGCACATGGTACATAGACATGTGGAGACTGCAAGACATGGGCATGACTGCTAGGGTCATTGATCTCTTAATATTCATCTCTATTAGGCTTTCAAGAGCAATGAAAGCCCAACTTTTATTTACAATTTTAATGCATTCAACATATTATTTGTTTATGTGTTTGAGTGAAAACATGTAGTGTTATAGATTGACTCATGAGTTCAATAGCCTCAGTATCTCAGTATATACACACACATATATATATATATATATATATATATATATATTATATGAGCTACTATGCTCACTCACAAACTAAGTGTATAACTACTATACAGTATATAACAATGAACATTATCTGTTACATTCACACTTCTCACTGTAACAGTAAAATCCTGTGGTTTTTTACCCTGCATGAAGATTGCAAAATGGTGTCTCCAGTTAAACTATTTTCAAGTTCAAGATTCAGGTCATTAATTGTACATGGAAATAAATGAAAGCTATGTTTTTAGGCTTGGCATGCCACTTAAGGTATCTTTATATGAGATGTTGTATTTGTGCAAAAAGCCCCTATACCACTGGACTGTAATAGAAAAAATTACATTTTAACAAATCAAGGTTCCAAAACTGCTAAAAGAGACTGTAAACGTTGTACCATTTGAAAGTATATAGTCTACTCTACAATTAATCAGGGAAATTGCACTATAAACAACCAGTGGACACTTGACCTTGCTAAACTTTATCTTGACACAAATTTCCGTTCCCACAAAATAAGCTTTTTTCACTCCCCAGAGGATATTAACTCTTAAATGAATAAACTGTAACTCGTGGTTTACAGAAAAACATTCTCAGTCCCATTTGCAGCATAACATTGGGCATCATAAAGCTAAACCAAAAAGATTTAACTTGGAATATTCACGTACCTAAAAATACATTCAGTATTTTAAGGGAGAAGTAGTGTTTTCCCCAGAGAATTTACTCTGGAGCCCCTGTACATCCTGCAAGAAACTCAAGTTTGGTGACTATATATACTTCAACTCTTATGCACAGTGCTGTTGGGTTCACACAGACCCTCCCTATAAGATATTAAAAAAAGATGAAGTCATTGCTCTTTCCAATCAATACACTTTAGCTCAGAGTGCCTGTGGCCTGAGTTCCTTGGGAAAACTCTTCTGCCTAGTGTGATGGATTCAGTTTATGCTCCCTGTTTTAAAGTTATATTTTGAAAAACAAAACAAATACACACAAACATGCCCATGCATACAACAGATTATTTCAATCATTAAAATTAAGTTAATACATTCATGATTTTCCATGAGTAAAGCCATACTGAGCATAAGTGTACATATGTACAGCTGTTGCAAATTAATTGTTAATTCGTTGTTTCCTTTTGGGAACTGTGACGTGGACGTTACTCCAGAAGTCAGAAAAGCTGTGCTCGTTATGCCTGGTAAAATGTTCTATGTTAAATTAACCATTTAGGGAGAGAATTTTGCCAACTTTGTTCAAAATAGTTTATAAAATAATTCCTCATATGTAATAAAAAACACAAAGTTATACCTCTGGCTGTTTTATGGTTATCCATTTTTCTTGAACGCTCTATCAGTTTGATAGGATATGATACCAATCTCCTCATACTTTTAGAGTCCCCTGCCGTACTTCCATCTTGCAGAATGTTATTAGAGCTTTTGGGAACTTGCTCAAACGCCAGCCACTTAACTCGGAAATGTTGATATCTAGAATTTCACATTTACATTATTAAGTTTCTCCAAAGCTCTGCAATCAACCTATGTGGTAAAACAGGGGCTAACTCTATTTCTCCCTTGAATTTTACATAACTCTATACCTTAACAAGTAATATTGGTATAAGAATACTATACATTGTAGACTCTCTGTGGGACATTTATGGTTTATTACTTATCCTGGGATATTTCAGGCTTCATATCTACTCTTCAAGCTAAAAGATGAGTTACCTTTAAAAATATCATAGCTATCAGAGCTTTCTACAAATCCAATATTATTTACACTCTATAATTAACAGATCGGGTTTATCCGATAACCCTGTAAACTCAGGATTTGAGAATATATTCATAAAATATCCTTACACGAAAGGGTTAATTTCCACACTATATCAAGCCTTAATGCTACAAACTAATGAAATTCCACCTTCCTATATGAAATCTTGGGAACAGGAACTAAGACAAACTTTAGATCCAAAGGCCTGGGAGAAAATATGGGAACAGACAAACAAATGTTCCATTAATTTAGGCCAAATCAAAACATCCTACAAGGTCCTCACTCGCTGGTACTTAACTCCCGTAAGATTACACAAAATTTTTCCTTCTCAACCTTCCATATGTTTTACGAATTGCGGAGGGGAGAGAACAATGGCTCACATCTGGTGGCATTGTCCTTTAGCGCAAAGATTTTGGTCAAGAGTCTTTGGCCTAATCGATTCCATCATTCATATTAACAATCCGGAAAAATAACTGGATTCCCAATATTAACGGAAATTTCAGGAAGCTAATCAAATTTATCCTAACAGCAGCCAAACAACTTATAGCCAAATCGTGGAAAAACCCACAACTCTCAATACCAAAATTGAAAGCACGAATAACAGCAATAATGATAAATGAAAAATTGACATCCCTCCTATCTGGAACCCATAACAAATTCTTACAAATTTGGAAACCCTGGGCACCTCGAGCCACCAGTCAAGGCCTTTGTTTATCCTCCCTTTCGGACTAAGATAAGTATGTGGGTTGTGGGTTTTTCCACGATTTGGCCTGAAAAGCTTTACGTAAATGATTATAAGGTTACGAAAAAGTAAGGGTCCACAATGATCCCATTATATATTATTTACAGTTGAAGCTCTCTCAGCAAAGTAGGACTATACGCTTCCATAACAAAACAACAGGGCAACAAGTTTGAGTTGATGTTATAAGTTTATTATAATTGTATAATTAAAGGTTGATATGTTTGTAACACTATAAAACTAACTTGTTAATCTTCACATTCATTTGTTGTATTTTGGAAAACTTGAAAAATCAAAAATGATTATACTTTCTGTAACAAATGTGAGAATTGCAATAAAAATATTGTTTAAAAAAAATAAATAAAAAGCACAAAGTTTTGCCGGTTGCAGTAACATAACTCCCAACTGTCCCGTTTCCATTTTGATGGCTCAGCCCACAGTCCTGGATTTTTATTAAGAAGTCCAGAGTTCCTCTTTAATCTTGTGCACTGACGCCAGAAAAAGATACGTTTCTTAAACTTAATTAAATAAGAGTCTTTTTGGCAGACAGCAGAGAATACTCAGTACCTGCACTTTGATACATTTTTAACAATTTAACATAAGCTAAGATATTATTGTAACTATTTAAGATAGCCAAGTCTCTTGGGAGAATTGCGACTCATATTTTAAAGGAAAAGTAAATGTTTTTCTTTTTCTTTCTGTAAATTTGCTCTAAACAG
>CM044434.1:98719130-98806184 GCA_024363595.1 Xenopus borealis | reverse complement strand
GGGGACCATAATCTATGGTTTTTTGAGAAGCAGTAAAGAAAGGTGAACAACCCCTTTAAAAGAATACAGCATCCAAGGTCTAACACGTTTCAGATCTACATAATTCCTCAGAGACCCCAGAATGCTGTATTCTTTTAATCAAATGTTAGAATAAAGAAATTTTAAACTGAAAGTGGACTGAGTAATTAGTGACCTAATTTTGGTGTGCGCTGCAAGAATTTGAAACCAGTAACCAATCAGTGACTTGATGGGGGGCCACATGGGTCATAACTGTTTGCTTTTGAATCTGACCTGCATGCTAACTGAAACTCACTGAATAGTTATGTCCCATGTGCCCCCCCCCAAAGTCACTGACCAACTCAGAGTTAGAGAGCTGCAAAGCATGTTATTTTTACAGTGAACTGTTCCTTTATGGGAAAAACTAAAAAGCAGGGTTGTTATCATAGAAGCTAATGATACAGGGCTGATTATGAATTTCTGATGACAAATGTATTATTTCTGAGTTGTTATGTAATGTGAATCTGAATGTATTACGTATTATCCTATTTTGACATATCTATATACAGTATATTGTGAGTTGTTCCCTAAGCCCAGGCTAAAGAGCATGTGCTGTGAGTCAGCAGCAAAGAAGATGGGAAGCTATTAGTGGCCTCTTTAAATGCAGTCACTTTGTCTTTGCATAACCTCAATATGTTATGCAGAGATGAGCATAGAGGAAAGGATTCTTAAGTGTCATGGGAAATTCCAACACAACTATAAATACTGACCTCGATTTTGATGCAACAAATACCATATTGTATTATATTTAGGTTAAGACTGTAACACCACATCTTATATGGGAAAGTAAAGATCTAGTTCTAGTAGTAAAAAAATAATGAACATAAACTCTACACATGTATAACCTTTAATAACTGTAAGATCTGTTAAGAGGTTATGGAAAAAGACATACCTGTTCAAAGAGAAAAATTAGTAGATGTATGATATAGTTGTGAACAAATCCACACTGTAACATGAATTACACAATGTGGCTTTCTGTATAGACCAGGCCCGGACTGGCAATCTGTGGGTTCGGGCAAATGCCCGATGGGCCGCTTGCTTGAAAATGTTAATGGGCTGCTCACCTAAAAATGCAAATTAGGTCTGTCTTTAATATGTAAATTATTCAATCCCTTTAGAAACGTAAATTAGCTGTCTGTAGTAGCCAGCCACAGCTAAGCCTGCATTTGTTAGTGTTCATACCTGTACAGACATATGAGAGGAACCAGGAATTCTGACCAACTTCAGTTAGTAATATTAGAGTTGCTTGCTATATACCCAATACTTTATGCTTATGTTAGGTATGTTGGCAACAGGAGGATCCATGCTCAGAACAATCACTTCAGCCTGTATATGGAACACTGTAATGTGTAGCATTAATTGCATGAGACAGACTAGTCTCTTCAAGTATGACACACTTTGGCCCTGTGATACACATGGTAATTAAAGAACTCTTATCTGCCAGGGTACATGGTCTAGCTGGGGGCACACAAAGGAAAATTTAGAATATACTGTAAGTATAGGCTCACTAATCCCTCTGATAGAATAGTTATGATAGAAACTAGGGGGAGATTTTTCTTTGCATGGACCTGTTCCAGCACATAGGGTGTATAATATTGCTGGGTATTATATGGTAATGGACTCTTAAAATATCTATTAATAAACACTAGTTCTATTTAACCTTGATGTTGGAAATATATATCATGCTTTGCATGGGCTGCTTTGATACTTTTGCAGGGGCTGCTTTTTCCTCCCAGTCTGGCCCTGGTATAGACACATAACAACATTAAGGGGGTTATTTACTAAAATCCAAAAATTAACACTATTTTCTTAAAACCACTTCAACCAAACTCCGGTACCATATTTATCAGTAAATTTACTCGGAAAAATCTGGTACGGGAAAAAACTCGATAAATCGCAAAAAAGTTGTATGAATTTTTTTTTGATTATCGCCTGAAAACCACAAATTTTTCAGATTATACTAACAAAACACAGCGTAGATCATGATATCTTCCATTTATAAATGGGACATCTGCCATTTACCTCTACATGACCCCAGCAGGTTTGAGCTGGAGTACTTTTTTTGGGACTTTTAACTCAGGGTTTAATAAAGCTTCAACAATTGCAGTTGTTTTTACTACAAAAAATTGTGTTTTTTTCCCCTTTTAAAACCAACCAGAAAAAAATCAGACTTTAATAAAAAAAAAGCCCTAAATGTTTCCTTTCAGTGATATATACCATAGATTCTGTTGATCAGCGCTGCAAAAACCTCTCTACTCTGTTATGGGATTAGCAACACACTCCATGTAAGAAATGCAGGCTGCTGAATACGAAAGCTCAGGACTGAATGTATAAGTGATTTAGCCAGGTAATTCCATCACAAATTACTGGCCCATGTGATCAGCTTTAATTACAGGTCCAAATACAAGGGTGCACAAAATAAGGAGTTTTTCTTTACATTTAAAAAGTTGGCATTATCTTGAGAACGGAGTATTCTGTTGGTAAGTGATAGCAAAGGATTTTAGATATGGGAAACAAGTGAGTATTGCACTTTATTGTTTGATTGCCCTTTAATTTTATTTGTCCTGGGAGCCATCAGAGCTGAGATTTTGTACAACTGTAATAAAAGTCAGCTTCTATATAGCATTTCCTCCATCCACATTTCTTCATCAGATTAGATACAAGACCACAATAATTATTTTTGCAATTTTATCTGGGAGGGGGAGGACTTTGCTTGTCACTTTGCAGGCATCTTCAAGAGATATAGCTTTCAACAGTAAATGCAATGGAGTTATATGGTATTTTCTGATTAGGTGCAGCAGTCAAATGGAGAAAGGGTTACAACAGAGAGAGGGAGACAGTGCATGTGGGTTAGAGATCTGAGAAATGGCAGTAACACTAACTAACATGCTGCAGGGGAATGTAGATGTAAGTCAAACAGCATGTCTTACATATACTGTGTATACAGTATAGATTATAGAACATACAAAATCCATGACTGCATGAACCATATAATAGAAATACACATACTCCAGTACATCATATTCTAAGAGGGATTAATAAAAAAAATAGTTATTACTTATACAACAACTACTGAATACTATTGAACCCATATATGCATAAAGCATGGAATTTAAAATGCTTCTTGTGAATATGTACCTTTTATAATGGGCTACCACTTAGCAATTAGCATAAATGTTGTGATCATGACTCTGCTTGATCAATTCCAGACTATGGATAGTCATTTCTAAGTTATATCCTTTAATAAAAATATGAAGTGGTTGAGAGAGGCAGTTTATTAATGATGTGCTGATCAACAAAAAGTCAACCCGCACCCAAACCCAATCACTCCCAACCAGCACCAGGCCCAATCTGGGCCAGTCTGAACATTACTACAATCTCTAGTTCTCGCCTCATACAGACGCATAAGGTAGCAAGCAATAGAGCAATGAGGGAAAAGTCTGGGACTTAATTTTAAGTCTTCTCACTGCAAGGTGTTCATGTGCAGCAAGCTACACCTAAATACAAAATACTTCTCCAATTACAGCAGCCCACTCATGAAATACAGACACCTTGATATAGAAAGGGTGCAGTTTGATGCTATAGACCATACAGAGACATTAAGATTTATTAGAAAAGAGCATGGACAATTTTACATGGTCACAATTTGTTGCACACATTGATGGCATTCATTAAAGATATTCCTTCACACCAGTATAGTCACAATCAGCTGCTTTGCCACTTGTTCTAAACTGCTTGCAAGTGTGACTATTGAAATAGGGATCCCTGGAGCTTCTGTCATCTGGCAGTGATTCCAGCATTCCCTCTTTGGCCTGTGTCAATAGGTGGAGCAGTCTTTGAACCTAGATGCACCCAAAATTGCTTAAGTTTAACTAGACACAATGTGCTATGAGGAAATAGCAGTTCAGTTGTTATCACAGATTTTGAGAATTCCCTTTAAAGGGGTTGTCCACCTTCAAACAACTACAGATGCAGTCACTTGGATTTGTGTGTTAAATGCGTCGTGACTTAACTCATCTATCCCATTTATCCCACTTAGCACAGAATATTGTGTCACAGCATCCCATCCAATTAAAGAGTTCACCATTGAAAACAATGGTGCTTTGGTATGCTAATGAAAAGGTTAAATGCATTAAATGAGTTAAGATAACTTTAGATAACACAGTTTCTTCAATTAGGCCCGAGTCACAACGCATTTAACTTACAAATCCAAGTGACTGCATCTGTAGTTGTTTTCAGATAGATCACCATAAATAACGCCTTTTTCCAATTACTGTCTATTTTCTATTTGTAACCGTTCTTCTAATATTGAAATGTAAAGTGTCATTTTTCACCTTCTAAAGCAGCTCTGGGAGGGGGGGGTCGCTGAACCCCCCAACTGTTCTGAACTGATACATTAAATGGATATATTTCTTGTCTTTGTCCCTGCTGAGCAGAATCTCTGGGTTTCATTACAGGCAGCTGTTAGAATTGATACAATAGTTGCCAATACTCCAGAGATGTTGCTTTTGAAAAGTATCAATTAAATGTTGCCAAATGGTATCAGTTTAGAGTCTGCACCTGCATTACTGAGCTGCCAGACTCGAACACCGGAGACACCAACATTCAACTTTAAACTTAGATTTTGGAAAAACTGTAATAAATAATAAATAATGGAAAGTAATTGAAAAAAAGTCTTTATTTATGGAGAACAATTTTAAAACCACTGAACAGAAAAAAGTGTTTGGAAGGCGAACAACCCCTTTAAGGGGTTGTTCACCTTTCCTCACTGCTCCCCAGAAAACAATAGATTATGGTCCCCAAAGCATAGTTAAGTTATTTTTCACACCTATTCTATCTCTTTTGAACTGAATCTGATGTATAAAACGCACCATAACAGCTGCAATTTGCTGTGAGGCATTTGAAAAAGTTTTTCATGGGGAGGAGCGTTCACTCTCTATGCAGAGTGAGTCACATGGCAGCAGGCTCTCTCCCCTCACTCCCTCCCCCAGCATTTGTTTAAATGACACACTCACTAAGAAAATGCATTGACTTGCTCTCTCCTTCCCACCAACCTCCCTCCCTGATTTATAGCAGAAGATAGTTCAGTATACCATCGTTTGTATGGAAGCTGTCACTGTGAAATATGCTTGTACATGCTGCCTCGGCAACAACAACAGCACATGTAAGGATTAACAGTACCTCGGTGCTCCAGTGATAATGAAAGGTTAAAGTTAAAATTATTCATTTGCCTGCCGTCCTTTCTTAGCCCACACATTTATGAGCCTGTCAGAAATTCTCTCCCTGATCGGGTTGCTTTTCTTATGCTGGTATTTGCTGTGCTTCGTCCCTCCCTCAGTGTTTCCTATTGGTTCAATGCATATCCATAGAGCCGTAGCACACACTACAAATTACGTCATGAGCACTGAAGGGAGGGGGGAGGACTGAGAAGTGTCGCCGAACCCAAGTTAGAAAGACAGCTTGAGGAGATTTTGCTGTGGTGGAGTTGCGTATTTCGGGTTAGTTAACTCTGTAATGGTTCATTTTTGCTAATGAATGTATATTGGTGAAATGACTAATATATGCATCTGAATGAATTTAGAAACTTTATTCTGAAGGTGAACCACCCCTTTAAGAATAGGGAACAGTTAAGCTGAGGATAGCTTAGTGATGTGGAAAATGGAGCTTCATTTGTTTAGCAAACTGTCAAAGCATTTCAAATTCTAGCAAAACCTGCCAAGTTCAAGTATAAAGGTGGCCAAACACGGGCAGATAAAAGCTGTGTCGGCAGCTTATCGGCCCGTGTGGGGGGCCCTCTGACGGGCTTTCCTGATTGATATCTGGCCAGATGTCGATCGGGCAGGATTAAAAATCCCGTCAGATCGCGGCTGCATCTGTTCGTTGATGCGGTCCCGCGATCCGACCGCCCGTATCTGTGCCATTCTGATCCGATCGTTGGGCCCTAGGGCCCACGATCGGATCAGCTCGATATCGCCCACCTCAAGGTGGCCAATGAGCAGATCTCTACGAGTTTAGTTAAATTTCATTCAAATTCGATTCGAGTTTTCAAGACATTAGATTTTTTTTTTAAATAATCCCCAATAAAAATTTTGAGTATATTTGAATTTAAAGGAGTTTACAAAAAATCCACTTGAATTTTAAATTCAACCTTTGATAAATGTGTCTCCCTATGTTAGGTTTAACCTACTCAAGACCTTATAAATTCCTAGTGATGTATAAAACCAGACACTGAATGAGTTTCTAAGTAGGTCATAGCACTGCCAACTGGAACAGGCAAAGAACTTTTGTTTGGTTAATTTTTATATTGATTAGAAGAGAGAATCTTCCTCTGCTTGTCTCATCCAGGCTGGAATGAGTGTTCTGAGGTTTTTGAATTTCCATTTGGTTGCTGGCTTAGAATACTTATTCACTTGTAAATAAGACTAGACAAGAGCAAAGAACAAATCCAATAGGTATAGCATGCACAATTAAAGGAACAGTAACACCAAAAAATTAAAGTGTTTTAAAGTAAAGAAAATATCATGTAGTCTTGCCCTGAGCTGTTGAAACTGATCTGTTTGCTTCAGAAACTCTACTATAGTTCATATAAACAAGCTGCTGTAGAGCAATGGCAGAAATTGAAAAACGGCTATATGGCACAGGATAAGTAATGGATAACAGATTACATTATGTTCTATAGAGCTTATCTGCTATCTGCTGTGTAATTTGAGCCTTTTCTCCTTTGAATAGCTGCCCTCATGGCTACACAACAGCTTATTTATATAAACAATAGTAGTGCTTCTGAAGCAAACACTGCAGCTTTAACAGTGCAGGGCAATACTGCATTGTATTTTTATTTTTGATGTTACTGGTCCTTTAAGCACAGCATTACAATAAACAGGTCTGACCAGTAAATGCCTGAAATGTGAAACTTGGGAAAGTTCCAGAGCTCAGTGTTTTCTCCTTGTCTGGTTACAGTAGGTGATGATTGCAAAAAAGCATTTTGTGGTTATGAAATAGTTTCATTGTGTCATTTCAGTAGATGACATCACAGATTACACTGATAGGGTCTATTATTAGAGTACATACTCTTTGCTTATTAATATACATTATGTAACAGTCATACTAATAACAAACAAAATGTAAATAGGTGTCTGTTGGGCCAGTAAAGAAATGGCTCTTATTTTCAGAAAAATAGCCACAATTTCAATAAAAACAGGGAGAAAATACATCCTTATATTGTTACTTAAATATTTAGTATATCTTGATGATGTGTATTATTCTCTGAAAAACACAGTCAATTTTATAAGCAGGAACAATTGTTTCTGCACAATGAAGTTACCTATACTTAATTACAAGTGTAATTTCCATGTTAGATGATTTGTGTCAATTTCATTATCAGGAAAAGTTTGATAAATGGGAAAAATAAAGAATGCTTGGATTCTTCATGACTCCTAAATTTGATACGTTTAGAGAGCACCCTCTGTATTGGTTGCAAACAGTGAACAAATAACATTTCCTCCCCTAATTACACTGGTATCTTTTTGGTATGCAATAAAAGCATTAGTGTACAATTTGCTGGGCACAATTTAGTTGGGAGTTGGGCTGGGGCTTAAAAGGTCCCTGCTTTCTCACTAGATCATGGATGTCAAACCTTTTGGCTTCCCTGGGCAACATTGGAAAAATTAAAATTGTCTTGGGCCACACATGAAATACATAAACACTTTTGATATGTAAAAGTAAAGAAAATACACATAAACAAACTACAATACCAGTTGGATAACCAGATGGAGCTATATACTGGAATATGGGACACCTGGATATTAAATATACTTTATTGTTATTATATTATTATTACTAATTGGGCAATGGGCAGAGTCCCCCCTCCTCCATAGGTCACCACATTGTTTCAACCTGGCATAGTAGCCTGTTCCTAACAAGACGACAGATTAAGGTGGTTAATGTGTGTGGACTTAAAGAGCACAAAGTGTTATTTCACTCTCTTGTTTTCTCCTATTTCCATACCTTTATTTCTTAATTTCTTTTTCCCTTCTCTTCCTTTTCTCTCTCCTTCTACATAAAATGTGAACCGAGAATTTCAAGCTGGGACGCATTCATATCCATCCTGGGCTGCATGCGGCCGTCGGGCCACAGGTTGCACACCCCTGCATTAGAGCATCTGAGTTAAGGGTAAGTGCACTGTTGGTCTTACTCAGGCCCGGACTGGCAATCTGTGGGTTAGGGCAAATGCCAGATGGGCTGCTATAAGGTGCCATAGAAAGTCAGTATTTAGTGGGCTGGTGGGGACTGTTTGGGCCTCTATGTGGGCTGATTGGGCCTCTGTGTACCTGAAATGCCAGGGCCTATTTTGATTCTCAGTCCAGTCCTGGTCTTACTACTCAGTCACACTGTTTGCTGGGGGACTTGGTGTTGCACGCAAGCTTACATATTTTGGCCAAAGTGTGGTACTAACACCTAATTTTTTGCTTAAAATGTTTCCTCTTTCTATTTAGTTACTCCTTGTAATTCAACTCTGTAGTGAAACCTTCCAAATACCCCAAAATCCAAGATGGTGATAAGCCCAGGGTTATGTTTCTATGTTGCATTTGCAAATAATTAATTGGAACAGGCTGGATGGGTGAATTTTCCATGTTAGCAGGATCATTAACGAGCATAAGTATCATTGTGAATGCCATCAATACACATCCAATTTTGTATTAATTTTAGCTCTTTGGCACTTGCCCTTGTAATCATAAATTATGCTTTTTAGTTGGGTAATTGTGTACCTTTTCTAGTGTAATGAATTATTGTGACAGAACTGCCAAGTGATACACACTGCATTTATACTTACCAAACATTTCCTGTGGTGAGCTTATACTTAACACACCAACTGTTTCTGAAACAAATTCCCCCACGTAAGATTTTAGTTTAGTATATATATATAGTGTTAAAATGTTTTTTTTAATATATATTTTGATAATCCCAACTGAAATCACAAATGGTAATACAGTATATTTTCTAATTTACCTTCTGTTCCTTCAAGTGGCCATCTCCTTTAAAATCTCAGTTCAATGATGTACTTGTAACCGGCATAGAATCACTCATATTTTCTACTATTTTGCTTTGTTTGATCTATAGGTTCATTTGCATCTGTTGTGAGGCATATTGGATGCTACTTGCACCAGCAGTCACTTTTTTCCATGAGTCTGTGTATTGGTTTTGTGACCAGCACAGTGATGCTGAGTGTATTGGGACTTGACCACTTGACAATGTCATAATACTATGTACACATGCCTTTAATGTGTGGGAAAAACTAAATGTACAACTAAATAAGATTTAACTTTATACAAACTTTGTTTTGTATTCCGATACACTATAACTTCCATTCTGATATGGATAAATATTTTACTTTTCATATAGAATTTTAACATCTAGGGCAGTGATCCCCAACCAGTAGCTCTCCAACCCCTTGGATGTTGCTCCCAGTGGCCTCAAAGCAGGTGCTTATTTTTGAATTACTGGCTTAGAGGCAAGTTTTGGTTGCATAAAAAACAGATGTCCTGCCAAACATTCTCTCCTGTAGGCTGCCAGTCCATATAGGGGTTACCAAAAAGCCAATCAGAGCTCTTATTTGACATCCACGTGGAATTTTTCATGCTTGTGTTGCTCTCCAACTCTTTTTTAAATTTAAATGTAGCTCACAAGCAAAAAAGGTTGGGGACCCCTGATCTAGGGGGTTATTTATTAAAATTCAAAATTGTCTCGTTATTTTTGACCAAAAATCCGCATTAACTTTTTTTCTCTTGTGTGTGAAAAGACTTAATAAAATTGTGAACAAATCCAAACAGTTGCATTTTTTTGCATTTGTCGCCAAAAACTGCAACTTTTTTGGATTTGACACCTGAAACCTGAGATCATATTTGATGCCCCGAAACCAGGAAATATTCAGATTATTGAATGAAACCCAGTGCAGATTAGGATATCTTCAAAATGTCAACATTACATCTGCCATCGACTTCTACATGAACTCAGCAAAAAGAGTGTTACAAATGTTGTTATGCTGTGTAAAGTCTCTTTTATAATGTGCTAAATTTGATTAAACTGTGAACTATAAGTTAATATTAGGGATGCACCGAATACAGGATACGGTTCGGTATTCGGCCAGGATTCGGCTATTTTCAGCTGGATTCGGATTGGGCCGAATCCTTGTGCCTGGCCCAATCCGAATCCGAATCCAAAAAATCATGTGACTTTTCGTCACAAAACAAGGAAGTAAAAAAAATTTCGGCACGCTTTTAACCTTCCCCTCTCTAATTTGCATATGCAAATTAGGGTTTGGTTCGGTATTCGGACGAATCTTTCACAATAGATTCGGGGGTTCGGCCGAATCCAAAATAGTGGATTTGGTGCATCCCTAGTTAATATGTAGGATAGGATTTATTCTTATTTTGTCATGACCTTGTGAGAAGGGGAAATTGATTGGACATGATCATCATTGATTGGTTACACGGCTCTTGTAAATGCTGTTAAAAGTTTTTTCATGTAATAACCTCTTTCTAGGAGTCTATTATGTAGTTGGCATGACTTAGATATAAAATCATCAAAGGATGAGCATATTTGATGTAGCAGTATAAACTAACTATAGGGTATGCTTTTTATTAGATGTTTTGGATGGGCAAATTTTTCATGTAAAATGGTGTTACCTGTTAAATGTTTGACGCTGAAATTTTTTTGTTAGCAAAGTTAGACTCTCATTTTCATCCCCCAATAAACCGTGACCAATTGTAAATCCTTTTTTGGCCCTATTGTTTCTTGTCATTTTTAAACTTTTGTATTTTTCTTTCCTTTATTTCCTGTTCCACATGTTTTGTACATTTTTTTTTATAATATTTGAAAACCTTTCATAATGTTCACTCATATTTTCATGATCTCTTTTATATGTGGCAATCTCTAGTTTTAATTCATGTATGCTATGCTTTATTTTTAAGTATGGGGTTTGTCAGCCTTAGAGGACATTCTGATAAGATTCAATCCCGGCTTTCCATAAATTCTGTATCTCTGGTAGGAATTTTTTTTTTATGTGTAAACCCCTTGGTATCATATAAGAGATATATATTTCCCATCAATGATTTGGTTTCTTTAAAGGATCATGATTCTAAATTGTTAAATAATTGTTTAATAGAAAGTTGATCTGTCTTATTATCCTGAGAGAAAACTTTGCTTTCTTTACTTAAAACTGAGCTTTCCATAATAATAATGAATGAATAATGAAAAAGAAGCACTTTACTTTAATGAGCTACTATATAGGACAATGTTTAAATCACAGTACTTGATAAAATATTAATTAAGTAATTCATTCATTATCACTTAGAAAAATGGGAGACTTAATTTAAAATAGCATACAGACATTGGTTAAGGAAGGAGAGCAATCAGTTCCTTATAAGTAAGAATTTTTTTTTAAAGGAGTAGACTCTTATAAATCTATACAAGAGCCATTTTATCACCCATATACCTAAGAAACATGTGTAACAATACTGCATCAATGTAAGAGAAAACACCTGAATGATATCTTGTATAATTCTATCAACTATGAGTAGTTTTTATTCAGGTAGTAACTACAGAAGAAATTGACATTTTGTATAATTTGAGTAATTAGAAATGTGATTACTTCATTTTTGTGAGTTTATCCTTTTTTTGTTATCTACTCATAGTTAGAGATAGAGAAACCTTTTGAAGAGCAATTCATACAGTACATTCACACATGGTCAATCAAATGAACAGGGCTTAATTTCATAAAACAGCATTGTGGTGGTTATACAAATGGCCTGCAGAGGTCATTGTGCACAAGTTATGCTGTGTATACACAGTACTGTCTATTCTTAAGAAGGAAAGAGTTTATGTTACTGTTGTGTAATGGCTGCATGAACGTGCTAATAAAGCCCTGTTATACTCTGCTCATCCGTGACAACAGATTTGGCAACAAGATTTCTCTTCTACCTTTGCAGCAGCCTGCAGCTTTTCTTCCAAACCCTGGTGAGCCTACAATACCTTTTACTAATTGGAAATGACTTAATTGCCGCTGACCATTGGGAGATGTCTGCTGCTTGAAAGTGTGCTTTATTATTCTATAAATTACCTGATGAGACTTATGAAACTGTTCTTACTGCTATACTTTTTCGTGCCAAATGTTGTGTTTTCATAGCCTAGGATGAGTAGAGTATAACACTGCATTATTAGCAGGCTCATGCAGCCATTACACAACAGTAACATAAAAGCTTAAGCAGTATTGACAGTCATGTGTATGCACAGTATAACTCATGTCCACAGTGCCATCTACAGGCCATTTGTATAAACACCACATATTCCCCCTACAGTAAGAACGCATTTGGACAACCATAATAAACAGCAACAATAAAACGTTATGCAAACAGCAATATTAGGCATTCTTCACATCACATAGTCCTTGGTCCATGCAGGTAGTTTTCTGATTCTCTCAGTATGCCTCAAAGATTGACTTTCATCAGGCCTGGCAGGTGGCATCAGGAGTAGAAAAATCAATCATCAAATGCAGCTTATCCAAAGTCATATTTAACAGGAGCAAGACGACTTGCATTCCATATTCATCCATCAGACAGTTCATATGTGTATGGTCGTCACTGGCGTCTCACTTCAAGTGGTGTAGTAAATTTAGATTGTCCTTGTTTCAGAATTCCTGGTTTCTTAATTCTGACTAAAGATCCAGGCTGAAAGTGCACTTCTCTTGCACCACGTTTTCTGTCAGTATAAGCCTTGCATTTGGCTTGTTGATGTTTGACAATATCAGCAGAAGATTATTTTGTAGGCACAGTAATTTGTGGAAGTTTGATGTCTGCAACATGTAATTTAGTGCACATCTGTCTGCCATGTAATAATTCAGCTGGAGATGCTTGGGTTGTTGCATGGCACGTTGCTCTGTAGTTATGTAGTAAGGTTTGCTGTCTGTAGTGCTAATTTCAGACTTCTGTTGGATTTCTCGTTTTCTCCATTTGCTTGTGGGTTATAAACTGAAGATGCGCATTATTTGCAAATAAAACTATATACGCAATAAACTATGTGCAATAATCCTCTCTCTCAGAAAGATTTCAAACTCAGCTGAAACAAACTGTGGTCCATTGCCTGATATTAACTTCTTTGGATTACTTTCTCTGCTGAAGACTGTAGACAGAAATGTAATTACTGTAGCTGATGTTATATGAGAAACAAATGCAATTTCAGGACATTTACTGTAATAGTCTATCAGAGTTATAGAAAATCTGCAGTCTATGGGAGCATCTGCAAAAGGACCCACAATATCAATAGCCAGTTTTTCCCATGCTGAATCAGGGAATGGTACTGGCTGAAGTGGTGGTGTATGTGTGATAGCTGTTTTGTCATGATTCTGACAACACAAGAATGAATAGCAGTTACCATATCGGCATCTATTACTGGCCACCAGTATAGCTTTTGTAGTCTTTCCAAACGAAAGAAAAAAGATTTACCTGTGCAGAGACCTAAGCCTAAGCCTAAGGCAATGGAAATTTTTAGAAAACAATATAGTGTAGTATACTTATATAATGAGGAATCACCCCGTGTTCCAAACTAAGATAAGTGAGTTATGGGGGTGTTTCTCCTTCTTTCTCCTCGAACCCAAACCAGTGCGACTTTCACTGTCATATAGTGATTATGGTAGGTGTTTTTAGGTGATTGCTCCTATCTTAAATCCACATACATATTCCCTCCTCCACCAAAATGGCTGAAGTGCCTACTTACAAACCACTAATGTGGTAAAGTTTTATGAGCTTTTATTGCAAGGTAAAGGCATTAAAGTTAAAGGGCTATGATCAGCGCATAAGGTAAATTCTCTACCCCATAGGTAGGTTCTACATTTTTCTGTTGCCCAAACACATGCTAGAGCTTCTTTTTCAAAAGTTGTATACTTACGCTCTGTCTCTGTAAGTGTTCAGGATGCGAATGCAACAGTTTTCTCTGAATGATCAGCATGGATCTGAGTGAGAACTGCACCAACACCATAGTCTGAAGCATCCATAGTAACCATAGTGGGTAGTGCAGGATCAAATAAAGATAGCACTGGACTGTTCACAATTAACTGTTTCACCATTTCAAAGCTATGTTGAGCAGTCTCTGACCAAACCAGACTTGAAGTTCCACATAGTAGTGCTCTAAGTGGCTCTACAACGAAATCATAGTTGGGAATAAACTTAGAATACCATGAAGTAAGACCTAAAAATCAGATAGAGTAGGTGCTTGTGTTACAGCGTTGACATGATCAGGGTCCGGCAGTAATCCCTCTTGTGAAATTATATGACCCAGAAATGACTTTGGAAAGGTTCAGTTTCAGTCCTGCATAATGAATGCATTTCAGAAACTTTTCTAGATACTTGTCATGAAGATCCATAGTTGGAGCGTAGAAAATTATATCATCCAAGTAGCATTGTACACCAGGTATGTCATGGAGTATAGAAGACATCAGTCTTTGCGACAATTCATTTGTAAATTATTTGTACAGTATGTTTATGACATCATGAACGTCATTTTTCAAGGTGTCACCGATTTATATTGAGAGACAACTCTCCCCGTGTGTCATCAACCTCCCTAACACACATTTGTGCAATAGGCAGGCAGATGTACATGTAAGACATCACTATACATCAGACTTACATTCAGGCCCAGACTAGCAATCTGTGTGTTCTGGCAAATGTCAGAGGGGCTGCTATAAGGTCCCATAGAAAGTCAGTATTTAGTGGACTGGTGGGGGCTGTTTGGGCCACTGTCAGGGCCGCTCCGGTAATGAGGCAAGGTGAGACCCTTGCCTCAGGCGGCACGGAGAGGCCAGTAACATGGGGCATCAAAAAGCCGCCTCTGGTAACTTTAAAGGAATTGTTCAGTATAAAAGTAAAAACTGGGTAAATAGATAGGCTGTGCAAAATAAAACGTTTTCAATATAGTTAGTTAGGCAAATATGTAATGTATAAAGGCTGGAGTGACTGCAAGTCTAACCTAACAGAACAGAACACTACTTCTTGCTTTTCAGCTCTCTTTTGTTTACACTGACTGGTGACCAGGCAGTAACCAATCAATGACTTGAGGGAGGGCCACATGGGTCATAACTGTTGCTTTTGAATCTGAGCTGAATGCTGAGGATCAATTGCAAACTCACTGAACAGTTATGTCCCATGTGGCCCCCCCTCAAGTCGCTGACTAACTCAGATTTAGAGAGCTGAAAAGCAGGAAGTTGTGTTGTATTCTGTTATGTTACACATCCACTCACTCCAGACTTTATACATTACATTTTTGGCTAACTAACTATATTAGAAACATTTTTTATTTTGCACAGCCTATCTATTTACCTAGTTTTTATTTTTACCCTGAACTGTTCCTTTAAGAGACGAATTTCCATTTTTTAAAACGGAAATTCGGCTCTAGCGATGCAGCCGCTTTCCACCCGCTCCAACGCTAGAAGTTAGAAGCGCGAAGCAGGAGGGGGGCGGCATCGGGGCTGCTGCCTCAGGTAGCGGCAGCCCCTGGAACGCCCCTGGCCACTGTGTGGGCTGATTGGGCCTTTGTGTACCTGAAATGCCATTGATGCTCAGTCCAGACCTGCTTACATTCATCTCTTAGGGTAGGGACAGACAGGGAGATTCGGGGAGATTTTGTCGCCTGGCGTTTTTAGCAGGCGACAATCTCCCCGAATTTCCTTCTCCCTGTCTGCCGCTAGTATACTGACAAGCGCCAGCGCCTGTGCAGACGCGGCGCGGCGATTTCTGGAATCGCCGAAGATACTTCGTAAGGAAACTTTGGGCGATTATAAGGAATGTTCCAGGGCTCTGCTGTCATAAAGATAACCCAGTTTTGATCAGCCAGTTAGTTATATGAAAAACAGATCTGTGATATAGTAATTGCGTGACACAAAATGTCTATGTGCATAGGGATTATTAGTCAGGGAACAGCTAGAGAATAACATCAGGCTATTGGGATTGAAAAGGTATCGTTAGGCAAATAAGGCGAAGAGTAGCATTGACAGATAAGCATGTGCTCAGTGCTGCAGGAGTTAACACGCAATACTAGCCAGGCTCTGGCACAGGTCCCGCAGCTCACACAGGAATGTTGCTGGGAAACTCTCACATCTGCACAAACAAGACTTCGCTGTGTCGAAATCGGCAGCGCCCCCTCCCATTCAGGAAAAGGAAGCGCTAGTAGCCGAGTTACCTGCTGAGGGTGCTGCCACCACTATTTCCATGTCAGGGCTGCCGAATATCGATTCCTGAATACCGGCTCCTGCAGCGACACATCTGTAAGTAGGCGCCTCAGTTTCATATTTAGGGAGCTAATAAATCACTCTGGACGTTTCTGGTAACATTGTTCAAGGGTCTAGACTAGGACTGGACCATGATGATTCTAATAACGGGGTTAGTTGACGTCTTCTACGCGCGGCTGCTTTCTCTGTCTGTTCTTGTGGCGTGCTATTTGGTGTCGCCCTCCTACTAGCAGGAATGTGTACCTGTCTGTCTAGCACACTTACAGTTCCCTGCATTGTCTGTGGTTGGATGCAGGGAGTTGAAGCAGCGGCTGGAGAGTTAGTAGTTGCAAATGTGTGTTGGCGGAGTTGGCTTAGTTTTACCTTTATTTGAGGTAGTTTAAAGCCTTTAACCCACTTCAGAATAGAACTCGATTTACAAATTACCTCAAAACAGAACTTGATTTACCTTGTGGCCAAAAAGTAAACCAATTTATATTTTGTGGTAAATCAAGTTCTATTTTAGTATATTTTGCTGTGGGTGCCAACAAAAGGTAAACATTGTGTGAAATAGAATTTTATTTGAATTTTCGCTTCGACCCATAGTAAATATGCCCCTAAATGATGGTTTGTGTATGCGACCCTTTAAAAATGCTTCGACTTCGGCTATCCGCCAGCTTAAGACTGCCGAATTGCCATTTTAGCCTACGGGGGAACCAAGAAGTTCCAAGAATTAAAAGATTAAAACAAACGATTCAAACTATTATTTATTCCATCGAAAATGGACCTATTCAATTCAAAATAGGTCCATTTCCAATCAAAAGAGCCCTTTAAAAAACTTAGAAGGTTGAATTTCAAAGTTTTTTCACTTCGAACTTAGGTCCTTAGTAAATCTGCCCCTTGGAGTATGTAATGTCCATTTAAATAACCTTTTCCAGTTGGCGAGTTTAGTAACTAATGATGTTCAGGACGCAGAGTTCAAACCAGAGACTATCCTTGGAAATTAATGTTTCAAAAATATAAGGATAAAAAGGATAGATGAGTGCCTTTTATATATTTATTAGCATGCAATGTATGTAGTGACTCTATATTTTACAGTAAGGGGTACAGGTCATTTTTTATGTAACTCTGTATGTTCACGGTATACCATGCTGTGCAATATGTTGGCACTTTAAGAGGTTGTTTTCCTTTTGAGATAAGTTTTAGTATGATGTAGAGAGTGATATTCTGAGACAATTTGTAATTCGTTTTCATTATTTAAGGTTTTTGAGTTATTTAGCTTTTTATTCAGCAGCTCTTCAATTTGCATTTTAAAAAAAACGACATACATAGATGGGCTGTGCATAATAAAAAATGTTTCTAATATAGTTCGTTAGCCAAAAATGTCATGTATAAAGGCTGGAGTGACTGGATGTCAAACATAATAGCCAGAACACTACTATCAGCTCTCTTGGGGGCAAATTTACTAAAGGGCGAATTAACTAACGCTTGTGCAAATTTGCCAGCGTGACGTCATTTCGGAACTTCGCACATTTACTAACGGTAGCTGGCGTAATTTCACTGGCGTAATTTCAACAAGGAGATAGACTGTCACAACTTTGCACTATAACGCCAGGTGAATTTTCAGTCTGGCGAAAAGAGTGTTACTATGCAAAATTCAAAAAGTTTTTTATTTTACTGACCATTACCTCTATCGCCAGACTTGCCTTCGCCACCTCAGACCAGGGAAGTGCAATAGAGTAGATAGAAGTTCCTAAAAAAAAAAGTTTACATTTTTTTCTAAGTCCCAAAAACGCTGGTGTTTTTTTTTCCATTTTCATGGGTGATAGGCTGCAAAAGCACAAAAATTTTTTTGGGTATCCTGCTTCCCCCCTACTTTTCCTAACATATGGCACATAAACTATACTCTGGGCATGTGTAGGGCAATATAACAACTCTATTAGCATTTATTAAGGTTCCTTGGCCTTGTTTAATGTAATGTTTTTTCTGTAACATATATGTCCATTCAACTTTGTTCCTGCCGTATGCAAATTAGCTGGCGAATTTTCGCTGGCGCAACTTCACTATCCCAACATCGCATTTTAGTAAATTAGCAGAGCACTGGTGAAACTACACCTGGCGAAGTGCGACGATGGCTGCACTAGTGAATTTCCGGACTTTAGTGAATTTTGCCCCTTGGTTTCCACTGACTGGTTATCCTGGTGACCAAGCAGTAACCAATTAGTGAATTGAGGGAGGGCCACATGGATCATAACTGTTACTTTTGAATCGGAGCTGAATGCTGAGTATCAATTGTAAACTCACTGAAGAGTTATGTCCCACGTGTCCCCCCTTCAAGTTGCTGACTGACTCCAGCCTTTATACATACATTTTTGGCTAACTAACTATATTAGAGACATTTTTTATTTTGCACAGCCTACCTATAAACTTAGTTTTTATTTTTATGCTGAACGTTTCCTTTAAGCTATCTGGTAGCTAGGGTCTAAATGACCCTAGCAACCATGCATGGATTTGAATAAAGGAATAACCAAAACATTTTTGTGATTGGTGTTTTTTCATTTAAATATCATGTTGTATGGTGCATCTCTAACCTATGATTAAGTGCCCATTAGGCACGAAATGCGTAAGGCCACTCTTTGAGATGATTCTTTTTGCATAATAAAACTTCTTTTATTTGCATCCATTTTTGGAGTGAAGTCCAGTTTCTGTGCCAGCTAACCATTGGAATTCGAATGGCTTGTATTGCCTCCCCGAGCTTAAGGTCTGGGGCTTGAGCACCTGGACCCCCTGTTGAAATTGGTAAGTGTACCTTGCCATAAACAAGTAATTGTGACTACTGGATACAGCCTATTCCTTTTCCCTTACCCCATGTTTTCCCTAAAAAAAAAACTATACTTTGAATAAAGGTTCCCATAGACGATTCTTCTTTGTTGGACGACCGATTTCAGTGCAGTCCGACCAATCCGTCAAATTAAAGTGCGGTTAGTGGGATTGGAACAATCGTACATCGTATGATTTTTCATTTGACATCTGTCAGACAATTGATCAGCCAGGTTAAAAAATCTTTATCGCTCCCAGTGCAATCTGTCTATGGTTGCAGGGCCAGCAGGCAGCTACCCTTCAGTTTTGCTTTAGTCGACCGTTTAATAAAGTGCAGTAAATTTGACTATAAGTTTCCGCATGTTGTCGCTGAGAATATTTTTCCGCCAGAATATTCGCAGCAACTAAATTTAAACATTGATGCGCTCAGAATTCATCACGATCACTTGCGGTAACTACGTTAGCGAACCAGCTTACGCTAGCGGTAATTTTAGCAAGTTGCGAGTTTTCAAATATTTATGCTATTAAATATTCTTGTTTTATGGTGTTAATTATGGCAATAATTAACTGTGACATTTATTGCTATAAATGCATCTTCAAAACTTAATTGACAGATTATTATACCATCCAACAACATTACAGAGTGACACCAATCAAACATGTATGTATCATATAAACCCATACTTCATCCATCCACTCACACACCCTTCTGCCAATAGAATCCTATGAACAAGAAATCAGACCAGTTATCTCTTTGTATCATTTAAATGTACAGTTTAAATGAGAATTAAACTCCAATTGAGAATTTTCTGGCCAAAAAATAAGTTAACGCCACTATATAGATGGCGGGAAAATGTTGTGAATATTCTGGCGTTAATTTCGTCTTTCATACATTTCGCTGTTTAGTAAACCAGGCGTTAATATGTACGTAGCGTTATTTTCAGCAAATGCAATAACTGGCAAACACATTCTTGTGCAAGAAAATTCACAAATTTATATTGCAGGTTAATAAACTCGTAAGATAATCATGGTCTCACGATGATGATCAAAACCAATTGAAAACATTGCTTAGAATTGTCCTTTCTATAATATACTAAAAGTTACCACTCTGTATTCTGGCTTATGTAACAAATAGCATATTTCTGAGTTACTCAATACAAGGGACTGTCCCAGAAAATGAGGGCCAATACTGTTTGAAAAAAAAAAATACTGGAAAGAGAAGATGGCATCACTCTTCCTGTTATATTTCTTTTTTTATTATATATATATTTAAGTTGTTGGCAATTGTAGAGGAAGCCATAAATCTGAGATAAATTAATAGCATAGTCTGAAGTGCAAATGTGCTTGAGTCATTCTTTTAGTCATACTGAGGATTTACTTTCAGTCGTTTTATGAACTTCCAGATGTTGCATGTGAGGAACACAGACGCCTTGCAGTGATGGGTCCTAAATTCAGTTCTAATTTGGAATCTGTACTCAAAGAGTTTATATGTTCTCCCCATCTCTGTGTGGCTTTCCTTTGGGCACGCTTTGGTTTCTTCCCATATTCTGAAAACATGCATGCATGTTAATTGGCTTGTGTGTTGTCAGAATGACAGGAAAATTAGATTGTAATCTTCACCATGGAAAGAAGTGATTTGAATGATGAGCAGTCTTTACTATACGGATAAAGCCTGTAAAGGAATCAGCTGTGTTAATCTTTTGTTGTCCACTGGAATCAGTGTCGGACTGGGGGGGTCTTGGCCCACCGGGGGCCGGCGCATCATCCTTTACAAGTGCAAAATAGAGGTGCAAAGTGGTTGTGCAGTTGGCTTTTTATATTACAGATTTAAAGTGTATATGCACATATAGGGGTAAATTTATCAAAGAGTGAAGTTAAGAGTGAAGTTCTGCCACTAGAGGGAAATTCCGCAGCTCTTCATTCAGTTAAATGGGATTTTGAAAGGCGTATTTATCAATGGGTGAAAGAAAAATTTCACCCTTTGATAAATACGCCTTTAAAAATCCAATAGAAATGAATGGAGAGCTGCGGAATTTCCCTCTAGTGGCGGAACTTCACTCTTTGATAAATTTACCCCATAGTATATATGAGAGCATGTATGTTTAGTTGCTTATACAGAGAACATATGGAGAGAGATGCACAATAGATGAGAGAAGGTGGGCGTAGTAGCTTTCATAGAGTAGATATAGAACAGATGTAGGGTTATTTGCTTATATACAGTAGATATGAGAGAGTGTAGGTTTAGTTGCTTATATTCAGTAGATATGAGAGCACATAGGTGTAGTTGCTTTTACAGAGTAGATATAGAACAGATGTAGGGTTAGTTGCTTATTTACAGTAGATATGAGAGGATTTAGGTTTAGTTGCTTATACAGTATACAGTAGATATGAGAGGATACTTAGTTGCTTATATAAAATAGAATAAAATACAGTAGGTACGGAGAGACTTAGTTGTTTATACAGGAGTAGGATCCATTATCCGAAAACCCATTACCCATAAAGTTCCAAATTATGGGAAGGCCATCTCCCATAGACCACATTTTTACAAATTTGGAAAAACCCCAGGTCCCTAGCATTCTGGATATCAGATCATGTACCTGTACAGAGTAGATATACAGAGGATATCGGCTAAAGGTGGCCATAGATGTGCAGATTTACATTCATATCGGACGGAACGATATCTAACCATTCAGATCAGATAAAGTAGTAAAAGAACACATCAGCCAATGTTCTGCCCGTGACAGCAATTGTATGAAAGTTTATGTCCGGCAACAGCTGGTCTCCTACTGATATCTTATCGGCAATACATGCAGAGATATTATCGGTAGCCGACAGAAATTTTCTAACCTGTCCAATCAACTGAATGACCAATCCCCATCTCATGAAAAATGTCAGGACACTCCACACAGGACCCGAAAATTGTACGAATCAGAGATTCAAATCTTTTCGTCACTAACGCCTTGCCCTATGATACCTATGCATATTAATATGCATAGGTGTCAGGCCTGGACTGGCAATCTGTAGGTTAGGGCAAATGCCAGATGGGCTGCTATAAGTTGCCATAGAAAGTCAGTATTTAGTGGGCTGGTGGGGGGTGTTTGGGCCTCTAAGTGGGATGATTGGGCCTCTGTGTACCTGAAATGCCAGGGCCTATTTTGATTCTCAGTCCAGCACTGATAGGTGTGTTTATAGGAAAGACTGCCTCTCTTTTGCACAATGCGCCATTGTATTGCAGGTATGAGACCTATTATACAGAATCATCAGGACCTGGGGCTTGCCGGATAAGAGGTCTTTCCGTAATTTGGATCTTCACACCTTAAGACTACTAGAAAATCATATAAACATTAAATAAATTCAATAGGCTGGTTTTATTTCCAATAAGGATTAATTATATCTTAGTTGGGATAATGTGCAAGCTACTGTTTTATTATTACAGAGAAAAAGGAAATCATTTAAAAAATTTAGATTATATCATAATGGGGTCTATGGGAGACGGCCTTTCCGTAATTTGGAACTTTCTGGATAAAGGTTTCTGGATAACGGGTCCCATATCGGTACTGTAAATATAAACATGGCTAGTATAAACGAAGGAGCCTGCTGAGAACAGTCATATGTATAAAAACCTTACACATTATATTAAAACCTTATTTATTTGTTTTTTGTTTATTTTGTAGAATTCCACTATGCACCCATTTGCTTTATTTGTTATTCTGTCTGGATTGGCTGCATACAAAGCACGTAAGTAAACTAATATTTAGAAATTGTCTAGTATTTTCATTTAACAGAATCCAATTACAATTTTTCAGCCACTGTCTGTAGCAGTCAAATCAGGAATTCTATGTCACTGTCACTGGTCCACAGTTTATGATTCTGGCACTCAGGGTGTATAAGTGTGTGTGTATATATATACATATATATATATATATATATATATATATTTTTTTTTTTCTTTTTTATTTATTTAGTGCTACTTGAGAACAAAGTACTGTATAGCAGAACAGTAAATTAGTAGAACAAACAATAATAAAGTAAAATAAGTACAAAATACAATAATAAATACAAAGTACATTTACAATAAAGTTTAAGAACTTGGTGTCAAGGAGACAAGAGAATGGATGCCCCTGCCATGTAGAGCTTATAATCTAAATGGGAGAGTAATTTACAGACACAAATAGGAGGCTACTAAGTGCTGCAAGTTACAGTGGGTGACACTGCTATATAAGTGCCAGTTCCAAGTTCAGGTGTTATGTGAGTGCCCCAAGATGAAGTCTTCGAGTTTATTTCTGAATAAATTGAGGGAGGATTATATCCTGAGAAATTTGGGGATGGCATTCCAAATGTAAGGAGCTGCAAGACAGAAAGGTTTAAGGTGGGAGTAGTTTGGGAGGTGCAGCCAGGCGGTGGCTCTGAGAGGAGGGGAGGATTTAGCTGGGAACATGGAGAGACAAGAGAAGAGATGTAGTGAGGTGCAGAGGAGTCACATGCTTTGAAGGTTAGAGGAGGAGTTTGTTATTAGTTATTCTTTGTTTTATAGGAAGCCATGATAAGTACTTCAGCAGGGGAGGGGCCTGTACCCTCTTGGATTAGAGGAGGAGAATTCCGGCAGCAGTATTTAATAAAGACTATAGTAAAGAGAAATGGGAGTTAGGCCAGTTAGTAGAAGGTTACAGTAACTTAGTCAGGATAGGATAAGAGCGTGCATGAGCCTCTTAGCTGTAGCAGGTGAAAGAAAAGGGATGAAAAATGTGACAGGTTTTAATATGGTCAGAGAAGGAGATAAATCAAAGATTACCCCCAGACAGCATGCTGAGTTGACAGTGTTAGTGAGCATGCCATCAATACAGATTATACAGTAAATGGGGGAGTAGGACCAGGCTTAGGTTCAGGTTTTGGTAGGACAAGGAAAGTAAAGAAACTAAAGAAGTAGCTAGAAATGGTGTACATTATGTTTTTGGCTTCTGTACTGGCCCAAGTCAACCACAGCCCTTTAGCAGTAAAGATGCCCCAAAGATCCAGATCCCCAACGATGCCCCAGTTGCTCCCCATCTTCTTTTCTGCTGATTCACTGCACATACTCTGTGCTGCTGTCACTTACTGAGCTTAGGGACCCACTCATATACAGTACACAACACATAGAATAGCAATGTCATAATATAAGGCTGATTAGTAATTAATACAGATAAATACTACATGGCAACACAGAAACCAGTACAATTAGCATCAGCCCTGTAGTATCAGCTTATATTACTGGCCACCTTGAATTGTATAGCAGAATAAACAGCTTCCAGGCAGTACTTTTAAACTGCAATGGTATTCTTTATTAGCAGTGTAAAACACTACATGTTTCGGGTACAAGCCCTTTATATGCTTGCCTTATTGTAAAATTGTTTCAATATAGGTAGGTCCATAGTTTAATGTATAGTTGGCAACATTGGGGAGAGCAGTTCCCTTGCCCTATTTACAAATGTGCTAATGATAGGCCATATAATGGAATGTGCAAATGCTGCCACAAATAGCTCACCATAAGTAAATTAAACCTGAATATTTCTATGGTTTGTGTGAGGGTGGGGGTTGGTATTTTTCCTTCTGAAGAAGCGTGGCACTTCATGTTATCTTGACACCTTGGAGTCAGCATCAGTTTTGCTTGATGTGTACTTACTTTGAAAATCTGGTGAGTAGGCAATTTCACCAGAGGTGGGATGATTTACCATCCTTGGTCTAACTTACCTACAGCACATGGCACTTTTTCAAACAAGTTTTACGTAATTAACACAGCACAGTGTGTTGCACTTGGCACTTTAATATACAAATTTAAGGGTACTGCACCATAGTATCCATTTTTGCGTTTCCCTACAGAGATTTGTTTAGTAAATTCACTGAGTTTGTACAACCATTGAAATACTACATATTCCTTATGGAATAATATGGGTTCTGCGATTTTGTGATAAAGATACTATTCTTCCCAGATAATTACTCCTACATTCTTAAAGAATGTTTGGAACTTTGTAACATAGCTTTAATAGGAAATATATTAGCATTTACCAAGAAATAAAAGCCCTGCTCTGAATTGTCCTAGAAATACGAAGGGAACAATAAGGACAAAAATGTGGAAATTACTGGGAAGAACATCATTTGTTATTCACCCCACTCCAAGTGAATATAATTGCTAACCATGATCCCTGGGCTGACACTACTCTTTTTTGAAAGCTCACTGTCCCAGGGGAATTTTTCCCTTGAGTGCCACAGTACAATCTTCTATGAGTTCTCAATAATCCCTTCCAGTTTCAACGACTATTTGCATGTGCAGTATGGCCCAGGCTCTAAGGTAAGCAGTTGTAATTGTAATTGTCCTTGTATTTTAATAACTGTATATAAGCACATGGGTCAAACTCAGTAACCGATCAGTTCCTAAATGTTAAGAAATCCTTCTTTATACCTTCACGTGAAATTCTATTATCTAGCTTAACTTTAGAAACTACAGAAGGGAAATATGCTGATGTGGTTGTTTAGAAAACATGGGTATAAGAATAATTTCATTTAGTATGTGTCGGAATATTTTACTCAGAAGTCAAGTGAAACATGGAAGCAAAAAGTAAACAAAGTGTCTTAGAAGACTGACTGAAAGTAAAAGCTGCCCCATTTCCAGCTATTTAGTCATACTTTAAAAATGTAATAATGGGAGGGTCTGCAAAGTTTTCTGTTTCAGTGGGAAAATCTTTTCCACCATTGCAATTACTTTGAGACTGTGTGTTGCCTAGGCAGTAGTAATCATTCTTAAAGGGATACTGTCATGGGAAAACATGTTTTTTTCCCTCATCAGTTAATAGTGCTGCTCCAGCAGACTTCTGCACTGAAATCCATTTCCCAAAAGAGCAAACAGATTTTGTTATATTAAATTTTGAATTCTGACATGGGGCTAGCCATTTTGTCAATTTCCCAGCTGCCCCGGTCATGTGACTTGTGCCAGCACTTTAGGAGGGAACTGCTTTCTGTCAGGCTGTTGTTTTTCCTTCTCATCTGAAGGAGTCTCAGTGGGACATGGTTATTACCAGGGCCGCCATCAGGGGGGGACTGTTGTCCCGGGCCTGGTGAGTTTTGGCTCTTAAGGGGGGCCCGGCCGTGCCTATCTTACTTTTTTTATTTATTTATAATCCGGGCCCCCCTTCTCTCAGTGCACAGAACTAAGGCCGGGAGCATAGCGTTCTATGTATTTTACGGGGCAGTGCCGGGTATTTCTATCCTGTACCCCGTGCACAGAGAACGGGAACTGCAGGAGCACGTAAGGCCGGGAGCATTTACTTACTCCAATTGGCTGAACATCAAATGGCCAAATCCTGAGCTCTGATTGGCTGAGCCCACACCAAACCTCATTAGCCCAGCCTTCCTTTCTTCCTTCCTCCTCCCTGTCTACCCCTGACCTGGATTGGCCCGCCTACTTCTGTCTCTCACTGACACAGTCTTCCTTCAGCTGACTGGTCCAGCCTGCCCCCAATCTAAATTGGCCCCGCCCAACACCTTCAATGGCCCAGTTTGCCTCCAAACAATTGGCCCAGCCTGCCCCAAACATGGATTGACCCACCCACATCCAACTTTCTTTGGCGCAGCCTGACCCAACTCAGATTAGCACAGCCCCCTCATAAGGAATCAATAAGAGAGCAAGAAAAAGCAACGGGCAGAAGTTACAGTGTGAAGTGGGATGTGAGTTTTTTTATATTCAATCAAAATGTTTCCCCTTAAACTATAATAGAGTGCTACATTAATATAAAAACATATACTTAAACATTCATTTTGGAAAATTAACTGGCCATAATAGAAAACTTTACAGATGCAAGTGAATCCTCTCCTTATTAAGGAATTGCATTTTCCCCTGTAGGGTTAATGTTGTGCCAATATGGTTCAGCATAGTACATATCTAATTTAGATCGCAATGTGCTATCAATATATTGCATTTGTAATACCAATGTAGTGCCATGGTGTATCAGTGTAGTGCCATTCAGTGCCAGTGTGTTGCCAATATGGTGCCAATAGTTTTTTTTATTTAATTTATAGGGAGGCCCTGACCACCAATGGCTTTTTATAACCTGTGAGTGAGGGGGTTTACCGTTTTTAGCGCTGGTGTCTGTGTGGACTTTTTACTGGGGTGTGGGGTGGGTGGGATCTGGGGTGGGGCTTGGGTGTGTGGCTTGGGGTGGGATCTAGGTTAGGCCTTGGGATCTAGGGTGGGTGGGGACCAGGGGGCCCAAAAAATTTTGCTGTACGGGGCCCCATGATTTCTGATGGCGGCCCTGGTTTTTACTATTGAGTGCTGTTCTTAGATCTACCAAGCATCTTGTGTTAGGGAGCAGTTATCTGGTTACCTTCCCATTGTTCTGTTAGGCTGCTGGGGGGGGGGGGGGGGGGTCGTTATCACTCCAACTTGCAGTACAGCAGTAAAGAGTGACTGAAGTTTATCAGAGCACAAGTCACACTTGGGGCAGCTGGGAAATTTCAAATTTCAAAAGGAAATATTAAAAAAATCTGTTTGCTCTTTTGTGAAATGGATTTCAGTGTAGAATTCTGCTGGAGCAGCACTATTAAAGGGCAACCAAAATCTAAAATAGAATAATGTTAGAAATGCTGTATTTTATGTACTAAATATAAATATGAACTTACTGCACCAGAAGCCTAATAAGACAAATGATTTATGCTTTCAAAGTTGGCACAAGGGGCTGTCATCTTGTAACTTTGTTAGATATCTCTGCAATAACAAGACTACGCACATGCTCAGTGTGGTCTGGGCTTCAGTTGGGAGGTTAAGTTTAGGGATCACCATAAATGATCAAAACAGCAAAAGTCAAATAATATCTGCCATAGAAGCCAATACAGCAAGACTGATTAATAATCAGAATATACAGACTGCACGGTCTGTGGATACAAATATATACACAGTCACTGGCTGTTTTACAGGGAAACAGACAAAGCTGCTCGAGTTCTGGTAAGTAAGGTGGGGGGTATCCTCCCTGCTGTTTGAAAGTATGACTGTTTCCCTGCAGAGTAGTTAGGGACCGTCTGACAATTCCTATCCCCAGCAGTAAATGAAGGGGGAATTTCACTGCATGGTCAGGTTTCTTATAAAAACGGTAGCCATGTTTTAATTGAAGTATATTGGAGATAAATGCATTTTGAAAATTTTTTTTCCCATGACAGTATCCCTTTAAGGGGAATTCGATCCCTCGGGCGCTAACCCCCTCCCCCCCACCCCTGTAGGCCCCCCTCCTCCCCCTGGCCTACCTCTCCCCACGGGCAAATGCCCCTAAGTGGCTTACCCCTACGTGCAGGTTCCCGGCCGCCATCTTCTTCAGCAACGTCTTATTCCGGCGGCGTATGTGCATTAGAACCCCATTGCCAGTTTGCACTACTTCGCATGTGCTGAAAGATCACGAAGTTCGCCACTTAGGGGCATTTGCCCACGGGGAGAGGTAGACCAGGGGGAGGAGGCGATGTCGCCAAACGATATGCCCACCCGATATAGGGCTGATCTGATTGTGGGCCCTAGGGCCCAATGACCACATCTACGAACAGATGCGGCTGTGATCCGACAGAATTTTTAGTCACGTCCAATCGACATCTGGCCGACTTTCGGCTAGATATCGATCTGTTAAGCCCGTCAGAAAGCCACACACACGGGCCGATAAGCTGCTGACTTAGTCTGTCGGCAGCTTTTATCGGCCCGTGTATGGCCACCTTAAGGCATAGAGGTGTTGCAGGCAATATATGACTGAAAGGAAAAGTAAACCTTCCACAGTCAAAAGTCTCCACTGACCCCCCTCTGTAGGCCCCCTCCCCGCTGCACACTGTTACGCCAGAATTGAACATGTTCTGCATTGTGTGGGTCACAATTCTAAGGGATTCTAGCGTAACAGTGTGCAGCGCGGGAAGCAGGGAGGTGGGCCTACAGAGGGGAGTCAGTTGGGACTTTTGACTGTGGAGGGTTTACTTCTCCTTTAAATGCATTTACATGTATAACCAGTGGACATTTTAATGAAAAAAAAGAATTTGGGTTTCATGTCTAATTTTGAAAGGATTTTTTTATGTCTGGGTGACAGGTCCGCTTTAAGAATCCTGTAACCCAAAGTGGTGCATAGAAGTGGATTACAGGACTGATACAACTGTTCTGCTGTTAGAGTAGTAGTTTTAATAGTTATCTAAGCACATTCAGCATTGACTGATATACTGATACTGGAGACACTTACTAACAGAAAAAAGTGTCACAACAAATTAGCACAGTCTGCCATGTTTTACCATACAGAATTACAGAATTCTGCAGTGTTTTGGCTGCTGTAACATGTGGGTGTAACATTTTTTCCCTTTGCAGAACTTTGCAAGAACGATGCTATAATATGTAGCGGGTATCAGTATGTGTTGTATGGAGAGCCAGTTCGCTTGTCTTGTTGTGGTGACAGTACTAACATGACATGGTTTAAAAATGGTTCCCAAACACCATTTGCTTCAAATTCACAATCAAGAATACATGAAAATGGAAATGATCTCTGGTTTTTCCCTGCAAGCTTAGAGGATGCAGGATGGTACACATGCGTTATTAGGTAAGATGTCATATAATACAATTATTTTGGTGGTGGATTATAAAAATGTACCAATAAAATCCCATAATCCTGATGTAGCCTTGGGCCTTGGATTGGGTGTTGCTTGACAAATTGCAGGATAAGGTTGAATGGAGGGTCTAATTGGGAAGGAGCAGGGGTATAACAGACTGGGAGCATAACAAGAGGGGTGCCTGAATTTACTGGCAACATTATCTCCATTATTTCAATCCTGTCTGAACCTTCCATTAGCTCTAGATCTTCTCATGGATGTTTGATATATTATCGCCACCCAGTGGCCATATAGGTAAAATAGCTACAGTATACAATTTTTAAGAAAATGCTGGAAGGATTGTAAGCAAGTGTTATACAAGGTTACAGTTTTAAATACACAGTACATGCTAATCCAGGGACTAGGTCCCCAAAACTACTGCTTCATGCATACAGGCTGTACAACCCCACACTTTCACATCCTCCAAATTAATATCTAGGCAGAATACTGTATATGTGAGCAAAAAATATTAAATATGTAAATTAAAAATCTTAAAGGCTCGGGAGCGTGGCCGAATGCCGAAACTAACTGGTCGCACCATGGTGAGGTTCGTGAGTACATTGATCCTGAACTAAACTTAAACCCGTTAAGATCCAGTACTTTTTCTCACTGATTATTGGGTTACCCCCAGCAGACATGAGAGCCAACAGAGGACCAAAAAAATCAGCAGAGATATCACAGAAGATGGAGCCTAGGCACCCTCGTCTCCACCTCCTTCTGATGAACAGGCAATGGACTCAAACCTAGCCCCGGATCTTACTGCAATCGCAACCTGCCAAGCTATACTGACTGCTCGGATTGAGGAGGTCAAAGTAGACGTATCCCTTATTAAAATGGTATTTATAAACCATATGTGTCGAGAACAGAGTCAGCGCACTAGAAGACACTTGTGCACAATCCCAGTGCAAATGTCGGACCTGCAACAACAGCAAGGCTCGCTACATGACGACTATGAGAACAGACAACGCAGGAATAATGTGCATGTCGGCCTCCCAGAAGGCTCGGAGGGGGCGAAGCCAGTGGATTTTGCACAGATGTGCAACCTTGCATAAATGGATTGTTCTCGTTAACTCACAACTTACTTATATGGCAATAGGATGCCATACGAAATTCAAAGACATTTGGTCTCCATGGATAGATTTTAGAAATGCAGGCTGGGAAATGCCTATTTTCTATATAGGAGCAACAGTGACAACTTTAAAAGATCAAAAATTAATGTGTATTGGGGAAAGGTATTGGTACTGGCCTCTCCCACCGCCAGTATATATATGAGAAAAAAGAAAAAAAGACCAATACCTTAATCAAAAATGGGGTGCTCCCAGGTTTATTGTAGTGCTCCAGACACGTGAGTCATGTTCAGACGTTTCGGGACAACAACTGCCCTTCCTCAAGTGACAACCCACCATAGATCCCAGCAATGCTTATATACATATAGTGCCATCTAGTGTGCACATCTCATATTACAAGCAGTGATACAATGTATATATTCACATTAATCCAATAATAGTTACAATATTAGCTACATAGTAGCTCTCACTAGATCAATATATTCAAAAACAGTTAATACTTCATGTGATATAAAAGTGACATATTCTAAAAGTGAAAAAAATCGTCTCAAAAAGTTTTTTTAAAAAAGTTAATCAACTTGAGTCCATCACAGTAATAGATCTAATATGAGTTATATTCCGCTATTATCTCGAAGGATTTTCGTCAATCACAGTATTTACCTATATGCAGAAAAAATTCTACCTTATACTTTTCACACATAGTATCTCATTCGTATTCTCCTTATTCTTCACTGAAAAACATGGAAGACAGAGTATAATCATCAGAATCATAAAAAGCAAGTATAATTAATTGCTTCATTTAAGCCCCTGGGTGCCAATGTATTTAATCTCCAAATCCAGTATGTTTCTCTCTGGAGGAGCTTTTGATCAATATTGCCTGATTTGATCACAACCTCCTCCAAGATCATCCATCTCAATTGAGCCATTGTATGATTATGTTCGGCCCAATGCCGGCCCACAGATGTTGGTTTAGTTTTAACATTTCGGATGGCACTTCTATGTTCATTAAGCCTTACCCTCACCATCCTACTAGTCTTGCCCACATAGGCTAACCCGCACGGGCATTTCAACAGGTATATGACATTAGTAGACAGGCATGTGTGGTAACCTCTGATCTTAATTTGGGCCCCTGATGTAGGATGTGATACGTTAGGGCCTTTAATGATCCCATTGCAATTCTGACAGGAGAGACATGTGAACAGTGCTCACTGGAACATTCAGAAGCTGTAATCAATTTTATCAGTATGTTTTGCAACAACAAGGTTGCAAATGTCTTGAGAGAGCTCTTTGCTTTTACCCATCATAAGATGCTTCTTGTGTGAAACCTTGGTAATGATAAACCTTTTTAGAGGCCCTCAATTAGGACTAAACCAGATTCATATCAATTTGCATTTATAGGGGACACGATTTCTTTCTAAATTCTGACGGATTTCAGCAGGCTTCTGTCAGGATTTACCAACGGTGTGTGGTAGGCAGGTGGGAGCCAAAATGCATGGTAACTTGGTGACACCATGTTTGGTGTTAAAACAACCAGGATACGGGAAATGTGCTCAGAACAAAGTTTAATAGGTAACTAGAAACAGCTGGTGCAGGTGAAACAAATACAAATGAGTAGGAGTATAATGTGAAGATAAATCAATATAACAAACCAAAGGTTGGGGGCAAGCTGCAGGCTCATGTAAATCAGTGTCCACAGGCAAGAGGTCTTTGGCAGGTGGCAGGCAACACAAGTCCATGAAACAAGCAAGGGATCAAAACCAGGAGATCAGATCAAGAATGGGAGCAGGGACAAGGTATTAACAGGACAGTAAAACACACAGGAACAGGGCAGATCAAGAATCAGGAACAGGGCAGATCAAGAATCAGGAACAGGGCAGATCAGGAACAAAGGGGGGGGGGGGGCTAGAACACAAAAATAGGTTAATGATCCAGCACTAGCTGGCAGGAAGTTAATATCTTATATAAGGCCTAGATGATACAATTACTGACACCTGGCCTTAATGAGATTAAGTGTGGAGACAATGAATAGCAGTAGTTTATACAGACAGTCCAATGTGTGAACTCCAACTGCCTCCAGTGGCTCAGCAGGAGAGTGCACTGTCTTGTAACATGCAGACCAAAGATTGAATCCCCACTAGTCCTTCTTGGCTTTCCATGCCTTTTTGCACCTCCTTTATTAGACATAACCTAATGTATGGACTTATTAGTTTTGAGCTGTTTGTATATGCGTGTTACTTGCATTGTTACCGGAATCTGGTGTAAATTTCATGTCAGTAGCCCAATTAGAAATATATTTACTGAGAAAAAGTGTTTAATACTTATTATCATTTCACTACTGTATACCGTTTCTCTTATTTTTTTAATATTATGCAGTGGGATATTTTGACAAAAGGCTGTATTTTCCACCTTGTTTGCATTTATTAATATATATATATATTGGAGCTACCATATTAAATACTTTGCTGAGGTAAAATGAATTATCCTCTTTTGGGCTTTGTGGCCAGAAAGGGACAGAAAGGAAGGATGAACTTCCATGTTACAGAGACCCTTTTAATGTATTTTTTAACAGAAATGTTTCATATATATATATGGCCCTGTTATTTTAAATCACAGGATAGATTCGTAGATAGATCAAAAATACATGTCCCCGTCCCGTATTGTTAAGCATACCATTTGTACTGACTTTCATGTTTTGGGTTTATTATAGTGGCGTTACACATTGCATCAGGCTCATTGTTTTTGAGAATGAAGAAGACTTGTGTTATAACAGATCTGCACTGTTCCCTAATGAGCAGCATTTTGAAGCCACCAAAATCGTATGTCCAAATATAGATGACTATGTTGATGTAACCAAGCTTCAAATGATTAAATGGTTTAAGGTAACCTTTTATTTTGTCCTTTTAATATAGAGGTTGAATATGAATAAACGGATTTCTTATAAACTATTGGTAGAAACACATTATTTGGTGCTGCAAATAATGGAACCCCGTTCCCATTCTGGAACACAGCATTTATTAACCTCTTTTCTTCTCATATACAGTATACCCAACAACATTTAACTTTTTTCCTTCTATGAGGTATATTTATCAAAGAGTGAAGTTAGAGACCGGCACAGTCCTCTAGAGTGAAATTCCGCCAATCTCCATTCATTTCTAGGGGATTTTTTTAAAAGAGTGTTTATGAGTGGATGAAAGTGATAATTCATTATTTGATACTTAGATCTTTTAAAATCCCATAGAAATTAATGGAGAGTTGCGAAATTTCACTCTAGAGGACTGTGCCGGTCTCTAACTTCACGCTTTAATAATTCTACCCCTATGTATCTAAGGAGGTTCTGTTTACAACAATTAACTTCTTCCTTGTTAGCATCTTGTTTCACCTTCCACTTTCATGGTTCATATTTAGTTTTCTGGAGGAAGGGATCAGACCGACGTGTCAAAAATCTGCCTTTTAATAGGAAACAGATCCAAAAGCAGTCAGCAGTGCATAAAGAGTATCAGTATGAGTTGCCTTGCTATAAGGCCTCCCATCTGGAGATGGCACAGTTTTTGCCATGATGGTGATAACAGTGAAAAATAGTGGTAAATATTTCTTGGTTGTTTTTTGTGACCCAGCACTGCTGAATTTAGTTCCTTTCAGTTCACATGTGGAAAAACAAACTACACATGATGTTACCTGACATCCCTGGAAAGGTTAGCCAAAGAGCCAAATATCTACAGTTCCAAACCTACTGTGTGATAGGCTGAGGAATATGTTTTCTCATGTAACTGAAAATGGAACCAAGAATCTCAGAAACAGAATCTAAGGTGCACGACAATGATCTCTTTGATAGTCAGCTCTGTAAGTTTTATTGCCCCTAGTATTGTTCATGCTGGGTTTCCAAAGAATACAAAAAGACTATATAAAATGTTTGTGAAATCAAATATATTTGCTAATCTACTTACAGTTCTTGTGAAGTTTTGCTTCTTATTGACAGCTAAGGATTATGATAGCTGCAGTTCAACAACACAGTTCTGTGGAACTGTTTGAAAGTCAAAGCAAATAGTCTTTAGTATAATGTTTAATCTATGTCATGGACTGTATCTGCATATAGCTTATTTTTGTAAAAATATTTCCATCTACTGTATCAAAACAAATGTTTTCTCTGCAGGATTGCCAACCTCTGCAAAATGAAGATAAGTATTTAGCATTGGCCAACACCCTGATCATACAGAATGCAGTCAAGCAAGATGAAGGATTATATACTTGTTCTGTGCAGTTTGCGTACAATGGGACGGAGTATTCATTGAGTCGAACTACTGATTTGAAAATTATAGGTAATAGGTACAGGTCCATCTGGACTTGCTGTCTTGTCTAGACCATTAATCAATAATCAAGTACTGCTATGTGAATTTTGCACATATTGTTCAGTAAGCCTAACACTAATGTACGCTTCTGCTCACGAAGCTGTTTCACACATGACTGACCCATGGGGGACAGTTTCAAGTGATTAAGCCACGCATGTTTGGGCACTAAAATCGATGGGCAAAATGCCTTGTGGGGAACCCTAGAGTTGCAGGTCTCTCAAATCATAGATGTGAATTGCACAAGGTTTAATATTGTTTATCTTGTACTTAACAGGGTCCCTTTGGTTTGTAGCCCCAAAGGTTTAAGATGGCCAGCCTTATATCTTAAATAACCTTGGGTCTAGTGATCTTCCTTTAATGTCTTCAGATTGTTTGCTTAATTTAAAATGTAGTAGCCATGAAGCCAGTCCCACGTATATACTGTAAGTACACAGCTTTACTACACTATTTAACTAAACAATGGTTTTTTCTGTTGTTTTTTCTTTTTCAGTAACCGCAGCTTCTCGTTTACCATCTATGCGAAATCCCAGTAACACTATTGAGAAAGTGGCGTTAGGTGAGTGGATATCAGTGTTCTAATCACCAAACATATCTGTATTTAAGATAAAAAGTGGTTAAAATGAGAAAAAAGGAAAGGTTGTTGTTATAGCTATATTATGACTGTCTGGTACATACAGGGCCGCCATTAGAAATCACGGGGCCCCGTACAACAACATTTTTGGAGGGGGCCAGGGCCCCGCCCACCCCAGCCCCCAAGCCCCACCCCAGATCCCACCCGCTTCACACCACAGTTAAAACATCACATAGACATCAGCGCTAAAAAAGGTAACCTCCCCCCACACACACAAATTCTAAAAAGCTTGATAGTCAGGGCCCCCTTATAAGTTATAAAAAAAAAGTGGCGCCCATAAAAGTTTTTTTTATTATATTGGTGGTCAGGGTCCCCCTACTAGTTAAAAAAAAAGTAATTGGTGACCAGGGCCCACCTATAAGTTAAAAAAAAAATATTGACGCCAGGGCCCCCATAAAAGTTTTTTTTCCAGGGCCCCATACAAGTTAAAAAAAAATGGGACCCCAGAGAATTCTTTCTAAAAAATATTGGTGACAAGGGCCTGTAGAGTATTTAAATAATACATTGGTGGCCAGGGGATTAAAAATAACACACACATATTGGTGTTCAGTAGAATTTAACTCTTGGCTTCAGGCCTTCAACTTCTCCTGCTTTCGTAACTTTGGGTCTTTTCACTGCTTCAGAACTACAATTTCGTCTGTTTTCGTGTTGGTCTTTTCGCCGCTTCGGGACGTCGCTCTTCAAGACTTCAGGAGAGGCGGCACGGCTTCGGTCAAGGGGGGCCGGGCTCCCCTTCAAGCCTGGGCCCGGTACAACAGTACCCCCTGTGCCCCCCTGATGGCGGCCCTGGGTACATATGTCTCCTCTTCAATTAATGTGGTCTAGTTGTTCACTTTTCTACCTAAATAATTGAAATAATAACAATTTGTTATTTATGTCTATGGCTACTCTTTGGTATCTGTCCATTAGCCACACAGTCCAGTGTATATAGAACTCTGTCTATGCAGATACAGTTAAAGGTCCAGAATTAGTATTATTTCATAACAATACAATCATTGATAATATAGCTACCGCTCAAGTATTTTTTTGTCTCATGGTAAAGTATGTGAGTACTGGAAGAAAGTTTGTCTGACATGTCATTTTGTAATGGTGAAGGATCTGCCGTAAGCTTCAGATGTGAAGTGATCAATAGTGAAGATGTTATTTGGACGTGCAATGATGAGCTGATTAAGTCAATGAATGATGAGGTCAATGGTTCTGATACCAGAGTTATAACTGGAGACATCATGTAAGTATTTAACAACATTGAAACCCATAAAACAGCTGGATTTGCAATCTGTATAATACAAACTACATTGATAGTGCTGTTTTAGCAGTGGAGGATTTAGTCAGTGTCCAGCTTGTGTCCATCTACAAAGGCTACAGCCTCTAACAGCTGGAGGTTATGCTTAACTAGAGAATTCCAAGCATGGCCAGCTTCTGAGTTCAGTTTCTATAAAGTAATTCATTTGAGTGTGGAAAAGGTGTGCCGAATAGAGACTGGTCATGTAGTAGAATATGAATAATGAGGGGCAAAAGGTAGCGGCAACTGTGAGGTGCAGTAGAGTAGGTAGCAGAGCAGTCTAAACAATATAAGGGCATCATTCACTCTTTAGCAACCCCCCCCCCCCACAATCATTTCACACTCCGACTCTCCTTATCTATAATAAGCACTGCACAACACAGACTTGCTAGAAAGGTAACTGCAGAAAATGTATTTGGAGAATTGCATTAACTGCTGGTAAAATCACAGATTTAAAGCATTATAATAACCACATACATGCCTTGCCTACACCCAGAAGCACTGCGTTGACCCAGGCACACATGGCGGGTTTCAGCACAGAAATGAATGCATAATGCTGGGTTTCCCACTTTTCTCTCCATTATACTATTTGGCTATAGTTGTTGGCAGACTTTTACTGATATTTGTTTTCTGGATACTTTCAGTCACTCCACAACTGAGGACAGAGAACCAATGGTATACAGATATCTGACTTTTAAAGAGATTAAGGAAGAGGATTATAACAAGAAGTTCTATTGTGAAATATTTACTACAATGACAAAAGCATTTGTTATGCTGCAGCGCCCAGGTATGTAGGTTTCTTCTTTTCTCAGCATTTTGATTTTAGTATGGTAATTATGCATCACCTGGATTAGAGAGCTTTAGTAAGGTGGAAGCATAAACTTCCCTTATATAAAAAATGCAGTTGTGCATATATTCATTTATAGATTGCTACTTGTGCACTCATACTTGTGCATATTTCTACATGTAAATCATTTACTAGTGTAGCAGAGTAAAGGAAAACCAACAGACTCAACAGTCATGACATGATTGCTGCTGATTCTGTGTAACTGAACCAAACTGAACACCTGTAAGTATGTATATAACTAGAGATTGACAGGATTGGGAGTGGGAGTGTCCATACAATTGTACATTGTTATTACCCACCTAAACCTAGGACTCAACCTCCCAATCACAATGCTGTGACCAAATCATGCATCAATACAAGCCTAGTGGTAAAATTAAAAAGCATTTTTTATTTAACAGCTATGCCCATGTGTAAATAAAATCAATTGGGGCATACTAGAGAGCAGACTTTGGCTTACTATCTTACAGCACCATTGTGTGTCGTCAACCCCTCCCTTAATTACTTATACTGAGTGGGGACCATGGACACAGCACTAATGTGAGTCACATACATCCATAATTGCACACCTTTGGAACTATTGCTCCACCACAAGCCTTGCAATATATTCAGCATTAATCTACTAAAGCTGTTTCGTGACTTAATTCTCACTCCACCACTACCCAGGATTGAACTTTTATCCAACCTATTTGGGTCTACCTCAGGGTTCGGACATTGAAATATCTAAATAAGGGGCTAGTTGCTACTTGATATTGATATTTATTGCATTCATTTGTCTGTTTGAATCTATCTTTGGGATGCATGCTATTTTCCACTACTGATTTTACCATAATCAGTCAGTTGGTCCTTTTTCACTTTGAAGGGGATCCTCTCCCATCATGCTGCGCCGCTTGTTTTTAAACGTTTTGTTTGTTTTGATTTTATTTACACATGGGCATAGCTGTTAAATAAAAATTGCTTTTTAATTTTACCACAAGGCTTGTATTGATGCATGATTTGGTCACAGCATTGTGATTGGGAGGTTGAGTCCTAGGTTTAGGTGGGTAATAACAATGAACCATTAACATATTTGTTGTAAATAATAACAGTGTTCAAAATAATAATGACTTGTTATAAATAATAACAATGAGGAGTTGAATTAGTGAGATTGTTCATTCTATGAATTCAATTACGGTCCAGGTGTCAATTACCAGATAGAAGAATAGCCAAAATGGCAAAGGCTTAGCCAATGATCAGCTCCAGGCAGATCAAAGAAGGTGTAAAGTTACCTGTGAGTACTGTTACAATTAGAAGACATCAATGTGAAGCCAAGCTATCGGAAAGAAGCCCACGCAAAGTCCAATGTTGAAAAATAGATGTGCTGAAGAGGTTACAATTTGCCAAAGAACAAATTGACTGTCCTTTTACCAGGGATCATGGATCAGTTTCAATACATCAAAATACTTTAATAGGTCATGTTGCCTTATGCTGAAGAGGAAATTCCCTTGAAATGTGTGTTTCAACAAGACAATGACCCCAAACACACCAGTAAATTAGCAAAATATTGGTTCCAGACCAACAACACTGGCGTTACAGAGTGGCCAGGCCAATCTCTGGACCTTATTTCAATAGAAAGTTTGGACTTTTCTGAGGGAAAAGCAATAAATGCAGAAGAATTGTTAAATGTAACAGGCACCAGAAGTTGGTTGATACCATGTAAACAGCTCTCAGAAATAGTGATAACGTTTTCATTTTAAACAGTGAATGTCTGAATTTATAAAGAAGAATGTAAACACTGCTTTTTTTGGAACAGCCTAATGTTTTGAGGGACCTGACCTGACAATCTATGGATTCAATAAGGGGCTTCTATAAGAAGCCAGAGCAGTCAATATTTATTGAGTTAGTGGGGGCCAATGTGACTGTGTATTTCTAATGCCAGGTCCTATTTTGAATCCCAGTCTGGACCTGAACCTTGGCGTGCCTTTAGAACTTACCTCCATCAGGAAGTCGTGAGAAGGAGTGTGTTATTCTTTGCTTGATTAGAAAGGCATAATAGGGATTTTTTGGCTTCTGATTAGGATATTAAGAGCTTTGATTTACTTTAAGTCATGGACCTGTTCATAACAATCACTGCCAGAAAGCATCAGTCTAAACTTTTAGTAGAACTGTGCCAACCAACATAACAATTATTAAATACCTGTCTTTGTCTTTTTCCCTTTACTTTGCAGATCCTAATTTTCAGCCTTTCTTGATTGCTTTTTTTGTATCTCTGATCTTCGTCATTATTAATATTGTATTAGCTGCCAAGATTTTTAAGATTGATATTGTGCTTTGGTATCGGAGTTCCTGCTTTGCTCGAAAAAGTATCAAAGGTATTTGCAATTAAGTTTCTTTAAGAATTGTGTGCCTGTGCATACTGGGTTGTTTGGTAACAATGTTTGTTTTGTTTACCAAACTGGGAGGCCTGGTTGAAAGCAGGAAGCAGACCATTCGGCTGCAGGGGGGCCCAGGAGGTATAGGAGGCCCATGACATGAGGCCACAAATAATGAGCAATTTCAACATATATTGCTGAAAAGAAACAACCTCTGGTTATGTTGGTGAACCTACAATTAATTTGCTGTGGGGCCCAGTAACATCTAGTTAAACACTGGTGGAAAATACAATGGGAAGAGCAATTTGCAGCTGCTGCATTGAGTTAGCACAGGGCCTTTGGCACAGGGTTGTCTTACGTATATCTCCATATGTATCTTGTATACATACGAGGGCAAATGTTTTCATAAGTCTTTACATGGTCTGTATTGTGAGGGTAATGTAATATCCTCAGGTAATGGCAGTTCTTGGGGGTGTTCACGATACCTTGTATTCATCCTCGAATTCCATAATTTCTACATTTAACTCTGTTCGTTTGTCACAGATGGAAAGCTCTATGATGCTTACATTATGTATCCAAAAGGTCTCAGTGGAACCAATTCCTATCCCATGGACATCTTTGTACTAAAGATGCTGCCTGAGGTTCTAGAGGTGCAGTTTTCATATCGACTTTATATATTTGGAAGAGATGTATTACCAGGGGAAGGTGAATATATTCTTTTTGTTGTTTATGTTACAGACATGCGACATATACATTTAGTTAGAGTTTGGGCATGGGAAGAAAATCTGCTATGCATAAGGTAAATGGTAACATTGGATTGAAGCATTGCTTCAGAATCATAGTTACATAGTTAAATTGGGTTGAAAAAAGACAAAGTCCATCAAGGTCAACCACACACACACACACCCCTCCATACTTCCCCATAAATTATATATACCCTGATCTATACTAACTGTAGAGTTTAGTATCACAATAGCCTTTGATATGCTTGTCAAAGAAATCATCCAAGCCCCTTTTAAAAGCATCAACAGAATCAGCCATCACAACCTCACCGTCCTGACTGTGAAGAACCACCTACGCTGCTTCAAATGAAAGTCCTTTTCTTCTAGTCTGAAGGGGTGGCCTCTGGTGCAGTGATCCGCTTTATGGGTAAAAAGGTCCCTGATATTTGTCTGTAATGTCCTCAAATATATTTGTAAAGTGTATTCATGTCCCCTCGCAAGTGCCTTTTTTCCAGAGAAAACAACCCCAACCTGGACAGTCTCCCCTCATAATTTAAGTCTTCCATCCCTCTAACCAGTTTAGTTGCACGTCTCTGCACTCTCCAGCTCATTTATATCACTCTTAAGGAATTGAGTCCAAAACGGCACTGCATACTCCAGATGAGGCCTTACTAGGGATCTATAAAGAGGTATAATTATGTTTTCATCCCTTGAGTTTATGCCCTTTTTTATGCAGGACAGAATTTTATTTGCTTTAGTAGCTACAGAATGACACTGCCCAGAATTAGACAACTTGTTATCTATAAAAACCCCAAGATCCTTCTCACTTAAGGAAACTCCCAACACACTGCCATTTAGTGTATAACTTGCATTTATATTATTTTTGCCAAAGTGCAGAGTGGCAGCATCTTCTCACTTAAAGGAAAACTATACCCCCCGAACAATGTAGGTCTCTATCAAAAGATATTGCATAAAACAACTCATATGTAAAACCCTGCTTCAAGTAAATAAACCATTTTCATAAAAATACACTTTTCTAGTAGCATGTGCCATTGGGTAATCATAAATAGAAAATTGCCATTTAAAAAAAATAAGGACAGCCTCCTGGGATCGTATGATTCAACGGTGCACACAAACATACCAAACAAACTATAAAGTTAGGTCACACGAGCCAATTAACAGACAGAGTTGTGTCTTTTGCTTCCACACTTCTTCCCTTTAGAGTTGAAATATTTCTGGTCATGTGATCTCTGAGGCAGCACACAGACCATCACGAAATAGTGGTTCAAGGCAAGAGACATAAAAAGGCAATATTTACTTAAATATATATTCCAGTTTGGGAAGATTCTTTAATATGTCACTTAACTTGATATAAATCTGTTGCTCAAGTATTCATTTTGGGGGTATAATTTTCCTTTAAGGGCTCTTCCAGACGAGGAGATTGCAGGGAGATTTGTTGCCTGCGACAAATCGCCGCGTTTTTGGGGCAACAAATCTCCCCGAATCTCTTCCCCCAGTCTTGCGCCCGCCAAAGTTAAAGTCGCCTGCACCTTTTCACACGCGGCGCTTTCGAAAATCGCTCACAAATGCATCTCCCTGCATTCTCGTCTGGAAGAGCCCTTATGGGGTAGACAGAAGGTATCTCATCCCTCTGTAGATCATTTTGTGAAAAAATTTAAGTACAGGTATGGGACCTATTATCCAAAATGTTTGGGACCTGGGATTTGCCAGATTATGGCTCTTTCTGTAATTTGAATCTTCATGCCTTAAGGGCAAGGCCAGATGTGTCGTTTTTGCTGGGTTTTTACGTTGAGTTTTTAAAAACACTTCATCCTGCGTAAATATGCCGCTGAAATCACCCGTGACGGTCAACATAAGTTTTTCAGCTAGTAAGTTTCTTTTCCCAACATGCACTTCTCATTGTTCTCATTGAGAATTTGGACGCCATATTTAAAATATGCTGTGTATTTATGCAAAGTGTGGTTTCAAACGTGCAGATCCCATAGGGTCTATTGATTTGGTAGTTTCTTGATGTATTGGCGTTTCTGCTAAAAAAAAAAAAAAAAAAAAAAAAAAAACCGACAATACTGGCATCCTGTGGTGGATTTCAGCTCGCAAGCGCCCTGTGTGAATTGCCATTGTGCGTTTTCCATTAGTTTCAGTGCAATTCATGCATATTAACACCGGATGGAGCGTTTTTAAAAAATGCCTCGTATGCCCTTGCCCTTAGACTACTAGAAAATTATGTGAATAATAAATAAAGCCAATAGGCTGGTTTTGCTTCCAATAAGGATTCGTTATATCTTAGTTGGGATCAAGTACAAGCTACTGTTTTATTATTACAGAACAAAAATAAATCATTTTTAAAATTTTGGATTATTTCATTATAATGGAGTCTATGGGAGATGACCATTCGGTAATTCTGGATAAAGGGTTTCCGGATAAGGGATCCCATACCTGTATTGAGATACAAAGAGGGAAGGCAGACTCTGACATTGCCTTGGCTGAAGAATCTCAAAGAACAATAGTGGTCTCCCCAGAACAGTGAACTAATAACTGGGGGGACCAGTGCTGGGACTTGTATTCCACCTGGCCACACTTGAACCTACTGTATGTTATATTTCAGGGTAAATATTGTATCTCAAAGTAAAACAGACTCCTGTGCTTATATCCTTTCAGTACCTGATGAAAAAGTTACTTTAAAACATTTCCCTGATTTAGCATTTTCCCAGATTTTATGTCATTTTTTTTCCCTGTCCCCTGAAAAATGTTTAATGGGGGTTCTACTGTATTAATACAAATGGTATGTTCATTTTCACAGCCATGTCTGATGTTGTTGATGAAGCCATCTCCCAGAGTCGAAGACTGGTCATTGTTCTGGGAAGCACTCATTCCGAAGACTATTTAATGGACGACTTTGAGCAGCAAATCGCAATGTACGATGCTCTCATTCGCAATAAAATTAAAGTGATTTTAGTTGAATTAGAGAAAGGCATTGATTACTCCAATATGCCGGAATCTCTCCAATACATCAAACAAAAGCAAGGTGCCATCCGATGGAAAGGAGAATTCACAGAGGCAAATAAAAAGTTCTGGAAACACATGAGATACTGTATGCCCCCAACACAGGGCAAAAACCTGCAGGACTCAGACAGAAATACTCTGGATAAGTGTTGATGGGACTGTAATAGTTCTCCCATGGATGGGAGCAGCTCTGATAACCACAGGTATTAATGGACACAATTGTTTGAATATTCATTAACTTCTATTTGCCATTGCAATCAACACATATTTATAGGATTATTTTTATTCATTTATCCATTTCACTTTTGTTATGCTTTATAGTAAAGGGTTGCTCATAGTTGTTTGATCAACTAGCAGATAAGCAGGGTAAAATAGAGTCAAAAGGTTGAACTTGATGAGCTTGTGTCTATATTATGTAACTTGCACCCTCCATAGAGGCCCAGGAAACATTCTAGCAGGGACAGATTTACCCTTAAGGTGCTTGGAGGCCTGTGTCTTCTCTCACCCCCTCTCTCCCAATGGATTGTGTGCATGTGTACAGGTATGGGATCAGTTATCCGGAAACTCGTTATCCAGAAAGTTCCAAATTACGGAAAGGCCATCTCCCATGGGGGCAAATTCACTAAGCGCCGAAAATGAGCTAGCGTTGGCTTTGCCGATGTTTGCAGCACTTTGCCAGGTGTAGTTTCACCAGCACTACGCAAATTCACTAAAATGCAAAGTTGCACTCAGGGAGGCGAACGGTAGCAAAGTTGTGCTACCGTTACTTTGTCAGGCAAAGCGCATTTACGCTAGCAATGCCCAATTTGTATATGGCCCAAAGTTGCAAATATAATAGAAGTATATGTTACAGCCACTACATTCCACTACACAAGCCCAGGAAACCTTTAATAAATAAAATAAAGTTGTCCTATTGCCCTACATGTGCCCCCTATATAGTTGTGTTGCCATATGTTAGGAAATGTAGTTGGGGGAAGGAGGGTAACCCCCAAAAAAATTACGCTATTTTTCAGACTATCGCCCTAAAAAAAGATAAGACGCCAGCGTTTTTTTGGTACTTAGAAAAAAATTCAAGTTTTTTTTTTTTTTTTTTAAACCTATATATTGTATTGAAACCCAGAGATTATGCTCAGCAGGGACAAAGATAAGAAATGTATCCATTAAATGTATCAGTTTAGAACAGTTGGGGGTCGGCGAGCTACTCCTAGAATGTGAAAAATGACACTTTACACTTCAATATTAGAAAAACGGTTACAAATAGAAAATAGACAGTAATTGGAAAAAAGTCGTAATTTCTGGTGATCTATCTGAAAACAACTAGTTTGAAGGGGAACAACCCCTTTAAACCAATTCTACATCTCTGTACTCATAATGATCCAGGCCTTCAGAATTGTCACAGGAGTTTCCCAGCTTGGATTTTATTAGGAGTATGTGTGACCCCTCAGTGTGCTTTGAGCAGCGGTTATGAAGCTAGACTTAGGGGTTGTCAAAATAATCAAGCAGAAATTGTAGTGGTCTTGTAATATAAGTGAATTCTAAAGAGCTAAAATCCTTTCAATAGCTTTTATTTCCATACACATTGGGAACACTGTACTTTCTATTCCAAATCAAAACAAGTTAATCAAATTTGTGTTATTCATTTACAGAAAGTGCAGAAAAGGGTATATTAGGCTATTCCATGTCTCCATTCTTCTTTTACAAACTCAAACATTCACTGTATAAGCTGAAAAATATTTCAACACTTCTATAGAATGACAACTAATATTTAGTTGTATAATCAGTGTTTGTGAGAACTGCTGCACATCTGTGTTACGTGGAGTCCACCAACTTCTGATCCCTGTTACATTCCACAGTTCTTCTGAAGTTCCTGGTTTTGCCTCAGAAACTATTTTTGATGTCACCCACAAGTTTTCTACTGATAATCCGTTTGCTCTTTTGAGAAATGGATTTCACCTATTGTCCTTTGGAACATGTGCTTTTGAGTATATATTTATAGATATTTGTTTGTATTTTGGCATGTTATAGAGCATTGTATATTCTTTTCTTTTGTGATCTTGTTGTACTCAATCTGCATAATATATTCTATTATGTTTACGGAAAACTCAAATAAAAATGAGGAATGGATTACAGTGCAGAATTCTGCTGGAGCAGCACTAATAACTGATCATTTTTCCCATGAGAGTATCCCTTTAATCCAATTGAAATGTTGAGGAAAGACCTAGGGGCAAATTCACTAAAGCGTATAATGCTTGCGCTAATTCACCAGCGTGACGTCAATTCGCAACTTCGCCAATTCACTGTGTCCCTGGCGAAAATTCGCTAGCAAAGGACATCAACTTGTGCAACTTCACACCCTTGCGCCAGGCAAAGTTGCGCACTGACGAAGGGACGAAACTACGCTAATTCACTAAGATGAAAATTTTTGTAAACAGGGGGAGATTCATCAAAGAGTGAAGTTCCACCACTAGAGGGAAATTCCACAGCTCTCAATTCATTTCTATGGGATTTTGTGAGGCGTATTCATCAATGGGTGAAGTGAAAGTTCACCCTTTAATGAATACGCCTTTAAAAATCCCATATAAATGAATTGAGAGCTGTGGAATTTCCCTCTAGTGGCGGAACTTCACTCTTTGATGAATCTACCCCATAATCTCTTGCGCTAGACGTTACTTCGCCAGGTCAGATTGGAGTTTGAAAAATAAAACCTTAAAATTTTTCTAAGTCTCAAAAAATGCTGGCTTCTTTTACCTTTTGTAGGGTGATAGTCTGAAAAAGAGCGAAATTTTTTTTTTGAGATACCTTCCTTCCCCCCTACATTTCCTAACATATGGCAACACAACTATACAGGGGGCACATGTAGGGCAATAGGACTACTTTATTTTATTCATTAAAGGTTTCCTGGGCTTGTGTTGTGTAATGTAGTGACTGTACGATTAACTTTGCGCCATATGCAAATTAGGCATCGCTAGCGTAAATGCACTTTGTTACCGTTCACCTCCCTGATCGCAACTTCGCATTTTAGTGAATTTGTGTAGCACTGGCGCTAGCGCATTTTCGACGCTTAGTGAATTTGCCCCCTAAAGTGAGCAGTTCATGTGAAGAAAGCCACAATCAAGAGCTGAAGCTGTGCAAGACTGATCAACAGTTCCTACAAATGTTTAATTGCAGTTCTTTCTGCACAAGGGGCTCGCCAATTATGAGAGAAAGTAAGTGAATACAGATTTGCTTACTTTTGCCACACACACATTGTTGGATAATTTGTTCAATAAATACATGACCAAATATAATAATGTTTGTTTAATTTGTTTAACTGGGTTTTCTTCATCTACGTTTAGGACTGAAAATCAGATGGGGTTTTCGGTCACATTCATATAAAAATTGGGGCTGCACCAAATCCACTTTCTCCGTCCTCTCAAGGGGGACACAGGGAACAAATGGGGTTAAGCTCCACCCTCTCTGAGGCAGGACACTTAAGTAAAAGAAGGGCGTGCCAAACAATGTCCCGCTTCATAGGAGGTCAGATCCATTTTTACTCCTCAAGTTCCCATCATATTAGGAGTGTTATCAGGTGCAGGACTACCTGTCTTTTTAGATACACTTCCTGCAGGGGGATTCCACACCGGAGTCATTCTCTAGCCTAAGGTTATAACGAATTTCAGGCATACCTGCAATTCCACCGAAGAAAAGGCAGAGGGCCTAACCAATGTGGGGGGGAGAAAAGCAGTGAGTATACCCCCTGGTTCCCCTCACTTGTCCCCCAAAATAGGTGGGGAGGAACGGCTACCTTGGAGCTATTGCAGCGAGGGAACAGGGCTAACTGCTCCATTGCGTGTCGGGTTGAAGACACACAGATGCGTCTTTCTGGCTGGACCCTTGTGCTTCTGGGTAGGCAACACCGGCTGTATTCTCTCTCTCCACACTCGTCAGACGCAGCAGGTACGAGTCAGCAGTGGGGAGTGGAGGACTGCCTTGCGTTCCAGCGCCAAGTACAGCAAGACATGTAGTTTACGGGCGCCATTTTGTTTTTCTACACTCCATTCCCCACAGCGCTTCCTGGATTGTGGGGCAGATGGCATATACCATCACTTATCACACAAGGTCCTTCACACCTTCCGGACCCTCATAGGCACTTCCTTTCAGGTTATCACGCATTACCATACTATTCTCGCTAATCTTGGCAACAGGTATCTCAGACACCGCTCTAATCACAGAAGGTAGGCCGGGGGACTTTTTCCTAGGATGGGGGGGATTGGAGAGCAACAGCAGCTCTAATTACCTATTTTGCGTATAAAAGCTGCCACGCCGAAATTCCTGGGGGTCAGGGGGAGCCCCTCTGCAGACCCTGTTCCAAGGGGCAAGGAAGTGATCCTACAACAGGAGATGCTCTCAGCCCTCCAACACCTCCTGTGGATGCGGCTGGTAGCGGTTCCCTTCGTTAATAAGAGTATCAACTTTAAAGCAGCCGGCTCGAAGGGAACCGCTACCAGCCGCATCCACACGGACATTGAATTATACGCTAAGTTCATAACGACACCAGGTAAGCGCATTATCGGCGAAATTCCCAAACGTATTGTGAGGTACTACACTATTCTGCCCTCTTAACCTAACAGGCACATGAACGCCCAGTAACAGATCCGACGAACCTTTATTTCCTGCGATATGATCTCTTCCCAAGTGTGAGTAGATTTGCTATGTAACAAGTAGCTTTGCATATAAAGGATATTACACCATAGAGGCTCTGTCTATTTTGTTCCTATAGGATTTCCCCGTGTATCTCCAGCGCACCTCCATCACCCCTATGAACTTTCTTGCCAAACTTGGGTCCAAGTCCAGCAGAAAACTCAAAAGACCGGAGCCCAATAGGGGGCACGCTAGCACCCACACTCCTTCTGATGTTTCATCAGTGGGAGAAAATTCCTCACATTCAGAAGCTGAGCTTCCTCTTCTTCTGAAGCAGAAGAAGAAGATGAGGGTAAGACCAAGAGCCGGGATATTCCACATGACATTGATCATTAGGGTAGTAACAGAGGTGTTAAAAATCTCACATACCACTGAACAACAGTCTCAAACCACTTTATTCAAGAGACAGCACTAGTCTTCAGGAGTTTTTCCTTCCCACGAACAACTCATCACCATAATACAAGAAGAGTGGAATTCTCCGGAGAAGAAATTCCAGGCTACCAGAAAATTTTAAAAGTCCCCCTTTAGTGGATGCTCCAGTGTCTAGGTTATCCAAATCCACTGCAGATCCTTCTGACAGACGCCTCGAGGGCTTTCCAAGATCGGTATTCTCCTCCGCCGGTTCTACCCTACGACCAGTATTAGCCTCAGCTTGGGTATCAAGAGCCGAGGCCCTGCTCACAGATATTCAAAACAGAGTGCCCAGATCAGAGCTTCTGTCCACAACACAATCAATATTAGAGGCCTCTGCCTACCTATGCGACGCTTCAGACAGGGCACAAATTACGGCACGTAAATCGGTGCTGTCAGTGGCGGCAAGGCGAACCTTATGGTTGAAGAACTGGTCAGCAGACGTCCGTTCGAAGAAATCCCTAACCTCCCTTCCCTTTAAGGGTCAACGCCTTTTTGGGGAGGAACTAGAGAAGATGGTTTCTCAAGCCACTGGTGGAAAGTGTACATTTCTTCCTCAGTCAAAGAACAGATCTTCTACATTATCCAGACGAGGCAGATTTTCTCGCGGTCAGACCAGCCCCCGTGACGGTCTAATTTTCGTGCTAAAGTTTCCAACAAGGGATGTCTAGCAAAAGCTCCTCCGACAAGCCCGCTTCCGGTTGACGGGGCACCCCCTCCGGGATTCCATCAGCCAATAGGGGGCAGGCTGCTGCAGTTCCGAGAGGTTTGGATTCGTCATTCTACAGATGATACCTGGGTCAACAAAATCGTCACCAAAGGTTACCATCTGGACTTCTCCCAGAAACTTCATCATGTCCAGAGTTCCCACCTCTTCAGCAAAGGCACAAACATTTTTAGATTGCATTTACAATTTAAAACAAAGCAGTGTGATAATTCCAGTGCCTCCTTCAGAGAGAGTTTTGGGTTTTTACTCCAATATGTTCCTAGTCTCGAAAAGAGATGGCTCCTTCAGACCAGTGTTGGATCTGAAAATTCTCAACAAATACATCCGTTCGGTGCGGTTCAAGATGGAGACCTTACGATCCGTAATCCGAGGGATGGAGTCTCAGTTACTGTCCCTGTCACTGTCAAGTATACGTACCTCCACGTACAAATTTGGGCCCCCCATCACCGTTTTCTGAGGTTTGTCTTCAAGAACCTCCATTACCAGTTTGTGGCACTTCCCTTCAGGTTATCATCAGCCCCCAGGATCTTCACCAAGCTCATGGTGGTGACGGCAGCAACGCTAAGGCTTCAGGGGATTTCGGTAACACCATACCTAGAAGACCTTCTCCTGAAATCTAGGATGGCGGAGAAGGCCAAGAGGGACCTGCAGAGGGCGATCGCTCTTTTACAAGACTTCGGTTGGACTATAAACTGGGACAAATCCAATCTTCATCCCAGTTACCAAATGACATTCCTCGGCCTCGAGTTCAATACACTCACGCAAACGGTGAGCTTACCCGCAGACAAACAGGAGAAGATAAAATCTCAGACCAACCTTTTGCTCCGCACCCAGACACCTATCATCCACATGGCAATGAAGGTACTGGGATTGATTGTATCCTCCATCGAAGCGGTTCCATTTGCACAGATACATTTACGCCCTCTTCAGTCCAACATTCTGGAAGGGAGCCCCCTTATCTCAGAAGATGTCACTATTCCCCTCAACGAAGGAGTCACTACTCTGGTGGCTCAATACGAACAATCTCGCCCTGGGTCAGTCATGGCAAACGCCATACTGGACAGTCATATCAACAGACGAAAGTCTGCAGGGTTGGGGGGCAACATTGAATAACCAGTCGGTACAAGGTCTCTGGTCCCCCGAGGAGTCCAAACTGCACATAAACATTCTGGAACTTCAGGCGGTACGTCTTTCCCTCATTCACTGGACACGCCATCTCCGAACATGTGCGGTTCGAGTGCAGAGCGATAACGTCAGCATGGTCGCATACATAAATCGACAGGGAGGAACGCGCAGCAAGGCAGCGTTAGTGAAGGTACAACTGATATTGAACTGGGCGGAATCCAAATCCGTAAGACTATCCGCCATTCACATTCCAGGAGTGTCCAAAACAAGAGCGGATTTTCTCAGCAGAAACTTACTAGATCCAGGGGAATGGGAACTTCACCCGGAAGCATTTGTGGAATTAACCAATCAATGGAGAGACACCCCCAGATCGATTTGATGGCCTCCAGACAGAATGGCTAAGTAGCAATATTCTTCTCCCGATCACGGGATCCTCTAGCGGCGGTAGTGGATTCAATTACTCAGAGTTGGAACTTCGACCTCGCTTACATCTTTTCTCCTCTACCCATGCTGCCTCGAGTTCTAAAAAAGATTAGACAATCTCAGCTGACAGCAATTGTGATAGCCCCCTATTGGCCCAGGAGGACATGGTTCAGGAGATGTCCATAGCCCAACCCATTCGGCTACTCCCCAGAAACGACCTGTTACGTCAGGGCCACATAGTTCATCACAATCCGGGCCTCTTCGTTTTGAGGGGATGGCTGTTGAGGCCTCCATATGGAGAAGAAAGGGAATAGCGGAGGATGTTATTACCACAATGCTAAAATCACGTAAGTCATCTTACCACAGAATTTGGCAAGCCTACTGGAAATAGTGAATAGAGATGAGTGCAAATCCACACCAGGACATGTCCTTTCTGGAATGCGACATCCCACAATTCCTATCTTTCCTACAAAGAGGCCTACAGTTTGGTCTGAAGCATAGCTCCTTGAAAGTGCAAGTGTCAGCCCTGTCAGTACTACTTCAATCATGCCTAGCCTTGGAGGATCTTGTTCGGACATTTCTACAGTGTGTAGCGCATATTGTACCTCCGTTCCATTCCCCAATCCCAGGTTGGGATCTCAATTTCATGTTAGAAGCTCTGCTAGACCCTCCCTTTAAACCTTTAGGAACAATTTCAGAGGAATGGTTAACCTGAAAAGCAATATTCTTGGTGGCTATCACATCGGCTAGACAAGTTTCAGAGATTAGTGCATTATCCTGCGACCCTTCATTCCTTGTCAAAGCGGTCTTACGCACGTCGCCATCCTTCCTTCCAAAAGTTGTCATCCTTCCACATAAATCAAGAGATTGTGGTCCCATCACTATGCCCAGAACCTAGGAACGATAAGGAATATAGACTCCACAAGTTGGATGTGGTAAGAGCTCTTCGCTGGTACATAGAAAGGTCAAAAGCCTTCAGACATTCCCAAACTCTCTTTGTGATACCCAACGGTCCCCAGTGGGGCATGCCAGCTTGCACATTGGTTAAAAGAGACCATTAGACATGCATACATCTCCAAGGGAAAATCAACACCCGAAACAATCCAGGCTCACTCTACAAGATCAGTAGGAGGGTCCTGGGCATGGCGCAACGCGGCCTCCTTGGATCAGATCTGCAGAGCGGCCACCTGGTCTTCAGTCCACACATTTACCAAATTTTACGCTCGACACGCTTTCTTCAGCCGAGGCCTCATTTGGCTGTAAGGTATTGCACTCAGTAGTGCAATGACCTGTCATGAACCTCGCTACACACCCTGCTGTTCTGGGGCTGCTTTGTTAAGTCCCCATTCATTCCCTGTGCCCCCCTTGAGATGACAGAGAAAACAGGATTTTTTAATACTTACCGTTAAAGCTGTTTCTCTGTAGTCGATAAGGGGGACACAAGGCTTTCTGTCCCTGTTGCGAGTTCTCCGTTTGAACGGCAGGGGAAACGGTTCCCTGGCTTACCAGTGTTTTTTGTTGCAGGTGTTATCGTTTTATAGGATTCCATGTTTATATTATCAGCAGTGTCTTTGGTACCAACTGAAATGATTGGTTGAGTGTGGGGTTAAGCCAAACTGACTTTTACTTAAGTGTCCTGCCTCCTAGAGGGTGGAGCTTAACCCCATTCGTTCCCTGTGTCCCCCTTATCGACTACAGAGAAACAGATTTAATGGTAAGTATTAAAAAATCCTGTTATTTTGGATTCGGTCAAATCCTTAGCAGGTTAGACCGAATACAGAACTTAATTTGCATATGCAAAAACATTTTTACTTTGTTTTGTGACAAAAAGTCATGCTGTTTCCCTCTCCACCCATAATTTGCAAATGCAAATTAGGATTTGGTTTCACCGGGCAGAAGGATTTGGCCGAATCGTGCTCCAAATCCTGTTTTCAGTGCATCCCTAATAAAAATACAGAAAATTTTAAAGGGTTAACAAACGGTCATGGACCACTGTATGTGTGCTAGGTTTCATTTGATGGACTTTTTCCAACCCAACTTAGCTATGTAAGCAACGAAGGCTGTTCTTCACAGTGATGACATTGAGGTTGTGGAATGCACTGCCAGGTGATGTAGTGATGGCTTAAACTGATGGGCTCAGACTGCCAAGCATGTACCCCGTACATTCTCAGCAGCTGAGCTCTTCTCTCTGCATCACTGGCTTTTGCTGCCTCTGCAGAAAGTCAGAAGGGATGACAGTCCCCATGGCAATGTGGCTGGGGGGTTGTCAAGTTGGATCTGTGATAAGATTGTCGCAGATCAACTTCAAAGTAGCAGATGTGTCATATATGGTGCTTCTGCTACTTCCTTATCTGCTCCTTCCTGCAGCGCCGCCCACACACTTCCTGCTGTGCTGAAACTACAGACATGCTGCCTGGGGCTCCTTCAATTATTCCAGCGATCCAACTGCTACAAAACCACTTACCTGCACTAAAAGACACACAGTACATTTATACACACATTTTAAATTATTTTAGCACACGGTCCCTTTTGTACACTTATTTACATGTATTTGCACACTCAGACAACTTTTATTAGTGCACAAACATGTATACACAAAAACTCTTATTGTTTCTACGGTTATCTTTTATCCTTGGATTATTGTTCCTTACGTATCTTTAGTATAGTTTTGCTGTTTAGTGCTTTGGTATAGAAAGATATATTTTTTGGGGGGTAAACCTATATTTCTGTGTTTTTACCCCACAAAAATGCAGTCAATGTGTTGATTTTTTTCATTAGCTGACGTTACCCACAGGACCATTTGTATGCGCTAACTTCATTTTGGGGTCTCTAAATGCCAGATACTTTGATATCCTATGCACAATGGGCACTGAACTGTTTATGACTGCCAGGGGTCCTCCATTTATGGTTCTTTTTCTTGGTACGTAATGACACATGGGCGACATAATGCTGATATAAAGTTGAAGCTTTGAGGCAAATTTCAGATATTTCACAAAAACCGAAAAATTTGGGTAAGGTTTTTCGACTCAGTAGTTTGGATCAGAAAGGCATGGGTACCAATTATAGATTCAGTAGAGTGTGTACTTTACAAAGATATATGGTTTTGTGGGGGTAAACCTATTTTTTGGTGTTTTTACCCCACAAAAAATAGACAGTAAATGTGTGGATTTTTCAGTAGCTGAAGTAAAGTCCTGGATAATTTGGATGTGCTAACTTCATATTGGGGTCTCTAAATGCCAGATACTTTGGTAAACCTATCCACAATGGGTATCAGACTGTTTAGTAGAACCCTGGCAATCTTATTCTTGGTACCTTATACAGCGTTGGATATGAGGAGCAGCAAAATAAGACCTTTTATCAGAATTTTGATGTTTATAAAAAAAAACGCTATGTTCAGACAAGCTTTGATGTTTCATAGTTAGATGTAGAGAGACAGTTACCCATTTTGAAATCAGCTGAATGTGTACTTTTTCAAAAATATATGGTTTTCTGGGGTAAACCTACAGTTTCTGGATTTTCTGGCCTTGGAATCTAAAGTATGCAGTTTTCTGCTTTCAAAATTCAGTAATACACAGCTGGGAGTTTTTGCTGTACAGAAGTCCTATCTCCCTAAAACTATATAAAGCTAGTATTGGCCTGTTTGAGAGGCATGCGGCTTTCCAAATTGTTGTATTTTCATGCGTAAAATTAAATATAAATCTTTTTGCAGAGGTGGAAATGCATGAAAACTCAGGCAGATTTAGAAAGATCAGGTTCTCCCAAAAAAAAAAACAAAAAAAAAAAAAACAATGTATAGTTAAAGGGATACTGTCATGGGAAAACTTTTTTTAATTTTTTTTAAACGCATTAGTTAATAGTGCTGCTCCAGTAGACTTCTGCACTGAAATCCATTTCTCAAAAGAGCAAACAGATTTTTTTATATTTCATTTTTAAAATCTCACATTTTGTCAATTTCCCAGCTGCCCCAGTCATGGGACTTGTGCCAGCACTTTAGGAGGAAACTGCTTTCTGGCAGGCTGTTGTTTTTCCTTCTCAATGTAACTGAATATTATGCAGTGGGACATGGGTTTTTAACTATTGAGTGCTGTTCTTAAATCTACCAGGCAGCGGTCAGGGAGCCGTTATCTGGTTACCTTCCCACTGTTCTTTTGTTAGGCTGCTGGGTGGGGGAATGGGAGGGAGTGATATCACTCGAACTTGCAATACAGCAGTAAAGAGTGATTGAAGTTTATCAGAACACAAGTCACATGACAGGGGCAGCTGGGAAATTGACAATATGTCAGATTGAAAAATGAGATATAAAAAAATCTGTTAGCTCTTTTGAGAAATGGATTTCAATGCAGAATTCATGTGGAACAGCACTATTTACTTATGACAGGATCCCTTTAAAATAAAGATTTCCCCTCGGAAAATGTCCCTAAATTGAAGGAGCACAAATTCTGCTGGCACTTAAAGGATTAAAGTACACTTGTTTACACTAGGAACTGGAATTCCCACAAAAAAACTTGAATTACCATTGTAAATGCAACCATTACTGCAAATAAAAAGCATATTAACAGTCACCTGGATTTTCCACGCCGTGTATGAAATGACGCTGCAGCTCTGCACTCTTCTCTGTGTCCAGTTACAGAGGAAAATAATCCTTTAGATAAACTACATTGCCAGTTTGGATTGGTCTTCAATGAAAAGTGCATGTTTTTAACAAAAGCATGAAAGAATGAGCATTCTATGACCAAAATCCTTTGAAAGGGATGATTGGCTCCTTGTAAGGATTCAAGTGCTTCTGATTGGCAAAGAATAAGTCATGTGTGCTACAAGTCTAAAGTACATCTTATATATAGATAGTATAGTATTCGTTTTTACTGATCAGTTAAATGAACATGACCACATTCTGTAGGTGTGATTTTTACTTTATTTAAGGAAAAAAAACTGGGGGGAAAGGTAGGGCATTTCCATGATACACAGTAGACATAAGTTAGATAGCACTGTCAAGAGTCTGGAAAATGCTTATTTGCCACAAGTCTGCTTCGCAGCTGAACAATTAGTATTTATATGCAGTTTGTCACCTGTATTACCTTTTGCACAATATTATTAATCAGAAAAGTCAGGGGATTATATGTCACAGAATGCTTACTACTTAAAAAAAAATTATAAAAAAAAAAACAAAACAGGGAAAAAACCCAAAATATTCACTTTCAAATAAACCATAAATATGTGATGCACATTAGTTTAACCAAAAAAAAAAATGTAAACATTTTCTCCAACATTACGTGCATAATAAAAAAACTGCAGTCATACAGTCCCGCTTATGCAAACATACAGAAATGGATTATTCCTAACGCAAAACTAACTGGATCTAGAAGCACTAACATTCTGCTTGCTACAGATTGTCCATGTTTAGGATATAGTGGTTTTAATACTGGTTTTAATTGAACCATGAATGAGAAGAGTTTATTGGCCAATGGTAAGAAGCATATCAAACGTCGTTGTTATGCAGTGACCCACAGTAGCTACAAGTTGCCCTTTATTGAATGGAACATTTGCAGGAATCCTTTGCCGTACAACCCCTCTCATTCTCAGTGCAGGAGATCACTTATTTCTAGAACTAAAGCAGAATGAATAGCACCCAAGAGACAGGCACATGAAAGACAGATACGTCAAACAGGAGTTGCCAGGCTGTTTTGAGCTCCTCCGAAACCCATAGCAAAGTGTTGGCTCCTATTGCTGATGTGAAACGTTACAGAATGTACACATCAGAATTGCTTTCCAGTGCTATTAGAATGAAACAGTTACACATCGAATGATTATAAAAAAAACAAAAAAAAAAAAAAAAACTTTTCTGCCATTAGTAATAAGGCTTTCATATTATCCGACTCAATGCAGTTGTTTAAAAAAATCGACTGCAAGGGGTCTTGAACTCAGCACCTATTGTTTACACCAACGATATCCCACTCCCCCAGCTGCTTTGAGTAACATATCCCAGAATGCTGTGGGCTGTGGTTCCCAGCATTTGAAGGGACCTGTGAATGCCTCTGGCATCCCTGGTGCAGGTTTGCAATCAAATATCTGCTGAGCAAGAGTAGGAATCCGTCTGAATTGCTGGTTTTGAGTTGACAAAACAAAAATGCTGTAATACTATGGCAGAAACAGAGTAAGAGTAGTCTATTTCTATATTAAAGAGAAAAACTGTTCACAAAAGAACAGCTTAAGGCAGCCGTCAACAAGGTACCCCACACCAGAAAGGAAAGAATAGTCTAAAAAACGATTTGTATGATGACACTGCGCATTGCTACATCACCCACGACTATACATTCCAGGAACCTCAAGTAATGAACAAGTAAGCCATTAAACAAGTTATTCGTGTTTGTACATTTTCGTACAAATGTCACAACTTTCCGAAAATAAAACTGGCTATATATATTTGTGTGTGTTTTTTTTTTTTTTTAAATAAAAAAAGTCTGAACTGGGAATCTTACAGCTAAACACAGGTACAGTTATGCCATTGTATGTAACATTAGCTACATTCTTAGAACTGGTTTTAGTGCATTGCATTCTTATAAAAGGAATAGGTCATCCTTCCTTACCAACAAGTCCCCTCCTGGTCTTCCTACATCAACTGATGCAAATGACCTACATGAAGGTCTCCCCCAGTCTTACTACATCTGCAAGACCCAAAACATCTACTGCTGTAGGCCCACACAAAAGGCCCACAGAAAAGCACAACTCCAAAACTGATGGGGGTGAGAAATTGCTGCTCCACCAATGTGAGCCAATGACACAGAAGGGTTCTGCCACCACCATCATCGGCTACTGTGCCACATTTACTGCCAGCTACATCAAACCTTCCCCTAATGTTCCACTTGGCGTAGCGGATATTACATTTACACATTCATATTATAAGAAGTGAACATAAAAATGAGACTCCTTCAAGCCCTTGAGTGTCAAGGAAGCCTACATGCTTTACTGCATGGCACCAAAGGGATTTGTGCATCGCTAAGAATGAGGTAGGAAAAATGATAAGAAAAGTTGGTTGGGAATTGCCTCTGTACTCTACAAACCCTGTTTTTGTTCCCTTTCTACAGTACACACTTTGTTGAACACATCATGCACACTATGGCGGTAGTAAACAAAATGTAGACTATGGATGAGGCAGGACTATTTGTATTATAGGAATACTGACACATTCCAGAGGGAGAGGAAACAGTAATAGTGTGTAGTTCAGTAATGCACAACATTGGCGCAAAAATAATCATTTGTGTACTAAAATTAATTTTTAAAAATTACATTAATCACTGCCTTTCACATTTTATAAATACATTTTATTATATGAACTTTCATTAATCAGATTCTTAAAAAAAAAAAGAATTAAATAAAGTGAAATTTTCTAAGCCTGACGAGCGTGGTCAAAAATGGCATGACGAGCTCTCCTTGCCTGCCTCTAGTGTCATGACTATACCGTAGATGGTGATGTGCTCTTAATGCGATTCTTGTTTTTTGATTGGTTCACATATCTTGGTGGTGGGTATAACTACCAGAGGAACAGGGGAAAAAAATCTATACTTTTCTCCCTCAAATTGTAGATGAACTCGGCACAGGTATCTGCAGGACCCACTGTCTTGCACAAATGCATAACAAATTCTACCTCTTGTGAACTACATTAGTAACAACACCCACTAATGAATGCAAACTCCATCTGGAACATCGCTCGCAAAAAGAAGATTAGTGCGCAGGTTTTACTCCAGTTGTATATTATTTCAAGTTATGGAGATAATGGAGACTGTACGGGGGGTGCCAGCAGGTCCCATCTCATTCTCTACCAGCTCAGGAGGGAACTTCTGCCCAAAGTCATGAAATATACTTGACTGCTTCCGCCAGACCGCACTGAGGCAAAGAAAACCTGCACAGACAATAAGAAAATTGGTCACATGAATTAAACACTGAAATATACAAAACTAATATGAGCATCAATAAATTTAAAAAATAACCAAATTATTACACACACAGTGCTAATAAATGTAAATCTGACAAAATAAATCCGCTTTTTTGGACATTTTAAAAATAATATTCCAACAAACAAGTGATTCCTTTGTATAAAATATGTGTAAGATTGTTATCCTTAGATTAAGTAGAGGTCTGGCCTCAGGCCAGTAATGATTAAATTATAAATAGAGAGAAAGAATACAGTTTACATTTATAATTCTATTACTATATTGTTTGCCAAAGTGCATATCCTTGCATTTATCAACACTGAACCTCATTTTCCAGACTAAGGGTGGCCATAAACAGAGATTTTCTACTGTTCCTTAAAGGCCAGTCCTATGCAAAGCTTTTGATATGGGTAAACCCATACCTACAAAAGTCCATATATTGATGTAAAAGGGATGGAATGCTTATGCAAACAGAATGTCAGATTTATCTTGCATAAAACATTATATTAATAAAAAGTACATTTTAACTTTTGTTGCACTGAAATAAAAATATCAATTGGAAATAACATTTAAGAGTGGGATATGATACTTTTAAATGACAGAATTGGTCAGGACTCTGAATGAAGCAAAACGCCAAAATGTTTACCTTGTCATTTCGTTCACACAAGAACTTGAGCCTTTGAGCCCTTTTGTGCATAAATACTCCATCAAGGTGGCCAGTTTCCACTGACCGTATCTCAATAGCTTTTTCACCCCATCCCATGATCTGGTTGGATCGGATATAAGCTGCAGAAAGAAACAAACATACACAAAAGATGTAACACTTGCCCTGCTGTTGTGTTGTATGGAAAGTTCTCTCTCTAAATTCAGCTTCCAGCAGTACTGCCCCGTGTGAATGGCTCGTTAGATCTAGCTCATTCTAAAGTTAATGAAATAATCTGGATTCTTTTAGTTTATGTGACTATTTCAGTTTCTACCCTTTTCACTATCTGCACAGCTCAATGGTCAGTTAAGAAAATACTTTCATGAACGCCAGTTAGTCCCCGTCACCAGTTATAAAGAACCAACACATTTGCTCTCAGAGAAGCCGAATTGTAAAGCAAACCATGACATGAAATGGTGTATGATTCTAAAATATGGAATTTGTTTTAGAAAGTAAAGTATGATATCCCAGTTTGCTTTACCATGCTAAACGTTGTATTATACATACCAACTGATGTAGGCATTTCTCCCCATTGTAGAACTACATCTTTGGTGATCCTGCCATATGTATTAACATAAACTCCTTCATCTTCATAGCAAACCAGCAGTTCCATACCATCAGTATTTGGAAGAATGATGATTGCGTGTGGCTGAATGCTGCTCTGAATCTGAAAAGGAGGATATAAGAAACATTAAAAACTGTTGGTGCGGACTCAGGAATAAAATAAATGTCATAAAATATTGCATAAAACACGGCGGGTTCACTTGGGTCAAATACCATGTCTTTACTGCTCTATGAAATCGGAACCTTTCAGCCAAATCAATGGATTCTATTCCCTTTACCTGCAGGTTAAATTCCACATATCCTTTGCACATATAAAACCACTAAATAGGTGCAGGGGTTGTGTTTTGACCAGACGAAGTTTTTGCCCTAGTACTTCTTTTTGCTTTATATAGTGGATAACGTACCCCCTACTGTAATTTATAAAGATATTATGTTACCGAGGAGATATGTGACCATATAAAAGCACGAGGCCTGCGGCCTCGTGCTTTTATGTAGGTCACATAACTCCGAGGTGACTACTAATATCTTTATAAATTTAAGTAGGGGGTACATTATGCATTATAATCTACACTTTCTGAGTGCAGCATCTTAATTGCTAATGATCTCTGGCTTTGCTCATGTATTAGAAAATAACACTTTTTACTTATGATTTTGTCCCTCTTGCTGATTTTAGTTTTGTCCTCGTCTTTTCCTGTTGTTCCATGTTTTGGGCTTAGTACCTGTATTTGAATATTTTCTGCTTTTATTCTGCCCCATTCATGCTGTATATGACATCTTGGGAGACCGGAGAGTGAAAGTGGGAGGGAGGGAGTCTTAAGAGAGAAATTGTGAAACTTCATGCCGTGGATGGTAGGGATGGGGAGCGACATCAGAGGCAGCAGGCAGGCCTTGCAAGCAGGAGAGGAGACTAGAGATGCTTCGTGGGAGGCGGGGGAGTCAGACAGAGTGACACGGAGTGGCAGGGAATGTAACTTGAGACGTAGAAGGGAGGGCGAGCATTGAGCACTGGAGACTCTGGGGGTTAGAACGGAAAGACGTCATGCAAGGGGCGGGGGAGCGTGAAACAAGGCAGACACGCAGCTGCAGAGAGATATCGTAGCAAAGCTGAGAGGGAGCGAGACAGGAGAAACTCGCTGTTCTTCATACAGCTGAGACTCGAGTGAGTTGGGAGGGGTACAATAGTGGAGGGAGCGTTGTTGGGAGAGATCAGCAGTATCGGCAAAGGTCTAGCTTATAAACGGCGTGTTCTGATGTCAGAACGCGCCGTTTATAAGGATATAATTTACAGTCTGGTCCCATAGGGAAATGACCAGACTGTAGATTATAAATCAGATATGGTCATTGTGCGGAGTATCGGTTTCAGTATCTGCCTCCCCTTGCAATTTACACCTCTTCCACACAGAGTAGGATACCGCTAACCTGCTCTGATCAGAGTTTGTAACATTGAGGGTATGCAGATAATTAATGCCAAAAGAAAGGGTTATCCTTGTGACCACTTTTTTTTTTAAAGGAGAACAACATTTTTTTTTACACAAAGAAGTAGGTTAGACAAGCCACACCTGGTTCACATTTCAACTGCTTCCAAGAAATTTCAAATTCTTACGTGGGTTGGCAAGTAAATATCATAGACAGCGCCCGAATCCACATCTACAGCATGAAAGCCAGCGCAGGAACCATAGATTACTTTCAGCCTCTGTCCTTCTTCTACGGTCAGGTCTACAAGGAGAGGTCTGTGCACTAACTCTCCAAACGACTGAAAGAGACATGCACAATAAAACATGAACTTACAGCACTGAAATGCGTCAATATTTGTTTAACAAAAAGAAGAAAAACAATGTATGCCTATAAACACTGTATCTATATATTTGCCAATACATTAATCTCGGTGAGTAATGTCACTTCAATTTGCCAAAACTTCAGTTCACTTAAGTGGTTGTTCAACTTTCAGCTTCTTGAGGACGTGACAGTCACAAAACGTGTAAAATCATTGTCTCCCCCCCCCCCCCCCCCCCCCCCCCCCCCCGCCCCCGCCTGCAACATCCATGTGTACCTGAAATGATTTTAACTCAGTTTTCCCAATAAAGTGGATTTTATCTCAAACACCCGTTCTTCATATCCAGTGTTTTAGAGACCGGCTCAAAATGTGCTTCTACAACTTTCAGTTCAGTTGTCTTCAAATTGTTCACCATAAACAAAGCCCTTTTTTCAAGTGCTTTCCATCTATTATTTTTAACCCTTTCATAAAATTTAAGTTTGAAGTTTAGTGTTTTAATCTGGCAGCTCAGTGATCCAGGAGCATTCGGAACGGTTACAATTTGCTACATTTAGTTGATTTCTCAGCAGTATCTGTAAAATATTAGTAACTATTATAGCAAAACTATTGTATTCTAACAGCTGCCTTTAATAAACTCAGGGATTCTGCTCAGCAGGGACAAAGATAAGAAATGCATCAATTCAGAACAGTGAAAGAGTTGGCATTTCCCCCCCTCCTCCCTTCCCAGAGCTGTTTCACTACAAGGTGAAAATTTTTATTTTACATTTCAATATTAGAAAAATGGTCAAACCAAATGAACTGGATACAGTTTGAAAGTGAACAACCCCTTTAATAGACATTTTATGCAAGGATGTTTATAATTCTAGATATAAACTGTATAACCCATACTGACATACTGTATGTCACTCAAACTGCAAAAATGACATGCACTTTGGGTAAGATTGCAATGGTCATTGGCTTGTAAAAAATTGCAGTGCATCAGGTTTGATGTATTTAATTGGCTTAAATATGCACTGTGGCAAACTAGAAAAAAAAAACAAAGAAAATGGAAATTTGTCCAACAAATTAATATTAGTCTCTTACCTTAAAGGCCATAAACTTGTGGTATGGTTTTGGTGCCCAGGCATAGACTTCCACTGAACTTTTTAAAGCAATTACCAAAAACTTGATCCTCTCATATTTTACTAAAGAAAAACAGAAACATTCATAAATTCAAATAGCTTTTAATCAGATACATAGATAAAGAACACAATAGTATTAATGTCTTGTGTGTGCATATATAAAATATTATAAATCCAACAATACCAGAACTACCATCTCAAGGTGCTGTACAAAACTGTTTTCTGTACAAAAGTGTAATATGTATAAATGAGGGCAGATTACTTTTGCAAAGGAACTCCACCCGAAAATATGAGGGTTTGTTTTGTTTTTTTTCATAATAAAAGAAAATTGCTACAGAAAGCAGTATCTGTGTGGTTTATTTAAAGTCTCTGCTATACCGTTTCAGGTTTTGGAACCAGAAGTTCAAAGGCCAGCATGTTAATCGACCTGGAGGATCTGAGATCTGCAACATTGTTGACAGAACCAGAAAACAAAAAGGAACAAACATATACCACCTCCAACTGCAATCACATGCAGATAGAGAATAAAAAGTACAGGATGTCAGGAAATAGGGTTCCTTTAAATGTGATCTAAGCAGAAAAGAACATGATCACATATTCAGTAATTTTTATCACATATGGGAACCTGCCAAACATAGAAGTGAGAAATGAGTGTCGGGTAAAGGAGAGAAAAAGCTTACTGATCTGATACGTACCAACTTTATAGTGCACACAACCTTCCAAATCCCCAACAGTTGTCCATCCTTGTTTCTTCTCTACTTCAGGGTCATTGCGCAAAATTTTATTCCTCAGCCAGGATAAGTAATATACTCGCAGCTTGTTCTTTTTCCCTTAGGACACAAGACGTGCAAATAAGTTAGATAACGTAAATAACTATCCGTTTGATTAAAAAAGTGGTAGCTCCATATGCTATGTTTTAGAAAGTCCATTTTTGGTACTATAGAGCCACTCTGGGGTATTACCTGATATAGTAACCAAGACATTCAAGCCTTCAAGCACCTCCATCTGTTGAAATCGCCTTCTGTTAATGAGAGGGTACACTTTCCCTTGGCCACTTCTATCCAACAACATTAAGCCACTTTCTGTTCCCACCAGCAAATTTACACCTGTAAAAAAAAAAAAGTAACAAGACAAGTTTGGTTATACCATCAAGCAGTAAAGAGTGATTGAAGTTTATCAGAGCACAAGCCACATGACTTGGGGCAGCTGGGAAATTGACAATATGTCTAGCCCCATGTCAGATTTCAAAATGAAATATAAAAAAATCTGTTTGCTCTTTTGAGAAATGGATTTTAGTGCAGAATTCTTCTGTTACAGCACTATTAACTGATGTGTTTAAAAAAAAAAAAATATTTTTCCCATGACCGTATCCCTTTAAAGGTTGGCAAAATATGAAAAAAGGCACGAAATGTATTTGTTGATCACATGGAAGCCATTACTGAAGACAGTCATGGATACGGATTAGTTTACTAAACACATTGAACAGACTTATGTACCATATAATTTAATACAGGTATGGCACCGGTTATTAAAAATGCTCAGAACCTGGGGTATTCCTTACGGAATACAATCTTTTTTCGTAATTTGGATCTTCATACCACAAGTCTACTTGACAATCATTTAAACCTTAAATAAACTCATTTGGCTAGTTTTGCTTCCAAAAAAAAGAAGAGGTTCCAGGCGGCACTCCGGAGTACTGCCTGGGACCTCTTCTTTTTTTGGACCTACTACAGTGAGTGCTGGTGGTTGAGCACAGGGAGCTCATAGAGCTGATTGGGGAGACTGACACGGTTGGGTGAGTCTCGAGCAGTTACTTTTTCATTAGTTTTGCTTCCAACAAGGATTAATTATATCTTAGTCTGGATCAAGCACAAGATACCGTTTTATTATTACAGAGAAAAAGGAAATCATTTTTATAAATGTGGATTGTTTTGATAAAATGGAGTCTATGGGAGATGGCCAACCCGTAATTTGAAGCTTTCTGGATAATGGGTTTCTGGATAATGGATCTCATACCTGTACAGCAGGTAAAAAAAAAAAAGTAAATTTATCTTTCGCTGAGAGACAACAAGATAAACCGCTCATTACCATGGCTATATGGAAAAAAAATAATCATTTGATATAGTGCAACATACCCCACAGTGCAGCACACAAAATCTCAGAATTGAATCTCTTCTTGTATTTGCGAATCTCAGGTGTATCACTTTGTGGCCGAGTATTTGTGGGATTAACATTAACAACTGATCCTTTTCTTGTAGGATCTTGCCTCATGGCATCCGACCTTAGCGCTTCACTGGAAAATCCCACTAAAATAAAATTAGTATTTTTAAGGTTAGCTTCCAGTGTGCGCATGTATGTACCTGAAAGATATAAGCAATAATATGTTTAATGACATGGAATGCTCCACAGTCTCTTTACATGGCACATAGCAAGCGGGGATAGGGGGAAGCAGATTGCGATTCTAGGAAAGGTGTTTATTGCATTGATTATGAACCACTGACTTCCTTCCAGCAACCACTGAAGCAATGTCTAAAGGCACTTCTGTTTCAGCTGGTTATAGTTGTTTACACAGAGATGCACAAGCATGCTGGAGTTTTTTTTAATCAAATCTGCATGCTTTCAATTGGCAGTTTTGTCAGACATGGCTTACAGCATAGTGAATTTGCCCTGGAATACACCAAAAATTTGCATTATTTTAAGAAACAGAATGTGCCCTCTGTTCTCATAAAGAGGTTTCTGACATTTATCAAGAGTTAAAAAAATTTTAAAAATTGTCAACAGGAAGAAAAAAAAAATTTCAAAGCAGGCCACACTGCCTGATCTGTCACTGATGGTCCTGCCACAGGGTAGTGGATGATTACAGTATTGTGAAGAAATAGGAGTTGCATTTTGTGAAGAAATAGGAGTTGCATGTCTCTTTCACTGCAGGGCTCGTTTGCCATTAGGTCGTGTAGCTGTCTAAATAAGCCCAGTGGGTTTCCAGCGATTAATCTATGTTGGAGGTGAACGAAGTAACGGAAGACTTGACTGCTGCCCTACGTTTGGTAAATTCAACAACAATTCAGAGGTTATTAGAAGCAGGGAAGCTGTTAGCCTGGAGCACAAGAAATAAATACTACATATAATAAAGCAGCATATTTCGGATAAATACTACACAGGCCAGTCACGTTCTGATAAAGCATAAATGCACCTCTTAATTTAGATTTGAATAGGGGAATTGGCAATGAATGAAGCATTAACACATGCAACACACTGGTTGCTTTGTATATCAGAATATATGAAAAAAAAATTTGTAAAATTAAAATGGAAGAAAATACAAGAGGGTAAAAACAAAAACCAATCAAAAAAATTAGTGCAATTAAACTATCCCTCGTTGTTTTTAATTTGCCAGGGGCAGCATCTCACAGTATTGAGAAGTTTTTGAGGCATAAAGACCATGTGCACTACCAAACAGAGCCTCCTGAAGACTGCCAGTCCACATGGTGCTGCCAAATAGTAAGCTTGTGTTGCTTCTCAACTCTTTTTACATTTCAATGTGGTTCCAGTAAAAAAAAAAAAAATTTTTTTAAAGTTGTCAATCTCCTCATTACAATTAACTAATATAAATAATATATATTTCTGAAAATGTATCAGTGGCCCCTGCTGGAATGTCTGTCCTAGGAATCTGCTGTCCCAGGACTCGGCTGTATTCTCACAGGTTTCATGCATGCTCTTGTTAGAATGAATAACAACTTGCCAAGCTACCCCAGAATTAATGCTTACCTACTGACGTGACAGTTGTCCCACTAGAAGGAGAAATCTGAAGTAACCTTGGATCTATGAACGGTGTGAATGAGGAGGAAGATTTGTGTTTCTGAAGAGTATTACTAGCTGACTGAGTCTGCAAGTTAAGAAAAAACAAAAAGGTCAGTTCACTGCAGCACGGGTGTCTGAAACGCTCCAAAAAAACAGAATTCACATTTAATGAATGTAACGTGTGGATGAAGGATTACACAAATGGATGAAGAAGTACACAAATGTGGAGTCACACCATTTATCTCATTATGCCATTGCAGCATGTTTCTTACACCAAAACGGTCATAAACCCCTCTTAACATTTTGATCAGTTTAGATTTGTGCATGATGTAATAAGCACTGCTCCTAAGCACAATACAGTCATATGAAAAAGTTTGGGAACCCTTCTCAGCCTGCATAATAATTTACTCCACTTTCAACAACAAAAATATCATAGTGTGGTATGTCTTTCATTTCCCAGGAACATCTGAGAACTAGGGTGTTATCTGAACAAAGATTTTTAGTGAGGTAGTATTCAGTTGTATGACATCAAATGTGAAAAGTGGACTGTGCAAAAATTTGGGTACCCAGTAATTTTCCGAATTTGAATGCATGTAACTGCTTAACGGATGACTGGCAACACCAAATTGGTTGAATTAGCTAGTTAAGCCTTGGACTTCACAGGCAGGTGTGCCCAATCATGAGAAAATGTATTTAAGGTGGTCAATTGCAAGTTGTGCTTCTGTTTGACTCTCCTCTGAAGAGTGACAGCATGGGATCCTCAAAGCAACTCTCAAACAATCCTAAAACAAAGATTGCTCAGTATCATGGTTTAGAGGAAGGCTACAAAAGCTATCTCAGAGGAAATGGAAGGCCAAGAAATATACAGGAGTGGTATATGCGAAAGATTATGAGAATGGTTACAGACCTCCCTAAGATCGCCTCCAAAGACCTGCAAAAACATCTTGCTGCAGATGGTGTTTCTGTACATTTTTCTGCTATTCAGAACAATTTGAACAAAGGACATCTGTATGGCAGGATGATGAGAAAGAAGCCCTTTCTGCACTAACAATCATGTTATAAATTAAAAGTCGTTACTTTGAAAGCTCAGTCAATGATAAACAAAACTCCAAAGAATTAAGATGGGCTCTCAAACTTTTTCATATGACTTTATAGAAATGCAAAAGAAACAAGCAAAAGTAAATTTCAAGCAAAAACTCAGTTTGGCAAGTGTGATGAGGAAGCTGGAATGTGCATTTAAACTGTAACATTGGAGAAACTAGATATCTTGTTTACACAGTTCATTGTTGTACATCTCATGGCTGGTTGACATATTACTCCCTTGCACGAACTACCCTGCAACTTGTATTTTTGGGTTTTATGGTGGTGGCACACGAGGCTTCTGGAGGAGATTAGTCACCCCGCAGTCTCAAGCGACTTATCTCCCCCAAAATGCCTTCCTGCTCAGTAGAATGTAAATCCCTGGTGGGATGGCACTCAAAACAAAAGGCAACTTCGGAAAGCCGAAGCAATCCGAGTGCCATCCCGCGTAAGATTTACATTCTAGGTGAATGAAGAAGTGGGGATTTGTTGCTGGGCAACTAATCTCTCCCAGTATCCTTGTGTGCCACCCTTCGAGGAAGAGACTTGTGTGCATAACAAAGGTCGGTAACAGCTTTTTATAAAAACCTGCCACTTTCACTAGGGCTTAGATAAAATATCCTATACAATGTGCTACACCCTCGTACCTAAAATCCTATAATGCAGGATAAATACGATCTTTAAAAATGGGTCTATTTTTTCCTTAAATTAACAGATCTTCTTACTTAATTGTTGGGGTGATCTGAAATACTTTCCTAAAATGATATGCTGCAAGTGCTGTAAAACATGTACTTTAACTGCTCTCCTACACTTGTTAGCTGGACAGTCTACCATAGATGAAACAAATATATTTACAGTATGCATATCTTTTTAAGAAAGTGTAACCCTTTATATTACTATTGCCAATATTGACTATGTTGCGACAAAGTATACCAGAAAATGCCTGCAACTATCTTGTTTTAACAAGCCAATAGAGTATTATAACGTTACAGTTACTTGCCATACAGAGTACTTTAATCTGCTCAAGTGGACATATCCTTTAGACCAGAAGGTTTAATAAATGCTCAAAGCTTGTGTATGACAGAATTATGAAGTGAATAGATGCAATTCCGCACGCAAAAGCAATCTATTAAAATGCAATCTTTATTTAATCCATTAAAAAGCCTGCCATACACGCCACATGGAGCAGCTCGACTTATTTCGGGCACAGCTGCCCTTAATCATGAGCACGAGCTCATGATTGAGCACAATCATGAGCATGATTAAGGGCAGCTTTGCCCGAAACGCGTCAAGCTACTCCACGTGGCATGTATGGCAGGCGTTTTAATGGATTAAATAAAGATTGCACTTTAATAGATTGCTTTGGCGTGCAGAATTGCATCTTCACTTCGTTTCTGTATACATGGGACGCCATGAATTTCCTGCACCCGATGTCTACACATTCTCTGCCGACCTTTTTGCTTGCTTAATCGCGGTGAGTCTGAACGTTTTTTTTTCAATCCTTCATCTAGGACAGGATTATTGTGATTTCTCCAAAACATCCACCCCTTAAACTGAAAATGTGGTAAGAGTGATCCAATAGAAACCCTTAGGATTGACCATTCAGTTACAAACTTATGAAAGCAGAAGGTGTAACATAGAGGAGGTTGTTGGCTATTTCATATAGAGAGCAACATGTGCATTTTGGTATGGGTCAACAAACATGCAGATGACAGTCAACATATGAAGATACTGGTGTGATTTAGTATTTGTGGTTTCAGATGTTCATAAAGAAAGGTGTTATACGGGACAGTGTTCAAGAGTAGAAACAAGCCAATTGCCATTTTCTGTCTAAGAATCTACTATGGGGTTGTGTTACTGATTTAACAGACATACCTCATTAGCAGTTAGCTTGTCCTGGGGTGTCTGGGGGGACATGGTGGGTGTCGGTTGACTTGAGGTTGGGGAAGAAGTGGTGGAGGAGGAATGGCTTTGCTGTAAGAGATCTGGCAAGAGGTGAATACGACTGGCAAAGCCATTGCTCTCAAGTTGGTTGGCACGCTTTTTGTCAACTGTACTCTGTAGAAAAAACAGGCACACTTGTCTCGTTCAAGTGCTGCTTTAGAACAAACTAACTTTGTAATAAGCCAAACTTACATTTACAGTTTTGTACAACTACAGGGAAAGACCCTTAGAATCTGAAAACTTCATGTCTCGATGCTACAGGAAAAGGTGAAGGGTTTGGGGTCATTTGAAAAACAGGTGTTTTTCCTGCATCATATCTTCTCAACCCCATCTTAATATGGAAGTCAAGATGCAACCTTGCCTACGTACACTACCATTTAAAACAATTTGTAGTCATTCATAAACAATTCTTAAAATGAGTTTAGTTAAATGAAAAGCACCTTTAACCTAGCCACTGGACCACCAAGCATGAAGTCAAACATATTCCAGGTAACTAAAAATGCTATTGCTAGGGGGTGTTACTATAAATTTCAAGCACCAAAAGTTAGTGTCTTTAGGAAAGCACTCACTAGTTAATTTAAATAGCCCTGTGCCATTACTGAATTCCTACACAAGTGTTTGTGCTTTTGTTTTCCATGTTACGAAATTTAGTGTTGCACAGTTCTCTGACTCAGAGCAGTAATGAAGTTAATGAAGAGGGAGTTCATGCAGGCATGCAAGAATGAATCAGTGAGTAGACAATTAACTACTGCACATGCAAATGGACAGCATGAATAGATAAGTGGGTTAGACAGATTTCTAAATGCAAACCAGTACCTGACGAACGATTAAAGTGCCTTCTTTAGATGGGGTCATGGCCGGTTCACTCTCAACATCATCATGGACGATCATGGTTTTCACAGACTCTGTTTCTCCATTGCTTAAATTTAAAGATGACCTATACACAGATCAGAACAAATTGCATTAACATAGTTGCCAAAGCCTTTTAAATAAGGCAATCACAAAAGTACATAATATCAATAAAAGGCTCTTTATGAACCAATACATTATATTTACAGCATAAAAGGCTCGACATACCTTTTTACTCTTGCTACTTAAATTATACACTGACAAAATGACTGATCAAGTTTTAAAGGTCCTCTGCTATTTGGTTATTCTAAATATAAAAGCGTCAGAAAAGTCTGATATTGATTGATACATTAACACAGGGTTTCCCAACTTGAGGCCTAAGAAGTGAATATAGGTCCTCCAGGGGATTTTAAAGGAAAACTATACCCCCAAATTGAATACTTGAGCAACAGATTATATCAAATTAAGTGGCATACTAAATATTCTTACCAAACTGGTATATGTATGTATGTATATGTATATATGGCAATCTTCTATTTAGGATTACTCAATGGCACATACTACTGAAAAAGTATATTATGAAAATGGTTTATTTACATGAAGCAGGGTTTTACATATGAGTTTTTTATGCAATATCTTTTTATAGAGACCTACATTTTTCAGGGGGTATAGTTTAACGGCTCTCACATTTATATGACATCATCTTAGTATATTCTGGTGCCTTGTTCTAGTGTGACCTCTGTGTTAGACAACACAGAAAACTAATAACACATTTGCTAGACATACCATAAAAAAAGTCTAGCCTATCCGTACTTGATGAAGTTTCTTCCTGCCTGGCTTATATTTCTGTGGTTCACTGTAAATGTGAATGCATGTTTAAAGGAACAGTAACAAAGAATGAAAAATGTACTCAAAAAATATAATGTACAAATTGCACTGTACTGCTAAAACTGGTGTTTGCGCTTCAGAAACTCTACAATGCTATTCATAGCTGAAAAAGGAGAAAACACACAGGATACATAGCAGATAACAGATAAGCTCTGTGCTATACAATGGTATTCTTGACCTTGTTTATGATCTGCTGAGTATACTCGGTTTGAATGGCTGTCCCCATGGCTACACAACAGCTTGGTTATATAAAGTAGGGCTGTCCAACTGGCGGCCTGTGGGCCAGACCCCCTTTGTGTGGCCCACACATGAAAAGGAGATTTAGGGTAAGCACAGTTAAATTGCTTTCTCTTCAGTTGCTTGGGCGACACAGGTACAGTGGGGTATAGCTGCTACCACCAGGAGGCAGGACAACAATAAAAAGAAATACCAGAACCAGCTCCTCCCCCACTGGTTAAACCTCCCCAGTAGGTGGAGCCCAGATCAGTTCATATCAAAGAACAAAAGTGTAACCATAACATAGTAATCATACTAACCTTTAAATGTTAACCATATCTGAAAGAAACAGAAAATGGCCTATCCAGGGAGGGAAGCCCTGGGCCCCCCAAGTGACTGAAGACAAAGATTTAACAGTGAGTACACTAAATCTCCTTTTCTCCATTGTCTGCTTGGAGGACACAGGGACAGTGGGGACATTCCAAAGCTGTCCCCTAGCATATGGGTGGGAAGGATAGGTCTACTTAGAATTGACCACTGCAGCCTGAAGTACCTGCCTACGGAAGCGTGCATCAGATACCGCAAAGGTGCCAAAATGGTAGAATTTGGCAAAGGAGTGGATAGATGTCCACGTAGCTGCTTTGCAAAACTACTCTGCTTAGGCCTGGTTTCGGAACACACGTTTCGGCTGAAAACGGTTTATGCGCTGCACACATAACCTTAATTACTTCATCTGAAAAACCCTTACGTTTTAGAATTTTGGTTTCAAGAGCCACGCCGTCAATTTTAGAGTTGATGGATTGGGGTGAAGGATAGGACCCTGTGATAGTAGGTCCATCAGAAGAGGTAGTTCCAAGGGTTCCTATATCGAGAGGTTGACAAGATCTGAAAACCAGGTTCTTCTGGGCCACCTTGGAGTGATTAAGATTAGTGTTGTTCACTCCCCTTGTAGCTTTCTTATCATCCTTGGAATGAGTGGAAGCGGGGAAAATGCATAAGCAAAATGAAAGTTCCAGTCTGCTGTTAACGCATCTGCATCTAATGCAAGTGGGTCCTGGCACCTGGCAAAGAATCTTGGAACTTTTCTGTTCTTTTGAGTCGCCATGAGATCTACTTCTGGTTTTCCCCATCTTGATGTTATCTCGTTGAAGATCTCCTCCTTTAGTGACCATTCTCCCGGGTCCAGAGATTGTCTGCTGAGGAAATCCCAGTTTAGTAGGCCCGGTACGTAAACAGCAGAGTCTAGTTGATTTCCGCCACTGAAAGATGAGCTTTATCTCGAGTACTAATCTGCTCCTTGCCCCACCTTGGTGGTTTATATATGCTATGGCTGTGGAGTTGTCTGACTGAATCTTGACAGCCTGTCACAAAATTCTTGTTGCCAGTGTTTTAGACCCAGGCAAATTGCCCGAGCCTCTTGTGGAGACCACCTGCCTTGTGTTGCGTGGCCTTCCAATACTGCTCCTCATCCGAATAGGCTTGCGTCCGTGGTTAGTAGACAACCTTAGATTACAGAGTGGTCTGCTTACCATTTGGTTGCTTAGTGACGGCCACCATAGAAGAGATATTCGTGCCTTGCTGGACAGTCGTATCATCTGGGAAATTGATTTCTTCTTCCAAACTGATAGAATGTTTCATTGCAGTTCCCTGGGGTGAAATTGAGTGAATGGAACTGCTTCTATCGTCGATATTATGACTCCTAAAACCCTCATGCAAAACCTGACCGTGTGAGACAGTTTCTCCAATAGAGACCTGACCAGGGATTGCAAGTGCCGTATCTTTTCTTGAGGTAGATACACTCTCTGCAACACCGTGTTGAAATACATCCCCAGGAAGACAGTGGATTGGCTGGGGATTAGGGAAGATTTGTCGAGATTGAGATACCAACCCAAAGCCTGAAGTGTGGTCATCGTGAAGCGGAGAGCCTGTTTTGCCTCCCCGACTGAAGATGCCTTGATCAACAGGTTGTCTAAGTACGGGGTTATTAATATGCCTGTGCTGTGTATCACCTCAGTGGCAGCTGCCATTATCTTTGTGAAGACCCGTGGCGCTGATGTCAAGCCAAACGGTAGTGCTGTGAACCGGTAGTGTCGTTTCTGAATGGAAAATCTTAAGAAAATGGATACATGCAAGTATGCATCTCTTATGTTGAGAGACGTCAGGAATTCACCTGCAGACATAGCTGCGTTAACCAAGTGCAGTGACTCCATCTTGAATTATCTTGGTCTTATGAACTTGTTTAGCTCCTTTAGGTCTAGTACTGGCTGAAGTGGTCCATCCTTTTTGGGTACTACAAACAGATTCAAGTAGAAACCCATGAACAATTCTCTGGGTGGTACTGGGGCTATGAGTGAGATGGAAAAACTGGAGAAACTTTGCCGTTTCACTTGAAAAGATAACTAGACGAAGCAGAAGCTGCCTCAGATTCCTGAAGATGTAACGTGTCTATGACTGACCAAATAAGTGTATCGATCATCTCTGTAGAACGTGTAACCGGCTCATCTTCCTCGAGCGATAATTCCCCTTCTGTGTGTTATCAGCGATGGGGGGAGATTGACTCATCTCGCCTGCATCACTCTCTTACTCAGATGGTGATAGGGCCCTTCGTTTATGCTCTTTGCCCTTGGAGTTACCAAAACAGGATACAAGCTTGTCAAGAGACTGTGCCAGCTTAGGAATCCCCGTTGCGAGCTGGGAAGCCCAGTCAGGTATGTCTTGAGTATTTGCAGACACATTATCTGAGGTACTGCCTGCAGTGGTTGGCTTGGGAGTCTGTTGGACCTGGGGAGGAGCATTCCCTGCAGGCTCCAAACCCAGGGCTAGAGGCTTGCAGCTGGAACAAATAAGATCTTTGTGCCCTAAGGGCAAATTCTTGGGGCATTTGGCACATGCTAGAAATCGTATGGTTGCTGTGGGAGCTCCCTTACAGGGGTCAACAATGGCTTCCATTATTAGCCCTCCACCATGTAGGCCAGAAAAATTCCAACCTCCAGTACCACAGAAGTTGGACAGAACAGTTGTTTTTCTGAAGCAAAACCACCAGTTTTACCAGTGCAGGGCAAAAGTACAGTATATTGTCATTCCTTTAAAACACACATTTTTTTGGTGTTACTGTTACTTTAACACATGCTATGCCTCAAATGTAACATGTCAGTCAGTATTCATTGAGCAAACACTAGACAAGGCAGCTAAAGAAGACCAATTCCCACCTAGATGTAAGCAGAACTGTATTTAGGTCCGATGCTGCCCTAGGCATCAGACCTACATGCGCTCTTACGCATGGCGTGACATCAGCGTGCCGGAAGTGGTGTCACTCACTGTGTGGAAGTGACGACACTTCCGGAAAAAAATTGGCCCCCTGCCCCTCCAGCACTTCCAATTTTTTTTTTTTTATTAAAAATACTACTATAGGCACCCAAGAGCCACCCCCCCCCCCCCCCCCCCCCCCCCCCAAAACCTGCCACGCTAGGCACAGGCCCTCGGTGCCTTAATATAAATCCGGCCCTGGGTGTAAGGCCATAACTGAGAATATCCGTTTAAGCTTTTACACCAATAATAAAAACTGGAATTCTTTAGAGCAGTTAGCTATTAAATCCCCTGAACATTGCCAGATATGTTATCATGCTGACAATTTTGCCTATTAATCTACAAAAAATGTATACAGCAGAATCCCCCCTTTTACATTTTTCAGGGGACAAGAAAAAATGGTGGAAAATTCTGGAAAATGTAAAATTAGGGAAAAGTATTATGCATGATATATACTGTAGGTGGGACCACAAAACAACAATGTAAAATGAGGGATAACTTAAAATCAGGGGATGTAAAATGGAGGTTTCACTGTATATGATGCGGAGTTGGCAACACCATCTCATTTTAATGTTTCTTGGTACAGACTTGATCTCAGTGTTAATCTTCTGTTGAGTTTAATTTATTATTAATTATGTTAGCAACTGGAATCTAATAAATATGCAGCAGTGCTGAACAGTTTATAACTCAATACTATATTAGTATTTATTTACACAAGTTTCCAGTTAACATGAAGACCCTGAAGCTCAACTAATGTTTGCACTTTCTTGAACAAGATTTCAATGTAAAATCCAGGCTTTAAATTCAGCTAAATAGCCTGATGTACATTATCCTAAAAGATAGAATTTCACTCTCACTTTTAGAAACGTTTGATAAATTGGTTGAATACCCCCTTTACATACATAGCTCTGGCATCCTCTGGTCCCGAAGTAGATTCATCTGCTCCTTCCTGTTCCATGTCATCATCCTCCTCATCTGTAGTACCAGACTCTTCACTGGAGGAGGAATAGTCGGTAACTTTGTGCAGTGGTCGAACATCTTCTACTGCTCGAAGCTCCTTAGCGAGTGCAGCAAGATCCTATTGAGAAACCATACTGAACAGCTGAACCCCAAAATACACAATGAATAAATACATTCAGATATATGCAATACTTTTAAAAATCTGACTAAAATAATACTGGCTGCTTGATCCAGCTTGAAATACATTACAAAATGTACACGTTAGGGATGCACCGAATCCACTATTTTGGATTCGGCCGAACCCCAGAATCCTTCCCGAAAGATTTGGCAGAATACCGAACCGAATCCGAACCCTAATTTGCATATGCAAGTTATGGGTGGGAAGGGGAAAACATTTTTTACTTCCTTGTTTTGTGCCAAAAAGTCACGTGATTTAGCTCCCTGGACCTAATTTGCATATGCAAATTAGGATTCGGATTCGGTTCGGCCAGGCAGAAGGATTCGGCCGAATCCGAATCCTGCTGATAAAGGCCGAATCCTGGCCGAATCCCGAACCAAATCCTGGATTCGGTGCATCCCTAGTACACGTTTTCATATCAATTCTCAATGCATTACAGTGAACCCTATACACATATAGACTGCTATTTAACAGGAAGCATTAGCAAACTGGAAATCACCAGTGAAACATATATGGATTGTACAGAACTTTAAATTTTGGATACAGCCATCAAATAATGGGATACAAAACAGAACTAGGTGATGTGAAATACTCACCACTTCCCCCTGATGAGTACAGGTTCACAGAAAACATGACCCCAAGTCCAACCAGAGGAAAATGGGAGAAAGAAAGAACTTCATTAGAAGCAATGCAGGAAAAAATACTCCAAGAACTCAGTATGCAAAACAGATGGAAAATCAAAATACACAAATGACCCAGCAATGACAGCATGTTTCTTTACTTTAAAGATCTCACACAAAAGTAGTTGTTCCATTACACTTACTGGAACTTTTGCCTGTCTAACTCCATCTTTCTTCTCGTCAGACTTTTTGGCTGTGTTTTCATGTCGTTGGGATGGCGAGCCCTCAGATTTTGAAGATGCTAAGGGGAAAAAAAAAAAACAGATACATAGTTTTAATGAGGGACTGGGCCATATTAATTTTATATAGTATTTGATGGTTATTTGTATTTGGGTAATGCAGCATTAAGAAGAATGCATTTTTGTAACAGTGTTTCTGGATTATGTGGGACAATGCGTCATGCAGAGGAAAACTGTAGTGACGTGTATGACAGAGTGAGACTCTATAGTCTCTCAATACTCAGGTACTGCTTACATATAAATGGTTTCTTCGCCTTTTTGATAACTTCTGAGTGACAGATTATTTGCAACAGATTTCATTCACTTATTCATATCAATGTATGGGTGCTAGGGTGATTTGGACCCTAGAACCAGATGGTTGAAACTGGACATCTGCTGAATAAAAAGCTAAATAACTCAAAAAATGTTATAAAAATGATAACCAAACTGCAAACTGTCTTAGAATATCACTTTCTAAATCATACTAAAAGTTAACTCAAAGGCGAACAACCTTTAATTAACTTGTTTTTTTCTTCCCTTTACTACAAAATAAAGGCCTTCCCATATATAAACACACATATAGATAAAGTCTAGTCTGTTTTCCAGTCAGCCCAAATTAAAATGCAGTTCCCCACCTTTGCTAGTGATCTAAAAAGGCTCTTCAGGTTTCATTAATTACCTTCTCCATTTTAATAAAACCTCAGCAAATTCAATATTGTGTCTGTTAGTTGTATGCTTAAATTATACGTTTTGTTAGATGTTATATGCTAGAATACCGTTTAATTTTAATCAATTCTGTGCATTCTAACAACAAATTTCAATCTGTGATTAGCTTCTTAAAGGGAAACTGTCATGGGAAAACTTGTTTTTTTTTTGTTTTTTTTTAAACACATCAGTTAATAGTGCTGCTCCAGTAGACTTCTTTGCTGAAATCCATTTTTCAAAAGAGCAAACAGATTTTTTTATATTCAGTTTTGAAATCTGACATGGGGCTAGCAATTTTGTCAATTTCCCAGCTGCCCCGGTCATGTGACTTGTGCCAGCACTTTAGGAGGGAACTGCTTTCTGGCAGGCTGTTTTTCCTTCTCAATGTAACTGAATAATACACAGTGGGACATGGGTTTTTCCTATTGAGTGCTGTTCTTAGATCTACCAGGCAGCTGTTATCTTGTGTTAGGTTACCTTCCCATTGTTCTGTTGTTAGGCTGCTGGGTGGAGGAAAGGGAGGGGGTAATATCACTCCAACTTGCAGTACAGCAGTAAAGAGTGATTGAAGTTTATCAGAGCACAAGTCACATGACTTGGGGCAGCTGGGAAATTTACAATATGTCTAGCCCCATGTCAGATTTCAAAATGAAATATAAAAAAATCTGTTTGCTCTTTTGAGAAATGGTTTTCAATGCAGAATTCTATTAACTGATGCATTTTGAAAAAAAAATGTTTTTTCCATGACAGGATCCCTTTAATCTGTTTCTGACTAACACATGCCCAGAAATAATAGCTAACTGCATTTTATTTACAAGGGGAAGTAGACAATTTAGCTTGGAATCTACTGTAATAAAAAAAAAATGTTTCTTACATCTCACACGAAAACGCTCTCCAGATCCACTCTGAGATCCTGGGTGGGATCCTGCTTGGGATCCAGAGTTACTTGATCCTGAGGAGCTACCACTACCAGGTCTTGGCACAAGCTTCTCTACCCTTTCCCAAAGCAGCCTGGGCTCAATATTGCTTTTGAAGGGACAACAAAGAAAAGGCTTTAGTTAAAAGGAAATGTTTCCTAGCAAAGATAGACGATGATTATTAAACACCCTGAGATGAAAAAAACCACACAGATTAGTCAGAGAAAAGCTAAAGAAAATTTTAAATTAAGAATATGCAAATTTTAAATTAATGCACAGTTCATGTTAAATGAAGTTTAGATATCACCCAAGTGAACGTTAAGCACCTTTGTAGTGTAATGTAATCCATCCATCCATAAGGTGGTAGTTTCCTCTTCTATCTACACACACTCACATGGACTACTGGCCAATTTGGCTACATTTACTGGTAGACAGATTATGGCATCACAATGTCCCTTATGCTGAATAACCATGCTATGTTGATACCAAAAGGCAACATAAATTAGAAAATGTATGGAACTATTTTGGATTCGGCCCAACCCCCGAATCCTTCCCGAAAGATTTGGCCGAATACCGAACCGAATCCGAACCCTAATTAGCATATGCAAATTATGGGTGGGAAGGGGAAAACATTTTTTACTTCCTTGTTTTGTGCCAAAGAGTCACGTGATTTAGCTCCCTGGCCCTAATTTGCATATGCAAATTAGGATTCGGTTCAGCCAGGCAGAAGGATTCTGCCGAATCTGAATCCTGCTGATAAAGGCCGAATCCTGGCCGAATCCCGAACCGAATCCTGGATTCGGTGCATCCCTAGTAAACAGATACATGCATCAATGAATCAGACCAAATCTGAAATTCACTGCCATTGTATTTACAATATGTGAGATATGCAGAAAACGAATACAAAATTGTGACATACTGCAGATTTTTTTCTATACCAATAATTACATACCCCCTTGAATGTATTTAGCAGAACTAAAAGACTTCTTTAAGCATAAATCTGTGTGCCTAAGTTTTTCCTGTTTAACACCTAAGCCAGTGATCCCCAACCAGTAGCTCGCTAGTAACATGTTGCTCTCCAACCCCTTGGATGTTGCTCCCAGAGGCCTCAAGGCAGGTGCTTATTTTTGAATTACTGGCTTAGAGGCAAGTTTTGGTTGTATAAAAAACAGATGTCCTGCCAAACATTCTCTCCTGTAGGCTGCCAGTCCATATAGGGGTTACCAAAAAGCCAATCAGCGCTCTTATTTGACATCCACATGGACTTTTTCATGCTTGTGTTGCTCTCCAACTCTTTTTTAAATTTAAATGTGGCTCACGAGCAAAAAAGGTTGGGGACCCCTGACCTAAGCGGTAATATTGCAACAGTTCCTTCTACCATTTTGGATGCTTGTTCAACTGCACTCTAAACTACATAGAAATTTCAATAAGGTTATGAAATGTTCTCACAAACCTTGTGGAATTTCTCTGACCAGTTTGGGTATTTTGCTGCCCACTGCCCTGCAGTGGTGAATCTCTCCGTGACAATACTGGGGATCTTGATGTTGTCCTCACCGGCACCTTTTGTTGGATTAGAGAAAACAAAAGGGCTCAGAATGGAAAATTGATTACTACAAATCAAATAATTCCCCTAAGGAATTCTATTCTGAGGACATGCAACTGATCCCCACGTTTGTTGTAAAGAACATTCCTCTACTCCCATTTGCTGGGTTGATGTGCTAATGCATTATGTTACTTAATTACCATATCACATTTAGTTCCACTGGCAGTATTCATCACAGTTGCCCTTAGATCATGACTGAAGTTAAATGGCATGTTAAAAAAGCTGGACAATTAAGGAAGCTGACAAACAGTAGCATGTAAACACAGAAATGTATCACATCAGTGATGAGGTAAGACACTATTGGTAAAACATTAGATCAGTGGTCCTCAAACTTGGCCCTCCAGCTGTTAAGGAACTACAAGTCCCACAATGCAATGATGGAGTCTGACAGCCACAGTCAGGCAAATGCATTATGGGACTTGTAGTTCCTTAACAGCTAGAGGGCCAAGTTTGAGGACCACTGCATTAGATCGACAGTAAAATAACACATTTGCTCTGTGGTTATAAGCACATTATGATATGGAATGAAAATGTGTAACATTTTGTGGTAAGATATGCTTTACTTCAGGCAGATTGTACTGAATATCAATATCTTATCTCCCAAATTCAAAAGGATGCCTCCATATGCACATCCAATACAAATCAGTTTAGCGAATGGCTCTAAAACTTTTGGATATGAACAAAACTGAATTTTACAGTACCCAATATGATGTTTAATTATCAGTATCCAGAGTCAGGATTTTTTTGTAAATTACCAGTAACTTGTCAAAAAAAGTAAGCAACTTTGCAACTGTTATTAACCTTTATATTCTGCCTATCACCAGCCTCAATTTCAAAATGCTTTCCTACAAGTGAAAGGTATAATGGTGTGTGGGCAGCTCCATCCTGCGTTTTCAACTGATGAGTGGCACGGGTTGAAGATTCATGGCTTAAACAGCGGGGCAGGATATAGAGCAGTGATCCCAGTATTTCATGAGCAACATGTTGCTCACCAATCCCTTTGATGTCAATCCTAGTGGCCTCAAAGCAGATGATCATTTCTGGATTTCTGACTTGGAGGCATAAATACCATGTGTATTGACAAACAAACCCAGCTGAAGTCTGCGAATCCATACAGGGGCTACCAAAAAGCAATTACTGCACTTATTTGGCACCCCAACATTTTTCATGCTTGCATTGCTCCCCAACTCTTTTTACAATTGAATGCGGCTCATAGGTAAAAGGGCAGGACCCCTGGTATAGACTGTGGTTTCCTTGTTAAATACTCTTGTACTCCACAAAAACTCACAAACTGGTTATCATAACCAAAAACAGCAGCTAATAGCATTGACAACTCACCATACTACTGCAAAACAATGATGAAAAAAAAAACTTTTTTTTGAAAAAGGGGGCCTGTTATACCTAAGAAGTGCTTCCGCTGAGAGCTCATTGCATTGCAAAGATCAGTGACTGGTCTGTAATTCAACCAAAGTTGATGGTGCTGTTTTATTGCCATCTACAAAAGGGATTCAACAAATATCCGAGTGATATAGCATGTCACAACTAATCTCTGAATAACAATAATTACTGAACATCCCATAAAAATCCAAAACACCCTTGTTTTAGCAGTAAAAATAGTTGTATTACAAGATACATTAAAACGAATAGTAAAACCAAAATGAAAGTATTTGAAAGTAATTAAAATATAATATACTTTTGCTCTACAATATTAAAACTGGTGTGTTTGCTTCAGAAACATTACTATAGTATATAAAAAACAAGATGCAGTGTAGCCATGAGGGCAGCCATTCAAGCTAGAAAAAAAGAAGAGGCATTGGTTATATGTTATCTGCTGTGTAACTTGTGTCATCTTGAATGGCTGCCCCCATGGCTATACATCAGCCAGTTTATATAAAGTATAGTAGTGTTTCTGAAGCAAACACGCCAATGTTACCAGTGCAGAGCAACAGTACATTATATCTGAATCAGATACACTTTCAGTTTTTGGTGTTACTGTCCCATTAAAAAAAAACCTGGTGCCTAGTTAATAGAATGCCATTACAGGAAACTACTGTTCTTCTTTCTATTCCTTACCCTTGGAGGCACCTCGTCACTGTCTGATCGAGTCCAAACCCTTTGGGTTGGCTCAAAGGTCTCAGACTTAGGGTCAGAACTCTGACTTTGCACTTCACTGCGTGAAGTTTGGTGTGCATCCTGAGATCGTAGAAGGTGAGGTGCAAATTTGGGAGGAGGGTCACTGAAGGAATGGGATCGCGAGACAGGGGATACATTGTTCTTGAGGGATGCCAGATGAGACCACTGTACCTTACAAGAAAACAAGACACAACACATTTAAACTGAAGCTCTGCATATTAAGATGTCTCATTAAAAGCTCAGTTAACTAAAAAACTGACTGACAAAAGACAACAAAAAGAATGGACAACTTTTGGAATGAAACATGTTTTGGCAATGAACTGAACTGCTGTTAATGTGTTAAATAGCATATGGTTGCATGCAGAAACTAAAATGATTTAAATGAGCACCGGTGCCCTCAATGATTTTGACTAGTTGTAAATAATCCTTTATAATGACTAAAACCAACTATACTTGCTTATAATAATTTCCAGGCATTCTGTGGAAATCTTTAACTAAAATACCTGTAACTCCTATGTGAAAACACATTCTAAAATAAATAATGAATATTGTTGATAAAGTAAAAACAAACTCTGTACATGAAGAAGGGGGAAGCTTTTAAGCAATGCATTGGTATAAAAAAAAATGGCCTAATTAGCTTATATTTACCTTTAATTAAAGAGTATATTTATTGTAAGAATGCAGATTTATTCTAAATCTGTGTTTCTATAAAATAAAATATTCTCCCACTTATCATCCATGAACTTGGCCTTTTAGGAAAACAAATATATGCTTTGAAACAAGTTTTAAAACCAAATTCCAAGATACCTGTGGTTCCATTGGTCTGTGCATGACAGGCTGAGCAGGCTCAGAATTTCCATTTGAAAATGATTCAGATCTTGAAGGCACTAATGGCTCCAACACTCTACCTGGTTGCTTCGCCAGGGCTTCGGGGGATCCTTGGTTTATTTTCCTAAGGCGCTCTTCTGCCTGTACCACATGCAAACCCGCAAAAAATTTAATTCAATGCAAAATTCACCCACGCACTTCTTATAACAAGATATGCTTACTTTTAAAAGATGTCCAATAAATTCTACCTGCTGGTTGGTTGCTATAGGTTACTGCCCCAGGCAAACCTAGTGCCTTTTATTACATAACTCCCATAGTGTTAACTACTAAATATGTAAACCTGTTCAATAACACAAAGCATTTAAAAGAGCAATATACCATCCCCCTTATTTAACATGAGCTCAAAGAATAGGGCATGTACTGAACATACTGTTATCACTACTGAATTAATCACTGAATTCTAGAATTTTGCTTCGGGTAAGCAGGTCAATCAGGGTCCTGGGAGCTACTCCATAGTTGGTCCTTGTTATTAGATGATTAAGATTGTGAGGTAGATAAGATACATTGTTTAAAAGTCAAGCAAAAACCAGCAAAGAGCAGCTGCTATCTGAAAAGCATTTTATGCCACTTTTCTGCCACATCACATTGACTTCAATGAGATATGCCTATTAACTCTTTGCAATGGATATGTACTATATTTGCCAATTCAACACCATTCTCTAAGTGCAACCAATTATGCACAACTATTCAATCACATCTCATTATTGCACTCATTTTATGTTATATTTATTTATCCTTCATTTACCATTGGTAAATTGCATGCAATGCTGGAAGCATATCAGTTTTGGCATCCATTTTGCCTACAGTACCACCTACATTGCAGGAGGTTTAAGGAAAACTATACCCCCGAAAATGAATTTTTGAGCAACAGTTTATATCAAATCAAGTGACCTATTAAAGAATCTTACCTACCTGGTATATATATTTAAGTAAATATTGCCCTTTTACATCTATTGCCTTGAACCACCATTTCATGATGGTCTGTGTGCTGCCTCAGAGATCACCTAACAGGAAGAAGTGTGGAAGCAAAAGACACAACTCTGTCTGTTAATTGGCTCATGTGACCTAACTTTATAGTTTGTTTGGTATGATTGTGTGCACCGTTGGATCCTAGGATCCCAGGAGGCTGTCCTTATTTTTTAAAATGGCTATTTTCTATTTATTTATTACCCAATGGCACATGCTACTAAAAAAGTGTATTATTATGAAAATGGTATATTTATATGAAGCAGGGTTTTACATTATTTTATGTTATTTTATGCAATATCTGTTTATAGAGACCTACATTGTTCGGGGGGTATAGTTTTCCTTAAGCACGCTAATCTATTATTTAATGATGCTACATGTTTTACAATATGTAAAATATAACATGAATATTTAAAGATGTGCCACCATGCTTTTTTGCGCCACAGCAATCATATTTTAGTGACAAAATGCTGGCCAGATCTAGAATTAAATCCATTAACATATCATCTAAACATTAGAATGGAGAACAGAACAGCAGTGGAAGTCCTGAACTGTAGGAAAGACTATCCAGTAGTAAACCTTTACCTCTCTTATTCTTTCTGCTTGTTCATGATGAGGCTTCGGTTCTTGTGTATGATAACTTTGTTTGCTCCTCTCTTGCTGGGACAGTGCAGGCTGCTGGGGCTGGGGCTGCTGTTGTTGTTGTGGTGGAGGCTGCGGTCTATGGTCATGCTGTAGTGACATAAGATAGGCCTGTTCTTGCTGCAGCTGACGCTGAAGTCGTTCTGCTTGGCGGTGCTCTTCCATTTCACGCCATCTATACTCCTAAGAATTCCAAGAAAATTCACAAATAGTTTTTTTAACAATAAACAACATAGAAAGCAGTTTGAAATCTAACCCGGTAGATAAGGGTTACTATATCTTCTCAGTATGCTAATGTACAATTTCATACCTTCCCTACCTCTTCTTTCACATACAGAAATTTTTGGCTCAGCAACAAGTGGGCAGCCATTAGTTGAAGAACACTGTTCCAGAGGTTTCAATTCCTAAAATTCTATTCTACTGGGCAAGTGAATGTCATTAGTGACACTTTAGTAGATATGATTATTTGCAATAGTTCAAAAATTCTGCACAGTGTACCATTAAGTTTTTTAATAATGGAATGTTCTCCTGCATAGGATCAAATCAAAAAAGCTTCTGTATTACAGCTATTCATAAAAGCCGACATCTTCCTTCAATAAATAAAACATTTATAATGAGCATGAAGTACTGTGCAAGTTAAACAAGGGGAAGGAATACAATCTTATTCCTTCTTAGCTGAAACATCTGGCCTGGGCATTCTAGTTGATGACAGCCAAAGTCTTTCAGAGGATGGTGAGTTTTGACCCAACAACAGCTGGGGGGCTTCAGGATAGACATCTTTGACTTGCACTAGATATCACATTACAAACTTACCAGTAAGACAAATGGTTAGCAGACCAAGGCCACTTCTCAGCTAAATTGATCAATGTTGCAGTTTATTGCATTTACTACACTTTATTTATACAATATCATAACATTAAAGAGCACTAAATGTCTTGGTGAATGGAGAAGATGTTTACTTGGTCTGCTGTATTTAGTAATCAGCAAGCAAATGGATGACTTGCACTTATTCAGGATAGCCCTGAAAGTATCAGGTGGTTGTACAAGCTCTACAGATGTCAATATCCAAAATTCTACATGTAAAACCTGCTGCTGGCCAATAATCAAAATAATAGAAGAAAATAGAAATCTGGTCAAAATGTAGATTTTTTTTGCTATGCAATAGATATCATTTGCCTATCTAGGCAACAACAGAGGGGGATGAGCGTGTCCTTGTAAACGTAAACCTATAGGAATTACTGTATTGCAAAGATACTTCAACAGCAACATATGCAGGCCATGGATTATCCTTGTGTGGCATGCTAAGTGAAGTACGAATAGCTATGTGGTTAGAATCCTAAAAAGCTATGTTTTAATCAGGTTGTGCATAATCCAGTGATGCATTTACATTTAACATAAATCACATTATACAATGTTGCAATGGGAACAGCACTTAAAGTGGACCTGTCACCCATACACAGAAATCTGTATAATAAAAGTCCTTTTCAATCCAATTTCTATTTTGTATTAAAGCATTCACAGCTCATTTAAAAATCTCAGCTATCAATCAAATATTGTCTGCCCCTCCTCTATGACAATGGCATAGAGGCAGGCCAGACAATT
>CM044434.1:98697301-98719120 GCA_024363595.1 Xenopus borealis | reverse complement strand
AAGGTGAACAACCCCTTTAACTGATACATTTTGAAAACAAATTTTTCCCATGACAGTATCCCTTTAAGAGGTTTAGCTCAGCAATAACTGGGGAGCCACTAGTTGAAGACCACTGTTGCAGAGGTTTTAATTGCTAAAACGATTCTACCGGCAAGAGAAACAGTGCATTTAGTAGATTATTTGTAATGTCTGTTTAGAGATTCTGAACTCTACAGTTTTTTTTTTTTATTAAATAATAGGTTCTACTGCATAGTATCATATATGGTCTTATTAAATGGTTCTACTCCTGCATAGTATCATATATGGTCTTATTAAATGCCTCTAATCACACAGAGTTCTTCTTTCGCGACCTTATAAAGTCAGTACAACAGCTATTCATGAAAGCTGAAATCTTCCTTCAATGAATAACACATTTATACTGCTCATAAAGTGCAAGTCCCACTAGACTAGAGCATGCTAGTCTCATGTTAGGGAGGAGTACAATCTTCTTAGCCAGCACATCTGGCCAGAGCATTCTAGTTGATGACAGCCAGAGTCAATGGATGGTCAAAGTTTTGATTCAACAACAGCTGGAGGGCTTCAGGATAGACATCTTTGACTTGCACTAGATATCATGTTACAAACTTATCAGTAAGACAAATGGTTCGCAAAACTGATCAAATTAGCCAAGAAGTGGCCTTGAAACATTGTTGCAATTTATTGCAGTTACTACCACTTATTTCTATAAATGGTCTGTTTTATTTAGTAAACAGCTAGAAAAAAGGATGGCCATTTTTAAATGATACTTGCATGTGGTTCCAGACAGCCCACAGATAATCAGTTGGCTCTGGAGATGGCTGGCCAATGATCATTCAGTGTAGAATGATCAAAATGTATTGTTTTGTTTTTGTTTTGCAACAGATGTCATCTGCCTATCCAGGCAACAACAGAGGGGGAGGAGAGTGTCCTTGTAACATTAAACCTATGGGAATTACAGTATTGCAAAGAATACTTCACTTAGCATACCACACAAGGATAATCCATGGGCATATGTTGCTTTTGAAGTAAGAAAAACATCGCTATATGGTCTGATTCCTACAAAGTTATGTATTAATCAGGTTGTGCAGAATCCAATGATGCATATACATCTAACAATCACATTTTACAATGTTGTAATGCAAACAGAACTTAAGTACAGCTTGGAAGAACGGATATTAGCAATAGAGCATGCACTGGTTATTACATATTTCAATTCAAATGCCACTAATAAACTGAATGCATACATAATAAATATATACACACACACACACAAACACATCTACATTTGGGTTAAAATTCAAATTAGACATCGCAGGAAGAGTTCGTGTTAAGTGAGTGCACCCAGAAAATCTGAATGTCTGTGCTTGTCAATCTACATTATGTGACAAAGCACCTCATAAACGGTCTACCATTGTTTACACAGCTTGTGCAGCTGCACTGAACAAGGCTGCCTTTTCGTTTTGACTTGTTAGTTACAGCACCAATGACTGTCAAAGAGCTTTACCAGTAACATGGCCTGCTCCTGAAGCAGCTGCTGCTGAAGGATTTCTAAGTGCCGCTGCTCCTCCTCCAGCTGTCTTCGGATATACTCCTGTCACATAAAATTTCCTACAGTTATTTTTCTTCCCGAAAACCTGATGCCAGTATTTAATTTGAGCAAAGCACACGTTGCCTGAAATTGCGCTAAAGAAAAATCCTGCTCCAACAAATTTACACTAATGGGTAACCACACACACTTACCTACAGTTCAGAAAATTCCTATGTTTGTTTATTTTTGACAATACTGCCCTTGTACGACACGAAAAAGGTTTGTAATTTTTTAAGAAACAGCTCTATCTAAAGAACGACTACTGTTTTGAAGGTATTTACATAAAAAGGCTGCTCCAAAAGTTGTAAGTTGTAATGTAGTGTTGCCTATCAATATTTACAGTTGTGCTCATAAGTTTACACACCCTAGCAGAATTTATGACTTTTCTTTATTTCAGAGAATATGAATGATAACACAAAACATTTCTTTCACTCATGGTTAGTGGTTGGCTGAAGCCATTTATTGTTTACACATCATAATCACCACACAAACTACCCAAATGACCCTGATCAAAAGTTTACATACCCTGGTCATTTGGCCTGATAACATGCACACAACCGGACACAAAAGGGTTAGAATGGCTATTAAAGGTAACCATCTCCACCTCTGATCCGTTTGCTTGTAATTAGTGGGTGTGTATAAAAGGTCAATGACTTTCTGGACTCCTGACAGACCCTTGTATCTTTCAGTCAGTGCTGCACTGATGTTTTTTGAATTCTAAGTCATGGGGAAAGCAAAAGAATGGTTAAAGGGTCTGCGGGAAAAGGTAGCTGAACTCTAGAAAACAGGAAAGGGATATAAGAAAATATCAAAGGAATTGGCAATGCAGTATACTAATAAGTGCTCTAAGAAGTGGAAAATTGGGGCTTAGAAAAAATGAGGTGCGGCTGTTTCAAGATGCCCAATAAGGAGGCACTGCATGAAAGTTGGGCTGCATGGTCAAGTTGCCAGAAGAAAGCCATTACTACCCAAATGCCACAAAGTATCATGCTTACAATATGCCAAACAGCACAGAGGCAAGCCTCAAACCTTCTGGCACAAAGTCATTTGGTGTGAAGAGACTAAAATTAAATTTTTTGGCCACAAACATAAATGTTACATTTGGAGAGGAGTCAAGAAGGCCTATGATGAAAGGTACACCAATCCTACTGTGAAACATGGTGGTGGATCAATTATGTTTTGGGTGTATGCGAGTTACAAAGGCACAGGAAATTTGATCAGAATTGATGGAAAAATGAATGAAGTACTGGAGGAAAATTTGTACTCATCAGCCCGGAAGCTGTGCATGGGACGTACTTGGACATTCCAACATGACAATGATCCAAAACACAAGGCCAAGTCGACCTGTTATTGGCTACAGAAAAATGAAGTGAAGATTCTGGAGTGGCCATCTCAGTCTCCTGACCTCCATATCATTGAGCCACTCTGGGGAGACCTAAAATGAGCAGTTCATGCAAGACAGCCCAAGAATTTATTGGAACTAGAGAATTTTGCCAGGAAAAATGGGCAGCTTTACCATCTGAGAAGATAAAGAGCCTCATCCACAACTACCACAAAAGACTTCAAGATGTCACCAGGGGCAATACACAGTATTAGGAACTAGGATATGTAAACTTTTGATCAGGGCCATTTGGGTAGTGTGTGTAGTGATTATGATTTAAAAAGAGTAAACACAGTTGTTTGACAATAAATGGCTTTAGCCAACCACTAACCATGACTGAAAGAAAAGATTTGTTTTATTCATATTCTCTGAAAAATGGTTAAGAAATCATCGATTCTGCCAGGGTATGTAAACTTATGAGCACAACTGTACATTTGGACATTTTAAACTGTATCTAAAGGCTATTGTTTCAGATGGAATGTCTAGCATGGTGGGTCGCTTGCCATAAAGCTTGTTCTAAAGCAGGCCATGCACTGAAAGATCTGCTATTTGGAAGAGTCACTAAACAAGCAGATATTTCCCTTACATGACCATGAGTCAATCCTTCGTCCCTTGGCCGAGACAATCACATCACAACAAATAAGGATACCGGTTGTCCGTTTGCCCCAATGGCATTTTTACACCTGCCTGATCGACATCTGCCCAATTTTTAACCAGATATTGGTTGGGTAAGCTCTTTAGAGGGTGCCATACACAGACAGATAAGTTACTGACTTGGTCTGAGGGACTGAAACTGCAGTTTAAATACGCATGTGCATGGCTACCTAATGACTGCTATTATACAATTACCTACTATGTGTCTATATTGAGCTGCAATGTAGGGTGAACTTAAAGCACAAAGTAATAAACTATAGCAGATTTAAATGAATGCAAATGCCAGAATCCGGATATCAGTTTGGCTATAACAAGAGGCACACAGCCATATCTTGCCAACAAGTTAAGTTAAATTCTTAAGCAGCATGATCCAGCGCCATTTTGGAAAACCCCCAAACATCAGATTATGCCTACTAGACCTGGGTGTGAGGTATATTAGAGTTTTTATGAAAGATTACCAAGTTATATTTTTCGATATTTTATTCACAAATGAATCACACACACTTTAAAGTGTGTTACAAACCTGCTCTCTTTCCACTCTTCTTTTCTCTTCCTCTGCTCTTCTTCTTTCTTCCTCTTCCTTACGTCTTCTTTCCATCTCCTCTATTCTCTTCTTTTCCTCTTGTTCTCGCCTTCTTTGTTCTCGTTCCTGCTGCCGACGGGCCTCACGTTCTCTTCTTTGTTGCTTTCAAAGAAAAAAGGGCCTTGTCACTCGTTTCAGAATTTGGATGACAATTTAGGATGATGGAAATATTACATATAATATTTGACATGTTAATGCTAATTTTACAGCTTAAAGTTGAAATAAATTCTGTTTTTGTATGTCTAGTTTCCATTATATTGATTTGATCTAGTACCTATCTTTTATTATGCCTTTACACTTCTGGTATGCACCTCTCCTAGTGAATCATAACAAAAACTTATGTTCTGCATAAAAGATCCACAGTTAAAAGAGATCATTAGTAAGGTTGTGAACACAACTGTAAAGAACTACTATGGATGCAGAACAGAGATCTACCTGAGCATCCTGATGGAATGTTCATACCTGCCACCCAGCCAAATTTCAAACTGGTATTGGGGACTTAATTCTTCCGCAAACAGCATTTTTTTAATAGTATATGCTACCATAAAAATTCCCATCATATGATTTGATACTCAATAAAATGAGAAGGTTTTCAAGGCTCTAAACACTTTAGCAAGGTAATGTTAATAGAGAAGTACAAGGTTAAGAATTATAGGGTGTTAAGTGATTGTAATCACTTATCGGATACCCTAGGCTAGTACACCAGTCTGATTAAAGGGAAACTATCATGGGAAATCATGTGTTTTTTTTTTGTTTTTGTTTTTTTAAACACATCAGTTAATAATGCTGCTCCAGTAGACCTCTGTACTGAAATCCATTTCTCAATTTTGAAATCTGACATGGGGCTAGCCATTTTGTCAATTTCCCAGCTGCCCCTGGTCATGTGACTTGTGAGGGCACATTAGGAGGGAACTGCTTTCTGGCAGGGTGTTTTTCCTTCTCAATGTAACTGAATAGTACGCAGTGGGACATGGGTTTTTACTATTGAGTGCTGTTCTTAGATCTACCAGGCAGCTGTTATCTTGTGTTAGGGAGCTGTTATCTGGTTACCTTCCAGTTGTTCTGTTAGGCTGCTGGGTGGGGGAATGGGAGGGAGTGAGATCATTCCAACTTGCAGTACAGCAGTAAAGAGTGATTGAAGTTTATCAGAGCACAAGTCACATGACTTGGGGCAGCTGGGAAATTGACAAAATGTCTAGCCCCATGTCAGGTTTCAAAATGAAATGTAAAAAAATATGTTTGCTCTTTTGAGAAATGGATTTAAGTGCATAATTCTTCTGGAAGAGCACTATTAAATGATGCATTTTGAAAAAAAAAATGTTCCCATGACAGGATCCCTTTAACCCTATTTTAATGTGAATTTGCCCCATGCATACAGTTGCTTAAATTGGGTTATTCACCTTTAAATTAACTTTTCATATGGAGTAGATGGATATGTGGAGACAATTTGCAATTGATTTTCATGGTTTATGATTTATGGGTTTTGCATTATTTAGCTTTTTATTTAACTCCAGTTTGCAAATTTCACCTGGTTGCTACTGTCCAAAATGATTTGAATAAAATAGGAATAAAAAAAACACACGTTAATAACGAATAATAATAATGAGCATTAAAAAGTGGCAAAAAACAATACACGTGTACCCTTACAGTGTATTTGTTCTTAGATGTGGTCAAGTGACCCTTATTTGAAAGCTGGAAAGTATCAGAAAAAGGCAGCAAATAACTCAAAAACTACAAAAAGACGGCACAAAAACACAAGCACTACCCATCAACATAACTAAACAGGCACTAGAAGGAATTACACAACATTATGCTTGAGTGGAAGAAGCATATATAACCTAGATGGGAATTAAACTGCCCAAAGACCCGGACATTATTTTTTAGCTAAACTACTCCCCCTTAACTAGACTAGACGAATTAGAATGTAATAGGTGGTGAAAAGAAATATTATCATGGTATGGGTGAATAATAGCAGTAAAAATTAATCTTTTACCAAGAATTCTATATGTGTTTAGAATGCTACAAATACCACTTCCCCCAAAATATTTAGCAACCTTACAGAAAAGTGTGAATAAATACACATGGCAATACAAGCCCCTAAGAATGGAGTTTTCAATTACACAATACGCCAGGGCATCAGGGGGATTAGGGATGCCCAATATTAAAGCCTACTATACAGCAACCATACTAGAATCTGGTCAGATTGCATGCTGAGAGGGGCTGTAGGGCATTGGGTGGACATGGAAACTCACACAACTGAGGAGAAAACCATAACACAATTATTTTGGATACCCAAGAAACACAGACCGTCAACAGAACATTTGATGCCTACCACAAAACTGTAGCTAAGTATTTGGGACACAACACAAGCCAAACTCAAGTTCTGCACCTTTCCTTCCTCACTACTCCCAATAACAGCTTTGAAATATTTTATACCGCAAATAACACTTAACATACAGAGGTTGGAATTGATCAACTGAAAAATCTCTACATGGCATCGACATTAAGAAGCTTTGAGAACCTGGTGGAAACATACAGCATACCCCAACAGCAAGTATATACCTACAGGAAAATTACACACTTTGTAAAGTCCATAACCTTGGATTACAAAACTTTGCGCACTAATACGCTAAGGGAACACTTATGCAGTAAATTCTGGAATGGCAAAGCAATCCTGTCAAACTGCTACAAAATGCAAATACAAAGAGAGATGTCTCAAAAACTATCATATATGGACAAATGGGAACAAGAACTTCAGATACAGTTTTCAATGGATCAATGGACTAAGTTCATAAGCAACCCCAAAGGAGCCACCCACTGCACAAATCATTTAGAAATCCACATAAAACGAGATGGTATCGAACACCCAACAGAATTGCAAAAATATCCCCAAACTATCCCAGCCGGTGCTGGAGAAAGTGTGGTCAGCAATGTACAACGCTCCATACGTGCTGGCAGTATGTGAAAGTGGCACCATTTTAGTTTTCAAGCTAAAGAAATATTTGGACGAGACATTCGACAGATGCCACAGATAGCACTACTACAAATATATCCAATACAAATTTCAAAAGAGGAAAGGCGTCTGTTGTTCCAAATATGCAATACAGCAGTAACTTGTTGCCATGTCCTGGAAAAAAGTAGTTGCTCCAACAATACAGCAGTTGTCCAATCAAATGGACTTGAGGAAAAGTATGGAAATTCTGTCAGAAGCAGACACCAATAAGAGACACAAACTTATACAAATTTGGGAACCATGGACTTCCTATGTGGGTTCCATGTCTGCCCACTTAGCCCACTGCACCTAGAAATGTTAAGATAAACATGCTGAAACTATACGAGAAGTCTTGTAAACAATAGAAGAAGTTTGATATCATGATTAGAAATACTTGTTTAGTGATAGATATGAATAGTAGCAAATTTCCTGCATGTTAGACCTGGTACCCTGCACATACTAACACAATAAAAGCAAGTGAATTAAAAAAAAAAAAAACTACAAAAAGAAAACTGAAGACCAACTGAAAAGTTGCTTAGAATTAGCCATTGTAGAACATACTAAAAGGTAATGTAAAGGTCAACGGATCATTTAAGAATGATTCAAGCAAAAGTGTTTATATTATAAGAATTGTTATGGCAGTGTTGTTGAACGGTAAAGTTACAGAAAAGCTACCCACATGGCATCCAGAAGGCATCCAACTTATTGCCATCGAATGATGTTGAAATAACACTGAAGTTCTGCATACAACCTCAGTGCTTTAAGGTTAAGTCTAGAAGGTGAAACATATGAGGCTTGCAATAAAAACTGAAAGTTTCTGAACATCACGAATACATTTGAAAGCCTCCTAAAGAAACCATAAAATACTTGAAAAACTGTAATGTATGCTGGGAAAGGAAACAAAGGAAAACGGGGTTCAAATAAATATAAACCATTTACAACATAAAAAAAACTGGATGAAGGAACATTTTTACAAAAAAATTTCCACCAGCTGCATAATAAACAGAGCTGTCAATCTGCTCTGTTAGTTCAAGTTTAAAATGTGCCATTGTCTGTGTGTAGGGTTGCCACCTGGCCAGTATTTTACCGGCCAGGCCGGTATTTTTGATGGTTGATCCCAATGTTATTTGTATATAAAAAGGAGAGAAACAGCTTCGAAATTATCCAGGAGCCTTTATGAATCTGAAGCTAATAAAGAGCCCAAAAACTGGTTGAAATATCAGGGCAATTATAAATGTGGAGATCGAGATGTGGTTCATGTCGATATATTAATAAATATAAACAATTCTCGAGTACAAATACAGGACACTCTATTCTATTGATCAACATTTTAATTGTGTGTCCCAAGGTGTTGTGTATTTGGTGACTTGTGAATGTGGGTCTCAATATATAGGTAAAACCATACGTAATGCAGGCACCCGGCTCTTGGAACACTTATCAGCAGTGGATAGAAGCGATACAAAATCAGCGGTGGCGAAACATTTATTAGAAAAACATAACGGTAGATAGTGTGTCAAATTCCAAGTCATTGATAAACCGCATATTCCTATTAGGAAGGGTGATTCACACACGAGACTATTAAGGAAAGAGGCGTACTGGATCTATCATCTAAAAACTATGGAAAGCGAAGGGGGATTAAATAAAGATTGGGAGCTCTCTTGCTACTATTAATATGATGGTCGTTTTTTATTTGCTTACATAGTTTTGTATATTATTTATGGAGTAGTCCTGGGATACCACCATCGGTGCTGGGAGAAAATTGCCTTTGGTGCTGGAAGAAAATTGCCTTTGGATTTGAATTAACATATAAAAAAATCCCTAACACCCATACGAGTTGAAACAATGTCTTGTATTTGTTATCTTTGTTACTTTGTGCTCTGTTGGTTTTTGCAAATGTATCTTAATTTAGATATTTATGTTACTTTTTGGAATTAGTAGTTATGTAACTATTTTGATATATTGTTAAATACCACAAAAGTATGTCATTCTGTATCCAATTATGCGAAGTAGTGAAGTGGTTAATGTTTTTATGGGGTTTTAAAGGTATTTAAGGGAGACAATGGAATCAGGTGTGTGCTTCTGAGGAAGTGGCGTGCTGGATCCGGATATGTTTTTTGTATGGAGATTTTGACTATGAGTCTTTTTAACTTGGAACATTAAAATTATATAATTTTTACACTCGCTCTGGTGCTCCGCTTGCTGCTTTTTTCAATATTGATCCCAATGTTAGTAATAGGAAAAAAAGATAATTAAATAGGAAGGCCAGTATTTTTTTTCAAGAAAAGGTGGCAACCCCATCTGTGTGCCAAATAAAATCAGTAAGAAGCAGTATTAAGTGCTCAATATTTCTGCTGCTTGCCACTCACCACCCTGCCTTACAGTTCAGTACCTCAATTTATAACCCTGTCTTTGCAAATGGAATGTAAAGAAAATGTGGATTTTTTTTTATTTTATTTTTTTTTTTTTTTAACGGTTTACCTTCCTTCTGGTTTACAGCACACAGTGAAGTATGAAAAGTTATGTTTGTTTTAGATTCTTCCTGTACTGAACTAAAATATGTATATTGATATCAATGAAATAAGCTTATTTGTGGGAATTTATTGAGTTATAGTTGCCTGTTTTAACAGGCTTTACAAAGATGGTGGCGTTATAGGGATGACAGCAAATAAGCAATGACTAAACCTATTTCCAAGAGTTTCAACAATGCATTAGGTGAAGGTGGCAGTAGAAAAGGGACAGTATATTATGTCAGCAGTGTATTAAAGGGTAGACTCCTAGCCACAAATCTTGATATAAAAGTTTAAAATTTAGGTTTTAGTTTGTTTAATATTATACCATTTTTACATTGCTAATACTATGAACATATTGCTGCAGAAACTTTTCGGGGGGGGGGGGGGGGGGGGGGACTTCCTATTTAGTAGAATGGAAAACATGCTGCCTATGATGCATACTGGCACTGTGATTTGAGTATTACTCAATATAGCAGCAGTCCGCTCTCTCCCAGAACAATTGCCTCAGCAGAACTGCGGTGTTGTGGCTATGAAAATATAGAATTCTATGCCATTATGTTACATTGCAGCTTCTTGCTAAACTCACTAACCCACTGTAGTATCCTAACCAGCTATATAAAGATAAAAATACTTTAGTTTTTATCTCTGAGTAACATAGACATTCCCTCTAGGCATTTCTGCTACTTTCATCCAAGATAGCATTGCAGTTAAGAATAAATGGGAAAACTTAACCAGCTGAAGATAACGGGACCCAACACAAAACACAAAAAAACTTCAAAGAATATCTCGGCCAAATCAAGCTACCCAGGGGGCTTTCTGGTTGTGCTCTTTTCAGCTTTTGTTCCAACATTTAATTTACAGCAGGTAATGAAAGGGGAACATTTTCAAAAATGTTTCTGGTTTGCATAGTGTACTAAGCTGACAGAGAAATATGGACTCAGTACAGTAAACCATCATTTGAAAAAGGAAAGCTATAACCTATATTTTGGTCCAGTGTAAAGAGATTATAGTTTTTCATAACTTATTAGCAACCTAAGTTAAGGTTAGATGGAAAATGTATTCTTACAGCAAATTCTTTTATATGTTTGTAGTAGAAGCAACTGGTCATTACAAAATGCAACATGCACTACAAAATATATGAAGGAACTTTATAGCAACACATTTCAGGATTCTTATATTTGTTAGTGAGCTACCACACAGGAATGTTTGGTCAAAATATATTTATCGTTCAAACTCACTTGCTATGGCATATACCTTAACATTTTTAAATTTCACCGGGCAAAACAAACAAAAAAACGATGCACCTGCTGTACAGAATTGTGTATGATTTTAGTCACACTATTTATTCTACACTACAGTATTTTACCGTGCTTATACTGATTTTACTAGGACTGGGCAGGGGTATCGAATCTACTTTACTCTTCCATCAAAAAAAACCCAAGAAGCTGGTGGGGTACTCTACAAACCATATATTATAAGTGGTTCAGAACACTGTTAAAATGTTGTGTGAATAGGACTGTGGATTTGTGGCAAGGGATTTGACTTAATGTATACCTCTTCAAGTCTCCTCCTTTGCTCTTTCTGCTGTTCTATGCGCTTCTGTCTCTCTGCCAGGAGCTGTCGTTTATATTCCTCCTGTTCTCTGAGCTGTTGCTCCTGCAGCAGCTGTTGCCTTCGCAAGGCCTCAGAGCGCTCCTTGTTCTCCTGCTGCAGTCTCAGGAAATCACGTCGGAGTGTAGATTCCCCAGGCACATTAACAATGGAACTGAAACAGCAATATTTGTAACATTTTGTCAGGATACAGAAACTGGTAATGGCATTACCAAGGGAAAGTAGTGCAAAAATGTTTCATTGGCACTTTGGTTAAAAAAAAAAAAAATAGCACAAGTGCAGTATGTGCCTTTTTTGTTCTAGAAGTAAAAAGTACATTGTCTCACAGCTTGAGCTGCCACATAGTTTGTATAAGCACAGAACTTTATAGAACAGAAATATAGTTTCCTAAACACTAAAGCCAAAGCACCAAAAATCCTGGTTTCCCATATCAGATTAAGTAGTCGGTAGCAGCAATACTGCTCCAAGCGTGCCACTGTCCATTAACCTGCCTTCTTGCTTATTCATAGAATTTGTAGAAGTAGTTCCCCTTCAAGTTGACTTTTACTATGTTATACTTTGTTGTATACTTGACAAAGTTTCTGACATAAAACGAAGTCATACTTCATGTCTTCAAACACCACTGTCTACATCATCTACAAAGAACCAAGGTAAATAATTAAAATAAAGCAGGATATTATGTCACTGTATTTAGCAAGGTGCATTTTATACCTTGGTTCTCCTTCCTGTTCAGGCACTTCCTCTTCCTCCTCTTCACTGCCACTGTATTCATACTCCGTTTCATCTAAACACAAATGCATACAAAGGGTTTTTTAATCATCTAAAAAAACACAAATGCTCTAATTAGAACAATCCTTTAAAACAGAACGTGAATGAGTAAAATATTGACAGGGGCCATATAATGAACCCAGACAATTCCAAGGTTTTGCTTAAAAGTCTATGCTGTGCCTTGCACCTTTTGCTGTGTCTGCACCCTTTTTATTGCCTGCAATAACGCCAGTGGAGGTCCCAACAGATGCAATGTTTGAATCTTGAGACTACTGAAATAGGCAAATCTTGTTAGAAAGTGGTATGAGCACATTTTTTAATAGATAGGGTCGCCACCATTGTTTTTTAGTATTCTGAAACTGCTAATATCCAACTATATTTAACCATGAGGCTTTTCCACTTTTAAACTGTAAAATCTCTGATTGTTTAGGAAGCTTACACTTCTGTGGGATACTCTGAAAACACAAGTGAGCATTCTGCATGAGAGAAATCCAATCAGGAGTCTCCCTTTACATTCCATCACCAACTATTCTCCCCAAAATTCTAAACTGCTGTAAAGAGCTTTTAAACATTGTCTAGGGGGCTGGCTAAGGTAAACAGGAGCGGTTTTCAGCAAGAAGGAAGCTGCAACGTCAAGCCCTCCGCACCAAGAAAGGAAGTAATGAGCACATAGTAGACTTTTGACTGTAGAAGCCAAATACCTTGTAAATTAACTGTTAGGGCTAGTCCACACAGGAAGATTCAGAGAGATTTGTCGCCTGGCTTCTTTGGGGCGACTAATCTACCTGAATTGCTTACCCCTGTCTCGCTGCTGAAATATGTTGAGAAGTATCTTGGGCACAATAGGCACCTGTCTATGGAACATTACTCAGACAGTGTAGTCCATTAGCGGGGAGGTAGCAAGTGTCATCTAGGAGGGCTGGGAAAGGATCAACAAGTTGAGGTGATGTGCAGCCGAGGTGGTGGTTGGGGAATGCAAGCAGAAAGCAGGCAAGACTGGTGGGGTGCTGAGCCAATTAGTATTGACTTGAGCACCAATATTACTTGCCCTAGCACTGATCTGGGCAATCATGGTTCAATTAACAGTGATATAAGTCTAAAACAGACCAGAGTCACCAACCTTTCTCTCCTCTCTTCTTCCTTGTCCTGTCTATGTGATCTTTCAGCTGGATTCTGACTTGCCTTTCATTTGGCTGATCTCTTATAAATGGGTGCTTTAGGAGTTGTTCTGTTGGGGGACGTTGCGTGTAATTTTTCACAAGGCAGCCTTCTATAAAGCTAAATAACTTCTTTGACCTAGATTTGTAAACAAAGAGGATAAATGCTATTATTAGAAGAACTTAAGAAGAACTTAAAGGTTAGGAAAATGTCCTCCATTAGCACTGAAAAGGATTATAAATAAACCAGCTATCTGGTTGCTACGGTCCAAAATACCCTAGCAACCATGCACTGATTTGAATAAGACTGGAATTTGAATAGGAGAGGGCCTAAATAGAAAGAAATTAGCACCCTCACAGAACATTTTTTATGGGGTCAGTGACCCCATTAGAAAGATTAAAAGTGTCAGAAGAAAGCAGAAAATAATTCAAAAACAACAACAACAAAAAAAGACCACTCGAAAAGTTTCTTAGAATTAATCATTCTTAAACCACACCAAGGGGCAGATTTACTAAATACACATGAATAATTTGAAGTTTGATCAAATTTCAAAAAGATTCTAATTTATTTCTTCGAATATGCAAATTAGGCAAATTCGTCCATCAAATATTCGAATTTAATTTTATTCGAATATTCGACTATTCAATGGTCGAAGTACTTCCCCTTTAAATTTTTATTCAACCACCTAGTTTGCCAGATCAAAGCTACCGAATTGGGTATCATTATTTTTGATCGAATAAAAAAAATCTGCCCTAAAAGTTAATATAAGGTGAACCACCCTTTTAAAGGGACTAACCCTAGAACATAAAAAATTATTTTATTACTTTAATTACACATTTTACAGCTGCAGTTCTATTACATGAGAAAGTTTCTCACCCCATAAGTATGCAGAGAGACACTAATGGCAATGCCACATGGAGCTGAACGTTGTTCTGCTGAAACACGCAGGACAAGAATTAGCCCCTTACCTGGTCAACACCTAGAACCATTGTGTCAGCCCGGGTGCAGGAACATGTGGCAGATTTTCACAGAGTTTACACTCTCGCAGCCTGAGTTTCAACCTTGAATATAGATTATATATATGACCCCAATTTATCTCCATTTTCACTTTACTTGCAAAGTTATGCCATGGTCATGTCAAACCTGCAGTTATTCAGTTAACGGAGAACTCACAATAAAGGTGGCCATAGAGATAACAATTACAATCTTTCTTGGAAAAGATCTTTCCAGGAAAGATCGGAAATCTCAAAACACACACAGAGCTGAATCGTCAGATATACAGGTAGAAACAATAGAATTCTACCTGTATCTGACGATTCAGAACGAACAATGGGCGACGTTAAGGGTGGCTTCAAAGGCATCTGATCAAAATTTTTCTTCCAGCCCGATCAACCAGCCTCTAAATCTAAATCTTCTGACAAGATCGGTCGGCTCATTTCCCACCATACACACACCGAATTTTGTACGAAGATTCGTTTCGTACGATATTATCGGTGTGTCTATAGCCACCTTAATATACAAAACTCTTTGGCTACCAAGGAATGAGAAGAACTGCTGATCAAGCAAAAGGAAAACCTGGATCCCATTCAATGCCCATTTATTATGCCTTACTTGTCAATGCCTTCTTAGAATAGCCACCATTATATGGAAAAGTTTAGCTTACCATTTCTTGGATTTTAGCCGAGGTGGAGGATTTCTTGGAATAAGGAACAGGGCTCGCATTGGATGCATATCACACAGAGCTAAGAGAAGCAAAACCATAGTTTAATACAATGCTTAAAGGGAAACTGTCATGGGAAACCATGTTTTTTTCAGAACACATCAGTTAATAGTGCTTCTCCAGTAGACTTTTGCACTGAAACCAATTTCTCAAAAGAGCAAACAGATTTTTTTATATTCAATCTTGAAATCTAACATGGGGCTAGCCATTTTGTCAATTTCCCAGCTGCCCCTGGTCATGTGACTTGTGCCAGAACTTTAGGAGGGAACTGCTTTCTGGCAGGCTGTTGTTTTTCCTTCTCAATGTAACTGAATAGTACACAGTGGGACATGGGTTTTACTACTGAGTGTTGTTCTTAGATCTACCAGTCAGCTGTTATCTTGTGTTAGGGAGCGGTTATCTGGTTACCTTCCAATTGTTCTGTTAGGCTGCGGGGGGGGGGGTTGTGATACCACTCCAACTTGCAGTACAGCAAGTACAGCAGTAAAGAGTGATTGAAGTTTAACAGAGCACAAGTCACATGACCAGGGGCGGCTGGGAAATGGGACAAAATGTCTAGCCCCATGTCAGATTTCAAAATGAAATATAAAAAAAATCTGTTTGCTCTTTTGAGAAATGGATTTCAATGCTGAATTCTTCTGGAACAGCACTATTAACAGATACATTTTGAAAAAAATATTTTTTTCCCATGACGCGATCCCTTTAATAGAAGGATGCAACCATACAAACAGACAAATTTAAAAAGAAGGACAAACGCAAGAAATCTCTGATTTCTCTAGACCGCCTATTCTAGCCTTTAAAGCCCACAGCATTTCTGTATATTCCTAGATAATAAATATGTAAATATTAACATTCATCCTATGATGATTTTTCATAGATTCTTTTTTAAGCACTGCTGAAAATGCACATGTAGGCCTTTTTTATGATGATTATTTAACACAAAGAATTCAAAAACAAGTCTATAGCAGTGAGCCCCAACCAGTAGCTCGCAAGGAACATGCTGCTCATCAACCCCTTCGACATTGCTCCCAGGTGTTTATTTTTTCATTTCCGGCTTGGGGGGCAAGTATTGGTTACAGAAAAAGCAGGTGCTCTGCCAAGCAGAGCTTCCTTTAAGGTGCCAATTCACATTTTGGCTACCAAATAACCAATCACAGGTCTTGCATGGCGCCCCCCTGGAACGTGTTTTTTTTTTATATGCTTCTGTTGCTCCCCAACCCTTTTTACATGTGACATTGCATTTAAGCAGCCAGGTTTTTTTTTTTCAAAAAGAACTACACCTGTATGAAATTACAGGGCTAACGGCTTAAAGGTTGCTTAAGTCTCTGGTACTCAGCAGGAAATTGTATCAAGCAGACTGAATAGAAAGAGAATACAAAAGAACTTACGAGGAGCACCTTCTGCCATTTCAATTGCTGTAATACCACATGACCAAAGGTCACTCTGAAAAACACAAGGATACAAAAAAAAATTATCAGAAGCTGTACAGACTAAAGGAGCTTTGGTATGGCATGCACTTTAATGTGGAAGGAAAGAAAAAACTTTGTATAACAAAACAAACATGTAATGCCACAAGTGTTTTTAGCTGTAATGGAATGAAACATCCACTACCAATTGGCTTTTTCCAATTAAAGACTAAGGTGCAGCCCAGAGAGTCTTCAGGTGGAGGGGCTTTGCTTTCAGCAGCTAGTACTGTATCTTTAGGACCATAGCAAATTAGCATTTTTGAGTGAGAAAAAAGTAATTAGTATAAAAACAAATACACTGGGCCAATTTATTATGCTGTGTAAAAACAAATACTGATTGTATAGAACAGGCATCAGCATTTGAACACCACCACATAAACTTCTAGCATAAAACCCAGCAGCTGACAGAAAATACGGATAAAAAAAAAAGTGATTTTTTTTTTTTTTTTTTTTTTTTTAATTGTTTATTTGTAAACAGCAGTTCCATAAGAATATGTCTGGATTTTTTCCACCAACTTTAAATGGGACCTTACACCCAGACATATGTTCTATAATAAAAGTCCTTGTCAAATTAAACATGAAACCCAATTCTTTTGAAACATACATACCCGATATAAACAAATATAGGGTTGTTTTATGGTGAAAATCATTTTGCACAGGAGCATCAGTTTACTGCATATGTGGACTATTGTATTATAGATAAAATGATATCTATGCATTTAAATTTTAATCTACATTGTTGGCCTCTGGCATCAATCAGCAGACAAATTCAAAATCTAGCTGATGATTTGAAATTGTTATGTAGCATAAAATGTTGTGCACATGTCAGAAATACAATGGGGTTTTTTTTTTTTCAAAGCAGTCCATGCACCAGCAATTGGTCTCTTACAGTTTGAAACAGATGCTTTACATATCATAATCATTTTGAATGTGTTGTTTAAACCCCACTTTTTCGGACATCAAGTTTCATAGTATTTTTATATTAGAATCCCTCCTACTCTTTGCCATTTGCTGTTGACATATTTCTGCAGAGAATTCTTCCCTTCTCACTTACTCTGTAGTCATAGGTAGCATCTGGGTTCTCATCACAGGCAATAACCTCTGGAGCCATCCAGTATGGTGTACCAATAAATGTGTTCCTTCGTCCCACTGTCCTATCCAGCTGTGCACTAACTCCAAAATCCACTGCAGAAAAAAAATATAAAAGTGGGTTGATACCAAATAAAAAAAAAATAATGCTTCAAAACAGAGACTTTGCAGCACTGCAAACTGTCCTTTAGTCACAACTGTAAATATTGGCAAAATAGAAACGCGCTCTCAGACCGCTAAAACACTGTAAACGACAACTGTTATTGGAACCTTTTTCCCCATTCCTTGACTTATTTTAGTGCATCCCATTAGAAAATAATTTTAACAAACTACTGCCACAAAACTACATTTTCACACCCGGTTCATTAAAGAAGACATTTTTGGAGCTAAATCAGCTCTCCGTTTTTTCTTCTTTTTTTTTTTTCAAATCCCTGTACCTCCAGAAAAAAAGCATACATTTGTATCTTGTATATATACCAAGGTATCCCTTTTCCAAAAAGCTCATGATTACAGGAAGGCTATCTCTAGCATACCTTCATATTGTGCGTATTTAATTTATATAAATACTGCTTGATTGTGTGGGTCGGTACACAGATATACATACACACACACAAACTTCTATTAGACTTGCAGAAAGCTATTCAGCAATTGACTGAATCCTACAGCTACAGCTCCCTCTGTTTGAAATTTAGTAACACTTGAATATGTAAAAGACCTGGTAAACTTGTTTACTATTGGAGCTTACCTAATTTCACTTCAGCATTCTCTGTTAGCAGCACATTCTGTCCTTTGATATCCCGATGAATCACATGATGTGCATGGAGGTGGGCCAACCCCTAGAACAAGCAAGGCACAAAATTGTGATTTTACAGCATTTTTGACATAGATGATAATGCAGAAGATGTATAAGCAGGAAAAAGTACAAACCCATATGCACAGTAAGACTCACAGAGAAGTTATGAGTAGGGATCAGTGAAATATTTTGGACGCCTTTCGATGAGAAAAAAAAAAAAAACGCCCATAGATTTTATGGATAATGAAAAAAAATTGTTTGCACAAGAAACACCCATTGACAATTATTTTGGCTAATTTGTTGCCATTTTGCAAACAGGTCAGATAACCCCCATCACTACTGATGGTGTGAATTAAAAAAAAACAAAAAACACTGAGCAATTACATGTTCTAAAATAAAATGGGCCAATAGCAAGTTAAAATGGATAACTGATGTCAGAAACAGCCCTATAAATATATTTATAAATATATAAATATAAATGTTATAAATTATGGACTTCCTATAATCTGTCACCAGTCAGTAAGATAACCGTTGACTTGAAGGAGATGGGGCTTATGGGACAGAATTGTTCAGGGAGTTTGCTTTTCAATCTGATCAAAAGGAACTAACTTAACCTGGCCATTATGTTAGTCATTCAGTCACTTATAGATTATATTTTGCATAGCTAATTGTAATAGAAAATGTTTTTATTTTGCACAGCTTTACCCAATGCTATTTTTACATGGAACGGTTCCTTTAAAATTACAAGCATGACTCATTCAGCATATAATACTACAGGACGTTATTGTACAGCTCGTTCTAATGGTGTTCTATCCTTTCCACAACAGATTTTCTTTAACACAATTAGCACTTATTTGTGCACTTGAAACTTTGTGACGCCAAAGCACTGAACATTCTCTCTGTAGTAAAAGGATTCCCTCTCAGAGGTCTATAACCGTCGATAAATATTTAATGGCAATTGTACTTAACGCACTGCAAAGTGCATTTTGCTCTCACCCTAAGTATCTCACGAGAGATATAGGCAATCCAGTCTTCTTTCAAACTATTCCCCTTTGTATTTTTCACCAGGTCAGTGATTGAACCAGCACCACAGAACTCCATCACCAGCTGTAAAATAAACAAATAATGTTTGTTCTGCAGAAATGCACTCTTGGTAAAAAAGTAAAATGCCAATATAATTATAAGTTTTAAATATAAAATGTAAACACTTTCCAGTTTAGCTTTGTGCACAGTTCCTATCTGTAACGGCTGCCATACTTTCAAAGTCAAAACCACGTATAAATAAATGCAAAATTTTGGCTTATTTGCTTATCTTGAAATTGTTACAAACCTATCTTATCTACTGCTGTGGCTGTTGGCTCCAAAAGCCAATTAAATTAGAAACCGTTTCTTTTTCTGGCTGTTCAGTGCAGAGAAAAACTGGACTTTCCAGTACAAATGAGGGACTGCGGGGTTTTAAAAACGGGACAGTTGAGAGGTATGCACTGGTACATGACCAAATCTATGCTGTCTGATATTAGCCTAAATTGTGCAAGGCCATTGTAAAGTATGATAATGCTTATTTATGGGGTTGTTCACCTTCAAACAACTAGTTGTTTTCAGATAAATCACCAGAAATAAAGACTTTTTCCAATTACTGTTTATTTTCTATTTGTAACCGTGTAAAGTGTCCTTTTTCACCTTCTAAAGCAGCTCTGGGAGGGGGCAAACGGATACATTTAATGGATACATTTCTTATCTTTGTCCCTGCTGAGCAGAATTTCTGGGTTTCATTACAGGCAGCTGTTAGGATTGATACAATAGTTGCCAATACTCCAGAGATGTTGCTGAGAAATGTATCAATTAAATGTTGCAAAATTGTATCAGTTTAGAGTCTGCACCGGAATTACTGAGCTGCCAGACTCACACCACAGACACCAACATTCAACTTTAAACTTAGATTTTGGAAAAACAATAAAAAATAAATAATGGAAAGTAATTGAAAAAAAAGTCTATTTCTGGGTAACAATTTGAAAACAACTGAACAGAAAAAAGTATTTGGAAGGTGAACAACCCCTTTAAGGAAAACACTTTGGGCAGTTTGCCACACTGTGCACTACTTTCTAGAAGTCAAAAACCTAACTGCCTAAAGCCATCCTCATAGACTTGTACTGAAATGGTGTGACAAGAGCTTGTAGGGTGAACTCTGTAGTGTATGGTTTTGGCTGCTTTGGCAAATAGCTTCCTGGCTATTTAAAGGGATCCTGTCATGGGAAAGGTTAATAGTGCTGTTCCAGAAGAATTCTTCACTGAAATCCATTTATCAAAAGAGCAAACAGATTTTTTTATATTTCATTTTGAAATCTGACATGGGGCTAGACATTTTGTAAATTTCCCAGCTGCCCCAAGTCATGTGACTTGTGCTCTGATAAACTTCAATCACTCTTTACTGCTCTACTGCAAGTTGGAGTGATATCACCCCCTCCCTTTCACCCACACAGCAGCCTAACAACAGAACAATGGGAAGGTAACCAGATAACAGCTCACTAACACAAGATAACAGCTGTCTGGTAGATCTAAGAACAGCACTCAGTAGTAAAACCCATGTCCCCCTGCGTACTATTTGGTTACATTGAGACGGAAAAACAACAGCCTGCCAGAAAGCAGATCCCTCCTAAAGTGCTGGCACAAGTCACATGACTGGGGCAGCTGGGAAATTGACAAAATGGCAAGCCCCATGTCAGATTTCAAAACTGAATATAAAAAAATCTGTTTGCTCTTTTGAGAAATGGATTTCAGTGCAGAAGTCTACTGGAGCAGCACGATTAACTGATGCGTTTAAAAAAAAAAAAAAAAAATGTTTTCCCATGACAGTTTGCCTTTGAAAATGCAGTGATTAATGTGACTGAAACAAGCCATTACCATTAGACTTAAAGGGCACTTATCATGCAAAATTGCTCCTCCATCAGAGGTGCTGGCTAATAACCGTCTGCACTCCAGCAGGAGGGAGTTACATTTTTTTTCCCCAAAACTTTTCAGTGATAGGTGCCCTTTAAATCGTGCAACAATATGTTGCCGCCCCTCCCCTTTGCCTCCTTCTTCCGACTTTTTCCAGCTCTCAAATCGGGGGGGGGTCACTGACCCTTTCTAACTGCAAGGCTAGAAATGTATCGTTAGCACTACTTTTAATTACTCATCTTTCTATTCAGATCCTCTCCTATTCATATTCCAATCCCTCATTCAAATCAATGCATGGTTGCTAGGGTTAATTGCAAACTGGAGAGCTGATGAATTAAAACCATAAATAACTCAAAAACCATAAATAATAGAAAATGAAAACCAATTGCAAATTGTCAGAATATCCCTCTTATCATCATTCTGAAAGTTCATTTAAAAGTGAAAACCCCCTTTAAGGGATGTTGGGAATAGGTCTGTCAGAGTATCATAAGTTTCCTTTCAACAGTAACAGACAAGTCTGTGTTTAAAAAAAAAAAAGAAAAAAAAAAAAA
>CM044434.1:98647100-98684878 GCA_024363595.1 Xenopus borealis | reverse complement strand
AAAAAAAAAAAAAAAAAAACATTTTTAAAGTCATCCTCTGAGCACTTTTGCATTAACAATTTTCTATTTTAGTTGTTGCTGAGATAAAAGCAATTATAGACTGACAACACCAGGCTTTTAATTTTTCAAATTTTTTTTTTTATCCCTTTATCATCAAAATGCTCAGTTTAGAGTCACAATTCTTAACGCATGAGCTACAGGTATGGGATCCGTTATCCAGAAACCAATTATCCAGAAAGCTCCAAATCACAGAAAGACAGTTTCCCACAGATTCCATTTTAGCCAAATAACACATTTTTAAAAAGGATTTCCTTTTTCTCTGTAATAATACAACAATCTACATATGGAATCAGTTATGCAGAAACCCGTTATACAGAAAGTTCCAAATTATGGAAAACCCTTCTCCCAAAAACTCCATTATAATAAATTAATCCAAATTTTGTAGTTTGTACATTATCCAAACTAAGATATAATTAACCAGTACTGGAGGAAAAACCAGCGTATTGAGTGTATTTAATGTTGCATGATTTTCTAGTAAACTTAAGGTATGAAGATACAAAGATTCGTTTTGCAGAAAACCCCAGGTCAGAGCATTCTGGATAACAGGTCCCATACCTGTACCTTGTACTTGATCCAAACTAAACTATAATGAATCCTTATTGGAAGCAAAAGCAGCCTATTGGGTTTATTTAAGGTTACAGGATTTTCTAGTAAACTTAAAGGAAAACTATACCCCGAAAATGAATTTTTGAGCAACAGATAGCTTATATCAAATCAAGTGACATATTAAAGAATCTTATCAAACTGGAATATATATTTATGTAAATATTGCCCTTTTACATCTCTTGCCTTGAACCACCATTTCATGATGGTCTGTGTGCTGCCTCAGAGATCACCTGACCAGAAATATTTAAACTCTAACTGTAAAGGGAAGAAGTGTTGAAGCAAAAGACAGAACTCTGTCTGTTAATTGGCTCGTGTGACCTAACTTTGTAGTTTGTTTGGTATGTTTGTGTGCACCGTTGGATCCTAGGATCCCAGGAGACTGTCATTTTTTGAAATGGCTATTTTCTATTTATGATTACCCAATGGCACATGCTACTAAAAAAGTGTATTATTATGAAAATGGTTTATTTACATGAAGCAGGGTTTTACATATGAGTTGTTTTATGCAATATCTTTTTATAGAGACCTACATTGTTCGGGGGGTATAGTTTTCCTTTAAGGTATGAAGATCTAAACTATGTAAACATAAATTACCCAGAATACCCCAGGTCCTGAGCATTCTGTACACAAATTTCAGTCTCCATCAACACAATCAAACTAACAACCTCTTTTAAAGGGGTGGTTCACCTTCAAGTTAACTTTTAGTATATTGTAAGAAACTTTTCAATTGGTCTTCTTTATTTATTTTTCATAGTTTTTTTAATGATTTCCAATTTTCTTCTGTTTCTTTAAAACTTTCAAATGGGGGTCACTGACACCATCTAGAAACAAATGCTCTGTAAGGCTACAAATGTATTGTCACTTTTTATTACTTTTCATTCTATTCAGTCCATCTCCTATTCATATTCCAGTCTCTTATTCAAATCAATGCAGGGTTGCTAGGGTAATTTGTACCCTAGAAACCAAATTGCTGATACTGCAAACTAGAGAGCTGCTGAATAAAAAGCTAAATAACTATAAAACCACAAACAATAAAAACCAATTGCTAATTGTCTCAGAATATCACTCTCTACATTATACTAAAAGTTAACTCAAAGGTGAACAACCCCTTTAAGATAACTAGTGTTCATCTGTGTTGTTGCCATTAGTGTGGCTCTTCTAAAACTGCTACTTTTGCAGATTACAGCACCAATCTCAGCCTATTATGCTCAGCATGCAGTGTAGAAAATACTAATGGCAATCACTGGTACAAACATCTAGTATACGTACCCTTAAACACTTCACCAATGTCTGGAGGCAGACAAGCAAGGAAGGATGCTAAACTAGAATGTGATAAGCATTCTAGCACTATATTCACTAACTTGATAACTATTAACCCTTTGTAAAAAAAAAAAAAAAGAACTGAATCTTCTTAAGCTGAGAATTAAATGCAAGCATAGACATAATAGACAGTTGTATTAAACCAGTTAAATCATGAAGAAATGTTATATTGATGCAATAAGCATTATTAGTATGTATTTTTATAGCGCCACTAGGCGGACACGTTTTATTTAATCCAGGAAAAAGGATTAAATAATATTTGACAAGGGTTTACATTTACAATCATTTTTCTTCTGTGGGGAAATTTATCTCAATGGTTACCTTCTCCTTCCCTTTTCTGTCCAGGTTTATAAACTTTATTGGTCTTTCAGATCACAGTGGTCAGAGATCTGAAATGCTTTTTTTTTCCCCCATCAATTCAAGGAAGCAACTCCACAACTTTGAAAAATACACAATTTAGTTTAAAATGGTTATGTTTGGTAACCTAGCATTAATTGGGTTACTTTTTCCACAAAAAAAAACTCTCTCACTGCATTTAGCTACTAAACCATACTCAGTCTATTTCAGCTGGATAAAAAAAGACGACTAGGCATATCTAAAGCTCAACAGAAAATATTTAAGGAGAGGGATCGAGAGACACTAAATGAAGCCAGTGTACTTTAAGACCCAGTGTTTGAAAAATGGAATAATTAAAAAAAGTACATAAAAGCTGAACACGAACATCACTGTTTAATTGAAGACAAACTGATGATTCACATGGTACAAATCTACTAATGATTTAACACAAAAAAAAAAAAAAAAGAAATGCCCTGTAGTGGTGTGCCAGAAACCATTCATGCATGAAGTTTGTGCCATGTGGGAGCCCGTAGCTGGATTTCTTCTCAGCAGCTGTGAGTGCGTGTGGTAGGAATTATCCAGTGGGAATGCTGTATCTAGGAGAAGGAAGAGCAGGGGCAGAGCGCAGCTGAGCATTTCTAGGCACACATGCTCACTACAACTCAATGAGCTCATCTGCACAAGATTACCGTGTCATATCAGCTGCAGATATACTGCTCACCTACAAACAACAATGACTGGAAAAGGGAAAAAGCCACAGCCAATAAAAGAAGTTTACCCTCTCACAGCAAGTGTCAAATCAGGGGCCACTGGACAAGCACTTGGTAGTTTCAGGTGATTGGAAGTAAACAGAGCTGATCTGGTGTTGCAGGACTACTAGACAGTCCTCCACAAGGAATATATCTTTATAGCAAAGCCGTTTAAAAAAAATACTACAACAGTGCTAAGAAAAATCACTATTTGAGAGGCCACAAACTACACTGTGCTATGAGGTCATATCTCACATCTGCACACGTTTAAAAATGTAAACTGTATGCTTTCATTTAAGTATCTTTGTAAAGAAAAAGATTTTCTTAAAGAGGTTTTGAAAGTGGTTATATCCTCTAGGGAGGCATCTGTGCCAAATTTCCAAGACTAAAGATGAAACCAACTCTCTTTTATTTAGGGAACTGGCTACAAACATTGTTAGAAGTAATGCTTTTAAAGGGACCCTGTCCCACAAGTCCTTTCCAGTTTGCCACACCTATCATCTCTGAATGACAACACTGAAAGAACATTTTTCAAAAATAAAGATTTCTTAAGGACTGTATGCATGTGTGTATATTAAATATATCAATGTGTATAAATGATGGATAGTTTGATAGCTAGACAGAGAGCACACCGCTGTGGACTAGCACTCTTCACCAGCACATATACAAGAAAGCACCACGTGTAAAGCTCCCCATAGACGCAACAATCTTTCTCTGCCGAACGACCGACCTAAGCGAAGTCCGACCAATCTGCCAAATTATCGTGTGATTAGTGGGATACCAACGATCGTACATCTTACAATTTTTCGGCCATCGGTCTGAAGATTGATCGGCCAGGTTAGAAAATCTTTATCGGTCCCTATGCAATCTACCTATGTTTGCAGGGTCAAGCAGGCAGCGAACCTTCAGTTTTGCGGGCAATATCCCTTGAAATGGTCTTTTTAGTTGATGGACACATCGGACATTTAAACGATCGTTTTGAGACAATTGTGGTCTCACAATATCCATTGGATCTTTCAAAAATCTTTAGGTCTGTGGCCAGCTTAACACTTAAGGTGGCCATAGACACAGATAATATCGGATGAAACTAATTTTCATATGATATTCTGTGTGTGTGTGGTGGGAAATGAGCAAACCAATATCGGCAGAAGACTTGGATATCAGTCGGCTCGTCGACCGGGCTGGATGGAAAATGTTTATCCAGTGCCAGATAGAGGTATAATTCTATTGTTTCTACCTGTATATCGGACGATTCAGCTCTACACCTGTGTATTGAAACGAACAACCTTTCTTGGAAAGATCATACATATATGGCCACCTTAACTCGGGAGTCAGAAACAGTTATTCCATGTATCGGTCTAGTAAAAAGCAGCCATTTGGGTGAAGGATCCTTCTACCAGGGTTCTATCATACAAACATAAGGGTAGTACATGGAGCATTTTGCCTCTTACTAGATTTCTAGCTTTCAAGTCAGTGGCAAAACTCTTTAAATGGTTCTGTAAAGTCTGCACGACTACCATTATTGAAAATAAAAAAAATGTTTTTGGCTTTCTGGTGCCAACCAGGTAACGTTTTTTGCACCGTGTTAGCCCGCTGAGAAAGTTATAAGGAAGAACTTTTGATATGAAGCATAACAAAAGTGGTGTAAAGGTGATACCTTTATTGGCTAACTAAGATGATAATCACAGCAAGCTTTCAGAACATTGCAGTTCCTTCTTCAAAGCCAATTACAATGAAGCTATGTTGGCACCGACATATTTATAACATTTTGTTTACAAAAAATGTGCCAACCTTAAGCAAGAAATCAAATAAGCAGCAAAAACAGTGTGTTATACAGTACCATTTATGTGAAACATACCAATAACCTTTCCACCAGTGAACAAATACACAACATCCCACAATATTATATATCATTTTTAACTAGAAGTAAGTGAATGCCAACTTTTTCCTTTAAAAAAGGTCATGCATTATAGTCCTATAATTACGCTGTAGTCAAGCAAACCACTAAACCATGGCTGCCTTTCTGTGCTCAAAAGAGATCCTTTTTACACAAGTTTCACTCTTAGCTCTTTAAAATAACTTGATATTAAGTGACACTTAATAAAGAATGGTTAGAGCCAACAAATTGATAATTTTGGCCATTTAAGCAAGGCTACTAAAACTTACTTCCAAACATCCTTAAAGTGGACCTGTCACCCAGAAACAAAAATCTGTATAATAAAAGTCCTTTTCAAATTAAACATGAAATCCAATTTCAAATTTTCATTAAAGCATTCATAGCTGTTTTACGCTCATTTAAAAATCTCAGCTGTCAATCAAATATTGTCTGCCACTCCTCTATGCCTTAGGCATAGAGGCGGGGCAGATAATTACTTTCACTTTCCATTCAGCACTTCCTAGATGCCACTGCTCCCCACACATTCCCCCAGTTCTCTTAACCATTTAATTGTGTAGCCAGGACATGGGGATAGACATTGGGTCCCCCATTCTGGTGCACAAACAAGATTCTGAGATGATACAAGGCTTGTCTTAATAACAGTGTCCACAAAATGGCTCCTGCCTGCTTGCTATAATTATGATTTCCCAGACTGAAGGAAACAAGAATCAAATAATTTATATAGTGTAATTAATGTTCATTTTGCTTGACTAATGTGATAAAATATGATTTTGAATATTTTTTTGGGGTGACGGGTCCACTTTAACAAATTTAGATGGGCAGGAATATTTTCCCAATGGGAAACAATATTCAATTGTTTCCCATCCCATTGGTCTAATAAAAAAATGAATGCTATTTCTAACCAGCTACACATAAAAACAGTGTGTTGCAGAAGTTTTTCATTTGAGACTCTCTCATTAAGGTCCAGGGTTCCCCTTAGCTCCTAAAAATGTTACATTGGTGTATCAGCAATTAGAACATATTTCCAGAACAGGGCAATAGTTGTGTTTAGCCCAAATATCACCAACTGAAGTACATGCTGAGCTTCTATACATATATAATACTCTCCCAAAATATTACACAAAATGGTCTTCAAGCTGGTCCCACAGTTTTGGAGCCACTGAAGTAGCAGCTACCAAAATCCCTCAGTTATAGGTGTGTACAGATGGTAGGAGACACAACAAAAGGTTAAGAAAGCAACATTAGACACTACTGAAAAACAGAAACTACTGTTTCTGGCTTTTGAAAGAACAACACTGAAATGTGTTCAAGTACAGGAGATTTCTATGGACAATTTTGAATTAATGTCTCAGCTACTTGTCTATTTTTTTTATGCATTCCTCAGACCCTTTCCTTCTTTACTCTTCAGTCAAAAACATATTCCTACAGTAAACCAAAACCAAAAACAGCCAGAGGAATATAAATGCACTGTGACGCAAGTAGGAGTCACACAACTGACATACTCATTTACTACTCACATATATTCATTCTTTCAATAAAAGTGTCCTTGCAAACTGCATTAAAGCGATGTCACGTTTGGAAACTTATTTTGTTCCTGCTATGAATACAAGCATTGCAAGTGTGGATCTATTTGCATGTAAGAAGACTGCTCCTCAGAAACATGGCAGTCAGTGTTTTCATGCTACAGTGGCTAAAGATGGGAATAAATGAGCCAAAAAATGCTGCCTGCTGACTACCTCCAAGCAGTGCAGGCTACTAACTGACCTGTGTATTTGGCCCTCCATGTCTGCTTGAACATATCTAGCAGAAAATTGATGTTAACTTGGCAGGTTTAATTCCCATCAACTGAAAAACACAAGCATGTGGTGTTTAAAGAGTAACACCATATTTCTTGCCCCTACTTAAAAACTAGATCTCTTAAACTCTACTTGTTAAATCTAAATTGCTAGTATGTTGCAGCAAATGTATTTTTGTACACATCTTTGCATTTGATGAGAAAAGCACTGGTTTCCCATCTGAGTCAATCTTACTGTTCTTTCCTGCTTTTGTTTTTTTGAGAAGTCAAAGACTGTAGAAATAGGTATATCCTGCAATATTGTTTTAACAATGGGTCATAGAATGTACAAATGTGCTGTAATGGTGCTGTAAAAACACTAATCAACTCTACACTGATGAAATGAACTCAAAACAAAACAATGCTATCTATGCATGTTTTTATTGTTTAGAGTCATTGCACATAGCCAAGTCTACCACCATGCATGTGACACTAGCATTAGCTTACAACTACCATTTTCAGGGGCACTATACAAAGTAAATTGCTTGTAAATGTGTTTTCCATGTCATTGTGTTTGTCATGCACACTGAACACCTCATGCACATCACTAGGTATTGGTGCAGTCCTACTGAGAATGATGAAGTCATTCCTATTTAGATCATATATGCAATCACAATAACCATAAACTTTAGCAAATCTGTCACAAGCTTCAAACCCAATTCCAAACTGTATGAAAGCATTCCAATATGCATATGATTAGAGTAATCTTAAAATGTCATGATAGCTGAAACTGTACCTAAAACTGTACCTAAAACCACCTGTTTGTGAAAACAGAGTCCATGTGTAAGCAAGGAAATATGGCACAGGGTCTCACATTAAGAATATAGAGGCCTTTGGTATATTATACAGTGCTTTAATACACACACACATACACTCACTGTCCCACCATGGCATGACAAGTTTAATAAACAGTTGCTAGATATAACCTGTATACAACAGCCTATCCCATCTTTGCTTCCCCTACGTAAAAAAGTATTTTTTTTATAGGGCCCATGCACTGAGAGAAAGAGAGAAATAAAATCAGGACTGTCCGCTGAGGGCTCTCTTTTTTTTCTCTCTTACAGTCTAGGCCACTCTCTGTAGCTTCGATGTCAGTTAGTAGAGATAAAGCCTTATGAGCTATACTCTACACCAGGGCTGGTAGGGTTTGTTCTGGGAGTTTGTTAGCATTTGGAAATTGTTGCTAGGGGGCCCCTAAAGTGTTAAATCATGTGTTGGGATCAGCGCTATGTTATCCACATGGGAGGAGGTGGCATTTGGATTTAAGGGTATGACTTACATTTTTCACACGAGTGATATCAGTCAGCACCAACCATTTGTTTTTTGGTGTGTTACCACCATTAATGTGGACATGGTCTTAAAAGTTCTTGACATAAAATCTGTGTTTTTTTAAATAGGTGTGATTTAAAAGGCAAAGTGGTCAAGCACTGGCTTTCCTTATTGGCCCTCCACCACATAAGCCTGAAAAATTCAGGCCCTCCGTACCACAGAAGGTGGACAGCACTGCTCTACACCAATGACGAACAATAAGTATCATTCCTGTTTAGAGATAAACATCAGAATCGAGCAAAACAACAGCATTCGCATTTCATGCAAGCAAGTGATTGAGAAATGCTGAGTATATTAAAACAATGGATTCTCTCCTCTTAATATATTTAACATTACTTTAAATGTATTAAAAATAAAAAGCAGACCATTAAATGGATGGTCTCCAATTTGGTATTAGTAATTAAGCACTTCTTTCCACAAAAACAAAACATGATACTTATACAGAGGTTTCTTGCTTTCTGCTTCATGTACCATACTGAAACATAATTTCTCACACATACATATAAGCACAACCAATTGCCACAAAACACAGAAAGCACGCGGTATGACCCAAAATGTGGTGCTGACCAGCTGCTAGACGCACCCTTGTGCCAGCACTCAGTCTAACCAACATTATGGAGCTGCTACAGACGATAAAAAGCCAACATTTGTTCACAAAAAGTATAAAAAAATTGCCAGTGCACAGTTTGCCTATATAACTACTACAAAAAATTAGGCGTTCTTAACACACAGTCCAAAATATGTAAGCTCACATGCCATGTCAAGGCCCCTCGTTAAATCTACAACGTGTACTGGCAATTTATTTCCTTTTTGTGTACAACCAAATGCCAGCTTGCCTTCAAAAGACAAAGAGACAACACAATATTCAGCAGGTGCAATGCAAAGCCAATTTTTTTATTAGGTTACTAGTTCAGTTATACTTCAGATTACTGCCACCCTTTGAATTGTGGATTTTCTTTTGCTGACCTAATTGAAAATATAACCACAAATGTATGGGAAATGTGCCCACTAATGAACAATTGGGGTCATGGTCACATTGATGACTAATGGCAAGCTGTCCCATATCCAAGTCTGACCACAGTAAACCTTATGAGCAATCTGGTGGCCAGCCTAGATGGTAAAGATCATTCTGTATAATGTTTAGCTCAATTTGCATTAGGCACTTGAGAAAGACACACATTAGATCTGCAGCAGTAGGCTCTGTTCAGTTAGGCCAGGGGTCCCCAACCTTTTTTACCCGTGAGTAGGGTTGCCACCTTTTCTTGAAAAAAATACCGGCCTTCCTATATATTTATCTTTTTTTCCTATTAATAACATTGGGATCAACCATCAAAAATACCGGCCAGGCCGGTAGGTGGCAACCCTACCCGTGAGCCACATTTTAAAAAAAAAATAAAAAAAAGAGTTGGGGACACAGGAATGCAGAAACTTCATGGGGTGCCAAATAAGGGCTGCAATTGGCTATTTGGTGACCCCTATGTGGACTGGCAGCCTACAGGAGACCTTATTTGACAGTACACCTGGTTTTTATTCAACCAAAACCTGCCTTTCTGTCTGGAATTAAAAAATAAACACCTGCTTCGAGGCCACTGGGAGCAACATCCAAGGGTTTGGGGAGCAACATGTTGCGAGCTACTGGTTGGGGATCACCGAGTTATGCAGATGTTAAGCAATAACTTTGAGTTAACTGCTGAGTGCAGCAAACAATAGAGAGACAGAGACAGACAGAGAGACAGAGACACAGAGACAGACAGAGACGTGAACCCTACTGATCATCCCACAGGCCAAACAGTTGAACACCATATACAAAAGGGTATGGCGGCCTTTCTATTATTTTGTATTGTGATAAACTCCTTGAAAGTTCATATTGATCGGTGTTAATTTTTTTCACGCATTTCACTTTTTGCCATGAAGACCGTTGACTAAAATCAGGTGACATATCTAGTGTTCCACACAGTACACTGCTATCATTATCCTCTCCAGATCTCAAACTTACAATTTTTTGGCCCTAATTCTCCTGTCATCTCAGGTAATTTTCACTAATATTAATACTAAATGCCTGATGGAGACTGTCCTGTGATTTAATGGAAGCTGTATTTCCAGCTTTAAAGTGGACCCGTCACCCCAAAAAAAATATTAAAAATCCTATTTTATCACATTAGTCAAGAAAAATGAACATTAATTACACTATATAATTTATTTTAATATTGTTTTCTTCAGTCTGGGAATTCATAATTATAGCAAGCAGGCAGGAGCCATTTTGTGGACACTGTTATTAAGACAAGCCTTGTATCATCTCAGAATCTTGTTTGTGCACCAGAATGGGGGACCCGATGTCTATCCCCATGTCCTGGCTACACAATTAAATGGTTAAGAGAACTGGGGGAATGTGTGGGGAGCAATGGCATCTAGGAAGGGCTGAATGGAAAGTGAAAGTAATTATCTTCCCCGCCTCTATGCCTAAGGCATAGAGGAGGGGCAGACAATATTAGATTGACAGCTGAGATTTTTAAATGAGCTTAAAACAGCTATGAATGGTTTAATAAAAATTTGAAATTGGATTTCATGTTTAATTTGAAAAGGACTTTTATTATACAGGTTTTTGTGTCTGGGTGACAGGTCCACTTTAAACAGTATGCCATACTTTCGTTCTCAGCAAGTAAGTACTGTGCTAAAAGCTTAAAGAACCTTGCTAACCACAAATACAGGCCTTAATTATTAAACCTACAATAGCTTGCAACAGTCCTTAAATGCTCATCTCTTGCCACAAGATCTAAAATGATCAGGCAAATGTACTTCTACGTACCCATGAACCTATTTCTGGCCCACCAAGAGGTCTCCCACAAAGCCTCATGTCCTTGATTTCTACTTTAGGGTAGAGGCACACAGGCAGATTCGGGGAGATTGTCGCCGTCGACAAATCTCCCCAATTCTGCCCATGTGCATTCCCGCTAGCAAAAATGAAAAATCACCAGCGAGATGGCACTCAATGCGCTTCGTTTTCCGAAGTTGCCTCATGAGAAACCTTTGGCCATTTTTGGAAAACGAATCACCACGAGTGCCATCCCGCTTGCGATTTTTCATTTTAGCCGTCGGGAAGGCAGTTCGAGGAGATTGTCGCCCCAAAGAAGAGGAGATTTGTTGTTAAACAAGTTAAACTTCTATTAAACAGGCAGCAGTTTGCAAATCAGGAAGAATATGTCTATACAAGGGTCTGAATAGAAAATCTGTGAGTTTGTTATTTTTATTGCTTGGTTCAACTGACCCCCCAACAAAACAGGTAACCTTTTCAATTGCAGCTTTCAAAGAGGTATCATTTTAAGGCTCATAATTCGAAAAAATAAAAGTTTGGGTCCATTTATAAGCATACTGATAGTTAAGTATCCCAGTGAGCCAGCAGTGTGATGTCCTTTCACCATGGAGAGAACAATAAAAAGCAAGCTCAGTTTTTCATAGTTTTCCATATGGCTACTCCCAGAATATACAAATCTTCAAAAAGTGGTCCTCCTCCCCCTTTCGCAAGATGAACCTAGGCATCTAAAAACTGCTACTACATGCAAGGTTAGATTAAAGAAACAACAACTTTGTTCCTCTGAATGAATCATTGTACAGTAATTCCTTAAACAAGTTTGATCAAATGAATGTTACGTCAAACTATGGATGACAGCATCCTGTGACAGCCACAGGCAACTACCTTGATATACGCCAAATGATAGTGTTCTGGTGTGTCAATAGATGGATGTATGCAGCTAGGAAACAAGGGTGTAACATTAGGCATAACAAGATCAGATACCCGATGGCAACTAGGTGCCTGAAATAGCATTTATATAGTATATAGATTTACTGCTTATCCTCAAACGTTTGGAGTATTTCAACTCATTTCAGTTTTGCACTGCCTGGGATTTGAATATCTTTTCAAAAAAAGAGATCTGCTTACATAAAAGCTTAAACACAATTTTGGGATTTCCCTTGATTTTGTATTTAACATGAAGCCACAGTTCAAGGACAGTCACACTTTAATAAAGGTATGTGAGAGTCATCAATGAAACTCTGGCAAGAGAAATTATAATATCTATTATACATATATACATGTTAGATATTACATATTTCTGCTATGCGGTTTCAAGAGACAGTACTAGCAGTGATGAAGTACTCCTTTGCATTTGTAGTCATTACACTTATAAATAAAGCTTTCCATTGGTTTAAATTAATGTAGTTTGAAAAGTTTTAGAATGATATTTCCTTCCATTATGGAATTTTGGGTAGAGTTTCTGATTGCTGGTTATCAGACCATTCTGCTCTCTCGGCTTCAACTTATAGCACTGATCACTTGTTCGTTTGAGAAAATGCTGGTATTTAAACTGAAATTCTAAACATAAGTTTTCTTAAAGTATGTATTCCTTGTGCAAACATAAGTCTAAAAAAACTGTTAAATTCAGGGAATGGTTTTTATAAGAGGAGAAAACTTTCAGAGCTGCTAACAAAGAGAGGTTAGGTAAGGTAATGTTAATCTTTTATGGGAGGCAGCACATATTTCTAGCCTAATACATGGTCTTTTAAATAATTAGTATGCTTGAAAAATACACCAAGTACCCAAAGTAACAGAATTTTTCCCTAACCTTGTTTGAATTGTAAAAGAAAGCTCAAAAATTATATTTTCTGTACAGACAGAAGGCCAATTAGCTATTACACAATGAAAACACAGAAAATCAACAACTTTTCTGACAGAATCCCAGAAACACTCTTACATGAGTGTTACAGATCCTATGATAAAATAGCACTCAAAGAAAAAGCCAAGGCATAACGTGTGCTAACTATAGATTATGTGAACCGGAGATTCCAAATAGCAATTACGCCAACTTGAATCACAATTGCATTTGATCTGGTAACTCCCCTAAACATTTCCTACTGTATCAATGGCTGGGTTGCTGTAATTTTGATTGTATTCTCACATATGCAAAAGGTCTGGGTAATTGATCTTTCCGTAATTTGGATCTTCATAGCTTGACTGGAAAATCATGTAAAATTTAAATAGACCCAATAGGCTGGTTGGGATTTCAATAACAATCAATTATACATTAGTTTGGATCAAGTACAATGTACTGTTAATATTGCTACTGAGAAAGTGCTTTCTCCTAAGAATGAGATTTAGGCTAGACATGTTGGATGGAATACAGTTTACTTTAATATTAAGGAGCCTTTTTGAGCATGACTAACTAGAAGCAAATGAAATGTATAGGGCGGCAGAGCATGACATCTCTAAGCAGAGGGGCACAGACTTCTAGTCACTAAAAAAAAACAAATTCAGTCTTTTTGCTGATGGTGCAAACTGCAGACTGAAAACCCTGCTTCAAATATTTGCCTTGACTCTGAATGTAAACACTGCACAGTTTGGAAACAAAGCACGCCGCACTGAAACTGCAGCTGCCCAAGGTCACATCATGTCTTGTTTTTCGCACATTAGGGCTTGTATAGCATGGAATGATAATATACCCACTGAAAAACAGAAGGCATTCATGTTGTTTCCTGGAACACAACAAATCTTGTTTGGGTGTTCATGCTGAATTACTGTATAGGTTTGAAGGGAAACTAGCACCAGGAGTTAAAGCTATTAATCAGGGGCCTAAGTACTACAGTTAAAATAATTATTAAGAAGAGCATTTTTTCATTGGTTACATAAATTAACAAAAACTCACATTTAGCATTAAGTTCAAGTCTACAATTACAAAGAATTGTCATGTCCAAGCAAGAAGCTGCCTAAGTTTTGACATGAACTTCCATCACTTTGTTTATGCTCCTGCAGATCTACTTTCACGAGACAGTTGTCCTAGTCATATTAAATTTCAGCCCTTTGTTTACCCCTATCTTATCAGCGTTCCTTCACTGTAGCCTACTTTTCCCTACTCTCACTCCAACTAGAGTCTAACTCCTTCTGAAATATATGTATAATAAGAGGTTTTGATTGCATCTAAAAAGGCATATGGGGCAGAGGTGGATTTCATTAAGCTGAATGGCAGCCTGCAGACCAGTGATAGAGCTGTTCGACTGGTGTTGAATATGCCTATGTGTCACAGGCCAAATAACTATTGAAGCACAAGTCATAACGGAAAACTAAAACAAGAAGAGGGAATGCCAAGAAAATAGAAATTGAACAAAGGATAGCCCCTTTACCTTCAGTATTGTTTAATATTTGTGTGTAACTTGTAAGATCTAAGATCCCATATATTGTACAAAATATGTTGGCAGGTTATAAACACAGGCTAATAATAATAATAATAATTTGGATTATTTGGAAGACTACATAGACTATAGACTACATTTTCATCAACTAATTAAAATTTTTAAATAATGATAACGGATGTATTTTGAAAAAAACATGTTTTCCCATGACAGTATCCCTTTCTGGTACGGAGATCAAAAATACAGACCTCATCCAAAAAAACCTTGGTATCAAGCATTCTGCGTAACAGGTTCCATCCCTGTACTTTAATGTGAATGAACAGCTTCAGCTTACTGACCACTATAAAGCACTTGTTTGTAACCACTGCAAAACTACAGTGACCGCATAGCTCCATGGCTAGAGGATGAAAGATGCAGATTTACTGCTACAGTGAAAATGCAGGCTAGAATCAACTTGCGAAAGAATACCCATCATGATTGTTTTAAAATTTACCTTGATATTTTTATGAATTATATGATATATGTTTTAGAAGAACTGAAGCACTAAATGCAAGCCGTAGAACGGTTTCAGGCATATATGTGAGAGGAGCCACTTTTAGCAAAGTGCGCTGACACAAACCGGTAAGAGGAGTTTCCTCTCCCACACTTGTGTAACCCAGACACTACTTTTATTTGTTGTGAAACAGTAGTGCTACATGGCAAGCCCTAATCCTTAGGGTATGTTCTGCAGGACCAGTTAACTACTCACAAAAAACACACATGGCAAACGTGTTCAGGTCTGCCTGAAAAGAAAACTGCAAAGCTCCCTGTAAAGTATAAAAACTACCAACATATACTACTGTGACACAAAATACATACAGACTTCCCGAATCTCCACGTATGTCTCTGCCCTAAGGGTAAAAGGTAGATGGGAGATTTTGTGGTCCACTATTATCTGATTTTTCCATGCAACGGCACAAAAAACCACAAGATTTCTAGGACCCTACAAAATCTATAGCTAGAATGTAAAGTTCATCATCATAAAGTCAGACGGTCTACATCAGACATTCAATGCATTTCAATAGGAAAAAAAGTGTGTCAGCCAGGCACCATCAGATTTTATCTCGTTGGATGAGGACGCAGCATGCCGCGTTCACATCTGACAGTTGTGTCACATCAGATGGAAATTCAATGTAAGTTGCGCAGAATTGTGTACCAGTCCCCCATACTACCTGCCCTCCTGCCCAAATTCTGGCCTCAGGAGTTTATGGGCGCCATCTTCGGAATCAGAGTGGCGTTTTCAAGGCATGCGCAGTTGTAGGAAATTTCAGAAAAACTGCCAGATCTTTCCCTATGAAGAATTTCCCAACATACAGAATAAGAATGTTTTTTATTTCCACATACCTTCCAGTAAGACTTCCAGTTTGATGTGCTTGCTCATGAAACATCATTAAGGGCAGATCTATCAAAACGTGAGATTAGAACTTCCCACAGTAAAAACTTTTTTTCAGTTTACCTTTTGATAAATATGCTTTTAAAAATCCCATAAGAATGAATAGAAAGCAAGTGTGTTTCATTGTGGCGAGTTCTAAACTCATGCTTTGATAAATCTGCCCCTAAGTGTTTCCACATTTGGCTTGCTACACATTCCTGTATACTAAAGTACTAAAACACGGTTTCTTACCTTACGGTGTATTGTGGATATGGGCTCTCTTTAATAGTACCAATGGCTATGGAAAGGTCAACCAGCTTTTTTGTGTGTGTATATATAGGAGTGTGTTTTAACCACTATTATTCACATAAAGATAATGCAAAATGAAGAGCTGAGGCCTCAACTTCTGTCTCCATGGCAACTCCCTATGTGCAGAAATTATATTTATTCTCTAATTTTCTGTTTTAAAGACGAATTTTTTACCACGGCTGATAAAATCTACCTTTTGTAAATAGAGGAAATGTATAGGTATGGCATCAATTATATAAAGCATGTTATGTAAACCCAAACAATGTGAATTCAATGTATTGTTGCACTGTACTGCTAAAACTGGTGTGTTTGCTTCAGAAACACAACTATAGTTTATATAAACAAGCAGCTGTGTAGCCATGGGGACAGTCATTCAAGCCCAGAAAACAAAGTAGATAACATAAGTTCTGAAGAATCTCATTGTATACTACAGAGCTCATCTAGGATCTGTTGTGTATATGGTGCCTTTTTTCATCTTTGAATGGCTGCTCCTATGACTACACATCAGCTGGTTTATAAAATAAGTTAGTTATAGTTAGGTTTATAAAATAAGTTAAAATAAGTGATTGGTCTACAATGAGGAATACCATACTTTTAAGGAATAGTCACATCAAAAAAATTAGAAGTGTTTTAAAGCAATTGCAATAAAATGTATGGTTGTGTATACTGCCAACAATTGTGTTTGCTTCAGAAACACTACTAATGTTTATATGAATATGCTGCTGAGTAGCTGTGGAACAGCCATTGAATCTGAAAAAGACAGGTTACAAAGCAGATGAGCACTACAAAATAGAATGGGTTTACTTCTTAGATAGGAAAATGAAGAGAGGCCAAATGCCATTCATTGAACCCAGATTTCCTTCTAGGGTGTGTGCACCCAAATATAAACTCACTGTATTGTATTGAGCTTATCTGCTATGTATAGGGTTGTCACATGGCTGGCACTTTACCCATACCTCCCAACATTTTGGAAATAGAAAGAGGGACAAAAACAATTCCCCTTTTTGTGGCCACACCCCATAATAACCATGCCCATTTTACAAAATTTGCCAGGTTCTGAAAGTTTGAACACATTTCTGTAGCTTTTAGGTTGTATTACAGTTTTTCACTTTAAAGGGCAATTCACCTTCGATTGGTAAATCTTCTCCCAAGTGAAAAATCTGTTACAAATGTATCAAGTATCTATTCTGGGCTTTCTGCCAAGAGCCAATTAAGTTAGAAACATTGTATATCTTTTGGCTGTGCAGAGAAATAGGAACTTTCCCCATTCAGTGCAGAGAAAGACTTTCCAGTTCAGTGCAGAGAGATTGGGACTTTCCAATACTAAAGCTCCCCATAGACGCAACGATCTTTCCCTGCCGAATGACCAATCTTTGGGAAGTCCGACCAATCAGTCAAATTATCGTGCGGTTAGTGGGATACAGACGATCGTTCATCTTACGATTTTTCGTCCGACATTGGTCTGATGATTGATCGGCCAGGTTAGAAAATCTTTATCGGTCCCCATGCAATCTACCTATGTTTGCAGGGCCAAGCAGGCTGTGATCCTTCAGTTTTGCTGCAATATCGCCTGAAATGGTCTTTTTAGTTGATGGACACATCAGGCAGTTAAACGATCATTTTGAGACAATCGTGGTCTCACGATAACAATTGGATCTTTCAAAAATCTTTATGTCTATGGCCAGCTTAACCCGGGACAGCGGGTTGAGCTGTCAAAAGCTAGACTGTCCCACTCAAAACGGGACACTTTTGAGGTATGCTTTACCAAACTAGCTAGTAATACCACCGCCCACGTTGGGGCAAGTATTACTAATTTACCAGCATTGTAATTACAGGTAAATCTGTAAAGCCATTTAACTTTAGCACCTGGTCAGCCAACCTAAGCCCTTGGCCCACCTAGAACTTACACTTTCCATTCCCTGATCTCCAGCTTCTAGGTCACTGTCACAGCATAGCCCTGCCCACTTTGATTTCATCAACCCATTAAGATGCCATGGGCTATTCCTTTCACCCCCAGCCTCATCCAAGTAGGTAAAAATTTGTGAGAAAGGTGGCAACCCTAGCTATGTAACCTGTGCCTTTTTTCATTTCTTACGTTAAAACAGCTACCCCGGCATGGTGACACAGCAACCTATTTATATAAACAATTGTTGTGTTTATAAAGTACCAGTTTTAATGATGCAGGGCAACAGTACATTAATCACTTTCATTTTTTGAAGACACTGTTGCTATATATAATATATATAAAATAAGTCTATATGAGATTATGCTACACAGGAATGCAAATGTATAAATAGGTCTGCTCCATCTGTATATGGCTGCACATCGGTATGAGACACAATTCCTAAAATCAAATGACTATATGTATCTGGGTACATGATGGAAATCAACAGGAATTTCCATCAAATCAACATTCAATATGCTAAAAAGTTTTAACATACAAGAGGTATCAATCACAGTTAGGGTTGCCACCTGGCCGGTATTCTTGATGGTTGATCCCAATGTTATTTATAGGAAAAAAAGATAAAAATATAGGAAGGACAGTATTTTTTTCCAGAAAAGGTGGCAACACTAATCACAGTATACAAAACACATAGAAAAATACAAAAAAAGTCAAGTTGAAAATGTTCTTACAGCATTTGCATAAACTTAGTTTAGGCAAAAAATACAAAGCAGATGCAAAACAGCTTATTTGACTGGTAATTATATAGTACTAATCCCACAATAGCTAGATTTACAGCTAATAACTGCCTGAAACACAACACTCAGGTGAAATACAAAAAGCTTTCCATTTGTTTCTGCAGGAGTTGGATGACAATTTGCAGGAGCATGTTGTGCAGTAATCATATTATGTGACATAAGGAGTCTAAATTAATATATTGCTACATAAAATAAGGGTCTATCATTTGGGAAAGGTCACTTTGCTTGTAGAAAATTTACTGGGACAGGACATCAAATCATGTCCACAAAAGGCATTCTATGAATTCTGCGAAAAGTTCAATAGAAACAGAGCATCAGGGAAGCCAATATTTGTACATTAAAAAAGGGTGATTGGACGTGGGCTGCATTCAGATTCTGAGGAAGTGGCATGTAGCCACGAAACCCGTTAAGAGTGCAGCCCGTGGGATGTTTGAGGCATACTATTGAGAAACTTATTACATCTGCATTTCTTGCAAACTTTTTCCCCCCCCCAACATTTACCAGGCAGACAAAGCCACCCAGCTAAAAAGTCTCAGTGATGATTAGATAAATGTGACATTTTCTCAAAGGTAGACAAGATCACATAGTTGTCTAGCCTAAGTAAAAAATTAAACAAAGGCTTGGTGTGTCCTCTTTGCCAAGGTGAACGGTATCTTCTCAGCAACCCATGTTAGCACAATATTACATCACTAAAATAAATTAAGCAAACATGAAACCCACCACAGACACAAACCTTGTATGTACTTTCTCCTATCCACTGACAGATAATCATTTCAAATAACAAACCGATCATGCATTTTGAGCTCTATAAAATGTTTGTAATTTAGCTTATTAGACAAAAGAGGAGATCTCTAAAGGGAAATTGTTAAAATATTGGCATAAACCTAAGGCAGCATTCCAATATGTTTAGTTAAAAGTTTAAATTAAATGTATTATGATGTTGATAGTGATATACCGAGACAATATTTTGTAATTATTTATCTTTTTATTCAACCGCTCTCCAGTTTGCAGTTTCAGAAACCTGGTTGGGTCAGGAAGGGTCCAAAATTACCCTAGCAACCAAGCATAGATTTGAATAATAGGCTGGAATATGAATAGGAGAATGGGCTAAATAGAAAGATAGCAATAAGTAGTCCATAGGGGATGATATTACTCCAACTTGCAGTACAGCAGTAAAGAGTGACTGAAGTGTATCAGAGCACAAGTCACATCACTGGGGGCAGCTGGGAAACTGACAATATGTCTAGCCCCATGTCCGATTTTAAAATTAAATATAAAAAAAAAAAATCTGTTTGCTCTTTTGCTCTGATGCATTTTGAAAAAAAAACTTTTTTTCACCAAGAAATCAAGCAGCATGGCATCTCACATTACAGAGAAATCTATCATGTTTATAGTTTTCACGTTATCCCCTGGTCTTTTGTGTTTTATGCAGAATGTAATGTATTAATTGTACAGCACTAGAGAATATATTCAAATTGCCTTGAGAGTTAAGGTTTCTTATTCTAACTCCAGTCTCCAAACCATCAACTTCCCAGCAAGAAAATTCAGGTAGTTGTTGGCCATTCCCACATCAAGCCCAAACCATGCTTTATCGTGCTCAAACCCAGACAAGGGTATAAATATAAAATGGCCCCTGAAAAATACAAGAGAATTTACAGGTCTGATTTTCCCTTTCTAAAATGTCCAGTTTAAGACTTATGCGGTTACATTGGGTAAACGATTTTTTTGGTATAACTGCATAAAGACTAAAATGGTCAATGATGCAAAAAGCAAGACTATTGTATATTCAATTGTATGCCTTTGCTAGGGTAATGGGTTGCACAGTATCCAACATCTGAAAATTACTTATGTTATTATATGGCTTTTAAAGTTATACTGTGGCTGAAAAGCATGGAGTTATTTTTCTTACACTGCAAATGTTAATTTTTTTTAAAAAGTTACTGTTCAAAGAAATGTAACCCAGACCTCATAGAAGCTATTATGTTACCCCCAACAGAGCCTGCAGTGATGATGTATTCTACTGAGGCAAGTCAGAGAGGTCAGCTAAGCAAGAAGAAAGAAAGAACAAAGCGGGTGGAAAAAACTAACCATAAACCATTGATCGTTTGCAAATAATTGGAGGGGAGGCAGGTAAATGGCCAACTCAACGGGGGGGGGGGGGGGGGAATCACAAAAATGTTGGTAAAAGAAAAATGTTGTAAAAAAGTCAAATAAATGTTTCATATTTGCACCAACTTATTCACAGACCAATCTTGCATAATTTTTACACCCTACATGGCTTCTTTTGTGTCATATGTATGGCCTTTTTGAAAATTAGCTGCATGGGCAAGTTTTTTGGTGCACAAATTACATTTTCACAGTGCACCATCAACAGTTTTTTTACATGTTTTAAAAAATTTGGTGGCATTGAGATAAGATAACTCCTGTGAATTTGTTGTGCTTATGATGTTTTTACAATTTCACAAACAGCACTATCAACTGTGTAGTTATCAGCACTTTTGTGAATTCCCCCCTATGAGTTGTAGGGAAAAAATAATATTCTCAGGAAAAATATAAATGACAGATCCTTTTCAGAAAAAAAAGAGAGCAGACCATTAAATACTACCTGCCGATTGTTTGCTATGGGCAACCAGACCTGTAATAAACTTGCATTTTTTATTTATCTACCCTATCCTAAAGGATGCCCTAGCGTGGGCAGATTATTGCATATCTGGTACCCCAATTAATTTAATCTGTTTTTGAATTGCCTAGGTTTTGAAAAAATGTGATCAGATAAACTTTACAACAACGGTATTCAGGATTATAATAACACTTCACTTTTATTGTCAATAATAATTACGTACCTGGAGAAGTAAGGCTAAATGTACACCAGGTGTTTTTACTAAAGAGAGTCGCTAGCCATTAGCGAGTTTTATGATTATCTCATAAAACTAGCAGACCTTCATGTCACAAATACAAACAAAGCCTAGGTCTGTCTATTTGCATTTATGTGCTATTGTCCTAAAGAGTGCAAATATGCACCCCGCTGTCCCTAGGATGATGACATACAGCTTCACCTCTGCCACAAAAGAGTCATAAAAAAAACTAGTCTTATGCAGGTCTTTATAATGTATACCAACCATCAAGATACTTTATTTCATTTTAATTTCTGAAAACCTTGGCTTACTAGCAGATATACAAGACTATTTACCTGTACCAAATGTCTGACACACCAGAGTATGTGTGTTAGACATAGTACAAACATACCTATTTATATGTACAGGTGTGTGCCTAGTTCCAGTTGCAGCTATAGGCACAGTCCCAGCAGGAATGCCATCTTGTACAGAGCCCAATAAGGACAAAACAAGAAATCTCACAAGGCAATAAAGTTATATTGATACAGGAATCTACACTTATGGCTGAGCACCTATTTTCACTCTGTAAACCAATAGAACACAGACGTGTTGAAGCAGCATATATTTTATTACCTATAGTATTGTGCGGCTTAGCCACATATATTATAAAAGGCACAACATTTACCCAGGTGCAATAACCCATAGCAACCAGATATTTGCTTTGAAACCACAGACAAGCAAACAGTACCAGCTGCTTCGTTGCTATAGATGAATGTACCGTAGCAAATGCCTCACCTTTTATTACATACCCCATAAGTTTCTGTCATTGGGGACCCACTTCTAATTCTGTAATTATATGAGGAGCAGACAAAAGGCTGAGCAGGCAGTTTGACTTTACGAGAGGGCAGTGATATTTCACAGTTAATGTGCTGATAACAGTGGAGTCCTGAGCTATGATTCCCCTTTAACCAGTTTTATTACATTCTTAGTATGACAAAGAATCCATACAGACAGCAGTTGTCTGGGTAGGCTGAAAGATTTCCTATTTGGCAACTAGGACAGTTTATTGTTGGAAACACTTTAGCAAGAAGCGGCCCTAGGCTAATGTCACAAGGTCATTTGGTGTGGTATGTTAAAGCCAAAGATCCTGTGAAGAGCAAGCAATAGCTATGAATTTAGCCACTGGTGGAGGACAGAAGAGCTCATTTATTTAGCAAGTGCAAAGTAAAGTGGGAAAAATAGCATACGACAAAACTTTACCTGAAATTGCCTCACGAGCGACTTTGAAAAACGCATCTCCACGTGTGAATAGGCACAGGCGACTTTAGTGCTAGCGGGTGCGAGATGCCAGCAAGCCATTCAGAGAAATTAGTCGCCTCAAAGACGTGGCGATTAGTCGCCAGGCGACTAATCTCCCTGGATCTTTCTGTGCGGCATAAGTATTAGGGCTGCTGGGGTGAGGAAGGGAGGGTTTGATATCACTCCAACTTGCAGTACAGACAGTAAAAAAGTTTATCAGAGCACAAGTTACATGATTTGGAGCAGCTGGGAAATTGACAATATGTCTAGCCCCATGTCAGATTTCATCCAAAATGTTTGCTCTTTTGATAAATGGATAGATTTCAGTGCAGAATTCTGCTTGAGCAGCACATTTTGAAAAAAAAAATTTTTTCATGACAGTATCCCTTTAATGCAAGGGTTGCCTTTAAATAATAAACCTGTAAGCTGTTTAATTCAGTCTAACCAGTGACCCTAACCTTAAGGCTAGTCCAGACGAGAAGCTTTGTCGCCTGGCATCTAATCGCCTCACGACCATCTCCCGAAGCGCTTCCCACTGCCTTCTAGCTGCTTCATTTTTTCTAAGTCGCTCGATATTGCCTCACGAAGCAATTTTCAGCAACTTAGGAAAACGCAGCAACGCGTGTGAATAGGTGCAGGTGACTTTTTAGCAGGCGCGAGACACAGGCAAGCCATTGAACCTTCTCGTGAAAGCTAGCCCTTAAAGGGATTATCACCAGCAACAATATGTACCACTGCTTACCAAGGTGATACAAGCCTTATGAAATCCTTGCTTTACTTCCTGTTACTCAGTGATGACTAGTCTAGACATAAAGCTGATAAATGTTCCCATTATGTAAGAGCATTACTAAACGCTTAACTAAACATTTTCTTAAACAAAAAAAAAAAATTGTCAAGTCCCCTTTAACACCATTCCATACCCAGCAAAGAGCTGGGCCATGATCTAGTATAGAATATGGGGAAGTCACAAATGTTCACATAACCATAAGGGAAACAGGTAAATGTCTTAAATGACTACACAGCATCTTATTTATATTAACTATACTAGTCTTTCTTGAAGTAAACAAATTACTTTTACCAATGCATGCTAACTATATATTATGGGGCAGTTTTATAATGGATTGTAGTAAATTAAAATTTTTGAATAGTTTTTTTGAATAGTTTTTTTTTTTGGTAAAAACTCACAAATTCGAATTGTGAATTATCCAAACTCTAATTCGGCTATTCGCCACCTAAAACCTGCCGAGTTCATGCAAAAGTCATGTACAAGTCAGGTCACGTGAGAGGTCCAGTGACACATGTGAAGATGTTAATAGCCTTCCTGACACACGTTTTGTGCCAGGGAGCCACAAAATGTGTCTAGCGGGCAGCCTAAGTATGTGGTTTTGCTGCTTTAATTATGGAGATTTTAAATGAATTTTGTCACCAGCTCCCCCACACAGCCTGGGAAACAAGGCAGCCTGTAGTGAAACAGACTGGCGAGACTAGATTTTTCCAATAAATCACATAGGGAAAAAGAGGAGAGATTGATCAATGCACATTCCCTGGTCCCCTGTCATAGAAGTAATTATGCAGTTGCATGTGTACAAAGACGGGTAAAACCTATATGGCAGTCCCTAACTATTTACCTCTGGTCATAATATCAAATGCTAAAGCCTCCCAGCATAAAATCATTACCTGAAATAAAGGTCTACCGATCTGGGCATTGGTTTCATCCATTGGATTTAGTCCTCCCCCGCCATTAGTTTTGTACACATTCATCTGCATAATTACTTATTTGACAGGGGACCAGGGAATGTGCATTGATCAATCTCTCCTCTTTCCCTATGTGTATAGTTAATTTTGGCCAGATCAGTAGCACTTCCATTGTATTTTAGTACATTTTTATTAAGCTATGGAGTGCTCCCACAACTTTTTTTTTTTCTTTTTTGCATTTCCAATAAATCAACCTGAAATACTACTTTAAGCACATCCCTTCTTTATTTAAAAAGAGAATAATATACTGGCACATTCTTGTTTTTCACACAATAGGTCTCCTATAGGGTAAGGCCAGAAGGGAAGATTCGAGGAGATTTGTTGCCTGGTGACTAATCGCCTCTTCTTTGGGGCGATTTCGGGAAAGTGCAGCGTGGTGTGTGAATAGGCGCAGACAATTATTCATTTAAGTCACTGGAAGGCAGGGGGAAGCGATTCAGGGAGATTTGTCGCCAGGCAATTCCCATCTGGCTTGAGCCTTAGGGTGGTGGCTATGGTTGGTTGATCCCAATGTTATTAATAGGAAAAAAAGATAAATATATAGGAAGGCCAGTATTTTTTTCAAGAAAAGGTGGCAACCCTAGTGGTGGCACATGCTGCTATTTGGGGTAATTAGTCAACAAGTAACAAATCACTTCTTTGGGCAGCTAATCTCCCCGAACTGCGTTCCAAGTGCCATCCCGCTGGCAATTTACATTCGAGCAAATGTAATTTTTCCGAAGTCGCCCGTAGTAGTCTCACGAGGAAACTTCAATCAACTTCGGAAACGAAGCGTTCAGATTGCCATACTGCCGGTGATTTACATTCTAGCCGGCAGGAAGGCAGTTCGGGGAGATTAGCTGGCCAAAACCGAAGCGATTTGTCACTGGCCGACTAATCTCCCAAAATAGCAGAATGTGCCACCAACCTTAGGGTGAAGACACACTGAGCTACCAGTAATTTTTTGTATTTTAAAGATTCGTTAGTATACACTGAAGAAAAAAGAAGAAAAAAAAAAAAACACCAAGACAAATTAAACTTTAAAATTGCAAAGCCTTTATTAAGAAATAACTTACCCAAACTCTGCTTCTGCACCTCCTATAAGGAAGGCAAGGAGGAGAAGCAAGCACTGCAGCATGGATCTCCCAATTGCCTTTTCTGAAGAGGAGCGCAAGCGAAGTATTTAGTAAGTTATTGCTTAATAAAGACTTGTCAATTTTTGTTTTGGTGTTTGTTTATTTTTAATGTATACTAACAAATGTTAGTATGTTACTGGTTCTTTAACTCCCTTTAACAGCCACAATACTGAAAAAAGCAGTTGAGATAACAACAGAACAGTTTGTGTTAAAGAGATATAAAAGGGGCAGCAAGTTCTGTTAAACAAGCAAATAAAAATGACTTCCTCTGAACAATGCAGTATTAGGGCAGAACTGCGAGGCTGTTTTCTGTCCGATCCAAAACAACAAAACGCAGGCGTCAAGTTGGATGAGCTGAAAAGAAGGTAAGCAATAGAAATGTTGAATGTTGTTGCAGCGTGCATCCGACACAAAACGATTGTCGAATGCAGACGCAGTAAATTTAAAGGAAAACTATCCCCTCTCACAACGTAGGTCTCGCTGCATAAAACAGTTCATATGTAAAACCCTGCTTCATGTAAATAAACAATTTTCATAAGAATATACTTTTTCAGTAGTATGTGCCATTGGGCAATCATAAATAGAAAACTGCCATTTTAAAACATAAGGCCAACCTCCTGAGATCATATGATTCACGTTGCACACAAACAAACCATACATGTTAGGTCACATGACCCAATTACTGGACAAAGTTCTGTCTTTTGCTTCCACACTTCTTCCTGTTACAGTTAGAGCATCAGTATTTCTGGTCAGGTGATCTCAGGCAGCACACAGACCATCACAAATGGGTGTTCAAGGTTAGAGGTGTAAAATGGCAATAATTACTTAAATATATATTCCAGTTTGAGAAGATTTTTTAACTTGTCACTTAATTTGATGTAAACGATCTGTTGCTTAAGCATTTATTTTTGGGGTATAGTTTTCCTTTAAGGGGTCTATTTATTAAGAGTCAAAAATGTATTAAGCTCCAAAGCATCAGTGACATCTCCCGACCCATGTGAAAGCTGGAAAGTGTTAGAAGAACAGTGCACATAATTCAAAAAGTATAAAAAAAATATATAAATACTGACCACCACATGAAAAGTTGCTTAGAATTAGGACTTCTATAAAATACTAAAAGTTTACCTAAAGGTGAACTGCCACTTTCATTTCTGAAAAACATTAACATTACATGTGGGATTTTCAGGATGTCACAGCTGCAAAATGCCAGAAATTTACAAAGACCATTACTTATTTCATAGAGTATGGTTTACATATGCATTTTGTGAGGGTTGGTAAACAAGCCTCAATAAGCCATAAACATACTTCCCAACAATTTAGAAATAAAAAGAGGGATAAAAAAGTTTCCATCCACTTTTTTGGCCACACCCCCCAATTACCATGTTCATTTTAAAAAATTTTACAGGTTCTGAAAGTTTGAACAGATTTCTGTGGTTTTTTTTTTTTTTAGGTATTACGGTTTTGCTAATGCAGGTGAATTGCCCTTTAAGCTGTGAGTCTAACTTCTCCCAAGGGACCCGTTAGCTATATTGTTACAATTACTTCTTTTCTTAGCTAGAAATTGTTACAAAAGTATGTCATCTTATGCTGTGGCTGTTGTGGGCTTTCTGCTAAAAGCCAATTAAGTTAGAAAAAGTGGACTTTACAGTACAAATGAGGGACTGCAGGTTGAGTACAAAAGAGGGACCGTCCCTCTAAAAACGGGACAGTTGGGAGATATGCCATAAGGCTAAATAAGAGGAAAATAATTGTGCTCATTTTCACTCTATGAAAGGTTCTTTTTTTTTTTCTTCTTCCTTAGACTGCAATGAATTGATCAGGTTTAGTATGGTATATACGACATCCCATTTTCCTTTCAGTTAGATCGATTGCCAAGTCATGCAGCAGACTGCAGTACTCCAGCCATGCAGGTCTATAGAGTGTAGATCTCAAAAAAAGCACTGTTCGGTGCACATTTCTTTAAAGCTACAGAGAAGCATTATCAAAAGATCACTAGTTTTTCAGCCATGGAAAGACAAACAAGTTTAAATACATATAAAAACAAAGGGAAGGTTTTTGATATGCATCCACTGATATTCAGTGGTACTTCACATGCTTAGTGTGCTCTGAGCTGCATGGAGAGACAACGCTAAGGAAGTTTGGATAGTATTCCAACATTAGCAGAAAGTCAGGTAAACATTGGTAATGAGAGCTGATGCTACAGAGATGATTATTCATTCTGAGGGTTTCTATGTTCTATATTATGTTATGATGTGGCTCTGAATTAATTACCAACAAACCTTACATGTTTAACTATAAATTGTATACAGTGTATTCTAAATAATGCAATAAAAATCTGTAGTATTCCTCATGAAAATTAAATTTGCTTCACTTTAGAACAGGGATTCCTAAGGGGGTCCAATTTCAGTTAGATATGTAGAAATGCTTGTTCACTCTCCTCACAAAGGCAAGTAAGGCAATTCCATTTGAGAATTAGCTGTCCTAGATATTCATAGAACTACAGTCCATTTTACTTTCATAGTTTATAACAAGGTTGTAGAGATAAGGATTGGGGGGGGGGGGGGGGGGGGGGGGGGTCGTGATCTCACAAGGTCCCAACGAATAGCTGAACTAAAAAAAGAAAAAAAAAAAGGTTGGGCATGGGTTCCGGAAGCACTATCCATAGAGGTAACAGTTCCACAAAAAAGCGGCCATTACAAAGCAGTATATATACACAACTTTACATTATACACAGACAAGTATTTAATAATACATTGTCCTTTAACAAAATTATAGAGTTTCAGAAACAGAACATTATATTAAGACGTCAACGGACCGCAATATCAAAATAATAAAATCAAAGCAGAAAAGGCACCCAGCGTCAAAATAAATTAATGAAATCATATTTTGGCCACACATACTGAAAGCTAGAAGCATTTTCACATGATGTGTTGTGGACATTGACCCAGACACCACTCCTTGCAAGCAGGCAGTCTAAACATCCAAATGTATTTCTCAATGGCAAAAGCACAAGACATTTAAAGCACAAACACAAAACAATAATATCAGCTCCCCTAACAAACTACATGCAGTGAAACATGGGAAGGGGTTAACTGGGGAGGAATTGCAGTGCAAAAAACATACACCAATTTTTTTCTACTGTTTCCAGTTTCCACTATGGTATTAATGGCATCATTGTATATGCAGTCACAGCCTTCAGAAGCTGAACACTTGCTGTGCCATGAACTGGTAAAACGGGTGTGTTTGCTATAGATATACAATTATAGTTTATATACACAAGCTGTTGTATTGCCATGGGGGGGGGCAGCAATACAAGCACAGGATACATACAAGATAACACACGTTTGGAAGGATCCCATTGTACACTACACAGTTTATATATTACCTGCAGTTTAACCTGTGCCTTTTCTCATTTTTCAGCTTTGAATGTCTGCCTCCATGACTGTTTATATAAACTACTGTAGAGTTTCTGAAGCTGACACCCCAGTTGTACAAGTGCATAACAACAGTGCATTATATTTGCATTACTTTATAACACTCATTTTTTGGTGTTACTGTTCCTTTATTTTGATGGAAGAACTGGAAAAATCAGGGGAATGACCTAAAGGTGGCCATACATGGGCCGATAAAATCTGCCAACAGACCAAGTCGGCAGCTTATTGGCCTTTGTATGGGGCCCTACGACGGGTTTCGCCGATCGTCATCTGGCCGAAAGTCAGCCAGATGTCGATAGGGCAGGACTAAAATTCCCGTCAGATCGCGGCCGCATCTGTTCGTTGATGCGGTCCTGCAATCCGACCACCCATATGGCCTCCATTATGATCCAATCTTTGAGCCCTAGGGCCCACGATCGGATCAGCCCAATATCGCCCACCTAAAGGTGGGCATATCGGGGAGAAATCTGCTCGTTTGGCGAGCTGATCTCTACGTGTATGGCCACCTTTAGGCTATGGGATGCCGGTGGTCCAAATACTTGTAACATAGTGTAATTGGGGAAGTGCCCATGTCTCCATCACTTTTAAGGATTCCATTGCCTCCATCCCAGTGACCAGTTCACTCCTCTGAATGTGTAGGAGGCTTTCAGAGCAACAAATGAACAACATTTTGAACGGCAACAAACAGGCAAAAATTGCTTTCCATAGAGGGTAGTTGAAATAGCTACAGATAAATCACTTAAAGCACATAACTATGCTAATAAAAGTCACAGCTCTTTATGCCTCCAGTGATTTACATTACTCACTATGGAAAGAAAATTTTGGTGTTTTAATTTAAAAGATACACTACAGGAAATGTGGTGCCTAATGCCTAACTAGGGGGTTTAAACAGCACAGGAATCTTTTAGAAGCCACAGAAAATGGCTTCAATGCTTCCTGGCAGTTTTTAAGTAAACTTAAAACTGCCTTTAAATGAAGGAAATGCTCATAACAACTTCCTCCCAAATATCCTAAAGACTTGCAGAGAAACTGTCAAACTTATTTATTTGTTATGTCTGGCTTACAGTCTGCTTCCCTGTACAAATCAGCACATCAAATGTACGTACATACAGATCGAGTGGATAAAACATGAGCATTATGTATAAATTGCTCACTATGACAGGATAAGTGGTTAAGAGTGTACAAGTGTATAAATGGTTTCAAGACACAAACAATGGAACAAAGTGTCATTTAAGTCTGCGTGGGAATGTGTGATATTAAATGTACACAAAACACACAGCATATGCATATATACAGAAACCATTTTCACATTTTTTTCTCAATGTATATCCAGTTACCAGAATGTGAGAATCCTGCCACTGGGTTATGAGTTTGCAGTGAGCTTCTTAATTACCACATACATGTCAATCACACCTAACTTCCTGCCCTATTCACTACCTTCTGAATCAGCACTTAACATGCAAAACTCTCCTCGCCAGTTCATTTAGCTTGGAACAAAGACCTTAGAAATACTTGGTGAACACTGATCATGTCTAGATGCCATCCATTATTCCTTCATTCTATTAATTAACCAAAAAAAAAAAAACTAACTCCCATGTAAAGTGTAATAAAACAGAGCATTTAGGCAGCGAGGAGCACTTGCTGTGTCTGTTACTATCCAGTGTTTTCATAAAGAGGAGACCCACACCCCCTAAGAACAAGCCCAGGCATGTCAAAATAGCAATGCATCCAACACAATATACCTGGAAAGATTTTTTTGCTGCACCTGCATCATATTTGTGTGAAGTGCAGGGATTTCCAACCTGCTAATGAAATCAGGATGACAGAGGATGCTGGGAGGCCTAGAACAGGCTGGTGTAGCTTCAGAGGAAGCACACATATCAATAAATATCAACAGGGTGACCAAATATACATAAAAAAAAAAAATAGAGAGCTTGTGCAACATTAAGGGAAAGTCAACTCCAAAACAAAAAAATGTCTAATAAAAGAAAACAATTTTAAGCAAATATCCAATATACAGAAAACAATTTATAAAAAGCAGCATTTGCTGAACTCCTGGGTGTTACTTTTTTAAACAATGTTGCAAAAGTCTGCAAAGACTGGTCTGTTACTCAGCTGTCTTACAGTCTGAGTAACCAGGTCAGAGAACAGATAGGGACAAATACATAGTGATCCATATGCAAATACTTAACTTAAAAATCGTAAAAGATGTGTTACGAATGTATATTGCTAAGTTTTCTTTAGACAAATTTTTATTTTGGGGTTGGCTTTCCCTTTAAAGATGCCCATACACAGAGATCTGCTCGTTTTGGCAATTTCCTTGAGGTGGGCAATATCAGGCTAATCCATTTGTGGGCACTAGGGATCGCAGGACCGCATCAACGAACAGATGCAAACTGCAATCAGACAAGATTTTTACCCCTGCCCAATCGACATCTGGCCGGCTCTCGGTCAGATATTGATCGGGGAGGCCCATCGGAGGGCCCCACACACGGGCTAATGAGCTGCCGACTGTCTGTCTGCAGCTTTTAACGGCCCATGTACGGTGTTATATAATCCCTGTATTCAACAATCAAACTGGACATAGCAATCAACTCAATTCAAAATACATCACTTCCCTTGGGTATTTTTTAGCAGAAGCTAACTTCAATATGAACAGACAAAAACCCAAGCTAGCACACCAAATAGTGTACAATTAAAGTTGGCCATACATGACCAGTTTTAAGGCAATTGCACATGCAATTGATACTGCCAACAATGCCTCCTAAAAAGGATTTCCCACCAACAATAAGGTAACATATTTCCCCCAAGACAATTTACATTATTACTGGTGGAAAAGCGTCAGATCTGTCGCCAGAGGCATCTTATCTGCACTTGTATGGGGCCCCCACCAACAGGGCCTGCTGAACGATATTTGCCCAAAATCATCCAGATATCAATCTGACAAGTTTAAAAATAGTGTCAGACGAAGAGCACATCAGCAAACTGTTGTCTTCACAGGCCCCAGTAGATGGGTGTGATTGGCTCAGCATGTTGATAACCAAATAGGGCCTAGATCTGCTTGTTTGCTGACCTCACCAACGACCACCTTTAGTTGAAAATAAGAAAATAAGGCTAGATTTTCCAGTCAAATACCAGAGTAATAAATAGCATTCATGTGCAAAATGTACTTCTCGTGCTGGGGAGGGATTCAGTACATAACTACACAAATTAGATAAATTGTAATTTGATAATTGGTACTGGAAAGGTAAATCAGAATTTCATGGTTACTGTAGCAACCAACACAAAAGAATCTGTCATAGCTTAGCAACTGTTAAGTTTCCAGACATTTATTTGGTGGGTGAGGGCTGCAAATGGGCAGGCACAGTTGCCTTTTTAGGATCTGCACATTCCTGCTCAAATTTCCAGAGACAGAAAAAAATAAATCCTAGCAAACCCAACACACTAAACACAAACTAGTCAAAAGTAGTCACTTTAAAAAGAAAATTTTACATTACAGGTATGGGATCCATTATCCAGGAACCTGTTAACCAGAAAGCTCAGAAATATTCCCATAATCTCAAGTATAATAAAAAAAAAAAATCAAACAATATTTGTCTCTCAAATAATAAAACAGTATCTTGCACTTCATCTAAACTAAAATAGAATTAATCCTTATTGGATGTAAAATTGGCTTATTCGGTTTATTTAAAGGGATACTGTCATGGAAAAAAAAACATTTTTCAAAATGTATCAGTTAATAGTGCTGTTCCAGAAGAATTCTGCATTGAAATTCATTTCTCAAAAGAACAGATTTTTTTTTTATATTTCATTTTGAAATCTGACATGGGGCTAGACATATTGTCAATTTCCCAGCTGCCCCAAGTCATAGGACTTGTGCTCTGATAAACTTCAATCACTCTTTACTGCTGTACTGCCTGTTGGAGTGATATCACCCCCTCCCAGCAGCCTAACAACAGAACAATGGGAAGGTAACCAGATAACAGCTCCCTAACACAAGATAACAGCTGCCTAGATCTAGATCTAGATCTAGAACAGCACTCAATAGTAAAAACCCATGTCCCAATACGTACTATTCAGTTACATTGAGAAGGAAAAACAACAGCCTGCCAGAAAGCAGTTCCCTCCTAAAGTGCTGGCACAAGTCACATGACCGGGGCAGCTGAGAAATTGACAAAATGCCCCATGTCAGAATTCAAAATTTAATATAACAAAATCTGTTTGCTCTTTTGAGAAATGGATTTCAGTGCAGAAGTCTACTGGAGCAGCACTATTAACTGATGTGTTTTGAAAAAACATGTTTACCCACGACAGTTTCCCTTTAAGGTTTATGATTTTCTAGCAGACTTAAGGTATAAAGATCTGTTATCCGGAAAACCACAGGTCCCATGCCCACACCAAGTTACCTCTCTAATCCAAACAGTAATGCCAAATCTCATCTGAGGGCTGGGTATTGGTGTACTTGGGATTTACCCATTATTTCATGGGCACTTGGCATCTTTACTTCTTTGTAGTTAGTTTTTTTTTCATACACAGAACTGGATTGCAGACTAATGAGTCAGTATATTTGTTTACACAAAACTTACTGAATTCCTAATATCTGACATATACCTTATATTGTCATTTATGAATCTGAAGACGGTTCTTTGCACAGAATAGAATACAACTGACTGGACCAGCAATACCGGTTATTCCACATCTACAATACTTCTATACATAGGTTTCTCATCTAACTAAAGTAAAGAAGAAATATAGGATCTTTGTTTTAATACCCTATCAAATTACAATAATAGCAAAAACTCCTCTCTCCCTACTCGAGGCCTATGTACCTACAAGAGTCCAACCTCTGCAGCAGAGTATCAGTTTCATTACCAGGCCTCATGAAATACAGAACCCACGACCTTGTCTGGCGGTCATTACAGTCACACACATAATAATGCTCAAAACACAGGCACAAATTGTCAAGTGAAAAGTTATTTCTGCAACCAGGCACGAAAATGTGCTACATACGTCTCAGTCAAACTATGTAAATTCGAAAAAAAATACAAAGTTGTTGTCATAACGGACCAATCACTATTAACAGTCAAGCTTAGTGCAATTGGGTGGGGGGTAAAATGAATACAATATCTGTAGGTGATTAGCTGCAACTGACAGTACGAGGGCCCTTTAGGAGTTTAGGACCACTGTATTGATCCCTAAAAAAAAAAAAAAAAAAAGTATTCCAACACAGAGAAATGGTCTGCTGTTCAATGGAAAAATCCCATCTTAATAATGAGTTTCACAGAATATGTGCCAGAAAAATCACCTTTGTACCTGCAGATAAAAAAATTAAGCCACTATAGAAAATTCTAAAGGAAAAATTGAGCATATGCATTGTCGCTTTTTATATACTGCAATGGATGCAATTCAGGCCAAATAAACAATTAAAAGGTTAGAACAAAATCTCCTTTATCAATAGCAACGGTGAAACACAGAAACAGTTATGCCATGCAAAGGACACGGTAACATTAATAAATCAACTAAAGTGCACACACATTCATCTCTTTCCACTACTACAGAGTGGGTAACCTTAAAGGAAACTATATTATGTTTATGCTGTGATGATGAGCAGAAATTTATAATTTAGTGAAGCACAAATGACATTGACAGCAGGTTGGCCATTGCTAGCATGGCTAGTAGTTTTGGCGACTTAATTTCAGTTTAAAAAAAAAAAAAAAACTTATTACGGACATATGTGATCTACCAGTATATTACAATGAATCTTAGTTTGTTTTTTCTTAAATAGAGAGCAGAGGATCTGAGGGAAGCCATATTAGTTACAGAGCTTAGAAATCTCCCCCCTAATGGCTGTATACTGTAACAATACAAGTGTGCTAGAAACACCAAAAAAATTGATGTTTTAAAGTAATGAAAATATCATGTACTGTTGCCCTGCACTGGTAAAACGGATTAGTTTTGCTTTAGAAACACTACTATAGTCAATATAAAAAAGCTGCTGCATAGCAATGGTGGCAACTGAAATAAGGCCATACAGCACAGGTTAAATAGTGGACAACAGATAACACCCTTAGGTTCTAAAAAGCTTATCTGTCATCTGCTGTGTATCCTGTGCCTTTCCTCTTTTGAATGGCTGCCCCCATTGCTACACAGCAGCTTATTTATATAAACAACAGTAGTGTTTCTGAAGCAAACAGCAGTTTTAGCAGTGCAGGGCAACACTGGATTATATTTTTATTACTTAAAAACACTAATTTTTGTATGTTACTGTTCTTTCAAATACAGAGCAGAGGATCTGAAAGAAGCCATATTTGTTACAGAGCTTATAAATCTTTCCTCTAGCAGCTGTATACTGTAACTGATTACTATATTTACCTCTATAATATATGTGCTAGCACTTAAATAAAAAAAAAAAAACCTTCAATTTGTGGGTTATTTGCCATTTAAAACGGGTCAAACACAGGACATCCATTGAGCTTGTCAAATGGCTAGTCATTTTTCTGCATTAGTCAAGGTTAGCTGGAGATCCAATACATACACTAACCAAGAATGAAAGCATTCAACAAAAAACCAATCATGCAGGAGAGCTACAAATGTATGAAAGGTCCATAAAGACAAATGTAAATAATAAAGCCAATTTTGTTACTCTGGGTGTGGCAACCTTAGGTGTATATTTGTTTTAGGTTATTATCAAGCTTAAAAAAAAAAAGTCTGCAAATACTGATCAATGTTTCAATGGTGCTCTAGAAGTTTGAGATGCCAGCCTTAAAGGGGTTGTTTTTCACCTTTCTAAACACTTTTTTCAGTTCCCCAGAAATGAAGACTTTCAATTACTTTGAATAATTTTTTGAATGTTCATGTCTCTGGCAGCTCACTAATTCAGGTGCAGACTCTAAACTGTTACAATTTTGCAGCATATAGTGTATACATTTCTCAGCAGTATCTCCGGAGTATTAGAAACTATTGTATCAATTACAACAGCTGCCTTTAATGAAACCCAGAGATTCTGCTCAGATTCTGCTCAGATTCTGCTCAGATTCTGCTCAGATTCTGCTCAGATTCTGCTCAGATTCTGCTCAGATTCTGCTCAGATTCTGCTCAGATTCGACTAAAGATAAGAAATGTATCAACTGAATGCATCAATTTAGTACAGTATAGTATACAGGGTCAGCGATCAACCCCCCCACCAGAGCTGCTTTAGAAGGTGAAAAATTACACTTTACACTTCAATATTAGAAAAACAGTCACACATAGAAAATAGAAAAAATATTTTAAAAAGTTATTTCTGGTGAGCTGAAAACAACTAGTTGTTTGAAGTTGAACAACCCTTTAAAGAAGAAGTCTACCCATAATGCGCTAAACCCCTGCCCCCCTCCCCCCCAGGCAAACGCCCCAAAGTTGCTACTTACCCCCTCAACAAAGATCCTGACCATGGAGTTTGCAGGTGCCATCTTCTCTTGTGCAGTCTTCTTCCAGGATCCATCGGCGTTTGGCAGCGCATGCGCAGTAGGAGCATTTGCCGGTTCAGTTCTACTGCGCATGTGCCGAAAGTCACAAAGTTTCAGTTGGAACACTTTGTGACTTTCGGTGCATGCGCAGTAGGGCTGAACCGGTTAGTGCTCCTACTGCACATGCTCTGCCAAGCGACGAAGAATCAAAAGATGGCGCCTGCAAACTCCATGGTCAGGACCTAAACTGAAGGGGTAAGTAGCAACTCACGGGCATTTGCCCGGAGGGGAGGTAGGCCAGGGGGAAGGGGGTCAGGGGTTTAGTGCATTATGGGTTGACGTCTCCTTTAAATCCTCCAGAAGTCGGTAAACAAATCACCCTAAGGGTGGCAGCACAAGCTAATATTCAGAGAAATTAGTCCCCCCAGTGACAAAACGCTTCTTCTTCAGGCGACTAATCTCCCATAACTGCCTTCCCTCTGGCTAGAATTTAAATTGCTGGTGAGATAGCACTCAGTTTTTCAGAAGTTGGCCAAAAGGCTGAATAGCCTTGTCTAAGTACATGAGCACTAAATATCAGGAGGCTGTAGTTTCAGGCCTCCTGGGTCCTTGTCCCATAACTTAATGGCCAACATTTGTAACAGGGTTACCGATACAAACTACAGATACAAATTGTGTCCTGACAGTAACCTTGAAGTTCCACAAACATGTTAGTAAATAAGTACCCACACTGATTTGTTTTGTGCAGAGTCTGAAAGCTTGGAATGTAGGCTGCTATGCAAAAATATTCTGCTACAATTACCATATTCATGTCAGACTTTTGTTAGGACACATCATTTTCCGGTTGGCTAAAAAAAACCCACGCACTGTATTTATTTAATTCTGTAAGTTCGCCAATTATGAAAGCCATCAAAAGTCATTATATGTAGTGAAAATAACCACCAACTGCACTCTCCAGGGGTGCAATCAGAATGTCACATGCTGGTCTGGGGCCTAGTACAACTAGTATATTTGTATTGAACTCAACGGCAGGCCCAGAACAGTTTCCTTTGCATTCTCATATGTTGAGTTGTAGCCCCCAGTATCCCACAATAGCATTTTGCTTCAAGATGTTGGAGATTGTAGTTTACCATTCCTGGGCAAGACATATATATATATATATATA
>CM044434.1:98599053-98644703 GCA_024363595.1 Xenopus borealis | reverse complement strand
ACCTTATATACTTGTCCATAGGTGCCATTTCCTACCACTTCCACTAATTCAAAGATGCCAGCTGGGTCCTAGAAAAGAAGCAAATAACAAGATATATGAAACAGCACATGCAGGGGGAGGGGTGATTTTGAAGAAGGGGGGCTGGTGCAGCTGTTGCTCCCTAATTTTCCTTTTTCCTCCACTTGAGGCACATGCCAACACAAGCAAACAAAGGAAGCCAGGAAGTGTTCAGCACACAGAAGAGCCCTGTGGCATATCAGAGGTGTCCCTTCAGCTGTTGCTGAAATACAACTCTCTAGTGTCCTTTGGTGCCAGGGGGTGCTGGGAGTTGTAGTACAAAATGGCAACAGATGGAATTATCTGAGTAATATAAACACAATGGGCAGAGTCAAAGTCAGCCATAAAAGAAGGTAAGGAGGAAAGAAAGCTGCCCCCCATCGGTCTGCTACGACACACACAACAAGCAAGACTAAAAAGAAAAAAACAGGGGCTCAGCCCAGACTCCATCATTTGGGTGGGGGCCTTGTGCTGCCGCTGCTTCTCATCATTCAGGCCAAGGAATAGGGCAGCTGCCTTAGTACAAAGACTGAATTGACACGCGTGCCAAGACAAGATGCACTCACCCTCAAGGAGGACAGGTCTATATCCACAAGACTTTTGGCAGGCGAATCGTTGGCCATGGTCGCCACCACCCTGTGAATTCAGCGGCAGCCCCCGAATGTATCCCCCCCCGGACCCAGATACAACAGGGCGAGTCACGCTCTTCTCGCAAGGGCCCAACTCCTCATTGGGTACGGGAGGGAGGGAGGTGTCGTGCCGGGGTGCGGGCGCTCTCCCCCTCCTTTCTCTTATCTGTTGGCTGCTGCAGGGAAGGGATTTACACCATGTTGAGGTGGCAGCTCCCAGCACAGTGAGCCGGCCTGTTTCTCTCCCCTCCCTCTTTTCTTTCTTCTTCCTCCCCTCGGACACACAGGCAGGCACTGAAGGCAGAAGGGTGTGGGGCAGCACAACCGGGCGGGGTTTTGTCCTGGCTCCGCCTCCCGGGAGGGATTAATTGGCGTAGTAGGACTGCCGGGTCCTAGATCCAGATCTGTGGCACTCTAGCTAATAAAGCGATTCTGTCATGGGAAAATATGTTTGTTTGTTTTTCCAAACGTATCCGTTAATGGTGCTGCTCCAGCGGAATTCTGCACTGAAATCCATTTCTCAAAAGAGCAAACAGATTTTTTTCTATTCGCTTTTGAAATCTGACATGGGGCTAGACATTTTGTCAATTTCCCAGCTGCCCCTGTCATGTGACTTGTGCCAGCATTTTAGGAGGGAACTGTTTTCTAGCAGTCTGTTGTTTTCCCTTCTCAATGTAACTGAATGGAATGCAGTGGGACATGACATGGGTTTTTACTAGTGCTGTTCTTAGATCTACCAGGCAGCTGTTATCTGGTTACCTTCCCATTGTTCTGTTGTTAGGCTGCTGGGGGGGGTGATATCACTCGAACTTGCGGTACAGCAGTAAAGAGTGATTGAAGTTTATCAGAGCACAAGTGACATGACTTGGGGCAGCTGGGAAATTGACAAAATGTCTAGCCTAGGGTTGCCACTTGTCCGGTTTTGAACCGGACAGCCCGGTATTTTGAAGGGCTGCCGGTTCAATGCTTCCTGCCTGGTTCTCCATATAAGGAAAACCGGGCGGGATTAGCTTGATTGACGCCGCGATCGGCCAATCGGCGATCGCGGCGTCATAGCTCCGCCCCGTGACGTCACGGGACCGCCCACTGACGTCACGGGACCGCCCCATGACGTCACGGGACCACCCCCCTGCCCGGCTTCAGCAGCAGGGAAAGGTGGCAACCCTAGTCTAGCCCCATGTCAAATTTCAAAATGGATTTCAATGCAGAATTCTGCTGAAGCAGCCCTTTTAACTCATGCATTTGGAAAAAAATATATTTTTTCCCATGACAGTATCCCTTTAAACTACAGACCATAGTTCATGAAATTCATGAAATGCATTCGGATTGGTTTGGACTGTGTGTGAAGAGTACACTCTCTGTTTGGACTGTGTAGAATACATTTTCCGTACGATAGCTGAGGTTGCCGAGAGGGAAAAATCAGTAGTAGATGTAGATGTAGTTTTTGAAACCGCATAATTGCAAATCTAGTATACTAATAGCAATACAGACACAATATATTGGAGAAATGTCATGTTGGCCCATTAAAAAAACTTGTTTTTTATTAATTCTGAACCAAATGTATTTAGTCATTTTATGTTATTGATGGGAAAGCTTCAGGGTAGTGGCAGTGTCACACAGCAACAAATCTCCTCTACTTCAGATGGCTAATCCCCCAAGTGCCTTCCCGCCAGCAACAATACAAATCACCGGTGGAGTTGTGTCACATGGAAATTTTGGGCGACTTTGGAAATCCTAAGGGATTCGTATGCCATCACACCGGCTATTCGTATTCTTGTCAGCGGGAAAGCATTTCAGGAAGATTAGTTGCCCGAAGAAGAGATTTGTCTGCTGCGTGACTAATCTTCCCGTCTGCTACTACCCTCAATATTATATCAAAATACAGCAGCAACTTCGGCAGGCCCGGATTTGTGGTGAGGCCACAAAGGCTCAGGCCAAGGGCAACACATTTTTAGGGGCAGCATGCCACCCAGCCGCTCTATGGGGAGCACTGGGGATGCGCTGCTTATGCGCCAGCACTCCTGCATATGGCATTGACAGTGGGCACTAGGACCACACGGCCGGGCAACAGGACCTCGCGGCCTAGGGATGCCCCTTCAGCAAATCCGGAACTGAACTTCGGGCGACTTCAGAAAACGAAGCACTACGTATGCCATCCCGACAGCAATTCACATTCTTGCCTGTGGGAAGGCAATTGGGGAGATTAGTCACCTGAAGTAGAGATTTGTCGCTGGGCGACTAATCTTCCCGTCTGCCACCACCCTAAAATATACAACTGTACAAGTTGTTAGCCATACATATAACAAAGTAAATAGCACACAATCCACTTCAACATGTTACGCCAAAGGGTTCCTGATGAAGCAGAAGCTGTGCAAATAAACCTAAGGCGGGTTGTGTGTGCCTGCTGATCATTTAAGTGCATTTGTTTTTGCTTATTTTTTGGCGGAGCCAGGACAGGAGCTAAACACAATTGCATGCGGTTGTACAAAACCTTTCATTTTTTAGAACATCTTGCTATGGATTGACTGTTGGTGGGTTAGGTGGCAAGATGAGACTGCATAGATGGAGTGGGCTTGAGAGAAAGAGCCTAGCATCCAAAACATAGTAATAGAGCAGTGTACCTGAAACTCACAGGTTTATTAATCAGAATTGTTCAGTAGGGCCCACTTGAGTCCATTTTGGGTATTAGTAGCTATTATGTTCATACAGTCTTAAGCTGGCTATAGACGTAAAGATAAAGTCCTATGAATTATTATTATTATTATTATTACTATTATTAATAATAACATGTATTCATATAGCACCAACATATTTCGTAGCAATGTAACATTTTTCATACCAAGGCAATGGGTTCTTTAGTTTATCAGACAGGTTTGAAGATTTCTGACAGCTAACAATAATTTCTCTGCATGTATTGCCTGTATGACAATATCAATAGGTCAGGGCCGGTCCACGCCAGCCAGGTGCCCTAGGCAACGTGAAATTGATGCACGTAATGCGCATAAGTCATAGCAGCACCAGCCGGACAGAGAGGGGACCCAACATGGGGTAGGTGACAGAGAGGGTACGTGCCTGGCGCCCCCTCAAATTTGCTCTATAGGCATATGCCTACTCTGCCTACCCCTTGGCCCGACCCTGTAGTGGGTGACTGTAACTATTTGCCGAACATAACTTTCTATGATTGCTGTCTACTACTTTATTTAATCTGAATTGTTAGTGACAGGTTGAGGTGGTCTGATCGTTCGTCAGATACAAGGCTAAAATCTGAATATCTATGACCAGTTTTAGAGTACAATCATGTTTGCCAGAAACCCTGCTCATTTCACATTGACTGCTGCTCTATAAAATATACAAAGTCATACCTCCCAACTGTCCTGTTTTGAGCTGGACAGTAACGATTTTGATGGCTCAACCCACATTTCCAGCATTTGCACTGAAATGCCTCGACTTTGCACTGAACAGCCAGAAAAAGATACAAAGTTTCTAACTTAATTGGCTTATGGCAGAGAGCCCAGAATAGCCACCAGGTACATTAAGATACTTTTTAACAAGTCTGAGATGAGCAAATAAGTAATTGTAACAATTTAGATAAACAGGTCTCTTGGAAGATTCACCTTCAATAGCAAAACTGTAAGAACTGAAAAAAATACAGAAATTTTTTCAAACTTTCATAACCTGCAAAATTTTGTAAAATTAACATGGTAATTAGGGGCTGTGGCCATAAAATTGGTGTGGTCAAAAATGTTGCCTTGTTGTGCACAGCAACTGTTTTTGTCCTTTCTTTATTATCAAAATGTTGGGAGGTATGCAAAGTTGACACTGCCCCTCTAATACGAGCATGAGAGCAATTCCCTTATTATAGCCCAGTGAGAGAACAAGCTATTGCATATTAGTTTAAAGTATCATATTTTGCTCTATAGCATCAAAATAAGCACATATATAAACATATATTTCTCCTGTTCACTTTAATACCTGCACTTACATTCAGTAAAAATATTGCTGAGAGTGGAGTTGTACATTTTACAATATAATCCAGGTGTGATACATTGATTAACATTGTTAGGGTTTAAAGCTAATGCTACACAAGGGGAATAATGCTGGCCATACACGGGCAGATAAATCTGCTGATATCGGTTGTTTATACTGATTTGACAGTTTATATGCCCATGTATGGACACGATATCGATTCCGACCCGTCGGAAGTCCATTGCACTTGCCGTAATCCGATTGTTCGGCCATAGGGCCGAATGCCCAGATTATCCTGTTATAGCCCTGCCTGTTATTGGCACACCTTAGCATGCAAAAACATGGAGCAGATTTCAGTGTGAAAATGCATTCTTTTTTTGTTTCCACACCATGTGTGCACATAGTCTGACTCTTTACCTGACAGTGTACTTCTATACTGAGCAAAAGAGATTGTTTTTAAGCAGGCAGATAAACAGCTTTAGCCTTAGGCAGTGCACTTCTCCAGTGAGCAAATGGGAGTATATTGTATATATGCAGGCATCAAAACAGCCTTAGGCATTAGCCTTACATTTGGTCAAGGCCAGGGTACTATCTGCAGGGACAGGGTACTATCTCTTCACTTACCTGATGTTTTATAGACTAAGGGCGAGAAAACACAGGGCGTTTTTACGTGCGGCCATGCTTAAATACGCCAATGAAACCACATGTGCACGATAATGTGTGTTTTTCGGCCTGTAGTTCTGTTTTTCCAACATACACTTCTGTTTTTTCTCATTCCCCACAATTCCTCTCGGAAGAATTCTATTAAACTTTTGTGAAAAAAGCCAAGAAGAAAAGTAATTTACATTCCAAATGTAGCCGGAATGATCGTCAATATGCAGTTTAAATACATCACCAGCAGAAAACACTGCAAATGCATATACGTGCTTTCTATCTCGCAAGAGTTTGGCCACCATATTGAACATACGCTGCATATTTCAGCAAAGTGTATTTCCAAACCTGCGGATACCATAGAGTTCAATAATATAGCGTTTGGCATTTCTGCTGAAAAACACAAATACTAGCGTCTTATGCAGGTGTTGCCTCTCTAACCCCAAGTGGGAATTGCTATAATGCATATTCCATTACTTTCAGTAGAGCTGCATTTTGCGTGTATTTGTGCTTGTCCACGCTGAGGTTTTTGAAAGCACAATTAAACTCTATAGGAGAAATGTAATTAAAATTGCAGATGTAGTTTACAATGGTGTTTTGTCAAGGTTTATGGCTTGCAATGTGAAATCATTCGCTTGCAAATATTACATCACTCATTATCGCTAAGCATAAGTTAATACCTGCTCTGGAGTTTCGGTAAATATTTAGTTGCAAAAAATGCCTTGTGATTGCAAAAGTTTATTACATACACTTTGTTACATATACTGCGCATGTTCACAAACGCCATTTGTTTGCACACATAGCGAGGAGGTCTGAAATCAGTCAAAAAGGACAAAAAAAAATGAAAATCTTGGTCTCTTAAGTTTTCAATGATCTTCGCAAACTTTTTTTGTGCTACCGAAGCATTTCCCCATATTTCTCTAAAACTAGGCGTGCCATTACAGTTTGTTAAAAGATCCAAATATAACAAGTATGAATGAAAATAAACTCTGAATGATGCACTAAAAAACCTGTAAACCTGTAAAAATTCTACATTTTAGGACAGCTAAAAATGTAGAAAAAGTATGAATGAAAATAAACTCTGAATGATGCACTAAAACCTGTGAAAATTCTACATTTTAGGACAGTTATGAAAAAAATCTGAAAATCTCTAAAAGCCTGGTTAAAAAAAGTTCAATAGGATCAGTACAGCTCTATTTACTTATGTAGAACCTTAAAGTGGACCCGTCACCCAGACGCAAAAATCTGTATAATAAAAGTCCTTTTCAAATTTTTATTAAAGCATTCTTATCTGTTTTAAGCTCATTTAAAAATCTCAGCTGTCAATCAAATATTGTCTGCCACGCCTCTATAGGCATTACTTTCACTTTCCATTCAGCACTTCCTAGATGCCACTGCTCTCCCCACACATTCCCCCAGTTCTCTTAACCATTTAATTGTGTAGGAAGGACATGGAGATAGACATCGGGTCCCCCATTCTGGTGCACAAACAAGATTCTGAGATGATGCAAGGCTTGTCTTAATAACAGTGTCCACAAAATGGCTCCTGCCTGCTTGTTAGAATTATGAATTCCCAGACTGAAGGAAACAAGATTAAAACAATTTATATAGTGTAATTAATGTTAATTTTGCTAGACTAATGATTTTGAACATTTTTTTGGGGTGATGGGTCCACTTTAACTACTATTACTTTTTTTTTACTTTTTTACTTTGTTTTAGAATTTTTATTGGTTTTTACATTTAATAAATCTTGACTTTTCAGAGAAATTTTTCAAAAACAAATTTTTTTAAGAAAATATACAATTTGTCGAAAAAAATTGAAATTTGAATTTTAGTCAATCAGGCCCTTAACCCCATGTTACTGAACTGACAATCTAGGCAAGATTTTTTCATGCAGCAGATAACGATGATTCCTGTGGGTATGCTTTTCAAGTTCAAATGTTTACAAATGTCCAGTGAGTCTTGCCTTTGGGAAGCCCATCTACAAAGTTCTCATTATACACAAACATACATAACAGTACACCATACAATAATGCTTCTGTCAGCATTGACTTACAATCTAACGATATCATGAATAATATATTTTAACTAAATGCATACCTCCCAACATTTTGGAAGTAAAAAGAGGGACAAAAATATTTGGCGCAAGTAGAACGGCGAAATGTTTTTGACCATGCTCATTTTTCTGGCCACCCCCCTAATTACCATGTTTATTTTACAAAATAAAGAATTGTTACAAAGCATCTTATTTGCACCTGTTAGCTGTTCTAGCCAATTAAGTTAGAAACTTTATTTCTTTTTCTGGCTGTTCGGTGCAGAGAAAATAGGGACTTTCCAGTACAAATGAGGGACTGCAGGTTGAGCTGTCGAAAGAGGGACTGTCCCTCTGAAAAAGGGACAGTTGGGAGGTATGCTAAATGTATACCTGTTTATTAATAAGGCAGCCCTGACTAATCTGCAGCTGGTTTGGTCTACAGTTCCTGCATCCTCTAACATCAGAGTCACCATAACTGTCACCTAGGGTCTGTATGCTAACTACAGGCTTCCTGCTATTGATGAATTTGTACCCCCAGAATGCTCTACTATCAAAATCTTGTCATAAGGGATGTTTGGAGTTGTATTTTATGCTGAATATAGAGTAATTGGGAATATGCCTCAAAACTCTGTGAGTTGCATCAGTTCCACATGCAAAAAGTTTTCAGGTCTTGATTGTTAAATCACAAGACCCATGTTTGTTATAATTGCTATAAAGATTTCTGTCCAATAAGATGGTGAAGTGTATGTATGACCAGCTTTAAGCGGAGCTCATTTGTCTAAAATAGATGGAGTGATGGCAAACCTGCTGTACCAACCTCTTAATGTGTAAATAGACACCACTCCAAAAAAGGTGGGTCAGAGAGTAGAGCTACACCCTTGGGGTGTTTTTTAATACAACTAATAGGTTGCTGAGTTTATCAGTCCATTGGCTCAGCCAGTCCCTGCATCCTGAAATGACTACTGATTTAGCAGCAGCCGAGAACATTACCAGTCCTTCTGCTCTTTACAGATGTTTTATTCTGCTTTTTTAGAAAGCAAGAATCTTTTAGGTTTTTTTTTCATTATGTGATTTCTGGCCATGGGAACTTTAGTTACCAGACTTATGCATATAAGGTATTTTATACGAGAGACCGGTACAGCACATCCCAACATCTTTTATAGTTTCCTGTTTTTAAGGAAATTGTCTGGAAGCCCTGTTTATGACTACATTCCTGCACAGTATTGTCTATTCTACAACCTAGGCGAAGCAAATATACCATGATAAAATGTTTAGTAGTGGTATTACTAGCAGAATGACATGGTCACTACAGGAAGTTCTCCAATATACAGTGCTTGTTTGTCTTTCATCATTCTGGCTCTCCCACCGTCAGCTTCTCCCCCTCTCCTCTTTATCTCTTCTCCAGAATATCTCAAATTTCTTGTATCCTCCCCCATTCTATGATCTCCTCTGTACCCTCCACTGTTGTGTTATATTCCTTTAGCCTTGTGTCATCAGCAGTCCTTCTTGTTGTCCTGTGTCAGCCTCACTTCCTCACTATTATTTCCTTTCTTGATACTTTCATTCCTCTATTTTGTATTGGACCTTTACCAGTATTTTTAGTTATTTATGCTATTGCTCAGCATGAACAAGAGCATAGAAAGAGTTTGACTTGCCACACTTGGACTATTATTGTAGGCGTAATCTTTCAAGTATTTGGAAAATAATCACACATATACAATGCAACTGTGTATAGGTCAAGAGACTCCTATATTTCCCCCAATACTGCTGCATCTAGTACATCAGGGGAGTCCAAAAGGTTGATCGGGATCTACCAGTAGACCTTTAGTTGGTGATCAGTAGATCTCAAGACACTGTCAACAAACAGCATATCTATATCATCCTCCTATTTCATGCTTTTCATTCAGATATTTATTACGTTAAGGTTACATAAGAAATAGTTTATAAAATATAGCAATATAAATTATCTAATGAATTAATATATTTTAGTAATATTTTCCATGGAACAGAATGCTAACAATGCTTTTATAGATGTAGATCATAATGGGACAACATCACTAAAAGTAGACCTACCATTAGTAAAGCATGAGCAATCCTGTAGTAGATGATTGAGTCAGCTCTCTGTACTGTAACACCCAGGGCAGGAATAAATAAAGCTGGCTAGACATGAAAAGATTTAGTTATTTGATATTTGCCATATATATGTTGTATAGATTACCTCAATTTGTAGGTCTGGGGCATGTACACTCACATCACATGTCTCTGCTGATGAGCTTAAACTTTAAGGTTTATACACTTATATACATACCTTTTATATTATACTTTGACCATGTGACATAATACTGATGTGAAGGGAAGGCTCACAATAATGAATAGCCCCCTATATTATAATTCAGGTTTAGCCATAGCTAATGGATTTTATATACACAGGCAGTAGACAATAGCACTCCAGCACACCAAGGGGCAAGTGTTGTGCAAGGAATGCCACCTACAGCTTTTAAAAGCTATTTCCTTAGAGAGAATTGTGATTTTATGGTGCTGTTTTTAATTCTAAATTATATTGTTTACACTGCACTGCAAATAATTCACTCTACTACTGTATATAACATTGTATTTCTAAACCAACAAGTATGCTCCCTTCCTGCGCTGATCAGTAAATGACTCTATCTATCAGGGTGCATTTCTAGTGTTCTAATCTTGTTCTTTGACCTTGCCTGATCATCCCAAGTCTGCTGCCTGTCTTGACCTTTGCTTGTATTTTGACTACTCTTTTGGATTCTCCTCTGTACTACGATACTGTTGATTTCTGACCTGGCCTGTGACCCTGACTACATTCTTGTCTCCTGATTCAGTACTGCGCTGTCTGATTGGTCCTTTAACAATGGTCCTTGTTCCACATTCCTCCTGTAAATGTTCGGTTCCCTTTCCTGCCCAAAACTCTCTCCTTAGTCCACTCGCATTAAGACCTGGCAGCATCTGAGTAGCAGAGGGCTCCTCCTGAAGCAAAATGCAATGGTTATAGGCAGAAGAGACCCGGGACCTTGGGGTTAGTTCTGAGTTTGTGACACCATACGTTACATTTTTGCCTGATCCTGTGCTTTCAGAAAGAAGTACTTCACAATACTTTCAAGCATGCTATTGTTCCTCCTACTCAATATAACTAGTGGAGTCTCAGTGGCATGAGTGCTATTCACATATGTACCAATGAGCTATTATCTTGTGTCAGGTTGCTATAATCTGGTTACCTTCTCATTGTTCTTTTGTTTGGCTGCTGTGGGGAAAGGGAGGGGAGGTGACATCACTCCTACTTGCAGTACAGCAGTAAAGAGTGACTGAAGTTTATCAGAGCATATGTCACATAACTGGGGGCAGCTGGGAAACTGACAATATGTCTAGGTCCATCTGAAATTTCAAAATGAAATATAAAAAAACTGTTTGCTTTTTTGAAAAATGGATTTCAGTGCAGAATACCTTTAACTGACACTCATCTAAGAAAATGCTAGGAGGATAGGGGGCATGCAAAACACTTTCTCATGATGTCAGGCAGAACCCCCCCCCCCCACACACACACATACACAAATTTTCCAGAGTTTATTATGCGAAAAAAATGAGACAAATTCGAATCCGAAAGTACTCCAGCTAAAACCTGTCAAAATCATGTAGAAGACAATGGCAGAAGTCTCTTGCAACTGAAATATATTTTTTGCTTTGTGGGCTTTTAAGTTTTTGGGTGTTTTTGAAAACTTGACCCTTAATAGACAAGAAGAAATAGTGGATTGGGACTCCAACACACAGGCCAAAGGTCAGAGCAGCTGGCAGGCAGAGTCAAGTATATAGTTCATTGGTGAGGGCAGAATCAGAGTTATATTGTAATGCCTGCCGCCTAGCATCGGCGCATAAAGGCTGGCGTGCGTCAACTTAGGCGCCGGTGTCAAAACGCTGGCACGCGTCAAGTTAGACGCCCGCAATGGAATAAACGCTCCTGCCAAAATACTTAGGAGCGATGACCTCTAAATTGTGCGCCCAGCTTCCTATTGGTCATTGATGTGCCTGTTCACCCTCAGCCTGCTCCTGTTTGGTTCCTGCTCCCTTAATACCTTCCTCCTCTCCTTGCCCAAGCTGGCTTCAGTTTCTACTGTTCCGCTAAAGCCCTGGTTGTCCGTGTTCCTGATTTTGACCCTCTGCCTATTTTCCTGACCTCTGAACCTTCGCTGCCTGAAACTGACCTTTGCCTGAACTTGACTACGCCTTAGTCTGATCATTTTGGTACCTCGCTTCTCTGTCTCCCTAAAGCAACCTTTGCCTGTTCCTGATTACGTCTTGCCTGATCCCTTGTATTACGCCTTGGTAAACACGCTTGACTCCTTTGTTGCCTCCGCCGCAGAAAGCCGGGGCCCCTAAAGGGTATCGGTATAGACCGGAGCTGTAGAAGAGTTCCTGTTGCCACCTGTCCTCTGTGGACCAGCAATCTACCTACGGGATCCGAGGTGACAGAACGTTACATATATATACTCACTAAAGTTCAGGACAGAAGTAGTGATGGGCGAATCTCCCGCGATTCGCTTAGCTGAAAAATTTGCGAATTTGTAGAGAAATTCGCGAATCGGCGAAAAATTCGCGAAACGAGTCGCGGGACGATTTTGTCGCACGTCGCGTCAACTTTGTCGCGCGTCGTGTCAACTTTGACGCGTCGCGTCGTTTTCGGCGTGCGAAATTCGCTGGTGATTAGCTAATTTATTCGCCAGCGGCGAATCGCGGGAATTCGCCGCGAATTCGACCTAGGCGAATAAATTCGCCCATCACTAGAAGCCAATACACAGGCCTTAGACCAGGGAATGTACAGACAGTAAGTGGAAGAAGATACTCAGGAAGCTGACAGAAGAAACTAGGAATAGAAAGACAGGCAAACAGGCATTAATAGCTTCAATACTGTCACAGGGCCTTAATAAGAATGCATGACTAGTAAAGCTTAGTAAAGTTTGTTTGTTTATTTACACTCTTTTGATGCAGGCAGTAAAGGAAAGTGGTCAAATTGTAATTTACCACCACATATAGATTTTATAGAATAGGGATCTAAGCAAAGGTTATAGTAGCTGGTCAGGAACAATAAATAACACTCATAAATGAAACACAAAGCTAGCCACTATATACAGTTCCGAAATAAACCTACATGAAATGTTAGGAGGACTCTCTTAAATTCCTTACTCAGTCAAGATGCACTCAGTCTCATAACTCGGTGAGCTTCTCAAATCTGTATTTCTTCCTCAACAACTGTATGTGCAGCATGAGCAGATGAGAAAGTGTATGGGTATAATTCTGTTGTAGTGACCAACAGAAGGGAATAAAGATATGTGTTGAGGTCTTTAGTTTTTTGCAGGCAGCAGAAGACCTAACAATCAGTTTAGCTTTCTTTCGCCATCTTTATTTTTTTACATCAAACCCCTCCTCATATATACTTCATCCCCAGCTCTCAATTTGTTCTTGGTCTGGGAAACGTGTAATTAATCGGGCATACATTACAGAAGATATCAACATCAGTTATGCTAATAAGGAACCTTACAATGTCATCCATTTAAGTCAGCAAATTAAAAAACCAAGGTTATAAACACATTTTCAATTGTGTAAATCAACACCTTTCCATTTTCATTATTCAGACTGATGCAATAGCAAGCAGGCACCAGGTGTTTAGATTATTATGAATGTAAATATATCACCCACCAAGAACAGTCATCACACATTATAATAAACAGATAAATGTAAGTGCAAAATAAATCAATGTATCACTTAAATAGAGGCATAGTTACTCGCTACTATAATGCTATATCTGAAAATACTTACAATCATTTTAGTGGGGTTGGTACAAATTACAAGGGGAGGCAAAAAGCTCAATTGCACTCTCTGCACTAGCAATGCCAGACCCAGCCAGCTATTTATAGGGGTATAAGTGTGGGTGGTGGGGGTGCATCTCAGATGCCACCTCAGCCAGCTTTAGTGATAGCATTGCCCCTGTTTAAAGAGATATTATTATTTTTTAATGCAATAATAAGAGGTGGGAAGGCTACACCAAAATTTAAGCTGAGTTATATTTCTTAGTTTTACAGTTTCTTATTTGATCTCTTGACTTGACAGTTAAAGCTGAATGCCAAATGCTTATGCCAGTCATGGTTTATTCTCAGCCTACAAATAAACACAGACCTAGAATGAGCCCCTGCACTGTAATCAGCCTTTCACAGTGCAGGCACACAGAGTGGAATTTGCCACCAAAATGCATACTCATGCCCTTTCATTCCAAAATCCACTCTGTGTGCCTGCACACAGGTCAATGCACTGGATGCGGTGCACAGGAAAAAGATGATGGCAGTGTATGGGTTCATTCTCGCCTGCATTAATTGCAAGCCTAAAATCAGCCACATCTGCCATTAGAAATGCAATTTCAAGTTGCTAATTCAGCCCTTCTGAATGAACTGGCACCTTATTTGCATGTGTTTGAGCCCTAACTATTTCCCTCCCAGACAAATGTTTGGCTGGAAATCATCCAGATATTTATTTGATAGCTTTGAAAATATATGCATTAGTGAATTCATGTGGTATATAGTCCTCTCTCGAAGGGCCTGCATGCCCATTTTGAACAAGCATGTACTGTAGGTAATGAAATATGGCAATAATCCTTCAATTTGGTGACCATGCCAAAAGTGTATCTTTAGGTGTATGACAAGTTTAAGTCCTCTATCCTGTGGTTGACTGAATCATCTCATAATGAAGGACAGAGGGGTTGGTAGCTGGATAAATAACAATGGGAAAAAATTGAGCAGGTCTCTCTTTGCCTCCTGTATCACTTGTGTGCAATTTCGGAAGTTTGATGTATACACCTTTTCTGTTGTACAATGCTGTGTATATGTTTGAGCTTTATACACGTTGTTATTATTATTATTATTAAAAAATTACATATATATATATATATATATATATATATATATATTTAATTAAATGCCTATGTAGAGGCAAAATTAACCCATGGAATAGTAATATCAAACCAGTGACTAGGGATTTGATGTTGCTCACAGGAGCCTCAAAGCCAAAGCATGTGCTTTGCCCAATAATACCACAGTAAGATATTTTATTGTCTTTATTATATATTACAATTTTTTCTATTAAAAACACTGGCCAGCCAAATCTAAAATAATTTAATCAATATAGAGCAACACACAATGCTTTTCAAGAAACTATAATACAGGGATCCCCAACCTTTTGAGGCAGTGAGTAACATTCAGAAGAAAAAGGAGTTGGAGAGCAACACTAGCATGAAAAATGTTCTTGGGGTGCCAAATAAGTGCTGTAATTGGCCCTTTGGTAGCCCCTATGTGGATTGGCAACCTGTATTGAGGCTCTGTTTACAAGATTATGACCAAAGTGTGTTCGGCAATTTTTCATGAAAAGAGCTTACCGCTGTACACAGTGGGCCCGGGTGCACACGCCCCAGACCTTCAGCAAAGGGAGCAATCCAAGAGCAGCTTGTGAAGAGGCTGGCACAAGCCTGGAACCCACGAAACAGTGAAACCACAGTCAGGTTGTAAAAGGTTAAAAAAGCTTACATTTATTTCCAAAATTTAAGAGCCTTTCGCCTGACGCGTTTCGTGTCCTCAAGACACTTAGTCAAGCTGCTCTTGAGGCTCTGTTTAACAATAAACCTGATTCTTATACAACCAAAATTTTCCTCCAAGTCTGGAAATCAAAAATAAACTCCTGCATTGAGGCCACTGGGAGCAACATCCAAGGGTTTGGAGAGCAACATGTTGCTCATGAGCTACTGGTTGGGGATCACTGCTATAATACATCAAATAGAATTTGAAGGGCTATAAAATATTTTACTTTGGGATTATTGGGTTTCATTTGACTATTTTATTGTTTTGCTTTGGTGGAGATTTAACAGAATTCTTTTCTACCCATCTGCTGGACAACAGTTTCCCACAAAAGGATGGGTGATACTGTACAATAATAGGGAGGAACAAAATGACAAGGGTTCTGTTTACATTATGTAGAATATGTTGTTTTCCTTACTGTTACCAAAAGCATCAGCCTCCTAATAATAACAAAAAATACATATAATTCTGGCCAAACAGTTGGAATGCTGCAGACTATGGTTATTTACACAGATAGCAAGCGCTTATGACAATAGTTAGTGACACAAGGGGCAGGTCTTAGCACAAAAGGCTGCTCTTGGTCTATTGTTCAAGCAGCTTGTGAGTGGATAATCATAGTCAGTGAACTGAGAAAATCCATGAGTGCACATGGATGTGACCTAATAACTCTCTTTAAGGATTCCCTGTCTTTAAATAACTTAGTTCTTCTCATGATAAATACAGGACATTTATTTCAGGATCGATTTCAATTCTGCATGTTCTCTATTAAACTAGCCATAGCAACATTTACGAGAGGGTGGGGACATGCCAGAGAGGGGCGGGGTTGTGCCATTTTGGGGGAAGTTTATGATGTTTCCGGGGTGGGGCTATGACATTTTGGGGCTGGTCATGGAGTTTCGAAAGGAAGGGATTGCAGCCCTTTGGGAGAGGGGTGGAACAGACAGGACTACAAATTTACCAGCTAATACATACAGTAAAATTGTAATACCAGCCCTGGCCTTGGCTGGCATTTTACCAGCCAGGTGGCAACCCTACTTGCAGCCCTGGGGTCTGATTCCAAATAAAGCACTATTTGAAGAGTTTGCACATTCTCCCTGTGCTTGTTTCCACCTACAGGCCCGGACTGGCAATCTATGGGTTCTGGCAAATGCCAGAGGGGCTGCTGTAAGTTGCCATAGACAATTACTATTTATTGGGCTGGTGGGGGCTGCTTGGGCCTCTGTGTACTTGGAATGCCAGGGCCTATTTTAAAAAAATACCATTCGGACCTGTCCACCTGCGCCCCCAAAAATACTGGCCAGTTAAATTATCTTCTATTTAAAAAAATGTACCATAATTTGTGCTACAGACCTAATAATATAAACTCCACTGGCGCAGAAACTGGTATTATAATAATCTCTGTAAATGGCTGCCTGCAGAATATGATATTAAATAGAATAATAACACTACTCTACAGGACAGATTTATTAAGGGTCGAATTTAAAATTAGAATTAGAATTTTGTCATTTTTTTTATGGTCAAAACTCTCAAATTTGAATTGTGAATTATCCAAACTTGATTCGAGTTTTAATTCAAATTTGAATTTAGAGATTTATCATACTCTGGCTCTTTAAGAACGCTAATTCGAATATTCACCACCTAAAACCTGCCAAGTTCATGTATAAGGCAGTGGGAGACGTCCAGGGACCAATTTGGACATGTTAGTAGCCTTCCTGACACTCAGAGAGAAGAAAATGGAATCGGGATTTGAATTCGATTTGAGTCAGTTAAACTTGTTTGAGTTTTAGATATTCAATTTTTTATAAATAACCCCCACAGTCAAATTCCAAGTATATTCAAATTTAATGGAATATAAAAAAGCTCATATGAATTCAAAATTTGACCTTTAATAAATGTGCATCCCAGTCATTGATATATTGATGTTGTAAAATTATAAACAAGTTATGTTACACCAGGTTTTGTAATACATAGCAACCAAATAGCATTTAAAGGAACAGTTCAGTGTTCAATAAAAACTATGTAAATAAATAGGCTGCGCAAAATAAAAAATGTTCCTAATATAGTAAGTTAGCCAAAAATGGATGTCGAATATAATAGCCAGAACGCTACTTCCTGCTTTTCAGCTCTCTAACTCTGAGTTAGTCAGTGACTTGAAGGGGGCCACATGGGACATAACTGTTCACTGAGTTTGTAATTGATCCTCAGCAAGCAGCTCAAATTCAAAAGCAACAGTTATGACCCATGTGGCCCCCCTCAAGTCACTGATTGGTTACTGCCTGGCCACCAGGGTAACCAGTCAGTGTAAACCAAGAGAGCTGAAAAGCAAGAAGTAGTGTTCTGACTGATATGTTAGACATCCAGTCACTTCAGCCTTTATACATTACATTTTTGCCTAACTAACTATATTAGAAACATTTTTTATTTTGCACACCCTATCTATTTACCCAATTTAAATGTTTACACCGAACTGTTCCTTTAATGATAACTAAGTTTGAAAGCAAGCCTTTTATATCATATGGGGTTTAGGGACATAACGTTCTGCTGTTTGCACTGTTTGCTCTATCTATCTATTGCTAGTGGTAAGTGCTAGTTAATCATCTTGGATGTTTGGACAGGGAGCCTAGAGCAGGGGCCCCCAACCTTTTTTGCTCGTGAGCCAAATTTAAATTTAAAAAAGAGTTGGAGAGCAACACAAGCATGAAAAAGTCCATGTGGATGTCAAATAAGAGCTCTGATTGGCTTTTTGGTAACCCCTATATGGACTGGCAGCCTACAGGAGAGAATGTTTGGCAGGACATCTGTTTTTTATGCAACCAAAACTTGCCTCTAAGCCAGTAATTCAAAAATAAGCACCTGCTTTGAGGCCACTGGGAGCAACATCCAAGGGGTTGGAGAGCTCACAAGCTACTGGTTGGGGATCACTGGCCTAGAGTATGGATGAGAGCCTAGAGTCTTTTTTTTGTATACGACACATAAGATAATCTATCATACTTTATTGCTAGCAGCAGTTTCTGTTTTGATTTTATTATCCCTTTAAAGGCAGTTTGTGGGAAAAGGAACATGTGTTGCAACCATACACATCAGTTAACAGAGGGTGTGCACAGTTGTTTTCTTTCTAAGCATATGTTCTGATATGGATCTGGATGAGTAAACCAAACTAGTACAGCATATGTTGATAGAGGAAATACAAATATCCTGAGGCAAAAGAAGATATAGATGGCATTTATATAGTACAACAGACCAGAGGGTATGAAACTTTAAATAAAAAAATATACCCCATATAAAATATATATTAAACTTTACCATATCGTAAATTTAATGATCAGCTTTTTTTTCCAATGGGGAGGATCTTACTTTGTTTTTAAATTGTCTTGATCCAAAAACAGAACTGATGCATGATTCCCCAGAAGCTGAGATGATTACACCTCCACACAGATCAGCCGGGTGGCACCAGCAAATTCATGTATAAACTGATTCATTGATGTAGATGTGAACAGTAAAGGATTTCATTGAATACCATACCTACAAGTACAACCAAAACTTACATATTTCTCATTTACAACAATCAGAGAGGACTGTGAAGTGTCTTCACTACTTATTGGAACCTAAAACAGTGACACTCCAGTGACACGGTTGGCTACAAAGAACCCTACCTACCACAAGTATTCCAGCCATATGTTATGAGTGTAGTTTGCACCATAGAATACAATTTCACTTCATTGAGCCTGAACCAAGTTGTTGGATACAAAGTAAACTCCTTGCAACAAATATTCCTCCTACCGGTTACTCACATGGCTTACTTAAAATTTCTCATAATTTTAAATAACACCTAGCAAATATTTGCCCTTGTGTATACTATAATTGCATTTATTTAATTCATTTGCATAGTACAAATAAAACAAGTTGCAAATAATGTTGCCTGGACGTTGAACAATTATATTTATCACCTGAAAAGCTTAATTGCCATTTCCACCTTTTATATCCCTCTCCATATCTAGCAGATGGTTTATTGGTATTGTATTACCTGCCATCTGCAGTATGTTTTCCAAAATACATATGTTTCACTTGATTTTGGCTATAAGTACACATTTTCTTTTTGAAAACCTATTATGGATTGGGTGTTTATCAGGAAAAATTACTTTTCATGAGACATTCTGAAGAATGTTTTGTATAGGTCAGGACTAGCTAGTGTGATTATCTGTTACCTTATAAAACTCATGGGGATGTTAAATAAGACAATCACTATTTTGTGTGTGTGTTGCAGCCAAGGCTGACCATATTTTTGTACTGAGTCACAAAGGGTGAATAATTATTTTTTTCATTTCATTCTCAAACTCTCCAACCAAGCATCTCTAATCTTGTAATGTAATTAGGGTTGCCACCTTTTAGAAATGTCCTTACCGGATGGCGGGGGCGGTGCCAAAAGGGGGCGTGCCGTGCCATCAAAGGGGGCGGAGCCATGCGAGCGATCGGCTGAAGACACGAGAAAGGTAAGTTTCTCATTGGATTTAGGCAAGGCAAGGGCCATTTTTAAGGGGTATTATAAATTTACTGGCAGCTACATTGCCGGTAAATTTTTAATACCGGCCCCGGCCTTGGCTGGTGTTTTACCGGCTAGGCCAGTAAAATACCGGCCGGGTGGCAACCCTAAATGTAATGTAAAATCAGGGTTTTATTACAAAGTGGTGGCAAAGTATTTTTTTAACCAATTAAGAAACATTAAGGTGGCTTCTGTTATTGCAAAAGCAGCAAAAATATCAAGTTTACAGTAGCTTTATAAGACCTTCAGATGAATAGTGTCAGCAATGTCAATTCCATTAATTTAAAACCCTACTTTTTCACAACTAGCATCAGGCCTGGCTTGGGATTATAGGCCCTGGCATTTCTAGTACACAGAGGCCCAAATAGGATTGCCTGTCTGGATTTCTAAATTAGGCCCCTGAAGTTAATTAAATGGCGATCAGCAAATAATTGATTACCACATAATCAGTCCCGCCCCTGATGTAATCAGCCCCACCCCCAATGTGACTGGCCCGCCTCAACATCATCAGACCTGCCCATTGCCCATTTTCCCCAAACAGAAAAGGCAGCAAACCTAGGTCCAAACAGCCCCCAGCCAACAAAATAGTGACTCTGTGGCATCTTACAGCAGTCCCTCTGGGATTTGCCAGACTACATATCTGGTTCTGTCTATCATCATCATAAAAGGGATTACTTATGTGTAATAAACTGTAAATTCTAGAGGGTGAAGGGGTCTGGGGATGTAGTCAGGGACAAATAGAAAGGCTACAGTATCAGGTCTCTTTGAAAAAAAAGCCAGGACTGCGTATCATGACACCTCATAGGTCAGGGGCATGTGATATAACACTGTCTTAACTTAATAATAACCAGAGTTCTTTCCATCTATAGCACCAACAGTCTAACAGCAAAATGATCTGAAAAGTCATTTCTAGATGTGGTGTTTTCTAGCATGTTTTCAGCTCACTGACATATTATTTACAATATGCAAAGATAATATTTGGATCTTCCCCATCCATTTTGTAAAAAAAGGTTCTCAAGCCAGAAGTAGGTGTAGTAAGAGGTGTTTCATATTTTTTGTATACTTTATTTTATTATTGAAAAAGCAATAAACACAGTCTCCCACATACATAGGAAGCTGAATCATTTTGGAACTTATACAGAAAAGTAACCAATAATATCCTGACATGGTAGCCCTATATTCTCCAGTTAATTGGTATTGCCTCTGGCAGTGTAAGAGAAGATAAAGGCAAGCAATGCCTCAATGCATTTTGAAAAAAAAAAACAATGCATTCAAAGGCAGACACACGGGAATACATTTTCATCTCATTACAAGCAGTCCATATTGACATAATGTACAGGTATGGGATCCGTTATCCAGAAACCTATTAGTCAGAAAGTTCCGAATTGCCATCGCCCATAGACTACATTTTAGCCAAATAATCAAAATGTTTTGATCATTTAATTGTTCCCTGTAATAATAAACAGTACTTTGTACTGGGCCCAAACTAATATATAATTAATCCTTATGGGAAGTAAAACAATCCTATTTTCCACAAGGACCCTATACATGCTTGCTAATCAACTTGATTCTACCATGGCTTCACCTGTGATAATCTCCTGGAATACCAGGGGATTAAACTCAAAATTTAAGAGAGCAGCGCTTTTTGATTATAATAAAAAATGTAACCCCTCTGTCTTATTCCTCCAAGAGACCCACCTGGTGGGACAGAAAACACAGTGGCACTTAAAAAGGGCTGGGTTTGGCCATGCCTACCACACAACTTATTCAGTCTACTCTAGGGGGGTCTCCATACTGATTCGTAAAAATTGCCCATTTGAAATGGTATCCTTACACTCTGATCACTATGGTAGATATATAATCATGCACTGTAAGTTGTTCTATCAGGAAATGCTGTTGGTCAATGTGTACATACAACCTCCGTTTTCGGTTTCTCCGATGGAACACATATTCACAGCCGTAGCTTCATTCCCGCTGCTTCCCCTTTGTATGATGGGGGACTTCAATGTCACCCTAGATGCTCAAAAATATAGGCTAGGACATGTGACCGAGCACTCTCCATTACTACACGATTGGGTAGAAAATGTAGGCCTCCTAAAAATGTGGAGATGAAAACACCCCAAAACAAGGCAATTCTCCTGCTACTCCACCACCCACAAAACATTTTCCCGTATTTATCTGGCACTAGTGAATGTAGAATTTACACAATTTATCCAATCTGTGGAATATCTGCAGAGAACCTTCTCAGACCCCATTAATAATTACTTTTAGGGACACAGTTGGGAAACCCCAAAAATGCTGGCGCCTCAGCCCTATGGTAAGCTAACCCACAATTACTAGAACAGTGTCAACACAAGTACCAACAATACTGGGAACAGAACCTAGGATCTGCTCCCAAGAGTACTCTCTGGGATGCCTCTAAAGCAGTTGCCTGAGGGGCGCTGATACACTCTATATCAGTGGCAAGGCACAACACTAAGAGCAAGGCTGAAGAGGCACTCAGCGCAGTCACTCAAGCTGAAATAAATTATATAACTGACCCCACAGATGCAAACTATCAGGCAATAAAACAGTGCCAACAGGCATTAGAACTAGCTCAAACCAGTCTAACGCTAAAAAAATACTCCACCCACAGAGTGTTTGAGCAAGCAGACAAAGCTGGGAAGCTACTCGCCTTCCTATCCAGGCCTGATCACTCCCCCCCTCTGGGAGAAATGATACTAACCCTGAAGACATAGCAGACACAATGAGTGAATATTATGCTAATTGCAGAAAATGGATACACACTCCAAGAGCCAGAAGATGCAGATAAAAAGTCTTTATTCCAATGAGCTAAAAAATCCTAACGCGTTTCGTATCCAAAGATACTTGAAGGGGTTGTTCACCTTTGAGTTAACTTTTAGTATAATGCAGAGAGTGATATTCTGAGACAATTTGCAATTGTTTTTCATTTTTTATTGTTTGTGGTTTTATAGTTATTTAGCTTTTTATTCAGCAGCTCTCTAGTTTGCAGTGTCAGCAATTTGGTTTCTAGGGTACAAATTACCCTAGCAACCCTGCATTGATTTGAATAAGAGACTGGAATAGGAGAGGGACTGAATAGAATGATAAGTAATAAAAAGTAACAATAACAGTACATTTGTAGCCTTACAGAGCATTTGTTTTAGATGGTGTCAGTGACCCCCATTTGAAAGCTGCAAAGAAACAGAAGAAAATTGCAAATCATTAAAAAAGTATGAAAAATAAATAATGAAGAGCAATTGAAAAGTTTCTTAGAATTGGCCCTTCTACAATATACTAAAAGTTAACTTGAAGGTGAACCACCCCTTTAATCATAGGCATGAATTAAAAACAGCAGCTGATTAAGCTGTTTTTTAATTTTCGATTTGCATATGCAAATTAGGGGTGGGAAGGGGAAAACATTTTTTACTTCCTTGTTTTGTGACAAAAAGTCATGCAAATGCAAATTGAACTGGATGTCTCCTCAACCACCTATACTGCAACAGTGCTTTTCACTTATACATCAAAGCCTAGTAAACATAAAGCTTATTTAATGTTTAAATGATTTTCTAGTAGACTACAGTATGAAGATTCAAATTATGGAAAGATTCATTATCCAGAAAACCCCTGGTCCCAAGCATTCTGGATAACAGGTCTCATACTTGTACCAGTGTCTAGATCAGAAACTTAGCATTATTGTTATATATTTGCTTGCTGAAGGGCTCATCTGCATTTCATCAGCTGACTTATCCACCATTCAAGTGATTCCTCTGAATTCCATGTGCACAACTGCAAAGAATTAAGTTTAGTTTTCCCATAGAGCATTCGCTCTGCTCCATATTAAGTGGGGAAGGTGGGTAGTAGTGAAGCATGTTTGGGGTCAGTGAAGGTGAAGGGTAGTTCTACTAACTCTTATGGCTTGGACAAATATGACCCTACATGATGCAGTTTCAAAAATAGAAATATATACACTATATACAGTTTCACACAATCCTTTTTTTATTCCAGCTACCCTACAGTGGGGGCAGCCATCTTCTTATATATTTACTACCTTCTGCTCCTCTACACATAGGATTGTAAAGGGGATGCCTTCCCACCCCCAGTTAGATTGCTTGGGGGCCCAGTGTGCTATTTAGACCTGTTCCACAAATGGAAGCGTTTTGAAGCTTTAATTTAGATGCATAAAGAATTCCTGAATACTTTGGGAGCGATCTAGTTGCGCTCTTGTTCTCAATGCAAAATGCATATCGGGCCATCTGTTGCAGAAACACATCAGTGGTACATTATAAGTTGTCCTAACTCTGCCCTTCTGTGTGTGATTTCAGTAACTGTTCATGTGTACAGATGAAGATCTGTGAGCATCTTGCCCACAAAGAGCAAGCAACACATTCTAAAATAGAATAAGGCTAGAAATGTTGTATTTTGTATACTAAACATAAACATGAACTTACTGCACCACAAGCCTAATCAAACAAATGATTTATGCTTTCAAAGTTGGCCACAGGGGGCTGTCATCTTGTAACTTTGTTATACATCTTTGCAAGACTAGACTACATACACATGCTCAGTGTGGTCTGGGCTTCTTAGGGATCATCATAAATGATCAAAGAACAAAGCTGCTTGAGTTCTGCATGGCTGGTAAGTAAGGCAGGTAAGTAAGGCTCCCCCTGCTGTTCATAAGTATGATTGTTTCCCTGCCACAAGTTAGGGCATTTAGTGCTGTGGATAGGAATTGTCATACAGTCCCTAACTCAGTGATTTTCAACCTTGTGCCTCCAGCTGTTAAGAAACTACAAGTCCCACAATGCATTTGCCTGACTGTGGCTGTCAGACTCCTTCATTGCATTGTGGGACTTGTAGTTCCTTAACAGCTGGAGGCACAAGGTTGAAAATCACTGAGTTAGGGACTGTATGACAATTCCTATCCACAGCACTAAATGAAGGGAGAATTTCACTGCATACAGTCAGGTTTCTTATAAAAACAGTACACATTTTTTAATTAAAGTATATTGGAGATAGATTTCTTTTTCATTAAAGAAAGTAAAAATGGGATTTTATTTCTTTGCCTTTCTTTGCCCTTTAAGGGGTCTAATAATCATTTTGTGTAAAAGGAATCTTGCAGGGAAAATGGTGCAAAAAGCTGTGTAAAATAAATGTGGACTTGACACAGTGTTTCTACCCTGCTGCAGACCTCACATAATCCATTAAAGTCAAGGGGGAAAATTCAAGGTATGTGGTCGAAGGAAAACCAATACAAAAAATTATGGGGATGTGCGTTGAACTTTGTCTCCATGTTTTTACACAGCATAATAAATAAACCCATAAGCATTGAACTGCCACTGTTAAGTTAAGGATAATGTTTTTAGTAACTCTAAATTTTATATTAGTAACTCCTACATTCAAAACATATATCTGCAGTAAAGCAAGGCCAAGTACAATAAACACTGCATTAAAATGAGAGGTGTATTCAGTGGTGTAACTACCAGGAGAGCAGGGGGTGCAATTGCACCAGGGCCCGCTCCCTATTGGGGCCCGCCGGAGAGGCTAGGAGAACTGCAATGTGCAATTCATAGGGGGAGAGACCGATATGGGGTCCCGGGTGCCAATCCTGCACCAGGGCCCACCAGTGAGTAGTTACGCCACTGGGTGTATTTTGTTAAAAATGACATTGAAACAGGACACCTTTCCAGAAAGAAAGGTCAACCCTTTACAGACTTTGCTTTGTATTACTACTGTCACTCTGCATAACATTTTAGGCTAGGGACAGATAGGGAGATTCGGGGAGATTCTGTCGCCTGGCGTTTAATAGCAGGCAACAATCTCCCCGAACTTCCTTCTCCCTGTCCGTCGCTAGTTGAAATGACAAAGCGCCAGCGCTGTGCACACACGGCGCGGCGATTTCCGGAATCGCCCAAAGTTACTTTGTGAGGAAACTTCGGGCGATTCCGGAAATTGCCGCGCCGCGTGTGCACAGCGCTGGCGCTTTGTCATTTCAACTAGCGACGGACAGGGAGAAGGACGTTCAGGGAGATTGTCGCCTGCTATTAAACGCCAAGCGACAGAATCTCCCCGAATCTCCATGTCTGTCCCCAGCCTTACAGTAGGTGAAAACATTCGGATACTCTTAAGACAGTGAATTAAAAGCTCTGCTGTATACCAAAAACTTATTTTTTGTGTACTCTTGCAGATAATTGTTTGAGTAAGAAAACACATTATGCTCACTAAAACTATTGTCTACTTCCAAAAAAGGCAGCTATAATCTGTCTGACTGAATGAATCAAACCAGAGCAAAATTATAATGTAGATGTTTGCAGGTATTGGCACAGAAGAATGGAGTTCAAATGGTTCTCTTCATCAAAGTGATGCTTTCCATAAAGAATTTCTTAAAGAATGTTAGATCCAATACATAAAAGAAAGGACCCCTTTCTATTATTCCTAAGAATAAAGGGTTGTATGTACTCTATAATATTCATTAAGCAGCCAATAAGAAGAGCCCATGAATGCACATTACTGTATTTAAAGCAAAACATATTAATGCAGAGGGGTAATATATCTGTAAGGTAGGATATGGAACAAATATACAAAATTTACATTTAATCTTTAATGAGTCAGATATGCAAAATAATGTGGCACTCTTGGAAAAAATTACAAAGACATCAGGCATGTAAAAGTCATCTTTATTGTAGCTATATTATAAGCTCGGCCTCACATTTTTCTTGCCCTTTTTCTTAACGACCCTGGAGCTTTTACGCAAGACACAATTATTTACACATAAATTGACTAATTAAAAACAAAGCATAAAATCCAATCAAAATTAAAGGCATGTTCTGGCTTTGAGGTTTTTACTGTAAATTCCTGTGATCTCAGAGATAAAATAAATCGATATTTTTGCTGCTAATACTTGATAAAATGTGCCATTCTGGGATGTAGAACTGATGCTGATCTTGGTTTGTGTGCAAGTGACTGTATAATGACCACTTCTGACATGTATGATCTCTGGCATGATTGCTCAAAAACTGAGTTGAAATATTTTAGTACCACCACCTGACACAGTCACCTCTCTCATTATTACCATTTGACCAAGAGACCTATAACTGATAAATGTTTGCTTTAACATTACCACTAAAGGTTACATTACACAAGCACTGACTCTGATACAATGATGCAAGGGCACTAGCTAAACGTCCTTACTGTGTAATTCTGCAGTAGCTAATGTAACATGGCCCATATCAGTATACAGGTAACATAATATTTTTCCAGAAGTCATCGGGAATGGCCAGGCACTTTTTCTTGAAACTGTTTATGTTCATGGGTTTATATGTGAGATGCTGCTTTACTACTCTCCTTGTATCCCAATGTTTTACTATCTCTGGCTCATTTACCAGTACTGGACAAATAGTAAGCAATCAGTGAATACACTTTTTTAGCCAGCTGCAGTAAAATTAGGCAATGGGAAGGCATTTTCGGGAAATCTGTCATCCACAGTAGCACAGAATTACTTTGGGCAACCAGTCCTCCGCCTGTAACAGTGGCCCTTAAAGTAATATTTAATTGTGTTACATATGGTATCCCAGACCCAGAACAAACCCCAAGGTCCTGGCCTCGGCCCATGCTTCCATCTATAACCGTCACCTTTTATTCTGGAGGAGCCCTCCGCTACTCGCATGCCACCAGGTTTTAAAGTGAGAGGACCAGGGAGAGAGTTCTGGGCAGAAAAGGGAAACAAAGGTTAGCAGGAAAAATGGGGAACTAGGAGCGTGGTCGTGGAACACAGCTAGGTTAACACCAACTGGGCAGAGCAGTACCAAATCAGGAGACAATAGGGTAGTTGAGGTCAAAGGCCAGGTCAAACACACCAGTAACACAGTACAGAATCATGAACCATGAGAGTAGTCAAAAACAGGCAAGAGTCAGGACAGGCAGCAAACTAGGCAAGGTCAAGAACAGATAAATCACACCCAGTAACTATTGGAAATAGCCCTACATTGGGCAGTGAATTATTTAAATATTTGAATTTTGAGCCAATGATGATGATGTCAGATGCAGTGATTGCAGCAAAAACCCAAAAGCAGTTCAAGCATTTGAGCATCGGTGCTAAAAGAAGGAAGATATGGCTGGCGTATCATGAATTCATGAATTGAGGTCTAAAAGGGATACTGTCACGGGAAAACATGTTTTTTTTTTTTTTTTTAAAAATCAGTTAATAGTGCTGCTCCAGTAGACTTTTGCACTGAAATCCATTTCTCAAAAGAGCAAAAAGATTTTTTTTTACATTCAGTTTTGAAATCTGACATAGCGCTAGCCATTTTGTCAATTTCCCATCTGCCCCGGTCATGTGACTTGTGCCAGCACTTTAGGAGGGAACTGCTTTCTGGCAGGCTGTTGTTTTTCCTTCTCAATGTAACTGAATAGTATGCAGTGGGACATGGGTTTTTACTATTGAGTGTAGTTCTTAGATCTAACAGTCAGCTGTTATCTTGTGTTAGGGAGCTGTTATCTGGTTCTCATTGTTCTTTTGTTAGGCTGCTATGTGGGGAAAAGGGAGGGGGGGTGATATCACTCCAATTTGCAGTACAGCAGTAAAGAGTGATGGAAGTTTATCAGAGCACAAGTCACGTGACTTGGGGCAGATGGTAAATTGATGAATATGTCGAACCTCATGTCAGATTTCAAAATTAAATCTAAAAAAATCTGTTTGCCCTTTTTGAGAAAAGGATTTCAATGCAGAATTCTTCTGGAACAGCACTATTGACTGATGCATTTTGAAAAATGCCCTGGGTTCTCTTGTTTGTGTGCTTACTCACAATACAGTATACATTTGAATTGGAGTCAAAAGAGTATGATAATAAACTAACTGAGTTGTTGTTTCTTTGAAGAATGAGTTTGTTGAGTTGCTTAAAAGCATACCATTGTAACAGCTTATTATGGTGTTGAATCCAGCAAATTAGTTAATTTATTCTTTTGCATTTAATTGGCACAAGAACAAATGATAATTTATTCATAGTTTTAATAGCAGCTCAAATTGTGGATATCTTGCTCCCATGAATATCCAAAGGAGTTTTTTTCCTGGGCTAAAAAGAGCTTGTTTCCAGGCAAGGTAGAAATCTGCTATGTACAGTCAGAACCCATCCCTCTCTCTCTTTCACTTATATTGAGCTGCTGAAAAAACACCAAGATGCATAAATTAAAAGGAAGATGCAGGTCAATTTATTATCTGTTGAATTGTTTTTCTTTCCACAAATCACAAATAGTTAATTGTTTCCTATATTTATAAAAAGCCTAGAGAGATTTATTAAGTGTAAAAACCATGAAAGCCTTTAATTCCAAAAGTTGCCAAGTAAAAGTTGTTGAGGTGCTGTACAATTCAGTGGGAGCTGTGCTCATCCTATTGGATAATTTTTAAACCAAATCAGACTTTTATAGGGTTTGGGATTTTTTTTTTTCACAACAAATTGGCTGAAAAAATTTAGCGGTTTCTGACGTATTACTATTTTTTTCAGATCATTCAACTCATACTTCATTCAACTTCATACTTTTTATAATTAAATTCAATGACTATTGTGGCTTTAAAGTTTGTGAGCTTAGTCATGGTTTCAAAAACCTCTGCAGAAAACTGTTTCTAGGGGATTTTGAGTGTGTTACTAGTCACATATGACATCATGGCTCACCTGAGAGCCCTCCCCAGAGCTGTGGGGCCTGCTTCCTCTGAAGTTATGCCCCTGCATTTAGGTATAATTAAATCCATTGCATTAGTTATGCCAGAAGCCAAGAGCTTAATTTTAACTCACACAAAGGGCAATGCATGAGTTTTGTTTGGCAGGGTACATCAGTTACAGTTATGCCTATGGAAACAGCGTGACTATTGCTTTTGAAAACTAAAAGCTAAAACTTAGTTTCCCATTGGCACACCAAGGTCTCACCAGTGATAATGTCAATCAGTCCCAGAATCTGTGAAAAGGCACTCTATCAAATCCTCAATAAAAGAAAGATACCAGCATTAGAAATTCCAAATGGGTACTAGCACCTGTTTTATATTTTGTTATATGTTATAAATTCCACAGCGAATGGATGTGCCACCGAAAAACAGTTATCATATAACAAGAGAGAGGCAGATGGGAAAAGAAGAGTGCGAAAACAGTGGACTGCATTTTCCAAATGCACAGATGCTACATGCATTTAATATATATTTATTCCCACCGAATAAAATATATGATAAAGTGTTCCTTTTTAAATATGTTTAACCCATACCCTAACAGTCAGTCCTGAGGTGCACTCTTTCAACTCATCTGCCCAGCGACTTATTTACCATATAGACATTTAACGGCTTATGCCTATGGCAGCAGTTTTAGGAGGGCAGTACACAGGGCTCAGGTGCCTTTATGGTAAATAAATATTTGTGAGGAAAGATGTTCTGGATAATTGTAATTGTTTTGCCCTTTTTTTGCACTTTGCGTTTAAAAAATGATACCTAGAGATGTTCTGCCTGCACACTGCCAGTCCTCTTCAATCTGCCAAAAAAAGGTTTTAAGGCTGCAGCTGGTGACCCAGTCTAATATTGGACAAATGTTTAATGTATGTACTAATTTACTGTACAAAGATACAGAATATGTTGGAATATAACTACCTACTGGCAATTGATGGTACAAGTATGGAACCAGTTATCCAGAATGCTTGGACCTTGGCTTTTCCCATACTTTAAATGTGATAAAAATAATTCAAACATTAAATAAACCCAAGAAAATTTGGATTATTAAGTAGAGCCTATGAGAGATGGTCTTCCTATCATTTAAAGCTTTCTGGATAACGTTTTCTGGATTACAGATCTTATACCTGTATAAATTGTGAGTTTGATATTACTTGCTATTTAGACTCTTTAGGCTCTACGGGCCAGGGACATCCTTCCTTCTGTCTCCTTGACAGTAAGCACTTAATATGTTTTGTAACTATACTAACATACTAATTGTCAGAGACTTCACGGTGAGTCTGAAAGTAATAGCCTCCCCCACGCTTTCCACTGAGCTGCGTCCTGGAGATGAGACAGAGCGATCCCATGTAAGGAATAGCAGGAGTGCCAGGTGAGCCCACAGGAGAATAACAGTCTATGGAATAAGGACTCGGCATTTGAGATGCAGATGAAGAGATGAAGTCAGGAGCAAGAAGCTAGTCAGGAATCAGATGCTAATTTCAGGGATGATCAAGAAGAGTAGTCAGGAAAAAGCCAAGTTGTAATCGAAAATTCAATCAAACGCCAATCCAGGGATAATTAAGAAAATTGTAATCAGACAGTTTCACATAACTCAGAAGTACGCTCAGTGTCCGTAAAGACGATCACCTCGCATTGAGCCTAGGCCTGGCGTCTCTTTTACCTGCATGCGTCAGAATGTGCGCACCCATCAGAATATGTGCACATGTCAAAACGTGCGCTAGAGCGTGTGCGTGCGTCGAAGTCGATAAGCCGGCTTGAACATGAGATGGCGCTGGATCATGCTGGACTTTTGGTTTATTGATGTATTTCCATACTTTTCCACATTTTAGGGATGCACCAAATCCATCATTTTAGTTGTGCCAGAATACAAAATCCTCCACAAAGGATCTGGCTGAATATGAAATTGAATGTGAACTATAATTAGCATATTGAAATTCAAGAATAAAAATTTGGAAAAAGAATTCTGTGAACCAAATCTTCATTTCGGATTTCAGGTTCAGCTTAATTCTGAATTTGGTATATCCCTACCTTATTTTCATAGTGAACAGCATAAAACAAGGTTGCTGGATATTGTATAAAACAACTCATATGTAAAACCCTGCTTCATGTAAATAAACCATTTTCATAATAATATACTTTTTCAGGAGCATGTGTCATTGGGTCATTCTAAATAGAAAATTGCCATTTTAAAAAATAAGGACAGCCTCCTGGGATCGTATGATTCAACGGTGCACACAAACATACCAAACATATTAACCAATTAGCCAATTAACAGACAGAGTTGTGTCTTTTGCTTCCACACTTCTTCCTGTTACAGTTGAAATATTTCTGGTCAGGTGATCTTTGAGGCAGCACACAGACCATCACGAAATGGTGATTCAAGGCAATAGATGTAAAAGGGAAATATTTACTTAAATATATATTCCAGTTTGGTAAGATTCTTTAATATGTCACTTAATTTGATATAAACTATCTGTTGCTCAAGTATTCATTTTGGGGGTATAGTTTTCCTTTAACATATTTGCCTACTCTGACCCAAATAAGTAAATATAAATTTCTTTATTTTCATGTTCTTCCTTAGTTTGAAAGATTTACACAACAGACTGGAAAACAACCTAGTTATTAGAGACTAGTTGGGACACAATTCTCTATGGAAGCCTCTCGTAAAATATCATTGCATGGCAGTATATAACCCACATGATTAATGGGAATGATCTCAGTTTAGACCCTAGACCTGCTGCCACAAAGCTATAATAATAGAGAATCACTTCTAAAAATGATATAGCATAGAGCAAGGGTTGACCTGCCATTTGGCAAAAAGCCCAGAAGCTGGTAAGAATATTAAAGAGGTTCAATGCAATGACAAAGTGCTGGGTTTTAACGTGCACCTGATTGTATGTGGATTATTATAGTTACAGTATTCTGCATCTAAAATTAGATCAAGATCACCAACTATTAGTTTGGTTGCTTATCCTTAGAGATAATCCTATACCAGATCAAAATATTCCCTGAGAGAGATACTACATTTATTTCTGTTGTATTTCTATTCAGTTGTATAAAGACTGATGATCAATACTCTCTACGGTAATAAACATGAGCAAAATTGATGATAAACCATACAAATAGACAATATAAAAAATAGACAAAAGCCTTGTAAATTATATCCTTATAAACAGTCAGTAATGATGTCATCAGTTACAAACAGTGAGTAGTGATGTAATGTTTCACTAAACTTGTGTATTATAATAAATAAAGTACCCCATGTTGCAAAATATGAGGATATTAGAAGTTACAGAGGAGTTCCCTGACCTATATAAAAACAGTTTTTTTTTTATATAGTCATGAAACTCCTCTGTAACTAATAAATACAAAGCTGCCACTTGAGGGTAAATTTTTGTTATAAATGATTAAAACTGTTTGACAATCCATAGTAGGTTGAACAATAAAATATTTAGATGTAATTATGTTATGTTTAAGTGTCCTGATTAGCTATTTCTCTCTTTATTTTTAAACTGCAGTCATCAGTTTCTGTAGTGTAGAGGAAGTGTTAGAGGGCTGTTTGGCAGATGTTACAAAGGGACGCATCACATTTTGCATGTTAGCCTGAATATTGCCTCTTTTGTTCTACAGGAAGAATATTGCAACAATGTCTGGGCTGACTCAAATTTATTTGGCACACAGATCTGTAAGAAATTGGATTAGGTTTCTATGAATTAATGCAGCCTCAAGGGAAAAGCAAATCCGAGGATTAATTTGCAAAGACGAGACATACTTAACACACAAGACTTTTAAAACAAATGAGTCTTCAATCATAGCACATATTGCATTCTATTCAGGCACTATGGAAGCAGAATTAATATAGTTTGCAGGACATTAATAATGATGTAATGTGATCAAGTTGTATACAGTGATTCTTATGCAAACGCTTCTCATTGAAAATATAAATTCTTTCTTGTGTGTAGTTTCACCTAGACGAATAACTGGTCGTGTATGAATAAATGGTATAAATAAGAAACAACAGAGTTTAAACAGCTGCCTGATAGATCTAAGAACAGCACTCAATAGTATTATTTATTATTAACATGTATTTCTATAGCTCCAACTTATTTCGTAGCGCTGTAAAACCCATGTCCCACTGTGTACTATTCAGTTACATTGAGAAGGAAAAACAATAGCCTGCCAGAAAGCAGTTCCCTCCGAAAGTGCTGGCACAAGTCACATTACCGGGGCAGCTGGGAAATTGACAAAATGGCTAGCCCCATGTCAGATTTCAAAACTGAATATAAAAAAAAATCTGTTAGCTCTTTTGAGAAATGGATTTCAGTGCAGAAGTCTACTGGAGCAGCACTATTAACTGATGCGTTTAAAAAGAAAAACATGTTTTCCCATGACAGTTTCCCTTCAATGTTTCACCAATCCTTTTTAAAGTGATCTTTCTTTCCTTCTTTCATTTCATTTTTTAGTCTAATGGAAGGTCTGACTATATAATTACGCCTCTGTTAATGGACTTTCTTTGCATTCATAAACATATTCTATCTGTGCTTGTGTTGCATGCAGATGTTCGTGTGACAATGTCTTGGGAGTTCAATTTGGTGGGTGGGAATATGGCACAAGGTAATTAACGTCATAGCCAGATTATAATGAACTGAAAATGACAATGATTATTCATAATTTTGAGGTTAGCAAGGCTTTAAATGCATAGTATAAAAGGGTTCTTCAAACAAAAGTCATAGGTATTCAAACAATGTTTTTATAAATTAGGGACAAGTCTTATAAGCAATACATCAATGGGGGTACAGCAAAATGGAAAGACATGGATAAGAGGAATAGCAGCCGGCAAAGCAGATGTGTGGCATAAGTGATGAAGCTGGAGTTGAGAGGAAAAAGTGTGTAAGAGCTACTGCTGTTCACTGGTACTAGTTGTAGGATCAGTGGAAACAAAAACACTAAAACACTTTATGACATTGCATACAAATGTTCAGAAGTTATTAATTTTGTTAACAGTGAACTGATCTGAATGTTTTTTTATGTGCCCTTTAACCTCTGAAAACACAATTATTAGTTAATGAAAACAGGCATGTTCGACAGAAATCAAAAATTAATTTGCAGATGTCAAATGCTAATTATACTTACAAGAAAATTACACTGATCCTCTTTTGAACATTTGAATGATGGCCCGTTTAGATTTAAAAGACTGAAAACTTGATTCACTTGTTTTGTCTGTGTCTTTTCATGGAGTTGTAAAGGGCTGGATTAATCCCTTGCATACTGTACACAAAGGAGGTTTCTATGCAGCATTGAGAATCACAGTGGCCTTCCATTCTGCCTAGGAGTTAGCTGAATTCAAAACCTTCCTTTCATACGTACAAATCCCCGTTTTCATCTTTTCTGCCTTCTCTTATTCTAGTTCACATTCAAATTCACATCACTTACACTGGAACCTGCTCGTTGTCTTTAGTGAGAAGCAGAATTCCTTTTCTTCACCTTGCTTCTTCAGCTACACGGCCCTTAAATGTTGTGCCATCACAGTCCATAATTTACATGCCTGATGCAATACATCGGTCCTATAGGTAATAAAACATAAACCTAGGCTTGATTAAAAGGAATATCCATCTAGTCAAATTGTAGAGATTTTATACATTGGGGGTTATTTACAGACACCCTGGCTGCAAGTGCAAAGGACAAAGTGGCAAGTGCAAGGGCTGCAAGCCCCTTTATATTCATTTTAAAAGTGCCAGCGGGAGTATAGATGCCTTGTACTTACAACTGCCATAGGGAAGGCAGCAATTAAAGGGATTTGCTGCAGCCTGCACCACCAGCACCCATTTAATTGTGCATTTGAATGATGTACAAATTAAGGAAAGGGGATCTCCCTAAATGGGGCCTGGATGTGCTGCCCCCTGCCAAAGTCCAGAACCGCTGAAGTCCCAAAAAGCCAAAGTCCCAAAGAGCCGAAGTCCTAAAGAGCCGGAGGCGCGAAAAGACCCGAAGTCCTGAAGAGTCGAAGTCCCAAAGATGCGAAAAGAGCCGAAGTCCCGAAGCCATGAAAGGAGCCAAAGTTGAAGTCCTGAAGCCATGAAAGGAGCTGAAGTCCTGAAGCTCAGAAAAGACCCGAAGTTACGAAAAGAACCGAAGTTGTAAAGTCAATAAAGGAGCCGAAGTTGAAGTCCTGAAACCACAAGTTCAGTAATACTGAACACCAATGAGTTTTTTTTATTTCATTTAAAGGCCCCTGCCACCAATGTGTTTTTAAAAAATATTCTCTGGGGTCCCAATGGTTCTTTTAAACTTGTAAAGAAGGGCCCTGGCTGCATAAAAAAAACTTTTATGGGGGTCATGGCTCCACGTAATAGGGCCCTCACCATCAATGGCTTTTTACAGGGGGGGTTATCATGTATGTGTGGTCTTTTAACTATGGAGTGGGTGGGATCCAGGGTGGGGCTTGAGGTGGGCGTGGGCCAGAAAAGGTTGTTGTATGGGCCCTGTGATTTCTAAGGGCAGCCCTGTCATGAATACAGCACTGAGGAACACAGACAGTGCTGTATTCGTGGGGGGGGGTAAATGTATGTCTCTGTGATTCGTTTTGGAGTGCATAGACCTGCAGCTATTTTTCTTTGTACAGAGCAAAGTGCAAAACCATGCTCAATTGCACCATTTCACAGAATTCTCTGATAACAATGTTCATCTCAGTGGACTTCACTGCCTAACTTACTGAGGATGCACTGGAAGAAATCAGGTTCTTGAGGTTATTTTATTATCCATTATTTATAGAACCAACATATTGTGCAACGTTTAAGGGTAGAAGCAGTAGGACATTTACTCCCCGCATTATATAGCTTCCAACTCAATTGAACAAACATCAGAAAATAACTTTGTAGTGGTCCCGCTGTAAATCACTGTTGGCAAAACATTTCAATTATGAAAATGTTTGATATTGCCTTTTCCTATATTTGCCAGAGCTTATGTGATTTAAATGTTTTGTGCAAAATACCTTTAATGCCAAAAGTTGATTTAGCAAGTCAAAGTTATACAACATGAGAGCAAGGTCAAAGGGTCAGTATTCATCTATGTCGCACGATGGGTCAAAGTAAACAGGATCCTTTGCTTGGCATGCTGCTAGGGGTGAAAGTGGGCAAATTACGTGTATTATTTACTTTTCAAATGAGATTAGTTTATGTTTTGGGCTGTCTCAATAAAATGTACCTTAAAATTTGTATTTTCCTGTCATAAGTAAATCTCTCTAATATTAGCAGTAATGGTGAACTCCCCTGAGAGGGGTAAGCACATCCATCTACTGTGCATCACAATTCAGTGAAAATATATTATACGTAAAAAACATATTTTTAGAGTTCTGATGTATTCCCTACATGTGAAGTAATGTCACTCATGGAAATCAATATTTCTTGATATAAGTGCAATACAGAGATTGTGTGTGTGTGAGACAAAGAAGCTACAAATCAACTGTATCCCTAAGACCATAAAATTAAACAAATGGACACATGCAGGAAACAGTTAGACATACCCCTAAGAAATTAAGAGATTGAATTAAATATAAAGATAAAATCCTCAAAAGATATTCTCTAATAGCTTCTGTTGCTGCTACTGACTGTGTGTAGCCAGAAGAGCCCTGAAGTACCCAGGTACCATGGGCACATCTGTTCGTTGATGTGGTCCGGCGATTCGACCACCTGTATTGCTCGAATTCGACCATGGGAATAGTGTGGGAATAAAAATCCTTCGAATTTGAATATCGAATTCGAAGGATTTTACCGCTATTCGACTGGTTGAACGATCGAATGAACGATAAAATCGTTCTTATCGAACGATTTTATCCATTCGAACAAATTATTTTATTCGATCTAAAATAATGAAAGCCAATTCGGTAGGTTGAAACTGGTGAACTAGGCAGTCAAATAAAAAATTAAAGGGGAAGTTATTCGACTGTCGAATATTCTAATATTCAAATAGATTTTTATTCAAATTATTCGTATCATTCGATTCGATCGAATTTTCAAAATTCACTGGTCGAAGTGGTCTTCAAAAACCTTAGAAAATTCGCATTCAAATCTTTTTGAAAATTCAATCGAATTTCGAATCATTCATGTGGATTTAGTAAATCTGCCCCTCAGTGTGGTACCCTGTGATACCCTGTGTACACACATCAGAATCCCCTTGACAAAGGCTATAGTGCCGAATCGTTGGGGTATTCTCACCATTGGCAAGTGTATCCGTCCCTTGTTGGTTTCTCTTTTTTGCCTTTATTCTACTTACTGGGTGGTATGTATTTATACTGTTGTATTTTAATTGTAATGATTCACCCTTAGGGGCACATTTACAAAATTTGTGTGAACAGATCGATTTGGCATCTTCGATGATTGAATACCAAATATTCAAATTATCGAATAGATCGAATGATCAAAGGATTTTAAATTTAAAATTTATTCAAATGCCTACTTCGCCAGATTGAACCTCCCGAATACCAATAGAGGTACTTAAATTAACTAGTGACTATTAAAGTACAGTCTAGGGTGTAAGCCAGTGATCACCAACCAGTAGCTAACGAGCAACATGTTGCTCTCCAACCCCTTGGATGTTGCTCCCAGTGGCCTCAAAGCAGGTGCTTGTTTTTGAATTACTGGCTTAGAGGCAAGTTTTGGTTGCATAAAAAACAGATGTCCTGCCAAACATTCTCTCCTGTAGGCTGCCAGTCCATATAGGGGTTACCAAAAAGCCAATCAGAGCTCTTACTTGACATGTACATGGACTTTTTCATGCTTGTGTTGCTCTCCAACACTTTTTTAAATTTAAATGTGGCTCACGAGCAAAAAGGTTGGGGACCCCTGGTGTAAGCTATGCAGATTTAGATAGAAAGAGTGGCATCAGTGGTGTAACTATAAAGGAAAGAGACCCTGTGATCATGGTGGGCCCGGAGTAGGCACTCTCTCTTACCTACTCCAGTGTGAACGGACAGGTAGGGCCAGGTGGGGGCTATTGTGTATTTCAAAACAATGCAGATTTTGTTTTGTGGGGGGGGGGGGGGGGCTGGCTTGTTGTTGTTACACCACTAAGCAGCACTTAGCTCCATCATAGGACTGACACTTGGAGGTAGTTTCCCAACATAATAGTGGCCTTACAGTATAGGGGCATCCGTTTGGAAAGAGACTCAGGCTAAACTTATTCCCAGAGGTTTCCACTGGAGTGGATTCTACCAACTAGCTGTATTTCATAAAAGTGTTTCTTTACCAGAAGTAAATAAGACCGCCAGAAATGGTTTACCATGACACGTTCTGGTGTCTTACCTGTTTTTGAAAATGTATGCATTTGCATAGATACTACCAGTAAACAGGAGATCAATCCCCTCTCTTTAATACAATTAATTTCTCACAATAGATTAAAATATTCACTTTTGCATCTCCTTTTATATTTCCATTATAAAAATGGAATCTGAATATTATAAAGGGAGTTAGTACATCTACTGTATATGTTGCATAATAAAAACCTTAAAACGAAGAATTTTTGTTACTTTAAGCCAAACATCCTGCAGCTCTTAAATGCATAATATTTAAATACTGATCAGTCCTTTGAAAAACATGAATCTGGTAATGAAATGCAAAAATAAACTGTTTTTCTAATAAGGGTTTTACAGCATCATGATTTTGAAGTTTAGAAGGGGCATACTTCTATGTGCCTCTAACACAATCCAAACTGCAGGCAATGAGTGATGGAAACCATAACATCTGGGAAACATTCATCAAGCAGAGGTCCAATCCTTGAAAGAGTGTATGGAGAAATGCTTTCATTAAACTCTTCCCTCAAGCTCCCACATCCCAGATTACAGTGGGTGTAATCATTTTTGCTTCCAGGGTTTTGGAGAATTGGAAGTGTAGTACTTCAATATAAATTAGAGCGTGAGGAGAAGACTATGGGGTCAGCTCATTCCCTTTGATATACTATTCACTTAAAAAAAAAAAAAAGCAAATATGATTTGTTCCGGTCTCTAAGATTTTCTGAGCCTCCCTACTCCATATCGATCTTGAAGGAGAAACAAGAAAGAAGCAGTTCTTCACACAGCCCAGTATGTGTGTATCTATACTATATATATATATATATATATATATATATATATAAGAAAAAAAAATAGCTGCACTCACTTTTTGGAAAAAAGCCTGGGTGTAGCAGTTCTCTATCCATACCTCCCAACATTTTGGAAATAAAAAGAGGGACAAAAATATTTGTCCACGCCCATTTTTGTAGCAACACCTCTAATTACCATGTTCATTTTACAAAAATTTGGCAGGATATGAAAGTTTGAACATATTTCTGTTTTTTATTACAGTTTTGCTAAGTAAGGTGAATTGCCCGTTACGCTGTGAGTCTAACTTCTTCCAAGAGACCTCTAAATTGCTTCAATTACTTATTTGCTTATCTCAAAATTGTTACAAGTATCTTATCTGCACCTCCTGGCTGTTCTGGGTTCTCTGCCAAAAGCCAATTAAGGTAGGAATTTTTCTTTTTTTTTTAGCTGTTCATTGCAGAGAAAATGGGACTTTCCAGTACAAATGCAGGACTGCGGGTTGAGCTGTTAAAATCAAGACTGTCACACTGAAAACTGGACAGTTGGGAGGTATGTTCTATGCTTTTTCTTGAAGGATATATACACTTTTAGATGTCATGTTTCTTTTTTTTTATAAACTAATAATGATTCACCAAGACTTGCCCCAAGTTATCTAGTAGTAAATTAAGCCAATTACACAGCCAACAATACACCAAACATTTATAACAAAGGGCAGTGGTGTAACTATAGAAGAAGAAAACCCAATTGTCACATGGGGGCCAGGACCACGGGGAAGGCTTTCTTGTCAGCATTAAAATCAAAGATTTTTTGGTGGGGAGGCCCAGCACATTCTTGTTATTCCACTGACAAAGGGTCTAAAGTCCACAATGTTAATGTTTAAAAAACAGTGACAGAAACAACACCGTACAATTTTAATAATATACAGTAATATATATTAATATATACTAATATTGTATCTAGTAGAATTTAAGGTGTCGTTCACCTTTTAGTATGTTATAGAGTGGTCCATTCTGAGCAACTTATCAATTGGTTGTCATCTTTATTGTTTTTTTTTTAATTATTTGTCTTTTGACAATTATTTGTCGTTTGACTCTTTCAAATGGGGGTCACTGACCCCATCTAAAAACAAATGTTCTGTAAGGCTACAAGTGTAATGTTATTACTGCTTTTTATGACTTGTCTTTCTATTGAAGCCATCTCCTATTCATTTTTCAGTCTCTTATTCAAGTCACTGCATGGTTGCTAGGGTATTTAGCATCATAGAAACCCGATTGCTGAAAATGCAAACTGGAGAGCTGCTGGATAAGAATCTAAATAACTCAAAAACTACAAATAATAAAAAATGAAAACCAACTGCAAATTATCTCAGAATATCCCTCTCTACATTATACTAAAAGTTAATTTGAAGGTGAACAACTCCTTTCAGTCAAAGGCAATCTGCGCTGGGGTTTTTAAAGTAATTCAAATAATTCCTGGTTTTCGTCCAATAATCCGAAAAAGTTTTTTAGCGTCAAATCTCAAGTCAAGACAAGTGGAAAAAAAAATCTCAAGTCAAGTTTTTTTCCCGCACCAGATTTTTTAGAGTTCATTTATAGATTAAATATGGTAAAAATGTGCACAGTTTGGTCAAAGTGCTTTTAAAAAGATACTGTCATGGGGAAAAAAAAATCAAAATACATCAGCTAATAGTGCTGTTCCAGAAGTATTCTGCACTGAAAACCATTTCTCAAAAGAGCAAACAGATTTTTTTATATTTCATTTTGAAATCTGACATGGGGCTAGACAATTTCCCAGTTGCCCCAAGTCATGTGACTTGTGCTCTGATAAACTTCAATCACGCTTTACTATTGTAACCAGATATCATAACAGCTGCCTGGTAGATCTAAGAACAGCGCTCAATAGTAAAAACCCATGTCCCACTGCGTACTATTCAGTTACATTAAGAAGGAAAAACAACAGCCTGCCAGAAAGCAGTCCCCCCCCTAAAGTGCTGGCACAAGTCACATGACCAGGGGCAGCTGGGAAATGGACAAAATGTCTAGCCCCATGTCAGAATTCAAAACTGAATATAAAAAAATCTGTTTGCTCTTTTGAGAAATGGATTTCAGTGCAGATGTCTGCTGGAGCAGCACTATTAACTCATGTGTTTTGAAAAAAACGTGTTTTCCAATGACATTATTCCGTTAAGAAAATAGTGCCTTTTTTGGATTTTAGTAAATAAACCCTTCCTAAATGTTCCTCTTGTATGTGCAAGATAAACCTGCTTATCTTTGAGATTATTGTCACAGTCCTTGTTTGCATTTACTAAGAACACACAGGAATCCAGCAGTGGAGAAATGGAATAAAAGCTACCTGGAAGTTCAAGCCCTAAGTTTACACCCACACTTTTATTTGTTTTATGGAATATTATCTTGGCAATATCTTAGCATTCATTAATGACTGAAACAGCAGAGTGCAATGATCAATTTTGGATTCTATTTACCATGTTTTTAACCCACAATGCAACATTTTCTTACCATTTCAAAGTCATTGCGACCAAGCACAGAGCTGCATCTCCAGCAGCTGCATTTTAGGTTTAAGTTGCTTCTAAGATTTCCAGAGTAAACATTATTGGGCAACCCTTTTGAAATAAAAAATAACAAAATGGTATAAAGGTGATACCTTTATTGGCTAACTAATATAATCATAGCAAGCTTTCAGAACATTTTAGTTCCTTTTTCAAGCTGATTACAATGAAGCTGTGGTGTTCTCTGGTATATATACAACATTTAGCTCATAGATCAAATGACCATTGTGTCACTTCTACAGTGTGCATTGAAAAATGTGCATACAATTCACTGGGTGCAAGTCTAGGCAACTGTTGACACAACCCACTCTGGGAACCCTGGAGCTACTCCAAGATGGCAGTTGCTCCAGGGTTACCAAGCATCAATATTCAGCCTTTTCATTAGAGAACCAAGATGGATGCAATTTGCGTCCCTATGGAAGCAATTGCGTCAACATGCCCACTGCATTGCCTTAATTTCAGAGCTCCCATAGTTGTGGGTGTGTTTAAAGGTGACCCATTTTATTATTTTCCAACTGCTTTTCTATGATTACTTACTCAGCTGCATTCAGTTTAATGGCACCTGGAGTGTTTTGACAGCTGAAGTGCATTTAGGGAGAACTATGGCAGTCAAAACACTCTTAATCACCCTTCATCGCTTCCCATACAAATGCATGGGAAAGAGTCTGTCTACAGAAGACACTGGCAGTGAAGGAAAACACTGCTCAGAAATACAGAAGAATTCTTCTGAGCCATTTTTACTGTGGGTCATACAGCCTAGAAAACACCTGCCAAGGCCGGGCCGGTATTACATATTTACCGGTAATGTAGTTGCTGGTAATTTGTAGTACCCTTAACAAAAGCCCTTGGCCCTTCGCTGGAAAAGTAACTTTTACTGTTGCGCAAGGTGCATCACTGCCCCTCTTGTTCCCGCCCCAACCACTAACTGGTATTTTTTTTTTTTTTAAAAGGTGGCAACCCTAGTTGTAACCTTTGGTCAGGCCCCCATTACTGCATAGCAAATTTACAAATATTTGGTGTATCGGTCATTCAGCCATTGTTCAAAATATATAGAGCAGCAAATAAATGTTTAATCCCAAATCTTAAAAAAACGGACCTTTTGGGTAAGGTGAGACGGGAAGATTCGCCTGTGACTAATCTCCCCAAACTGTTTCCCCATGCCTTCCAGCAGCTTAATCAATAATCGCCTGCGCCTATTCACATGCGGCACTGCATTTTCCCAAAATCGCTCGAAAAGGCGAAAGCCAGCACCGCGTGTGAATAGGAGCAGGCGATTATTCATTAATCAGTTGGAAGGCAGGGGGAAGCGGTTCAGGGAGATTTGTCGCCCCAAAAAAGAGGCGATTAGTCGCCAGGCAACAAATCTCCCTGAATCTTCCCATCTGGCCTTACCCTTAGGCTAGACTTTTGGAGTTTAGCAAATGTAGAAAGTTGAAATCAGTTGGCTGCAAAAGGATCAGAGAGCAGTTGGTAATCTAATCAACAGACAAACAGATGTTTCTCCTCTTTCGTCTTTTTTTAACCATCTAATATGAAATCTGAACCTTGAATGTTTCACTAATCCTGGGGTTTGAAAAACTGTTGCATTTGAGAAGCTATTAACTCTTTGCCAAAGAAACCATTCAACAGAGATCAGTCCACATAAAAACAAACCATTTTTATACACCTATATATATATATATATATATATACATATGTATATATAAAACATTTATAGAAATCAGTGAAACATTAATGGATAAAACTTCATGAAAAGTAACAAGCTTTTATCCTTCCAGTTTTCATTCTTGAATGATTTTTTTCAGTAGAAAAGTATTATAAACATCCCATCTGTACCAGTTATCTTTCTACATGACATGCTTATATAGCTGCAGATTTGCATTCTTTATAGGCAGATGGAATGAGTTTCTATGAATTATCTGGTTGTGGATGATGCTTTTTGAGACCTTTACTTTACAATAAGAACCATGGCGATTAACCCCAAAATAAGCATTTCTTTATAATATAATTCTAAGCAACTTTTCAATACACACTTATTAAAAAATTTCAGTGCTTTTTAAAAAACTATTGCTATAAAAAGCAGCATTTACTTAATCCCTAGTTATTTTTTATACAATGTTGCATAGTTCCCAAGCAAACACAGGTCTGTTAATCAGCTGCTTGTCATACATTGTATCCACAGTCTAGCTATCATGGGAGAGAATAGAAAGAGACAAATAAGCACTGCTTTCAATAGCAATACACATAACTTAACAACCATATAAAATTAATACTGAATTGCAAAGTTGCTTAGAATTCTGTTTTCTTTCATTAGGCAAAAATTATTTTTGGGTTGACACTCCCTATGTATTATATATTTAATGAATTTATACCTCAATACCCTTACCATTCCTACTAATGGTCACAATAAGGATGGACCCATTCAGATGAACCTCATTACAGAAGTTCTGGCAGTATCCTCCTGTCACACTCTAGGGCTCCCAAATTAAAAAATATTGATGATTGTTGACTGTGAAAATACAGCTACTAAGGGTATCATTCTAACAAGTATTAAAGCTTTCTATGCACCCAGTAACCCAACATTTGACCATTAAAAGTGTTGTGATGTTTGAAGGAATATAGCAGGAAGGATTGCTCTGAGGGGGTCAAATGGGATCTCTTTTATTTATCATTTAGCATAACCAGTTTGTAAAGGATAAACAAAATCTTAGCAAACTTTATTCAGCTGCAAACTATTTATGACACCTGCTAGTAAGATTCAAAATGATTTTTTCAATGGGCCACTAGATTTTTGGTGAAAGATAAAAACACGGATATGCTATTCAAATACTTTTTGTCATGACTACTGCCTTAAGCTGGCCATAGATGCAAAAATCCGATCGTATGAATGCTCGATTCATACAATTTTCGGACTGCGTGTAGAGAGTCCCGACATTTGTCGTGCCATGCCGATCGGTCGTTCAGTTGATCGTACAGGTTAGAAGATTTCTGTCGGCTGCCAATCATATCTCTATCTCATATCTTTGTTGGACATAAACTTTGGTATGATTGCTGTCAGGGGCTGAACATCGGCTTAGCTGTTCTTTTACTGCTTTATTTGATCTGAAGTTTAGTGGCAGGTCGGATCCGATCGGTCGATGATTCGAACGACTGGATCTTTGTGTCTATGGCCAACTTTAGGCTTGTGACACACGGCCAGATTCAGGGAGATTTAGTTGCCTTGTGACTCTCCTATTCTTCTGGGCGACAATCTCCCCGAACTGTCTTCCCCTCTTCTACAATGAAAAGTCGCCAGCTGTAAAGCACACACAGTGCCTCGTTTTCCGGAGTCGACCGAAGTTTCCTCGTGAAGCAGCTTCAGAAAACGAGGCACCGTGTGTGCTTTAGCGCAGTTGAGTTTTCATTGTAGCAGACGGGAAGGCAGTTTGGGGAGATTATGGCCCAGAAGCAGACGCAATTAATCGACTAAATTAGGTGACTAAATCTCCCTGAATCTGCCTGTGTCACAAGCCTTAAAAACATGTGTTTGTTTTTTCAGTGCAGACATTCATAAAATGTGTTTGCCAAGTGAGAAAATTTATATTTTTTGGTCCCTTTGTTCATTAAAATTAATATGAATCATCTTCTGGTAACACCCCCCTTTATGGTTACCAACAGTTGACCCAATTGTTTCATGTGTTAGAGAAAAAGCACCATGGTGAGAAAAGGTTGCAACATGTAAAAACTTTTTTTTTTTTTTTAACAGATTTTCTTTATTGCATTTTAAACATCCGATTACATAGAAA
>CM044434.1:98507364-98597263 GCA_024363595.1 Xenopus borealis | reverse complement strand
CTTAATTCCCACCGCAGCCCAATTGGCCGCATCGGGCAAGTGCCTTAATTGCGGCAAAGTGTCATTTCCCCACAGGGGGGACCACCTGGACCACTGATCTTTCTTGCGGCAGGGAGACACCACCACTCTCTGAAAGACTGTACATACCGTCTTCATACCTGGTGTAAGGGCATATATCGAAGCTATTCCCCTATGTAACTGATTAGCCAGATGTAAAAACTTTAAAAGGTACAGGAAGAGATATTAAGATCACTGGGTTAAAAGTTTTTATTGCATCTCTCAGTTACCCTTTTGCAACCATGAATAATTTTATATCGACACTGATCAATGGTTCGGCTGCTGTCTACATACTACTAGGGACCTCTAGTGGAAAATTAAACACTTGTTGAGAAGAAAGATTTTAACCATAATTTGTGTAGATTGCTGTATGTTGTGAAATACTGCCCCCTATCAACAGGTGAGATAGAAGCGTTAGCAATGTAATAAAATAATTTGCATATTTGTCATAGACCAGTGATAATTTTACAAAATCAATTACAAGGATATGGATTGCTACTAGCATGACATTCATGAGTTTACTTACAAAAGAAATGTACAGTTTTAGATTTGTTAGGCTTTCCTCGAGTTGGCACAAAATCACTCTCTGGGTTGCATCTTTTGCAATACCCCATATTCCACCTAGAGGTCAATAATCCTGATTACACTATTGATTTACAGTATATGCAGCAACTGATTACCCTTTACACTATATATATATATATATATATATATATATATATATATATATATATATACTACTCCAATATTTTAGATAGGAAAAGAGGTCATCCTTGTTGTTAGTTGTAAGTAACCCCTTTTGCCTGTAAGAATGAGAGAGCATTTTGAAGAAGGGGTACATTACATTGTTTATGATTATGGAGACTTCTGAGGACAACGACTGATAAAAGAGGAATGATAATGCCGTTTTGGAGAGTCCAGCAAAGTTTGAAGGGACCTCTAATGATCTAATTTGTTTTCTTTTAGATAAGAAAGACTAAGATAGATGGAGAATACATTATAGCATGATTAAAATGAATGCGATGTCATAGTCCAAAACATTTTTAAAATTTCCGTAGTAGGTCGTTGCAGATGCAAACAGAGTTCAAGGTTAAATTAGTAAAGAACCACTAAACGTTACAATTGTCTTAGTAAACTGCACATTCTGCAGTACAGAGCAACAACATTGCTGTCTTAGTGTTATGGTACTTCTCTGTATAGGCTATGGAAAAACAACTTGTTACTGCTAATGCAATGCAATGACTGTTTGATTACTTGACATAACCCCTAAACTGCTAGATTGTGATTTTCTTACTATGGATTGCAACATACTAGGAGTTAATAATGAGGATTGGACAGCCTGAGGTAAGCAAGATTACCTGTCTAGGTCAACAAATCTCTGGTGGGTCAATCAGATTTGAACATGGGCCACTGGCCAGTGATCAGATCAGCATCTAAATCAGTGAAATACCATTGGCCATAGATATACAGCTCAGTGTGGTCTGTGACTGACAGGATTCTCTTATTATGCAGCTCTTCTCCTCATATTCTATAAAAAAAATGAAAACCAATTGCAAATTGACTCAGAATATCACCCACTACATCCTACTAGGGGGCAGATTTACTAAATTCATGTGAAGGATTTGACTATTCGCGCGAATAGTCGAGAATAGTCTCAATTAGATTGTGCGACTATTCGAATATGCAAATTAAGTATTTTTGACCGTCAAATGTAGAATATTCGGGCGCATCGAATAGATCGAATAAATATATATTCGAGTGCTCGACTATTCGCCAGTCAAAGAACTTGCCCTTTAATTTTTATTCGACTGCCTACTTCGCCAGATTGAACCTACCGAATTGCAATAAAAGCCTATGGGAAAAGTCTTTTGCCAAATTTCATTCGTACAATCGAACGCTTCGAATGTTCGATTTGTACGATTTTGGGAATATTCAAGCATTTTTCCAGGGACTATTCGATCGTACGATTCTGGCAAATAGTCAAATATGCTCTCAAAACTGGCGAATATTCCTTTTGATTTTGGTGAATATTTATTATTTATTTATTATTATTATTTGCCAGTCGAATTTGAGGGCTAATAGCCCTCGACAATTCGACCCTTAGTAAATCTACCCCTAAATGTTAACTCAAAGGTGAACAACCCATTTGAGGGTTCCAGCTGTGAAAGGACAGATTTAAAAATTAAAATAAATAAAATTAAATAAAAATCACACAAAGAGACCTTTTTATACATCCACATAGCTACAATCCAATTTTTTGGGTCAGTTACAACATACAGGTACCTTCAAAAAACTGGAATTGACATCAGCATAAAGCTGAAAATGATGTTATCTAAGGTCAGTAAAGTCTTGCCATCGATGACCAGCTGATCCTTCAGCCCATATTCCTATTGCTATGCCTACCCACAACCCATACAATACCCGCAGCAGGAATTAAGCTAATGTATAAAGGTGTAATTTATAAAGGTAGTTGAATAAAACAATGCTAAAATAGTAAGTGTAACAAGGATATCTACACCTAGAATGCGTGCTTTGGCTAGTTAGATGGATATGGAGAACCACAAATGCAGGAACCAAGATAATGAAAATAGACTTACCCTTCATTGGAGTTATAAATAATTTAGATTTAGAAAGCTCTAAAGGAATACAGTCCCCCATGTAATAAACCACTAGATTTTTTAATGATGTAGATTTTTTTCACAATCTGTGGTTTCATTGTTACTAAATTTGTAATGGAAAGCTTGACTTGAATGTTCCAGTGCATGCTGGGTATGCACTCTCTATGAATAACTAGCTCTGGTTATTGAATCTTAAATAAGTGTGATATATGCTGGGATGAAAGAGCAGATTGCACACATTTTTCCAAGAAGCAATTTATAGAAAGGAGCAGGTGTCCCTGCCATGGAGAGAATATAGTATATCATGTTCTTGGTTCTGCTTCTGTAAGAAGGAGTCTTAACACTTTTTTCTTCTTTCATACAGGAAAAATGTTTAGCCCCCTCTAACTCTTCAACTGAATGTTCTTCCCTTCTGCAGGTTCTAAATTATCTCAAGATAACATACAGTGGCGTAACTAGATATTACTGGGCCTCACAGCTAATTATTTTTCAGGCCCCCAAAATGTCTAGAGGTAGACCTGTTTTCAAATATTTATTGATGAATGTATTCAGCACTGGCCATGTGCAATTGGTATCAATATCCTGGTTACCCTCAGCAGCTAGAAAAAAAAAAAGAAAGAAAATAATATAAACTACAGGGCGTTACTGGGTTATCAGTCATATAAAAAAACATATTAAATAGACCTAAAGAGATATTGACACCATAAATCAAATTTTTTTTTTACATCTGTCATAATAATGCCTTTGAAAGCTGCTTATGACTTTTCCATAAAGTATTTGCACAATGCTTTTACAGGAGTCTGTTAGTATAAAAAACGCTAACGCTAAGGTTGGCAAAACAGTCAGGTTTAGGAACTTCAACTAACGATTACTCTCAGCAAAAAACATGGCCTATAGGTAACTTTTAATTTATACTCTTTTTGGAAGTAGTTTTTTAGTGTCAGTACAGGTATAGAATCTAGATTCAGAATGCTTGAGATTTAGGGTTTTCTGGATAAGGGATCTTTTTTTTTTTTTAATGTGGATCACTATAACTTAAAGGGGTTGTTCACCTTTGAGTTAACCTTTACTATGATGTAGAGAGTGATATTCTAAGACACTTTGCAGCTAGTTTTCATTTTTCATTATTTGTGTTTTCTGAGTTATTTAGATTTTTATTCAGCAGCTCTTCAGTTTGCAATCTCAACAATCTGGTTGCTAGGGTCCAAATTACTAAAATGGTGAATTTTGAGTTTTGTTTACTTAGCTAAATTAGGATCAAGTACAAAGCACTGTTTATTATTACAGAAATATTTTTTTTTACATTGTAATTATTTGTTTAAAAGGAGTCAATGGGTGAAGGATTTTGGATCTTACTGAATAGGAGATCACATACTATCACTAAAAACGTTATTTTACAAAATCTGAAAACAAAATCTTCAGATTATTGCACAAAACCCAGTGCAGATCAGGATATTTACGGGATGTCTCCCACTGACTTATATACAACCTTGGTAGGTCTGAGATGCCAGATTTTCGGATTCAGAGTTTTTCCGTCCTCAGGGTATAATAAATCCTGAAAAATTTTAGTTTAATTTTCAATAAAGATTAAGATTTTATTGTCAAAAAAACTCAAATTTTATCAAGCTTTTGAAAATGTTTCAAATTTTTATTACATAATCCCCTTAGTAATGAATGGCAGGTTTGCTGAAGCTTGGATTTCTTTTTCTTTCTAGAATGTCATGTGCTTGTTGCGAAAAAACAATGGCAGACTGTCTTCAGAGAAAGAAATCAAAGCAATATTCAGTGATGAAAATTTAGCAGGGTTCCAGACCAATGGCATTGGATACTGTTTTTTATATAAGCTGAACATAAAGGACTTAAATTAATACTTAAATCTGTGGGGGCCACAATCTCCCTTGTTACTACTATATATTTTTGCATCACAATTGCCTCTTTCTCCAGGCAAATTATGCAGCAAATGCACTGCTAATTAGCTCTAAGTCAGCTGTGCAATCGTTAGGTGTGCTGCATATGATACTTGTATTTATTAGCCAATCCTGTTTTTTAGTACGATCAGGGAATCAGGGATCTTCTACCCACAACCTGACAACTTTGCAGGTATTCCGTGGGTACCCAACCTGGTGCAGGACTCTTTTAGGAAGTACAGGTAGAAGCGGTATGAGCCTTGCACCCTTCCCGCCATTGCCCCTAAGCACTTGCTTCTTTTGCCTACCCCTAGTTCTGGCCTTTACATCCACTTTGTTTAAGACAGCAATTTGTGCTTTCTTAATATTTACTATTTACTTTAACAATTTATGCCAGGTGTGAAGTAGCAGGGGACAGATTTTGGACAGAAAAAAGGAAAGTTTTCTGGCCCTGTAAGTCAGTTGGATTGCATTAAAATGGTTACTGCATAACCACTGTTCAAATCTACCCATTCTTTCCTAGCAGAAAAATGCTGTGTGCCTTTGTTTTATCAACGTCTGCTCCTCTGCTCAGCAGAACCAGGAAGCTGTATATCAGAAAGTGCTAAAGTGAAAGTGGTTTCATTATCTAGTTTAGTGCAAAAATATAACAAAAAATATATATTATTTTTATGAATATAGGCAAAATGGGTGTTTAACATAAGTCTCTGGCTTAACATCAATGGACCTGTACCCCTAAGTGGAATAGTCTACACTACAGTAGGAGGAGGGCACACTAATAGAGGAGCAGATGCACCTTGACCCATACACCTGTCAGGAGACAATAAATGTGCATGCTCTTGTCAGTAAATGAATAGAAGCTAAATAAATCCTTTACTTATTCTTCCATGATCCCACCATCCTAACTACACGTATATTACCAATGTATTGTTTTAGCAAAGGAGCGCCAATGAATATTCAGGGAATTAAATGATGACCAAAAAATACAGTTCAGGCAGTTTCTTTCATTTATCTGGGCCAACAAAACACCTAGAATACGCAATATTCTAGGTATTTTGTTGCTCACACTCACTGCATCTAAGGGGGGCTTGACCTCCCTTATTTGCAAAATTACTACCTGGCATCCCAGTTAGCCTACATACATAACTGGTTTAATCCTGATGATCACAATTGTCTAACATATCTACATGAAACAATTATAGGTTCCCTAGAAGCTATACGTAATGCCCCTTATATGAGGAGGGTGACAGCCCTCCATTACCAGAGGTAATTTCTATTAAAGTATGGGCAAAGCCACAAACTTTAATTGGCGCTCCCTATCATAAAAAGGAAAAACACCTCTGTGGAGAAACGCAAACCTACCGCATATGGTACAACTAACAGACTTTCATTATTTGCCACTCTTCGGAATTAGGCACTTAGATGATGTGCTCGTTGAGGGCTCCCTCCCGTCCCTGGAACAGCTAAAAACTAAACTTAACAGCCAGGATATGCAACTGTTCTGTTACTTCCAATTGAGACACGCATTCAATGCCCAATTCCAATCATATCAGATTACACCAATGCAGCTGACATGGGAAGTCAGATTATGGGACACTGACCCAGCGAAAATACTATCATAACTATATAACATAATCCAAAACTCGCAGCCTGCACCATTTGATAATGCCAAAAGGAAGTGGTTGACAATGCTCCCCTCATTAGAGGAAGAGCATTGGGAAAAGGTTATAGATAATTTATATGCCTTGCTAATCTCCTTAAGGGACAAAATGATCCAATTCCAGACCCACAAGATATACATTACACTCTAGAGAGGCTCAAGGTTATGGGTAGAACAGAAGGAGCGAAATGTGCAAAATATGGTACAGTTGAAGCAGGGTTCCTCCACCTAAAATGGAAATGTCCTAGAATAATATCATATTGGAAGGAGGTAACTCAATATAGTAACGAACACCTGTCTCTTCCGGGAGTCAGTACTCCTGAAATCTGTTTGTTGGGGGAAATAGACGAATTAGTGCCTTTACAAAGAACAAGAACACTATTACGCTCTTTAATGTTCTATGCAAAAAAGTTGGTAATTAAGAGATGGATGAGCCCCAACACTCCCATTCTTTAACAATGGATTGACTTAATAAATGCTACTCTGCCCCTAATTAAGTTGACCTATAATGCTAGAGGAACTCATCATTTACAATATCATTTATTATTGTCTTTGTTTGTTCAAAATGCAAAATAAAACCCTTTAAAAAAAAAAAAAAAAAAAAAACACATTCAGGCACATGAACTATAGCTGAAATGTCCCTTTGTATCACAAGAGGGAGCTCGGAGCACTGAGAATTGACGAACATTGTCTGGGCTTTTCTTTGGCTGAGGAAATCTAGATTCCAGCAGCCTATGGCAGCCTCCTCACTATGGCTGTGTGCTTCTTTCCTAGCAGAACAACTGCCCTTGCCTGCTTGCTCTAGGTGTTAGTATGCAGCCGGTTGCCCCTTCCCACAGCAATGTCATTGTCAATTCAGTGTCTTGGTCAGTAACCAACGAAGTGGAGGAGGAACTAGACAGTTCTTCCACAGAAGATGCACTGCCAGCCCTACTGGAGGATACCATCGGTATTTGGAAACAAAGCTACCCAGCATCTGCTTTCAAAGAGGACAGAGAGATGAAGTCCAGGCCTGTGTCAGACAGATCCAAGCAGATCTCTTCTCCCTCCAGAATGTTCTCATACAAGAGACAAAGTAATGTGGCCACAGAGAGCCCTTCTCCTCCTCCTCAAGCAGAAGTGGCCCGTCATCAGAAAATGGCCAGGGATTCCAGGCTCCTTGCCCACTACAGCAAATGGGGTTTCCTAGCCACAATGTCCACACAAGAGTCGGTAAGTGTATTTAGGAACTTGTGCATTTCAAGGGCTGGGGAAATACACATAGTATTTCAATTATTAAAGGCTTTGCATGCAGTTTTCCACTTGTGGCTGCTAGGAACTCTACAGCTACTATTCATCTCTAGGTAGGTTGGACATAATGTACGTATAATTGGTCTGACACCATCTTTTTCAAAACTGTATACCCATTCCCACCAATGGAGTCTATTCCATGAAAAGAATGTTCTGGGGACATCTGCCATCCAGCTGTTAGTTTGCAGAATGGGTAGGTACACCAATGAGGTGATTTCCATCTGAAACTGTGGGGCTGCACAAACTATTATTTTTTACCTCCACAACACACAGGCAATGCTAAGAGCTCTCATTAACTGTTGAATGTCCCACATATGCATAGCTATAACTCACATGCAAACAAATTCTTTAGATAAAAGCTTTAAATAAAGTTAACATTTAGGCATTTTGCCTTTTTATTATTGGTTTGTAGTGAATGACAATAGGGAGCATATTTATAAAGCTTTGTTAAAATGCAGTTTACGCTGCCACTTTTATAAAATTTGGTTTTAGCCAATTCATTTTTGAATGTATTATTTTTTACAAATGTGAATGAAAAACCAAGTGAGAAATGAGTAAAACATAACAGCTTTATAATCATGCCCCTTTTATGGGGTCTACTCGTCTAATGCAAAGTTTAACCACCACTAGCTTTTGCCTTAAGAGATTGTAATTATTTGGGGTTAAATGGCACTTAACGGCTTTGTTCCATTTTTGGTGCTCAGAAACATGAACTACGAGTCGCTCAAGTGTTTTGCTGTTTTGCTATAAGTGTATGTTTACCGTAAATCCATCTCAGTATGTGTTCTGAAGTATGTATACAGTATAGTCCAAAAACTGAAAAAGAACAAATTGAGGAAGCAGTTGTAATGGCTCTTACACAAGAGTGCTCCCCTGCAGGAAGAAATGCAGCCCTATATTTTCCTTGTCTCTGCAGAGAGCAGGTGGAACCCACCCTCGTGCATGCTAATGTGTTCTACCGGCATTTGGCACTTGCCTGCGCTCTAGTGAGTACAAACTAATAGAACAGACTCATAGGGACAGATTTACCAAATTCACATGAATGATTCGAAATTCAATCGAATTTTCGAATATTTTTGAAGGCCACTTCGACCATCGAATTTTGAAAATCCGATCGAATGGAATGATTCAAATAATTTGAATAAAATTCTATTCGAATATTCGTCACTTGAATTACTTGCCCTTTAAATTTTTATTCGACTGCTTAGTTCGCCAGATTAAACCTACCAAATTGCTATTAAACTCTATGGGAAACTTGTATAGGGTTTTTTTGAGATTTTTAGATCGAATAAAAAAAAATTCGATCGAATGGTTAAAATCGTTCGATCAAATTTTTTTATTTGATCGTTCGAATTGCGATAGAAACCTTCAAATTCGATATTCGAAAGTTTCAAATTCGACCACAATTCGATTGGTCGAATTCGAGGGTAATTTCACCCTCAAATTCGACCAATAGTAAATTTGCCCCTTATTCTAATCTAATAAAATAGTATATTTTCCTATATTCTTCTTTGGTGGAACATATAAAAGATCCACTTCAGGGAAACACAGGTAAAAACACTTGTGTTTAAAGGGGTTGTTCACCTTTGAGGTAACTTTTAGTATAATGCAGAGAGTGATATTCTGAGACAATCTGCAATTGGTTTTCATTTTTTATTGTTTGTAGTTTTATAGTTATTTAGCTTTTTATTCAGCAGCTCTCTATTTTGCAGTGTCAGTAATTTAGTTTCTAGGGTACAAATTACCCTAGCAACCCTGCATTGATTTGAATAAGAGACTTGAATATGAATAGGAGATGGACTGAATAGAAAGATAAGTAATAAAAAGTGGCAATAACAATACATTTGTAGCCTTACAGAGCATTTGTTTTTAGATGGTGTCAGTGACCCCCATTTGAAAGCTGCAAAGAAACAGAAGAAAATTGCAAATCATTAAAAAACTATGAAAAATAAATAATGAAGACCAATTGAAAAGTTTCTTAGAATTGTCTCTTCTACAATATACTAAAAGTTTACTTGAAGGTGAACCACCCCTTTAAAAGCTCTGCTTCTTAGAATCTGGGATTTAAAGAGCCTTGGGGGATGACGTAAAAACCACTCCATTTACAATATGTTGGCTACCCCTGTTTCCCAGTGAATTTAACTGCTACATTTATTCTCTGGCTGGTGCTCCTTTTAGTAAAAAATGCATGAGAATGGTAAATAGAATGGAAGCACTGCTTTTTTTAAAATTGTATGTATAATTCTATTAGGATGTATGCCAGAAAAAAATTCATACACCTTTGTAAAGGAGACCTCTCCCTCCCTTCAAGAGTAGTCTTTGTTACCCTTCACACTATAACGTTGCAATTGGCCTGTTTGTCAAATGTGGCCATCCAACGGAATTCTAAGCACCCCATCCGCTCAAAGGCTCCCTAGAATGATCTAAATGACATCATCATTTCAATATAATCTGGCCCTCGAATGTGTGGAATGAATTACGGCCCAGTATATGTAAGTGTTGCATAGCACTGTGTCAGGTTGACTTCTACAGCATATACCATAAGCAGTTATTCGCTAGAATCTTCCATCCAGATTGTTTGCATACCATAAAACGGCAGATTAAAACCAATAAATGAGGGCACCGACCAAAACAAAGGGAAAATACAAGTGGGAACATCTGTCAGAGTTATAAAATCAACTTTAACTAAAGGTATATAAGCTTAATTTCATTTAGTCAGGTGAGCTTGAACTCTTTATTTCTCTTTTTTCTCTACAATTACAGTATATGAAACCTCTGTTTGTTGTTTTGTACTCCACAAAAGAGCATTGCTGAAGAGGATAATTCTCAAACTGCTGTCCTAATTCTCACAGGCCAGATGGTAATTGTCTCGCCAGAAGAAGCAGACTTTGCTAAAAAAGCATTGTTTTCCAGGTAATACTGATCCTGCCCTGTGTATAATCCATATGGACAGTATGAATTTCATGTCACATGTATTCTGTTTGGTTCTGTTTTTATTGTTATAATGTAGCATTTAAATGGCCAGTTCACCTACACAAATAATAAAACTAATTATCATTGTTTCAGTTGTATTTAAAAATGGTTTAGGTTCTTTTTCCCCTTCACATGTCTCTTCGGGCTCTTACACACAAGCGTTTTTTCCTTTTTTTTTCTTTTATAAGGGAAAGGGGAAGTGGAATAACATTCAAAGCAAAAAAAGGAAAAAATCAAGGTTCACAATTGGAAGAGTAAACGGTTGCGGTGTCTTTTAGGTCTTCACATGGGAATTGACAAAGGAGTTACATATACAGTACATTTTACAGCACAATGTTTTCCTACAGTGTACACATAATAGTCTTAGGGTCCCCTCCTCAAGTTGAGGTGTTGTTACAAGTATTAAAAACTTGTGTGTCTATCATGTTAACCTCTAGCCACGGATTCCATATCCTTTCAAACTTATCTGGACACCCTCTGGCCAAATAAGTGAGTTTAATAGAAGGGAGAGTTTTATTTATTAGGTTGACCCAGTGGGTGATAGTGGGACAGTTTTTACCCATCCAGTTCATTATCACCAGTTTTTTTGCATAGTAAATTGTGACCCGCATAAGAGTTCTGGTCTTGTTCATGGGCACCAGATCATCCACTAGCCCAAGTAGACAGACCTCGGGGGAGAGCACTTGGGGAAGCGCTAGATTATCAGCCAGGTATCGCATTACCTCCCGCCAAAACCTCTTCACTGGTGGACATTGCCACGCTAAATGCAGAAAAGATGCCTCTGGCTCCTGACATCTTGGGCATTTGGATTCCTGTTCCTTACCCCTTTTGTGAAGCTTTATAGGGGTAATGTATAGTTGGTGGATACATTTGTACTGGACCAATTTATCCCGTAGGGAAATTAAATCACAGTAAAGTAAACTAGTGGCTTCATCCCATTGTTCCTCATTGAGGGCAGGGATTGTTTGTTGCCAGCGTCTCTGGGCTCTATTAAATGGTGGGGGAATTATGCCTGTAGGCTACACACAAGCGTTTTTACCTGCGCTCCCCTGCGTTCCGTTTTGCTGTGTTCAGCCTCAGGGGAATGCAGCTATAGACGCACTCAATGAGGCTATACTCACACAAGCGCATGTAGGAACAGAACGCAGGAAAAATGCAGCATGTTGCATCTGAACCTGTGTTCGGCGCCTACATGCGTTCGTGTGAGTACAGCCCCATTGAAAAGCATTGAGTGTGTCTATACCTGTGCTACCCTGGGCTGAACGCAGCAAAACGGAACGCAGGGGAGCGCAGGTAAAAACGCTTATGAGTAAGAGCCCTTAGTAGCAAGTCAGTGGGGCTTATTTATCAACACTGGGCAAATCTGCCCTTGCGCAGTTACCAATAGCAACCAATCAGTGATTAGCTTTTTAAAGCCAGTTGCAAGTAAAACAATGCAGCAATTTGATTGGTTGCCATGGGTTATTGCCCATGGGCATATTTGCCCAGTGTTGATAACTGAACCCCCAGTGAGTCAGGTTGCATGTAATTTAAACTATTTCAGTATCCGTGTACATTCAATTATACATTCCTAAGCAGCTCCAGGTGCTTCAGTCCTTGTCAAAGAGCAGCTATTACAGCTGGCACATTCTCAAATACTGCTGTGAAAGATATATTCTAATAGAGAAAATGGCTCAAACTGTTTAGAAGGCAACCTAGCAACCTTGCCTACAGAACTTGTGGGAGGAAAATGAACTAATTCATGAACAGGTGTTCAATGAATAGGGGTTGTGCTGAACATATGTTTTTCCTGTTTTAATCACAACCTATGATTTTTATTTCTTGAGCTAAATGGAGCAACTTGGAGATTACTCCATATCTGGTCCTCCCTTTGTTGTGACTGTTTTGTTAGCAGGAGTCCATTATACAGGGAATTATTTGTGCATTGATAATTTAATTATCTACCCTGCCAGAACCAAATATAGAGTTTCACATAGCTTCAGTTTGCAAGAGTAGCTTCAAATTGCCCTGTTTAATACAAGAAATAGCTCTTACACATTAAATGACAGGCAAAAGTGATGTTTGGCCTGTTTATTGAAATAATGTTGAAAATGAGGTATACAGCTCCTTTAGGTCACTATATTATTATCTAAGTGTAATTCTAGTTGTATCCAATAGTAAAATTAAGTCATGCATTTAAAAAAAAAACATGCTTTCCCATAACAGTTTCCCTTTAATTGTGGGCTTTTTATGTGACATATATATTTATTTAGCTTCTGCTACACTCCATGAGCCCAACTGAAACGGGTGCTAGTTGAGAATTATGAACAGAGTAATAGAAGATAACAGCACTCCAGGGATTCATATCCAGGCAAAAAGGTTCAAATAAATGGTGGGTTTATTGTGTCCGACGTTTCAGTTCGTATTGGAACTTGGAATGAACAGCATAGTGCACAGGAAAAACATTTAAACACGCAATTTTGGCGCCAATGTTTGTTGCGAGGCAACCTAGTTACAGTGAGATCGCTAAAATAGATTCAAAAAATTAAAAGCAGTGTTCATACTATTGTATATCTTAGTGATGACAGTGTGCCAGCTCAGCCACATGTTGCTACTTAGCAAATACATTGTTGCCAGCATAATAATGAGACCAGAGGCTATCAGACACTAAAGTGGGTGTGTGTGGGACCGGAGTCTAGCAGACAGTAGTGTGGGCGTGGCTAGCCTAGCTGTCCAAGGTCCTGCATTGGTGGGGAATGCTCATTTAATTACAGAACAAAGCACCTAACCAGTTATAGGGGTTGTTTGACTTCCAAACATGTTTTTGCAGTTCTGTTGTGTAAGGCTGCACACTAAAAAGACTAAAAATACAGGATCTGCCTCTGACATGTTTGGATGTCTCAATTTGCACCAGTATTTTACATCAGACACATCACCTTCAACACCCATGATGCTTTGAAAAGAAAATAGCTTTCAGAACCTGATGAGGTTTTGCTTTAGGCTGGGGACAGACAGGGAGATTCGGGGAGATTCTGTCGCCTGGCGTTTAATAGCAGGCGACAATCTCCCCGAACTTCCTTCTCCCTGTCCGTCGCTAGTTTAAATGGAAAAGCGCCAGCGCTGTGCACACGCGGCACGGCGATTTCCGGAATCGCCCGAAGTTACTTCGTGAGGAATCTTCGGGCGATTCCGGAAATCGCCGCGCCGCGTGTGCACAGCGCTGGCGCTTTTTCATTTAAACTAGCAACGGACAGGGAGAAGGAAGTTCGGGGAGATTGTCGCCTGCTATTAAACGCCAGGCGACAGAATCTCCCCGAATCTCCCTGTCTGTCCCCAGCCTACTGTTGTATTGTATGCTGTATTCTTGCAGGCACTCTGTAATGAGAAAATTGTCTCAGAATTCTGGCTGGCTGCTAATGAAAATGAAGACAAAGCATGTCCATGTAACAGATCGTTATGGCAAGGCTTTCACAATTAAGATGGAAGATTACTACCAAGCTTAATCTGTATGACATGGAGCTTCTTTAGTATTAGAAAGCATGGAGGCTATTGATGTCTATGTTTCTTTAAAAGGTAGAAATTCACTAAATATGTGAGTTTTTGCATTCAAACAGAAAAGATATGCCACTTAAAAGTATGTTTTAGGTTCACTTAATTACCTGTAAATGTTCAGTGAAGTATAAGGAAAGAAAAGATTATTCTGAATAGGTATCTGTACTTATCTGCATATTTGTATTTCTTAAATCCTGCATGTTGCCTCTAAATGTATACACCAGTATCCTACATTTATGGAAATACATTATTTTTATCAAAAGATTGTTATCAGATTTAATACAAGCTTATTTGATTGCGATGGAAGATGCAACAGGCAATAATGAACACGTGATAAATTATCTGACCAATAATGGATTCTGTAACTGAAATCAGTAGTGCGCTGCCTAAAGATTTCATTATCTGCCATTCATCTTGCCTTCCACAGTCACTACTTCTCTTGTAAGCATTACTGTACCGTAACTCCTTATTCGTAAACTTGTACTCTGCCCTTTTTGGCTAGCAAATTTTGAATTGCTGAAGCTTTCAGTGTGCTTACAGATTATTTCACATTTCTTGGCAGAAAACTCTTCTGTGCTGAAAAGCCTATTATTTTAAAATCATACGCTCTAAGGCTGACAATACAGTATGTCTCAGTCTAACTCTAAATTGTAACTGTACATTTACAAACATACTCATATACATTACATAAGTACATATGTATAATTTGACCACCATGAAGGAACCTGTTTGCTGAAAGAACAAAGTCCACATATTTGTTTGGCATCATACTTTTCTGTATGCTGCTTAGTTTGTTATAGATCAAATAATAAATTCCTGTGTGCGTATATTTGCAGGGACAAGTTTTTCAATACAAAAAAGGAAAAGCACCCCACAATATTATAATATTAATATTATTAAATATTGGTCACAAATAACCTTCTCTTTCCCCCACCATTCAAACACACATACCACTTGTGGATCAGTGACTAATGATTTGTGCACCACCACAGTGTATAAACAGATGTCAAATACCTAATGTTACTTCTAATATGCTGATATAAGATACCACTATTATAATCTTGAGATAAATGCCTACCAGTTACTGTTCTATTCCTATAGAATTGGCATATGCTATTCTAGATAGAGGATTTTAGTTCATCATTTACAAAGTTATATATATATTTGTGAACTGTGCGCATCAGCTGCTTTGTTTAGGCCTTATTTGCCCAGCAGGTCTGAGATGACCATATGTCCTTTGGCGAAACTATCAATCAAAGCTTGGGCTAATGATGACATCCAATATGGTCATTCAGTAGATAAGGAATGCATTGCCATTTGTATTTACATGCTATGAAATATGGAGGGCATTAAATTATATGATTACTTCTCCCATCAAGAGTTTGTTGGGAATATTATTTGTGCCTCTTGGTTTTAAAAAGTGGAATGTATTAAGCTTTGATTTATAGTCTGTTTTATGATAAGAGTTCTGAGATTTGTAAGATAATGCATTAAATTAACATTAAAGGAGACATATTGTATAAAAAAAATAAGAACGTACCAGTGCATTATACTCATTTAGATATCGAAGAAGTGTTCTTTAAAAGTAGTGTTTCAGGCTGATTTATTGAATATTTCTGCAAAAACCCTAATAATCCCTCCCTTCCCTTCCTGCTCCCTGAATTCCCAGGCTGTGCAGGGGAGCCGGCAGCTCTCAGCTCACTGCAGGGCTGTGATTGGCTGTCCAATCCTACTGTGTTTCTGGCAGAGGCCATTAGGACATGCCCAACCCTCATTTGAAACACAAACAGGGACCAGAGAACATCTATAGGGAGCTCCAATAAAGGGGCTATTTTAATATTAATTTTTAGAACCATGTAAAAGCAACACCATATATTACTTATAAGTGCCTACAAAATTTATGTATAATGTATCCTTTATGACTCCTTTAATTGCAAAATTCTTGTCTAAATTTTCACTATTATTATTATATTGGTGTGTGTGGGCAAGAAAGCAAGAAAATAGATTATTAGGGGCATTAACACTTATTTTACAGCAGGAGTGGCCATACTTTACTGATATGAAGTCTACTTTTAGTGATGTTGTCCCATTATGAGCAACATTCATTAGCATTCTGTTTCATAGAAGATATTACTTAAATATTGATTTATGAGAAAATGTATATTGCTGTATTTAACAAAAAACTATTTCTCATGTTACCTTAAAGCAGGGACCCCCAACCTTTTGAACCTGTGAGCAACATTCAGAAGTAAAAGGAGTTGGAGAGCAACACTAGCGTGAAAAATGTTCTTGGGGTGCCAAATAAGTGCTGTGATTGGCCATTTAGTAGCACCTATGTGGCTTGTCAACTTACATTGAGGCTCTGTTTGGCAGTGCACCTGGTTTTTATACACCCAAAACTTGCCTCCAAGCTTTGAATTGTAAAATAAGTGCCCGCTTTGAGGCCACTGGGAGCAACATCCAAGGTGTTGGAGAGCAACATGTTTCTCACGAGCTACTGGTTGGGGATCACTGCCTTAAAGGGATACTGTCATGGGAAAATGTTTTTTTTTTTTTTCAAAATGCAGCAGTTAATAGTGCCACTCCAGCAGAATTCTGCATTGAAACCCATTTCTCAAAAGAGCAAACAGATTTTTTTATATTTCATTTTTAAATCTGACACAGGGCTAGACATATTGTCAATTTCACAGCTGGCCCAAGTAATGTGTCTTGTGCTCTGATAAAGATCACTCTTTACTGCAAGTTGGAGTGATATCTAATAACAGAACAATGGAAGGTAACCAAATAACAGCTCCCTAACACAAGATAACAGCTGCCTGGTAGATCTAAGATCTAAAAACAGCACTCAGTAGTAAAAACCCATGTTCCACTGCATTCCATTGTTACATTGAGAAGGAAAAACAACAGCCTGCCAGAAAGCAGTTCCCTCCTAAAGTGCTGGCACAAATCACATGACCAGGGGCAGCTGGGAAACTCACAAAATGTCTAGCCCCATGTCAGATTTCAAAACTGAATATAAAAAAATCTTTGTTCTTTTGAGAAATGGATTTCAGTGCAGAAGTCTGCACTCCTTATAATTTAGCAACAAGGTGACAGTGTGCTAAAATATGTATGTGTGGGCCATGCAGTATCAGGGTTTTTGCCAAGGATTTCCCCAAGGGAAGGGTGCCCAGCAGCACAAGCTCCACCGAGTAGTGTGAGTTTACAGTTCAGGTTAATCATTTCCCAGAAGTATAGAGTAAGTGTTTAGAACTAGGCACTAGAGGAGCATCCTTGGGATGAGGCCTTAAACTCGGAGTGCCCTCTGTATAAGCTGATTTTGCTCTCTTTGCTTGCCCAGCAGGGATACATACTGACTATTGGTGCTTGCTTTGTGAGGACACAGGGTGGTGGGAGCACACACAGCTGCTGGTGACCAGTGAAAGTGGAGACGACAAGAGCCTGGAAGAGGGGAAATTACATGCCTCTTCTGCCTACCCCTAGTTCAGAGTTTGGTTAGCACAGAACAGACTTTATTTTACAGGAGGGGAAGTGTGGATATGTGCAGCACTTTTGTTTGACAATTAATAAAAGTGCATTAGCACACTCTTTGCGTAGTAGATAATCCTGTCCTGTCTTTTTGCCTTAAAAAAACACCGTTCAACCCTGCCTTTTGGCCAACACATTATTAGAATTGCATACCTAATGTGACACTTGTTTGCTAACCACAACAAACATCATGTGAAACAAAACTGTACAGGATGAACTATTTAGTGCTTCATTATTAAAAAAAAGTTGCAGTGAGTTTGAAAGACAAAAAAAAATTGTCTTGTAGCACATTTAACATTTTGACTTAAATCATAACTAAAGAAGTGGGCTAGAAATTTTGTACATTTATATTTTAGGCTTCTGCAGCAGCCTTAAGAAAGCACAGCCCTTTAGCAGGGAAGGTCTGTGCCTCTACTGATTCACTGCACATGCTCTGTACTGCTGTCATTTACTGAGCATATGGACCCACTCACAATATACAGTACACTAGTGATGTGCGGGCTGGCCCGTTACCTGAGGGTCGGGCAGGTTAGCGAGTGGGAGCGGGTTGAACTCTTCTGACTGTCCCCACGAACTTACAAATGCCGGCTGCCGACATCTGGGTTCACTTTTTACAGATGCGCACAGTGGTGTGGGTCTATAAAAGGAACCCGGAAGTCTGGCTTGGGCAGGCGAGTGGGTGGGAGAGGTCGGGTGGCTGGCAGGTGTGGGTCGGGAAAATCCAAACCCGCACACCACTACAGTACACATAAAATAGAGATGTCACAATATAATGCTGATTCACTACACATGCTCTGTGCTGCTGTCACTTACTGAGCTTAGGGACCGACACACAATATACTGAATATATATATATATCATATAAATGTCACAATACAAGTTTCATTAGTAATTAATACTGGTATTTACTACATGGGAGCACAGAAACAAGTGCCAATAGTATTATCAACATATAATAATCAACCTTATATAACAGGGCAACCTAATTTTCTGCTTGATCATTTTTCGTCCAGAGGGTCCTGCCTGTTGTTATGCCACTGGTGACAAGTTTGAAGTCCTGCATCATTGCTGCTATTGATAAGCTCAAACTTTAGGCTGGTGCTATAAGTTCAGTATATAAAATATGCCATGTCAAGTCAGATCCGACAGGTAAGTAATAGGAAGTCGAATGGTGTTGCAATGGTGATCCGACGCGACACGATTGTCAGATGCAAATGCTGCAAGCTGCTTCTGCATCCAACAATCGTGTCACGTCAGATCACCATTGCAACACCATCTGACTTCCTATTTACTTACCTTGTTCCTGTCGGATCCGACTTGACGTGGGCAACAGAAACGTAGGTTCTGCCCTTACACTTCACTGGCAAATCAGAGCACAGGAATCTGAAGATGCAGGAACCTGGTAACCCTGACTGAAGTAAATGCATTGTTTAAAAAACCAATAGGGTTGCCACCTGTCATGTATTTTACTAGCCTGGCAAGTAAAAATTATGGTTGATCCCAATGTTATTAATATGGAGAAAAGATAAATATATATGAAGGTCGGTATTTTGGCAAGCCCAGCCAGCAATGTTGTTTTCTCTTTAACGTGTAGCCCAGACTTGGGGCCCAAACCACCAAAACATGAAGGGAAGCCCTGGTCACCAGTGGTTTGTGTTTTACTTGTGCAGGCACTTAATGATTCAGCCCTTGTATCATTTTAAAAACATTTGTTGCCCGCGCTGGTAATTTCTGAAAGCAGTGCAGGCAATATAGAATACGGCGGGCCAGAAGCAAATTTTCCAAATGTTGCTAAATGAATAGGTTCATTGCATACACCCATTGCTTTCCAATACGTGGGCGCCTTATAAACACGTGTTAATAATATTCACAACAGAAAAACCACCAGCATCACAATTCCCCAAGCAGAGACACTGCGCCTGAGCTACTGAAGGAAGAAGCTGCGCGTTTACAAAGAGGAAGGGGAGGAGTTTCGCTGCTGTAAAGGGAAGTTCAATTTGAGGGAGGGGTAAGCTATGTACCTGGGCATAGAGAGCTGGCACTGACAACACTAACACCCTCGCGGGTACACTCTTCTTGGGACTCCGTGCCTGGCTACAACGCAAGGTTCAAGGGTTGAGCTGAGCAAGCCCTACACAGCTGCCAAGTGCCTGTTGCGCGGATATTATTGGTGACAGTGGGCAATGCCCGGAGCCTCCATCTGACCGGGACCATACAGAGGGCATAGTCGGGAGCTGTTTCTCCTGCGTGGCGGTGCCAAGGCAACCGACCACTCTGTAGCTGCTAGTAATTGTAATCTTCGTGGCTGCCAGGGTGGGATGCTCCGATGGCTGTGCCTATGCTCGGCGCTGTGCGCTTTGACCCACGGCTCCTCTGCTCGCTCCCTGGAGTGGTTCACTGCTCTGGTGCGCACCGAGTATACCGAGCCGCTGACTAACAGCACGGTGACGGGCAGCACGGAGAGCGGTCGCTATGGGGACAGCTCACCCAAGGAGACCGTGCAGGGCTTAGTGGGCTACCCTCGTGACCCGTGGCAACTAGAAGGCTGCCACTCGGACACCCAGTATATTGTTCCAGGCATGGCCGCGGCGCCGGACTCCGAATGGACTCAGCCGTGGATCGCGCTGGTAGCTCGGGGCGGTTGCACCTTCAAGGATAAAGTGTTTCACGCGGCCAAAAGGAGGGCATCGGCTGTGGTCATCTACAATGAGGCTAAGAGTGGCAATGCCACCGTGTCCATGTCACACCTGGGTAAGTGCCATTATACTAGCCTCGCACTCACCTGCCATTGTTTTGCTGTGAAACCTCATACTAGGATCCCTTCCCTTCTTGTCACTGCCACTCTCCAGCCAGAGATCAGTAATGTTTATATGATCCCCACTCCACCTTACAATTCCCTACATCATTCCTTTTCACTTCTGTATGCGATTTGTCATGTTGTTCTGCTTGTCCCCTCCATATTTCTAACCCTTTCCCTGCTTCTCTTCACACTACCATCCTACAGAAACAACAGAAACAATACTTCACATACTTTATATGTATGTATGCATATCTGTATTTGTAAAGCAGCCACAGTGCTGTACAGTGCATAAAAATACAATATATATATATTGAAGTATACACAGGGAAGACAAATTACATAATAAAAAATATACACATAAATCATGTCAGGACAAATAGCTTAAGTTCTATGTGGTAAGAGACATAGTTGTAAGGAGGTCCCTGCCCCGTAGAGCTTACAGTCTAAGTGGATGCGAGGCTAACATACAGGTACAAATTGGAGATGAAAAAGAACACGCACACACACACACACACACACGTTTTTCATACCTTTTGGGATTGTGTATTTTTTGTTCAACAGTGTTAGCTGGGGCCATACTTTCACAAGGTTATAAATGTGTGAAACCATGGCTATCCTAAATGACTTGTTTCAGGATCATTCAAGACAACAAAGCAGCATTAATCTATCTTGTATCCTTCATGTTGATCTTACATTTAGCTCTATGCGGTAGCTATCCAGAGAGTGTGGGTACCTGAGGGTAGAACTACATGGCAGACTGCCTTACATACATACAGACTTACATTTTTCTATGCAGTCACATGTTTTACCTAACCCTTTCCTTGCAGTTGCAAAGTGGTTTTACCATTGACTTTAATATAATCCATTACTGTCTCTTTAACATATGTGAATGGTGTAGTTTAGCACCAGTGTTCAGACAGTTAATTTAAACTAGGGAATCCAGCCACCACCATCTGTTGTTTAAATGCAGGTTCAGCAACCAAAAAAAAATTCAAGGGATGCTGGAGGCAGTCATGTTAGACATTTCTGCATAATACAGATTACTTGCTTAATCTACTCCATGTATCTTGCTTACTGTGCAGAATATACATAAACATGATATAAATGGACACACATCTTTTCTCCCTGTCTTCTGAATGAATTGAAAGGTCAAAAGTGAAGTAAAGCTGCATTTTCACATATTTGATGCATACAGGCAGAGTATTGATAATCATTATACAAACATAACTCCAGTAAGAACAACATGTCCATCATCATCACCTATTGTTCAGCACTGTACAAGTTTTATCCTATGAGCCCATGTGAATTATTAATCATTTGGGTGAGTCTCGTTATAATGTACTCTCCTCTGTTATCCAGAGTGACGGCCAGATGGTTGCCTCTCTATTCCCAGAAAGTACTAAATAAATTTCCCCCTTTAGTTGGAGAATAGAACAGATTATCCCCATATAAATATCTGTTGGTGCTTTACTGTTTTTGTTTTCACTATAAGTATACAGGTATTGGATGCGCTTTTTGATAATTTGTTATCCAGAAAGCTCTGAATGGCTTTCCCCATAGACTCCATTTTATCCAAATAATGCAAATGTTTAAAATTGATTTCCCTTTTCTCTGTAATAAAAAAGTACCTTGTACTTTAACCAAACTAATATAATTAATCCTTATAGGAAGCAAAGAACAGCCTATTGGGTTTATTCCAAATTATGGAAAGATCCATTATCTAGAGATGCCAGGTCCCATACCTGTACTGTGTTAACATTTTCCTGCATGAATATCATTGGTAGCTGTTTACAGAAAGAAAGCAAACGTTTTAACTATTAACAGTTAAAGCTCCTGTAGTGGTATAGCTCCCAAAGCTGGTTGTTGTATGTCAGTGACTGTCTAAGGACCACAGCTTGTACAGTTTATTAGGAATACAGGTGTAATTCTGAAACATAGCATCACTAGATTTGCTTGATTTGTTGTTTGAGTAATTTTTGAATTTTGGAGAGCGTGTGATTAGTGGTCATTTCCTGGCTGTAGTTTGTCTTGGTAGAAGTTGCAGTGAAAAAACATCATATTTGTATGATATCTCTTTTGGCTTTTAAACATAAAATTTTTCTTGTGTTGCTGATCAGAATTGACAGTTGATCAGACCTGACCCCCTGTTCTAGATGTGCTTGCAGGTAAGTAAAAGACTAGAGTATTTGTGATTTGTTCTGTAATCTGTTGCAATTTGTGGGGAAAAGGAATTATTGCAGTTATTGTTAATCATTCACAACATGCAGAAAAGGTGGCTTTAGAGATAAAAAAAAAATATTTTTCTATGAAAGAAATAACTAATAAGAAAAATGAGCCCATGTATTTTTTGGCAGGTTTTATTTTTGCATAGCAGGTATCTTAATAACAGGATTTTTCTTTGTTAAGATACCACAGGTATTTATGTGGCTGTTGTTATGTGATGTGCTATTGTAACTATTGATGCAGTGTTGGACTGGGACACCAGGGCCCCCCCTGAAAACCTTAGACCAGGGGCCCACTCTCAGTACTAATATTCTTCATCTCCTCAATCAACCTTTATTGTCCTAGTTTGTTTTTTTATATACTATAATCAATTATTCCATAAATTTAGCCTCTTTGTTCTCATAGAAATAGGCAATGGCCATGAAATAGGCCAAAAGTTTAGCAGCATGAGGGCCCACTGACCCCTTGGCCCACCGGGAGTTTTCCTGGTATTCTGGTGGGCCAGTCCGACACTGTATTGATGTGCTATACAACACTATATAAAAAATAGCTTGTTTTGAGCAATGTGGCTGTATAAACACAGGGATTCTGCCAAACATTGGTTGTGAATATGCTCCTATTTATTTTATTTAAGAAATGCACTGATGTTAATTGTCCTATGTTTTATATTTAGTAATTGGAACAGTGATTGCTTTGATACATGTATCTGTCGCAGGCCCTTGTCTTTCAGTTAAAACATTTTTACTAAAATAAGAAGGAAATAGTCTCTGTTTTATACATTTATTTAGAAGTAGGTAGCCTATGGGCAATTTCATACAGGGTGATTAGATGCTTATTTGAAATCTCCTCCTGTACGGACGACAGAATGCCAGAAAGTACAGGTACGGGACCTGTTATCCAAAGCGCTCAAGACCTGGGGGTTTTGGGATAATGGAGCTTTCTGTAATTTAGCTCTTCATACAAAGGGTTGTTCATCTTCAAACAACTAGTTGTTTTCAGATAGAACACCAGAAATAATGACTTGTTCCCATTGCTTTCTATTTTCTGTGTCACCTTTTTCTAATATTTAAGTGTAAAGTGTAATTTTTCACCTTCTAAGAGTATTGACATATGGACAGATTCGGGGAGATTTAGTCGCCTGGAAACTAATCGCCTCTCTTTCTGGGTGACAATCTCCCTGAACTGCCTTCCCGTGCCATACTGCTGACTTGAATGAAAAGTTGCCGGCGTTATGGCACTAGCGGCGATTCGTTTTCCGAGGTCGCCCGAAATTGCCTCACGAGGAAACTTCAGGCGACTTAGGGAAAACAAATCGCCATGAGTTCCATACTTCTAGTGACTTTACATTCAAGTTGGCAGTATGGCACGGGAAGGCAGTTCAGGGAGATGGTTGCCCAGACAAACAGGCGATTAGACGCGAGGTGACTAAATCTCCCTGAATCTGCCCTTATGTTACTACCCTAAAGCAGCTCTGGGAAGGGGGTTGCCTACCCTGTAAACAAGGGGTAATGAACCTTCTGGCTTCCCTGGGCCACATTGGAAAAAGAAAAATTGTCTGGGGCAACACATGAAATAAACAAACACTTTTGATTTGTAAAAGTGGAGAAAATACACAGAAAATAACTACAATACCAGTTGGATAACCAGATGGAGCTATACACTGGAATATGGGACACCTGGATATTAAATAGACCTGTCCCCCCTCCTGCCTACTCCTATATCCTTTGCAACATGATGTTTCCTTGAGAACCAAGCTTTTCAAGCTGGGCCGCTTTCATATCCATTCTGGGTTGCATGTGGCCTTCGGGCTGCGGGTTGGACGCCCCTGTGTTCTAAATGGACACATTTATTTAATACATTTCTTATATTTGTCCCTGCTGAGCAAAATCCATGGGTTTCATTACAAGCAGCTATTAGAATTGATACAATAGTCACTAATACTCCAGAGACCCTGCTGAAAAATGCTGAAAAATTGTTTAGTCTGCACCGGAATTACTGACCTGCCAGACTCAAACACCTGAGACAGGAACAGTCAACTTTAAACTTAGATTTTGGAAAAACAGTAAAAAGAATAAATAACAGAAACTAATTGAAAAAAGTCTTTCTTTCTGGGGAACCATCTGAAAACAACTGAAAAAGTATTTGGAAGGTGAACCACCCCTGTAAGTCTACCATTGAAAAATTAAATAAGCCCAATAAGCTGGTATTGAAATAAGGAAATAATGTTTACACATTTTGATTATTTTATTATAGTGGAGTCTATGGGAGAAGGCTTTTCTGTAATGGGGTAATGGATCCCATACCTGTACCTCTTCAACTGTTTTAGGCACACTGATTCTGTTCTGAACTATAAATTACTGGGCCCCACAGCAAATTATTTTTAGGCCCCCAAAATGTCTAGAGGTTGACCTTTTCTACCAATATTTATTGAAAATGTATATGAATTAAAGCCTGATAAAATGCCTGATGTTACCTGCTGTCTGGCAAAATTGCAATGACTAGTCTCCTTGTGGTTACACAAGTCTGTGCACAACATTCCTATTGTTTTGGGGTTTGTTGCCAGGGGCCATAACGAATGTCGGTTTATCCCTGTCATTCATGCTTGTTTTGGTTTCTTTTGATGCTAGTATATGCTCTGCCCTGATAAGCAGCAACATAAACAAACTTGTTACTGTTTGCATACCAGACCTGTTTTTGGGGCTGATGTGTGTTTGATCTGGTGGTGTTGAGCAACAGTTTGATTTTACAAGACTGCTTGTATAAACACCGTTGTTTAATAGAGCAGATCTGTCTCCAAGATTCCAGCTGACAATCCGTACTGGTTTTTCATCCACTGTCTTCTGGGGTATCTTGCTCTCTACTTGTTCTCTACTTGGTGTGTTTGGAATTGCAACTAGAAAACATTAACCTGCAGTGTGGCATTTAGGTGCCTCCAAGAGGCCGTAAACAAAGCATATTCTATGAGAGGACAAATGAATGAGGAAACATCTGGAATTTGGGAGGCGTCTGACCTAAATTCTTGGATAGTGACAAAGATGTAATTTAATGGGTTGTTTTTTTTTAGAGAGACAATGGGACTCTCTTTTGTTGGAGCTGTCTACTATTCTTGGCTTTGCGATAGATGTGCGCCAAGCACTACAATGTAAACGTTTGTTTCAAGCACAAGCTCTTATTTCATTGACTGATGAACATTTGTCAAGCGCAAGACATGTTGCATGTAAAAAAAAATGTGATCAAACACAAATGTAATTCTAAACACTCGTGATTACAACAAGTAGAATATAATAGAATCAATTAGCTGATGTGCTTAGTTATTCTTAAACCTGCTACTCAGATGTGCGCAAAATGCATACAGCTCCCCCCCCCCCCCGTGTTAGAGCCCTGACTTGGGGCAGCTGGGAAATTGACAATATGTCTAGCCCCATGTCAGATTTCAAAATGAAATATTAAAAAATCTGTTTGCTCTTTTGAGAAATGGATTTCAGTGCAGAATTCTTCTGGAACAGCACTTATAACTGATACATTTTGGGAAAACATTTTTTTTTCCCATGACAGGATCCCTTTAACAAACAGGTGCCTTTTAAAAAATAGGAATCCTTCCATGGAGGCTTTAATTTATTACCCATAACTTATTGTAAGGGCCCAAAGGCTCCTAAAGGAATTTGCAGTCCAAGGAGGAAGCATAGTCTAGAACAGTTCGAGGTATTAAAAGGGTTAGGCAAAGAGTAAACAAAGTCCAGGCAAAAGGGTCAATCCAGGCACAGAAGGTTCAATCTGAAGAAACAGGCCGAGGTCAATACATAGGAATCCAATAGATCACACCCAGGAATACACCAAGTGAAACCTATATTTGGGCACTGGCAGCAGGTCTCTGGCAACTTTTATAGGCAGATCTTTGCGCCAATTGAGCGTCATGCCACGCTGCGTCCATCTTGACGCACAGAAGTTGAGACATTGCGCACTGGCCTCGGAACACTCCGTGTGGGAAGACTGGGTGCCGCCATCTTGACCGGGGCAACTCGACTTTTGCGCATCAACATTTCTTTTTCTCTATGGGGGTCATTTTGGAAGGGACTTCTGCCATTGACTTCTACATGAACTCTGCAGGTTTTAGGTGGAGAATGGTCAAAGTTTTGAGTTCATGGGCATTCTCCAAAATGGGTTTCAAAGGCTGGTTTTTAATTCCAGGAGAGGACAACAAAAATCTCTAGAGTAAAAGCTTTAAGATGGCCAGATTTCAACTACACTACCTGACCTCCTGGACATGTATGCCAGACCAGGTGTATGTTTTGAGATCTGCTGATGCACCATAATAGTGAGTGTGTTCTCTTCCTACAGTTTAGGCTGTTGACCCCTTCAAATGGAACAATTGGGAAGGTGACCATAAATGTGTATGGACTAACATTCAGTGTGTGCATCTGGCCCCCTGGCATATCAATTCATGTCATTCATTATTATGAAGGTTAAGGATGTAGAGTTAATTATGTTAAGGTCCTGGAGTGAAATATTTTAGAAATATATGTTGGTTTCCTTCCTATGGTAAATCTCCTCTCATGCTCCAAAAACCTACATTTTATAGTAACAGTAACACCTTTTAAGGTAATGAAAATATAATGCACTGGTAAAACTGGTGTGCTTGCTTCAGAAACTCTAATATAGTTTATATAAACAAGCTGCTGTGCAGCCATTCAAAACTGAAAAAGGACAAAAGGCACAGGATACACAGCAGATATGTTTTAAAGAATCCCATTATATAGAACAGAGCTCTATGTGCCTTTTCTCCTTTTTCAACTTTGAATGGCTGCCCCCATGGCTACTCAGCAGCTTGTTTATTTAAACTATTATAGAGTTTCTGATGCAGACACACCAGTTTTACCAGTGCAGGGCAACAGTGCATTATACTGTCATTCCTTTAAAATGCTTTGTTTTTGGTGTTGCTGTTCCTTTAATTGGATCCTGATGGTGTTGACCCTTCTTTTGTATGTAAGTGATAATGTACTTCCTAAGTAAATAATTAATAATATGAATCAGTGACCCACATTTGTAACATGGCAGACCCCCACTGATGATTTGCAATATAGTTTACATCTCTACCATACAGTTTACAATATATTGCTAAAATGTATTTAATTTACAATGTATAATTTATTGTTGTGCTTACATTACAGTTGTATTCAGTGTCCTACCTATGGTAATGTGAAAAAGATCTGTTATGTAGAATAAATATGCAACAACCTGATATCCATTAGTGTAAAAGGGAAAGTGAAACAGTGTTCCTGCTAATACTCTTTGTGTTGTATTGGATATTGTGGTGTGCGTCTTAGTGAATCAGACTTTAGCATGTGGAAAGCTTTTAATTGTTTGATGGGTCATTTGACAGTGGTTTTGAATGATACAATGTTAACTTGCTATTTGATATGGGTAGATTTTCCTACACACCGTGAACTTTACTTCTTTCTGCTCAAACTGGCAATTGATCAAATATTAACATGCTTCCGTGTCTTGCATCAAAGATGCATTGGTAATTTGTCTTGGGGAAAAAAGACTGTCCATCAAGTGCAAGGCTTCCATATGATCTGCTATAAAGGTGGCCATACAAGGGAAGATCCGCTCATTTGGCAATGTTGCCAAACGAGCGGATCTCATCAAGATGAGCTCACCTTGAGGTGTGTGATATTGGGCTGATCCGATCGTGGCCCTCGGATCGCGGGACAGCATCAATGAACAGATGTGCCCGCGATCCGATGGGATTTTTAGTCCTGTCTGATCGACATCTGTCCGACTTTCAGACAGATATCGATCAGGGATGCCCGTCGGAGGCCCCCATACACAGGCCAATAAGCTGCCCATGTATGGCCACCTGTGTGTAAGTGTATGTGTATGTGTGTATATATATCTATCTATATCTATGAACTATATAAAGTATCATCACTCACCAAATTACGAGTATTGGCCAGGATCTGACCAAATAATAGATAAATGCACCACTGAAAGCACTCACAGCCACTTTATGTAGAAAAATGTCACCAATCTGGAGTTTCGATCCACATCCTGACGACGATCCCCAATGGATTTAAACACGTAGATATGAGCTTCATTTAATCAAGATCAATTACTCCCCGTTAAGGCATTGTCCATGCGTTAGTCCTAACTAAGTGGAAAACGAGAATATTATAATTGGGGGTAGAAGGACCATATACCGGCTTTTCTCTTTATTTAGCATGATCTCTTCCAAAGACACCATAAGGCGGGGGTTGGTAAAGCAAGCATTGAGGAGAGAGCCACCTCCCCATAATACAGACAACACACTAGAATGCAGTTCTTATTGGGTGCACGTAGGTGTGGCTTGATATACATACTAGACAGCTTAACTATCTACTAGTGATGTGTAGGTACTAAAGATGTGTGACCCTAACCTCCAGTAATCTAAACCTACCCCACCATGTCCCTTTTCTAAAATCAACAGAAGGGGCTGAGGGAATATATAAACAAGCATCACTATTCTTGTTTGGTACACTGAGAAAAGGGAGTGGCCAGCTGGCAGCACATTTGGCTCATCACATGCCTGTCACCTGCCTCAGGGGCAATTGGTTAGCCTAAACCTGCCCGACTTGTGAGTAATCCCCCACTGGTGCTGTGTGTTTTTGGCCAACTCCTATATCACTAGAAGAACCTGTGCTCTGTGTGTGTTCATTTTATCCAGTTCTGCCTTGACGACATGATTAACCATGATCTGTCCCTGTTCTTTCATTTTATCTTTCAAATGTGAACAGATTTCCAAAAGTATAGATGCCCTAATATGGACCATGTTATTTAATTAAATTATTTATTTAATCTATCCAGCATTTATAAGGTTCTCTTAGTAGTACCAACCATGGTATTTCTCATATTAACAATTCATACATTTCATTATAGCACACTTTTTGAAGCAGTGATTGACGCAGACAATGTTCCCTCTAAGGTGTACAGGTGGTGCGCAAGAAGGATTTTCTTTGAAAACACAAATTTTTTGTATCAATTCTGAGCACACCGTTTTTAAAAACTGCATACACAATTTAAAATGTGCGCACTAAAGTGTTTTTTTTTTTTTTTGCACACATAGCGGAGAAGAAATTAGCGGGAACATTGCATGGAGACCATTCAGTCCTTGCTGTACTTCTGTTGCCTGCTTGCATCTCATGAGCAGTGATATGGAAGAATTTAGATTTGCCTGTCACTACACACATGTGGCGGATTTCAGCCAGGAAATGCTATACTAAGGATTTTCTGGCTAAAACCAAACCCATATTTGCAGTGACCAGTGGATTTCAATCATTCTTGTCAATAAAACCGCAATAATGAAAAGTGATGATCAGCTGTAAATATTTTCTACAGCTTTAAAGGTCAACTAAAGTCTTGCAGAGGAGTAGACGAGAATTGCATCTTGAATAGTTATTTTGTATTCAGTAACAACACATGCAATTCTTTACTGTTATATGACTGAGGTCTATCTATTGTTTGTTTTTAGTTCTCCTTTATAGGAATGTAACACCCTCCAGCCCACCAACATACAGTGTTTTTTCTTCCTGTTTCTTTCAGTAGTAAAGTAACTCCTTGTCAGGCATGTATCTTAAATTCATATATGATATATGGATTGTAGCCACTTCAAACCAATACTTATCTCCGTGAAAGGAATGCTGTATAAATAATCCAGATCACATTTTTACTGAAATGTTGACAGATTAGAAAGTACAGAAAGTACAAATGCTTGTTGCTGGCAGGCATTCATGATAAATCATATGCCAGTGTAATCATAATCCTGCAGACAATCATTTCCTTTTATTTTAAATACGTTTCTGAAAATTAATTCAATTGAAATGGTATCTAGTTTGTGGGGTCACAAACATGTCTGGCAGCCAAACAGCAGATTGATTGTGTGTCTATGTCTTCGCATTTTTTTCCAGGTAGTGCAGGCACAACTTCCAACATACACATATAACCTGCTATCTGATGTGAATGAATAGTGAGAGCTGTATTAGCAGCATTAGGTTTGCATTAAAGTGAACTTGTCACCCAGACATAAAAAGCTGTATAATAAAAGTACTTGTCAGATTAAACATGAAATCCAAACTCTTCTTTTTATTAAAGCATTCATAGCTGTTTCAAACTAATTTAAACATGCACAAGATACATTTCTCCAGTTCTCAAAGGGTCAGAGGCCCAATAAATGCAAGAGCTTTCTCTGGTGAGAGACTGACCTGATCTCTGAAACTCTGGCTCCATGCTCTATATAACAACAACTGGAGCTGGAGACATTAAATACACATTTCTTAGTACTGTCACTGCATTGTGTCCACCATTCTGACGCCTGGCCTGGAGGGATCACTAGTGGTGTACGCTACTCTATGTCTAATTTAGGGGGTTATTTTTCAAAGGATTTTGATATTATTTTAATCACAATTTGAAGTGCTCTTTATGAAAAAATTGATCAAATAGTCCCGATTAGAAAACTTGAATACAATTGAAATCAATTCAACGCAATGCAACAATTTTTTCTACCATTGGAGTCTGTGGGGTGTAATTTTCAAAGCAGAACTTGGCCACAATTTGGCTCATGACCATTCGTAACATCTTAGTTCCTGCTATTGACTTCTACATGAACCCTGCAGGTTTGAGGTGGAGAATTGTTGAATTATAACTGTTTCCAGGATTTTGTTGTGATAAATCTCACATTAAAACTGAAATTTGAGTTGGTGATTTTGACCAAAAAAAAATTATTTAAATTTACAATTTGACCCTTAGTAAATCTGCCCCTTAGTGGTGGTCATCTTGACATGGCTAACAATTTAATGTGAATGTCACATTTTCAAATAAAATTTTGCAAAGTACCAAGAAATTGCATGCAGTTACCTGCATAGTTTTGACAGCATGACTTTCTACCACACAGTTTGTACAAGTGATTGTAATTGTGGAAAACCACATTAGTTTCCACCATCTGCAATTTTCTCAGATTTAAAATAATATGGAATCCTATGGAATACATATTGCTATCTTGTTGGCCTGCTCTTCAAAGTCTCCCCTAATCTGACCTAATTTAAATGGGTAGTTCAGCTTTAAAGGAGAACTGTCAGGAAATATAGTGTTCTCTATCTTTTAAGTTATACACAGTAAAGTTAACAGTAAAAAAGAATACTATGTTTTTTCACCTATTACTTAATGAGAAAATAGCCTTGTATCACCTCTGCATCCTCAACCAAGCTTTTACTAATCCCATGCAACAAACACAAATGCAGCATAGTCTGGGACAAAGTGTCATCACAAACAGCTCCCAGTAAATTCCTCCTTCCTGACAAAGTCCACCCCCCTGACATGATTTCAAATCTGCATCCCCCTGGAGGAGCCAATCACGCTGATCCTCCACCAAGTTGATGTCATAAAGACACGCCCTCCATCAGAAGCCTGCCATTTGCAATGAATTATGGGGATTGTTTAAATGTGACATTCATTTCATTAGTATGTTTAACCCTCCACAGTTGGTTATAATGGGGATCAGAGAGGAAATATAATAATAGCTATAATCACAGCTATAAAGTAGGGCAGGGATGCTTCTTTTAATGGGTATCAGAGAGGAGCTGTACCAATGTGAAAAAATGTGTTGTAAACGTATCTAGAATCTCAGCCACACAGCATAAAGTATAGCACACAGGCAGTGTAGGACACTGTTATGTACATAACTGTTTATGTATATATATATATATAATGTGTGTGTGTTTATAAATTATGTTCATACATACTCCAGCAGTTTGTCTGAGGTTTGATCAGGTGAACAATGCAGTCTGAGTCTGAGGTGTGAACAGTACAGAGTTTTACAGATATGAGCAATACTGGGGGAGCTTACAGACCTGAACAATACTGGAGCAATAAGGAGCAGCACTGCTGAAATGATCCTCTACAATCAGTTTGAAAAGTTCTTTTCCAGTTCTTTGTCAACCAAGCCAGAAGCATAAATGCAGCTCTTAAATACTGCTTGCCTGTCTGCAGACAGAGATGTGTTGCACACAGATATGATGTTGTTGGTCAACCCTTTTGAGATAAAAAATAACAAAATGGTATAAAGTTGATAACATTTTAGTTCCTTTTCCAAGCTGATTACAATGAAGCTGTGGTGTTCTCTGGTATATATACAGCATAGAACACCACAGCTTCATTGTAATCAGCTTGAAAAAGGAACTAAAATGTTATGAAAGCTTGCTATGATTATATAAGTTAGCCAATAAAGGTATCGCCTTTTTACCATTTTGTTATTTTTTATTTCAAAAGGGTTGACCAGTAACATTTTTATTGGCTAACACGGTACAACAACTTTACCTGCAATTACACACATATGATGTAACTAGAGGGAGGGGAAATATGATTTGGGGGAACATAGGCGGGGCTAAGTGAATGTTGCTGAACTGAATGGACACTCCTACTTTCAAATTCTTAAAATGCTTGATCTGGAGAGCTGTTAGAAATGAGTGATAAGTAAGTGTGTTTATAACACAAATTTTAAGCAGTTTGGTATAGATTTTATTGTACTAATTAATCTTGTATATCGGTGAGAAAAATGGTATGGTTTATATTTCATGACAGTTCTCCTTTAAGTAAGCTTTTAGTATGTTATAAAATATCCTATTCTTAGGAAGTTTTCAGTTCAGTATTATCTAGCAGAATGTACAACTTATGAATTGGAAGAACCTTACTGTCTGTAGACTGAAAGTAATCATTTCATTGGGATACCAAGACAAATCCTAAACCTGAAGCATGTTATAGAATGGACAATTCTTAACAACTTTTCAATACGTCTTCAATTTTTATTTTGTATAAATTTTGAAGTATATTGCCTTCTTTTTCTGTCTCTTTCCAGCTTGCAAATGAGGGTCACTGCCAGCAGCCAATGATTGCCCTATGAGGACACAATTTGATTAGTTATTGTTACTTTTGTTCAAACACCACAAATAAAAATGAACACCAGCTGCACACAGAAGATCACTCTATTATATTACTCTCTATATATATATATATTACTAAATATTCATTTTAAATTGAACACCTAAAATATGAATGTATGCAGTGCAAAAGTGGAATCCTTTTTATTGTTTGTGGTGATGTCTTATGATTAAAACGCCTTGTTCTCCTTTTTTTCACATTTTTACCACAAGCAACACACCAAAAACAATTGCTCAGGTTTTTTTTGCTGGTCAGCGGCCCTGTTTCAAGCAGGAAAGGAGGTTTCTAGCCGCTGGATTAGGAGGAAAATGCATTCTAGCACACAAGCAAGAAATAACCAGGCACAACTAATCCAACTTCTGCTGAGCTTTGCTTGCTCTTGTTCCTGGTGCATGCAGGTAGAATATTTTGCCAGTGGTAAGCCTCTCTCTCTCAGGATATAAATTTTAAACCTTGAGCAATCTAGCTGTTCAACTACAACTTCCAAGTTCCCTTAAAATTGGAGATCATCAGACTTGCTTAGTATAGGTTTCTCAAGCACAATTCAAGTCCTGTTTGTGGTCCAGCATTTGGTCAGGTCCAGCAAAGATGTGGGCTGTGATGCAGGAACACAAGCAGTTCTTCTGCTGTAAACAGCATGCTTTGCATACTAGAAATCAATCTTGCCCTCAACTATAAGAAACTGAGGTGTTTTGCACAAAGCTAAAGTTTTCTTTCATGAAGGTTAATTTTGTTTTCTTGGCAACTGTTAGGCCGCTTCACTGCAGCACTTCTGAAATTCTAAGATATTTTGTTCGTTCAATGAAGTTGTGTTTAGAAGAATATAAAGAGGACCAGGCAACAAAAAGGGAATTGATACCATAGGTATATGTGAACCTGGGAATTCAAAATCATACATTTTAGCCCAACCCACTGGCATTAATTAAAATTCTTTCTATGACAGACAGGGTGGTAAGTGAGAACCACAGTCACTGCTGCACTGTGGGTAAAAACACTTTACACAGGGTATTGGGTGAACTTCACATTGAACGCTGCACTTGTGTAACTAAATGACACTTCATATGTATGAAAGAGGGGGAACAAACTATGGGAGGAACCTAGAAGGAAAGTATATGCCAGGCATAGAGCTAAAACATATGAGCCATAAGATTTGCAACAGCAACATAAATCATTAGTACAAATCAAGTGACCACTTATTTCTTCAGGTGTTACCTGCCCTTTAAAAAAAACAAAACAAAAAAAAAAGCATGATGCCTTTAAGCTATACTGCTAATAAGAGCTTAAAATAGTTTGCCATTCCCATGCTTTAGTAACATTTTTGTTTAACCAATAAATGTTCTATGCTTTAATTTATCACAACTTAAAGCTTACGTGTCTATGATGTAATAAGAATACAATTGCTTTTAATTGTGCTGTACAGTGATTTAATGGCTTTTTCTTACTAGAGATAATCTTTGCCTGACCCAAATCCATACCCCAAGGTTAGAGTCACTCTGTGCATTTTCACCACTGGGGAAACACTTCGCCTGTTTCAGTTTTGATTTTGAGATAATAATTACAGGTATGGGATCTGTTATCCAGAAACTCATTATCCAGAAAGTTCCAAATTACAGAAAGACTATCTTCCAAACAAATTTAATTGGAAGTAAAATTAATTCTTATTGGAAGTAAAACCAGCCTACTGGGTTTATTTAATGTTTAAATGATTTTCTAGTAGACTTAAAGGGGAAGTAAACCCCTCACATGCTAACCCCCATCCCCCCTTAGGCCCACCTCCCCCCCGGCCTACCTCTCCCCTGGGGCAAATGCCCCTAAGTCGCTACTTACCCCTGCGTGTAGGTTTCCTCCAGCCAGGTTCCCGGGCTGGAGGAACCAGGTGCCAGATGCACACAAATAAATAAAAATAGATGTAGTGCTGTACCTTTTTACCCAAGTACAAATAATACAAACTTGCTGAACAGCAATGCAAGTAATAATATCAGTCATACAGCTACATGCATTTGCAATGATTTAAACGCCAGATACTAAAGAGCATGGTAGGAAGGATGCCCTTGATCCTCAGAACTTAGAATCTAAGTTAATGTACAGATGCACATGGGTGGGTAATAAGTGCAGCTTTTAGTCACTGAGAAACTGGCTCATATGCAAAGACTTTGCCAGATACTAAGCTATTGCTACAAGAGCTTCAATTTGATTTATGGTGATGCAAGAGAATAGATATTAAGGCATAGGGCAGTGCAAGTTAAGAGAAGGGGTTTTAAATATTGTCAGCGGAGTTGTGATACTGAAAAGGAAAAAAAAAACTGTAGTATGGATATGGAGAGTAGGAATAGTCAAATATGTTGCCAACATTGTTAATACCAATAGTAAAAGGAGGGGAAGGACCAGGTTGGGGGTTAACGCAAATGTCTTCTGTTTAAGAGAAATAGATAATGTGCAATAAAGAGGAATGTCAACCGTATTAAATTAAAGGGGTGGTTCACATTTAAATCACCGTTTAGTATGTTATAGAATGACTAAAAAAAAAAAAACTATAAACAATAAATAATGAAGACCAATTGAAAAGTTTCTTAGAATTTAAATTATTTGCCTTCTTATCTTATGACTCTTCTGATTTCGAAGTCGCTGACCCCTTCTAAAAACCATATGCCCTGTAAGGCTACACATTTATTGTTATTGCTTCTTTTTATTACTCCACGTACTCCGGTCTCTCCTATTCATATTTCAGTATTCTTATGTTGTACCCTAGCAATCAGACTGATGAAATGGCAAACTGGAGAGCTGCAGAAGCTAAATAATCAAATAATGAAAAACAGCTGCAAATTGTTTCAGAATACACTCGCTACACAATACCTGAACTAAAAATGTATTTAAAGGTGAACAAACCCTTTAATATAGTTTTATATGAAGTTTTGCATTACTCGTGTGTTTAAAATTAAGAAACTAGAATGATGGTAATGATGTTCATTTTGAGCTGAAGATGCTTGAAACCTTCATTCCTTTGAATTGGAATCGCCTGTAAGTGCCTGATTTACAGACAAGTATTCAAAAACACTCAGTGGTATGTTTTGAAGTGACTGGGAGCATGAATTGCTCTTCTAACATAAGCTCAGCTGATGCATCCTCCTTTTCAGAAGGCTGCATATGAAGACAAATCACTTTCACAGATAATATATATAATATATATATGTATATGTATGTATATATATATATATATATATATATATATATATATATATATATATATATATATATAATGAGATGCCTATCTGTAATGGGATTGTGCTTTTTTTTTTTTTTTTTTAAATGTTACTGGAGATTGGAATGCCTTTTACATGGGTGGGGGCTTTAGTGTGTCTAGTAAACAGAAAATGAGCTGAAAATGGTGAAATCTAAAGTGTACTTGTCTGATCTCTTTCTCCAGGAACAGGGAATACAGTGGTGATTATGGTGAGCTATCCAAAAGGAATGGAAATCTTGGAACCCCTGAGAAGAGATATACCAGTAAAAATGATTATAACCGTGGGAACCCGCCATGTCCAGGAATTCATCAGTGGACAGTCAGTGGTGTTTGTTGCCATTGCATTCATCACTATGATGATCATCTCTTTAGCCTGGCTTATTTTCTACTATATCCAGAGGTTCCTCTACACTGGTGCTCAGTGTGGCAATCAGGTAACTATAAAGGACTGTCCATTTCCTTCAGCAGCAAAGGTCATTTACAGCTTAATCAGTGGAGTGAATATTCCATATACTCCATGTTTGCAAACCGATTATATTAAAATAATGATGATGTTTTGTAAAGAAGTCTTTAGAGTTATTGTACTGGTTGGGTCCATACATTTCTCCTGGCGGTGGTGGGGTGGTACCAGTTGGTCACACTTCTGAGGCCTCTCCAATTTGCCTCAGAGGGGGAAAATCCTGTTTAAGTAATCCTGTGACTGTAGTAGGATTACAATATCATGGTAAAAAGCCTCAGTCAGGGTTGATAAGTGATAGCAGTGACAGCCCCTGAATGTTATTTTTACATTTCAGGCTCCTTCAGTCGTTTATTTATTCATTCATTCATTAATTAATTAATTAGTTAACAAATTTTTGGTTAACTACAAATTGACCAGAAAATTACAAGACAGCTTGGTGTTTTTTTGATTAAATCTTGTGTAAAGATTTGCCCTATGTAGATCAAACCCCTGTTTGAAACAGTCTGTACTTTCATTCTCAGAGCCCTTAACTGGTTTTATAAAACTTTATCAAAATAAAACACACAGATTTACTGAATACATAGAAGGCACTAATTATCAACATGTAATATGCTGGCAAGCACCAGTTTTAATTCTTTATATCAAGACCACAGCTCTAGTAACATAGTAAGTTAGGTTGTCAAAGACACACGTCCATCAAGTTCAATCTATATATGAGGGATGCACCGAATCTAGGATTCGGTTCGGAATTTGGGCAGGATTCTGCCTTTTTCAGAAGGATTTGGCTGAATCCTTGTGTGTGGCTGAACTGAATCTGAATCCTAATTTGTAAATTAGGTGCAAGAAGGGAAATCCAATCACGTTTAGTCTCAAAACAAGGAAGTGAAAACATTCTTTCTGTTTTTTCTTTTCCCGCCTTTAATTTGGTATTCGGCCAAATCTTTCACAAAGGATTCAGGGATTCGACTGAATTCCAAATAGTGTATTTGGTGCATCCCTACTATATATAACCTCATATAACCTGCCTTAACTGCTAGTTGATCCAGAGGAAGGCAAAAAACCCTTCTGAGGCCTCTCCAATTTGCCTCAGAGGGGGGAAAATCCTTTCTGACTCCACGGGGGTATATTTATCAAAGAGTGTAGTTGGAGATAACCACAGTCTGCAAGAGTGAAATACCGCCTCTCTCATTAATTTCTATTGGATTTTAAAGGTGTATTTATCAATTGGTTAAAGTGAAAGTTCTCCCTTTGATAAATATACCTTTAAAAATCCCATAGAAACGAATGGAGAGAGGCAGTATTTCACTCTTGCAGACTGTGGTTAATTTCAAACCACATTCTCTCAATAATATACCCCCAAGATGGCAATAGGACCAGTCCCTGGATCAACTTGTATAATGAGCAATCTTCCATAACCCTGTATTCCCTCACTTGCTAAAAAGCCATCCAACCCCTTCTTAAAGCTAGCTAATATATCAGCCATAATGACTAGTGATGAGCAAAAATTTTCGCTGAGTTTCACTGTAAAAATAACGCCCACATACCTCAATGGGTGAAAAAAATTGTTGAAAAAAAATTCTCGACGTTTCGCAAATTTTTGGTGAAACTTGTCACGTCCACCCAACACTAATCACTTTCACTGTAAAGTCCCTTCTGAAAATTTAGCCAGAACTTTCTTCTAATCTTAAAAACAAACAGACTTAGTTATGGCACGGACGCATTTTCATGTTGGTTTACGGCGCGTTAATAATAAAAAAAACAAAACACGACCGCTGCATAGATACACTTAACCATTCAAGCTTAAGCATTGGCGCATTACACTAGCGTATTTATGTGGCGGTCATCTTATGTCATCGTAAGCATGTTTGCCCATGCCCTTAGGATTTGACTTGTTTTCAGTGTACTTATAGGAACAGGAAGTATATAGTCTGAGTTAACTTTCAGTTTTAGATTGAAGCTCTCTTTAGTACAAGGAATAAATAGATATTTCCAAAATAATGTGAAAAGAGCATGCCCAGAACAAGCCTATACCATTGAAGTAGTGTTAAGAAGGGAGAGGTATGCTGTCGTTTTTAGGTGAACAGGGGTTGTTCACCTTCCAAACACTTTTTTTTCAGTTGAGATGTTTTCAGATTGTTCACCAGAAACCAAGATTGCTCAGATCAGTTGCTTTCTATTGTTTACAGTTTCCCCAAAATTTAAGTTTAATGTTCCTTTCTCTGGTGTTTGTCTGGCAGCTCAATGATCCAGGAAAATTCTGAACTGTTACCATTTGCTACATTTAGTTGATACAATTAGTTGATACATGTCTTAGCAGTATCTATGGAATAATAGCAAATACTGCATCAATTCTAAGGTCAAGGCCAGACGGGGAGATTCGGTGGAGATCTGTCGCCTGGCGACTTCTCGCCGCGACAAATCTCCCCCGAATAGCTAACTAGCGCTGCTCACCCACTCTGCGTAAAGTCGCCTGCACTTGTTCACACGCAGCGGCGCGATTTTAAAAGTCGCTCAAAGTTGCCTCGCCAGGCAATTTTGAACGACTTTTAAAATCACGCCGCTGCGTGTGAACAAGCGCAGGCGACTTTACGCAGAGTGGGTGAGCAGCACTAGTTAGCTATTCGAGATTTGTCGCGGCGAGAAGTCGCCAGGCGACAGATCTCCACCGAATCTCCCCGTCTGGCCTTGACCTTAGAATTGATGCAGTATTTGCTATTATTCCATAGATACTGCTAAGACATGTATCAACTAATTGTATCAACTAAATGTAGCAAATGTTAACAGTTCAGAATTTTCCTGGATCATTGAGCTGCCAGACAAACACCAGAGAAAGGAACATTAAACTTAAATTTTGGGGAAACTGTAAAAAATAGAAAGCAACTGATCTGAGCAATCTTGGTTTCTGGTGAACAATCTGAAAACAATGCAGAGCGGGTGAGCAGCGCTAGTTAGCTATTCGGGGAGATTCATCGCGGCGAGAAGTCGCCAGACAGATCTCCCCCGAATCTCCCCGTCTGGCCTTGCCCTAACAGCTGCCTTTAATAAAACTCAGAGATTCTGCTCAGAAGGGACAAAGATAACACACTTCAACTAATGTATCAATTTATAACAGTTTACAGAGTTGGCAACCACTTCTCAACTGCTTAACAAAACATAAGTAGGTCAAAAAAGAAGCTTTCCCCTTCAAGTCTTTATTTCTGGTGAACAATCTGAAACCAACTGAACTGAAAAGGGTTTGAAGGTGAACAACCCCATTTGCATTAGACTGTACGTTTGCAAGTAAAACTATCCATAAAAGTGATGCACTCTGAATTCATTGATCATTTCTATTTTCTCCTCTTTGTTAAAGAGCAACAGAAAGGAGACAAAAAAAGCCATCAGCCAATTGCAGCTTCACAGGGTGAAGAAAGGAGAAAAGGTAACACATTTTTATTCCTTACTTGTTCATCCTTGTTTTAATATCTCTTCATATCATTACCCTTTGCAGAAGAAGCCCCTGCAGTTCAGCCTAACACACACACGAAAAAAATCTTTGTGTTCCCATTTCTGCCTATCAAAACAAATACATGTGCCTGTTTATCAGAATATGTTCAGGGGGGGGGTACAATTCAGCTGTAATAAGTCTCCAAATTGTTCGTCCCCAATTTAAATGAATGGGTGATCTAACATGTAAGGTAAGGTCACACGGGCAGATTTGGGGAGATTTTGTCACCTGGCGACTAATCGCCTCTTCTTCTGGGTGACAATCTTCCCGAACTGCCTTCGGCTTGCTAAAATTAAAAATCGCCTGTGGCAATGCACTCGCGGCGCTTCGATTTCCGAAGTCGCCCGAAGTTGCCTCACAAGGAAAGTGATAATGGATATGGACATAATATCAAAGGCTATTGTGATACTAAACTCTACAGTTAGTATAGATATGGGCATATATCATTTATGGGAAAAGTATGCAGGGGGTTTGTGTATTGATGCTGGGTTTTCATTTGGAGGGGTTGAACTTGATGGACGTTGTCTTTTTTTCCCAACGATTTAACCATTCGATCAAATTTTTTTTATTTGATGTAAAAATGCTGAAATATCCCTATGGGAGCTTCCCATAGGGTTATACAGCAATTCTTTAGGTTTAATCTGGCGAACTAGGGATTCGAACAAAAATTTAAAGCGCAAGTAATTCGACCATGGAATGGTTGACTGATCAAATAGATTTTTATTCGAATCATTTGAATCGATCGAATTTTTTTAACTCGATGGTCGAAGTGCCCAAAAAAAGGTATTCGAAAATTGGAATTCAAATCTTTTTGAAAATTCGATCGAATTTCAAATCCTTCACACGAATTTAGTAGATCTGCCCCTTAGTGCCTAAAATCATCGGATTCCAAAAAGTCACTTAATTTTTTAGTTGCTGGAAGTTAAAACAATCAATAAACAATCAAAGCATAAATTTGGCTGTGTGATGTGAGCACAGAGTTTGCTGCTGAGTCAGTACAGAGTGACTTCTTGGGATTGCTCACATTCCAGTCGGAATCATTCCCAACTTGTCTGCTTATGGAATTGCCAGCTAATGGCACAGGATGTGACTCATCCTGTCAGTAAGGATGAAATAATAGTGATGATGCATCCTATATTGACATGATGTTCTTATTTTATTTCTTTATCCAAGGGTATTGACATTGATGCGGAGAACTGTGCCGTTTGCATTGAAAATTACAAAACCAAAGACCTTGTTCGCATTTTGCCATGCAAGTAGGTAGCTTTTGATTTACCGTTTGTACTCGCGTTACATAGATATGATAAATCACCCAACTATATGCTTATTTGTGTTTAATATGAATAATCTAACCAAGAATGTGGTTGCAAAACTTCTTGCATAACAACTTCAGATCACCGCAAATGCTGCAATAGGGGTGTAGCCACATAGGAAGCCAACTCTTCTGCTGCAGGGGGGGTCCAGGAGTTTTAGGGAGGCCCTAATTAATGAGCAATTTCTGTGGGGCCCAGCAGGGGCGTAACTATAGAGGAAGCAGACCCTGCGGCTACAGGGGGGCCCAGGAGGCATAGGGGGCCCCATGAGCAATTTTATTTCAGCATTTATAGGCAAAACAGGACAATCTCTGGATATGTTGGGGGCCCTAAAATTAATTTGCTGTGGGGCCCAGTAGCATCTTGTTACACCACTGGGGCCCAGTAACATCTAGTTACACCACTGGCTGCAAGCCGTGATTTAGTACAGCAAAATGTTGCCATATTCTTTTGTCTTTTGGGGGAAGTGTGTTCCAGCTGGGAATTATTTAGGCTCATTTGTTCAGGTAGATTTGCTCCAGCTTTAAATGTAATGATATCAGAGCTGTGACTGGTCCTTTGTAAGCGATTCACTTTAGCCCCACAGCACGAGACTACCACCACTATGTCACTGTATATGGGTCAGTCTATGCTACTTATATAATGCAGCCAATCAGCTTTTAGCAAATACTGGCCACTTGTTTAAAATAAAAAAAAAACATGCTGGTTGTTGCACCTGGGCAAATTGTGTGCCTTTATTATTTATTATCGTTTTTTTTTTTTTTTTTCAAATATAAATATTATAGAGAACAACATTTTAGGGTGAAATATGTACTAAATTCAATATATTTCTTGTTTTCTTCCTAGGCATATTTTCCATAGGCTTTGTATAGATCCATGGCTCATTGAACACCGAACATGTCCTATGTGTAAACTAGATGTCATCAAAGCTCTTGGGTTCTGGGTAAGGGAATTCAATGATAAAACTATTAACACAACGGTGACCATAGGCAGTGTGTGCATAATGACTGTAGTTTTATTGAAATACAATAAATTGCTGCTATATCTGTCTTCCTTAAAACGTTCACCTTTACACATAGATATATATATATATATAATGACACAAAGGATTACAATATGTGAACAAGGAATCTTCCAGGGAAATACTGTGTATCAATGTTTAGTTGGCATAATAGAGAACCCAGGTGCACTGCCCTGAGCCTGCATCAGTGATTAATGCTGTACGCGTTTCTTGCTGTAACCAGCTCTTAGTCATAGGCTCATGAGTTACAGCACGAAACTCCTAATGCTGAGTTTATACCTGTGCTTCTGCAAAATAATTTAGAATTTACAAGCCTGGACTGGAGTTTTTCCTTTTAAGTGTTTGCCAACAATTTTGTCACAACCGATTAACCGGAATTAGTTTGCATGGATAATATGCTTGTAAGTCCCTACTTGACTTCATTTGAATTTCCTGTTCCTTCACCCTCATTTGGGTTGAAGAAAGTAGTTTGGGAGAAGCAGTATACATCGTGCTGTAGTGCTACCTTATTTCCAGTGACATACGGAAAGTGTGATGAAAATGGGCAAACTAGTAACAGATCTCTTGTAACAGGGATGCCTATGATTTGTCCCTATACTGAGGGGTGGTTTGCAGGTTTATAAAAAACAATTGCAATAATTAAGGAGTACCCTTGAATAAAAAGCAGTGTCGTTCAGCCGAATCCATGTATTTACCTCTGAGGGTTCCCGTGAAAAAAACTAATTCTTAAAACGAATTGGGTTATAGAGTAGAAAAACTGGTCAAAATGTAGAGAATCAACACTTTTTGAGTAGTTTTTTTGTATCATTAGGGCTGAATACTGTCACTTATAAACTGATTCTATTTATTTCATAAGACTGACTTGCTAGACCTTCCATCGAATACAAAACATGTAGCTTAGCCGTGCGTATGTACTGAATACACCATATGATGAAGTCCATATTCTTTTCTCCAATTTATCATTAAAGGTGGAGCCTGAAGTGACTCTGGATATCCATGTTCCTGTCTCCATTGCTGGCAGCAGCCTTTCCATCGGGACTGTGAGCATTACCCAGGAAGAGAACAGGAGTGAAGGAAACAACCTGCCTTCCTCTTCAACAGGTAGCTCCCTACAACAAAGTAACCGTGTCAAGGAAGATGCTGGGGAAACAACAGCATTGCTAGGTGAGTACACACTTGAGGCCAAAGGTCTGCAGGGGTTTTATAGACCCTCTATGATTCACTATATTCGCTGATGAAGGATGTATTTTGAATTCCCATAAATTGGTTCTCCATGTCTCTTTCTTTCTGCAGATGATCCAGGCAATGACAATGCAGCAGGAACACACACACAAGACTTTCATTAGCTTGCTCTTTGGAGGACACCCCAACTGACTGTTTTTATGTCAGAGGTTTATTTAAACCATTAGGTCTTAATTTAAAATTGAGGAGAACCTAGTCTGCTACAGTTTACAAGAATAAGGCCCTTTATGCAGAAGTGGAATTTCGGCCTTTGATAGAAAAGTCGGCAACGCAAGTTCTGATTGGGTCATGTGACATTTCATGCCAAAAGGCCCAAACTGAAGACGTAATTGGATCATAGTGAATATCTTTACGTTTTGTTATCCACTTCATCTCTGTAAAGCAATCTCTCAGTTTGTCGTCCCTTCCATTATTCATTATGTATCTGAACTTCTCTCACTTTACTCTATGAGACAGGTGGGCACTTATTAGAGAAGGGGTACAGATAATGAACGGAGATGTTTGAGGCATCATCGCTGGATTTTGCTTTACAGGGATACGGCACATATTGTTTTCTATGACTGGAAACTCTGTCTCAGGTATCTGTACGGCAGCACTTGACATTCACTTGTATCCAGCTCAGGAATCCGTCCAACAGCAGTGATGAACTAGTTCACCCTTCTTCAATCTGGCTCAGGAAGCTGTACGTGAGCAGTGATGAACAAGTTGCTTTCTCTGGGATCTGGCTCAGGAATCCATGTAACAGCACATTCTATTTTCTAGGCTAAAATTCAGCAGAACTTGCACGATTTCACAGCTGTTAAGAGGATATGCATAACTAAGTGCAATGGGTTCAGTGTTTACTTATTCATTTTAGCTGCTGGACCTTTTTTTTCTCCCATTTACAGTTAAAGCATGTATTTAGTCAGAGCAAAGATTAATAATACACAGGATAAAGCACAAAGCTCAAGCAAATGTAACAGTTGCTTTGAATATCCTTCTGTTTATCTCACTATGTTTCTAAGAAAGTATCTCATTGTTTGAAGTTTAATGGTAAAAATTACCTTTATACTTTACATTACCACTCTTAACTTAAACATCTAGGGGGTTGTTTATTAAAATCTGAACTCCAAAAATGTGAATTATACTCAAATTATTCGGAATTTATTAAACCTCAAGGATGGAAAAAGTCAGAATCCGAAAATCCGGCATCTCAGACCTGCTGAGGTTATAAATGTCAATAAGAAAAGTCCTGCAGATCTCCTATTGTGAGCTGGGTTTCAGACAAAGACTCGTAAAAAAACAGGTCGATAATACAAAAAAATTGTATGATCCGATTGTTTCTGAATTTTTTGAGTTTTTAACCACACAAAATTTCTGGACAAATGTATTGATAAGGGGAATATATTTCAGAAAAAACTCGTATTGTAATAAATAACCCCCATAATGTGCAACTGTGATGCCATATTGTATAACTTATACAGGTATGGGACCTGTTATCTAAAATTATGTATAATGGATCTTTTCATAAATTCATACCTTAAAGGGATACTGTCACACATCAGTTAGTAGTGCTGCTCCAGTAGACTTCTGCACTGAAATCCATCTCTCAGAAGAGCAAACAGATTTTTTTTATATTCAGTTTTGAAATCTGACATGGGGCTAGACATTTTGTCAATTTCCCAGCTGCCCCTGGTCATGTGACTTGTGCCAGCACTTTAGGAGGGAACTGCTTTCTAGCAGACATTTGTTTTCCCTTCTAAATGTAACTGAATGGAACGCAGTGGGACATGGGTTTTACTATTGAGTGCTGTTCTTAGATCTACCAGGCAGTTATCTTGTGTTAGGGAGCTGTTATCTGGTTACCTTCTCATTGTTCTGTTGTTAGGCTGCTTGGGGGAAAAAGTGAGGGGGTGATATCACTCCAACTTGCAGTACAGCAGTAAAGAGTGATTGAAGTTTATCAGAGCACAAGTCACATGACTTGGGGCAGCTGGGAAATTGACAATATGTCTAGCCCCATGTCAGATTTCAAAATGAAATATAAAAAAAATCTTTTTTTTTCCCCATGACAGTATCCCTTTAATGGCTGGAGTGCTGTTGTTAGGAGCCTCTTCATAGCTCCATCTAGGTTTCCTTGACATGGGTGATTTCAATCGTTTAGTGCTAGTCCACACCAGCATATTGGGGTAGATTAGTCACCCCAGCGGCAAATTGCCTTTGGGGCATCAATCTCCCCGAACTGACTTCTCCCTGCCCTCCTGCGGCAATTCACACGCAGCGCCTCATTTTCTGAAGTTGCCTCACAAGGAAACTTTGAGTGAAAACAAAGCGCTGCATGTGAATGGCCTCAGGCGATTTTCATGTTAGCCAGCAGAGGGCAGGGAGAAGGCACTTTGGGTAGATTGCTGCCCTGAAGAAGAGGCGATTTGTCGCTGGGGGCGACTAATCTCCCTGAATCTGCTCGTGTGGATGAAAGCCTTAAGTTTTACTTCCAAAAATGTAAAAATCATTTGACTTGTTCAAGGTCTTAAAATGAACCATTGGAAAACTGTAGACCAGTGATCCCCAACCAGTAGCTTGTGAGCCACATGTTGCTCCCCAACCCCTTGGATGTTGCTCCCAGTGGCCTCAGAGCAGGTGCTTATTTTTAAATTCCAGGCTTGGAGGCAAGTTTTGGTTGTATAAAAATCAGGTTTTCTACCAAACAGAGGCTCCTGTACTCTGCCAGTCCACATAGGGGCCACCAATAGTCAATCCGAACCCTTATTTGGCACCATCCAACATTTTTCATGCTTGTGTTGCTCCCCAACTTTTTTTACATCTGAATGTTGCTCACGGTTGGAAAAAGGTTGGGGATCCCTGCTGTAGACAATAGTGAAATAAATGATGTTGCAAACTGGCCTTTATATTTGGCAGTTTGGAACAGTGAGACGGTGACAATGAAATAAAGGCTGGTAGGTAATTAATTAAGGAAATATTATATAGATATAAATATACAAACAACTCCGACTTGCAGTTGTTGTAGATAGAAATATATATATATGGTTGCACTGATACATAACCAATCATCCCATTATATACCATGTAGCCGTAAAAGCCCAATCATTCTGCTTTTGTCTACAACATACGAGTTGATCTTTATAGGAACAGTAACCTCAAAAATTGAAAGTGTTTTAAAGTAATAAAAATATAATCCAGTGTTGCCCTGCACTGGTAAAACTGCTGTTTGCTTCAGAAGCACTGCTGTTGTTTATATAAATTAGCAGCTGTACAGTAATGGGGACTTTAGTTCCTCACATTATTCTGCAATCTTTTTGTTCAACTGCATCTGAGTTGTTTCATTTCAAATTCATTGTGGTAATGAACAGAACCAAAATTAGAAAAAAGTTGTCCCTGTCCAAATATTTATGGCCCTAACTGTAATGGTGTTATCCATTATTTATCCTGTACCATATAGCATTTTTTTTTCCAATTTCCTCCATTTCTACACAGCAGCTTGTTTATATGAACTATAGTAGTGTTTCTGCAGCAAACACACCAGTTTTACAAGTGCAGGGTAAAATTACATGATATTTTTATTACTTAAAGGAAAACTATACCCCCATATTGAATACTTGAGCAACAGATAGTTTATATCAAATTAAGTGACATATTAAAGAATCTTACCAAACTGGAATATATATTTAAGTAAATATTGCCCTTTTACATCTCTTGCCTTGAACCCCCATTTCATGATGGTCTGTGTGCTGCCTCAGAGATCACCTGACCAGAAATATTTCAACTCTAACTGTAACAGCAAGAAGTGTGGAAGCAAAAGACACAACTCTGTCTGTTAAGGCTCATGTGACCTAACGTTATAATTTGTTTGGTATGTTTGTGTGCACCATTTAATCATACGATTCCAGGAGACTGTCCTTATTTTTTTAAATGGCTTTTTTCTATTTATGATTACCCAATGACACATGCTCCTGAAAAGGTATATTATTATGAAAATGGTTTATTTACATGAATCAGGGTTTTACATGAGTTGTTTCATGCAATATCTTTTTATGGAGACCTACATTGTTCGGGGGGTATAGTTTTCCTTTAAAAACACTCTTTGGTGTTGCTGTTCCTTTAAGAGAGCATCCCTTTAGCATAATGTTTTTCTTTCACTTACAGGTTACATTCCAAAAGCTTTATCTCAAACGCAATCAAGATGCTTTTTACATGATGTTTTCCTGTTAAACTATTATTTATGTTTCAATAAAATGATCACTAATACAAGTAGGACATATGCTTCTGTTATCTTATTTTAGAACGTATGTGACCCAAAAAGGAACCCATGTATTGACTGGAGACCTCAGCGAATCAAATTGTCCAGGGATCACCTGATCAGAATGAGCACTTCCATAAGTGAGAGCATTAATTGCTCTGATCATTGATTTGTTGCCAGCCAAAGAAGTTGAACATTTACAGCAATGTTACAGGACTGAGATTGAGAGCTGCTTGTAATTAATGACATTTTGCTGCAAATGACTGAAAAAAAAAAAAAAGCACACCAGCTTATGAAATCTTCCAGACGATGAGAGACATATTGTCTATTGGTTGTAGGATTATTTGGGTTTGAAGAACCTGATGAATGTTGTTGGACGGTTTTGGAGTTGTACAGAATTTTTGCCAGTGGCTGATTTGTTGCCTGCAATAAAAATGCACAACTGTGTCCTGCAAATCTCCTGAAAATGCCTTCACCATTAGAAATAACTGAAATCACCGGCGGTAAAAACTACACCTCGCACAGCTGCTTCTGAGGCACCTTCAGTAGATCTATACTTTGGTTTTACCACGGGCTATTTTAGTTATTTCCAATGGAGAAGCATTTTCAGATTTGTGCAGTCTGCAGTCATGCATATTTAGCGTGGGCAACTAATCCCCCATCAGCCAGTGCCTATAAGCTTAAAGATATACTGACACCTGAAATGAAACTCTTTTTTACATCTATTATAATACTGGCTTTGGAAGCTACTTCTAACTTTGCCATAAAGTATTTGCATGATGCTTTTACATTACCTGTCTGATCCCCCATGTTCCTGTATGAGGGGGCTGACATATTTGTGCAGCAGGAGTCCGTTAACATTAGAAACTGTAACTAACAGGCTGAGATGGGACAGTCAGGTTGGCAAAGTCAGAGTATCAGAGAGTCAGGCTTAGGAACTTCAACTAACCATTATATACAAAAACAAACCTCTCAACAAAAAATGATCAACATGACCTATAAGTAACATTTAATGTACATTCATATGTTAAAATTCATTTTTTAGTGTCAGTATCACTTTAAGACTCAACCAGTTGTGATTGTATGGGCACCTTTGTGATGGTAAGTTGTTGTGATGATTTACTGGACCTTTGTGTTGTAGGCTCGTTTAGGGCAACTGACCTTGTGTAATGTTCAGTTGTGTTCAGTCTAACAGCAGTGTCTTTAAAAAAGTGAATAAAGGTCAAAAACCTTATAATAGCTTTTATTTCCATACATGCAAATGCATTGGGACCACTGCACAATCTATTCCAAATCAAAACATGAAGAAAAATGTACCAGTGTGTTATTCCTTTACAGTGACTGTTCAAAAAAAATAGCAGTGTCTGCATTCTTCTTTACAAACTCAACCATTCACTGTATAAACTGAACAATGGTTCAAGATAGGGATGCACCGAATCCAGGATTCGGTTCAGGATTCGGCCTTTATCAGCAGAATTCAGATTCGGCCGAATCCTTCTGCCTGGCCGAACCAAATCCGAATCCTAATTTGAATATGCAAATTAGGGCCAGGGAGCTAAATCACGTGACTTTTTGGCACAAAACAAGGAAGTAAAAAAATGTTTTCCCCTTCCCACCCATAATTTGCATATGCAAATTAGGGTTCGGTATTCGGCCAAATCTTTCGGGAAGGATTTGGGGGTTCGGCCGAATCCAAAATAGTGGATTCGGTGCATCCCTAGTTCAAGATTTCCCTTTCCTTTTCACTGAACTAATATTTAGTTGTATAATCAGTGTTTCTGAGAATGGCTGCACATCTGTGTTACATGGAGTAGATCAACTACTGGCACCTGTTACATTCCACAATTCTTCTGCAGTTCTTGGGGGGAAATTCATCAAAGAGTGAAATTCTGCCGTTCTCCATTCATTTCTATGGGATTTTGAAAGGTGTATTATTTATGAGTGAAGTGAAAGTTCACCCTTTTATAAATATGCCTTTAAAAATCCCATAGAAATGAATGGAGAGCGGCGGAATTTCCCTCTAGTGGCGGAACTTCACTCTTTGATAAATTTACCCCTATAACTTCAATCTTGTTGGTCTGGAACCAAGATGTTGCTTGTTTACTGGTGTGTTTGGGGTCATTGTCTTGTTGAAACACTCATTTCAAGGGCATTTCCTCTTCAGCATAAGACAACATGACCTCGTCAAGTATTTAGATGTATTGAAACTGATCCATGATCCCTGGTATGTGATAAATAGGCCCAACACCACAGTATGAGAAACATCCCCATATCATGATACTTGTGGCCATAGACGTAACAATTACGATCTTTCTCAGAAAAGATCTTTCCAAGAAAGATCGTTCGTTTCAACACACACGTGTAGAGCTGAATCGTCAGATATACAGGTAGAAACAATAGAATTCTACTTGTATCTGACGATTCAGCACTAACAATGGCCGATGTTCAGGGTGCTTTCAATGGCATCCGATCAAAATTTTCCGTCCAGTCCGATCAACCAGCCGACCGATATCTTAATCTTCTGACGATGTCGGTCGGCTCATTTCCCACCATACACGCACCGAATATCGTACGAAAATTCGTTTCGTACGATATTATCTGTGCGTCTATGGCCACCTTAACTTACAAAAGATTAATATATTTACAAAGAACTCGTAGTTGAAATGATTTGTCCTATCAATGAAAAAGAGATGTTCGTATTGTTAAAGGAAACAGAATATAAATACATAAAAAGCTTGCACTGGTGTTTTTGCTGCAGAAACACTACTATAGTTTATATAAACAAACTGCTGTGTAGCCATGGGGCAGCCATTCAAAGCTAAAAATAAAAAAGAGAAAAGGCACAGGTTACACAGCAGATATGCTCTGCAGAATACAATGGGATTCTACTTGCTTGCTGTCATTTATTTAAAATTGAGTGGCTGTCCCCAAAGCTACACAGCAGCTTATTTATGTAAACTATAGCAGTCTTTCTGATGCAAACAGAAGGATTTTTGTCAGCACCCATAACCTTCTAAGCTGCTCAAACTCGATGCACGTCCAAACAGCTTCCACCTCCAATCCGTATAGGATCAATCTTTGTTTTTCGCAGACAGCACCAATCAAGGATTTTCTTTCAATAAAATGCCTTTATTGAGATATGGGCTCTGACCCAGTACACTGGCAACGTTTCAGACCGCCACTGTCTTTTCTCAAGCCACGCTTCTGATGCAAACATGCACATTTTACCTGTACAGGGCATCAGTAATATTTATTTTAATTACTTTAAACCCCTTTCATTTTTGGTGTTTTTTATTTTTCAATTTGTATAGATGCCCTGCTAGCTATTAGTAGTATTGGGTCACTTAGAATTTTGCAGCCAGCCCTATTTATCCCCATGGAGCAACAAATCGCTCCATTTACTCATGTTCCATTGCTGTAGATGTTGCATTAAAATCACTGCGCTACGATTGTTGGTATAAACTGAAACATAAATGCCCCACAATTGGCTGCCCAATATTTACATGCTTGATGATGTGATGTTTGTGTTATTTGGAACAGCATATGTGGTGTGCAGCTTGCCGTCCTGCAAAAACCATTGCCGACTCCAGATATGCAGCATAGGATTTTTATCTTATTGCCTTTATTGGTTTAACTCTTTCCCTTCCTCTGCCACATTCTGTGAGAGAACCTACTGCAGCTTTCATGTATAGTTCTTACGGGAAAAAAAGGGGGGGGGGTCAGACTGGGCTGATGGGATACAAGGAAATATCTCAGAATATTATTCTCTACATCATACTAAAAGTTAATTTAAAGGGATGGGAAAACATTTTTTTTTCAAAACACAGTTAATAGTGCTGCTCAAGTAGAATTCTGCACTGAAATCCATTTCTCAAAAGAGCAAACAGATTTTTTTATATTCAGTTTTGAAATCTGACCTGGGGCTAGATATATTGTCAATTTACCAGCTGCCCCTGGTCATGTGACATGTGCCAGCACTTTAGGAGGGAACTGCTTTCTGGCAGGCTGTTGTTTTTCCTTCTCAATGTAACTGAATAGTACGCAGTGGGACATTTACTATTGAGTGCTGTTCTTAGATCTACCAGTCAGCTGTTATCTTGTGTTAGGGAGCTGTTATCTGGTTACCTTCTCATTGCTCTGTTGTTAGGCTGCTGGGTGGGGGAAAGGGAGGGGGTGATATCATTCCAACCTGCAGTACAGCAGTAAAGAGTGATTGAAGTTTATCAAAGCACAAGTCACATGACTTGGGGCAGCTGGGAAATTGACAATATGTCTAGCCCCATGTCAGTTTTCAAAATGAAATAAAAAAAAATCTGTTTGCTCTTTTGAGAAATGGATTTTAATGCAGAATTCTACTTGAGTAGCACTATTAACAGATGCATGACAGGATCTCTTTAAAGGTGAACAACCCCTTTAAAGTAAACCTCTTATTTGTAACTGCACCTAGGCCAAGTTTATGAGGGCAGGTAGATAGGTCGCCAGCCAATCCCCATCTAGTAAGGCCACTGCATCTTTTTATCTGAACGAGCCACACTCGGATTGGCAACACACATCATACTGTTATTTTGAGCCCATAAACCAAATTTTACCTATGAAAGGATCTCTGTGGAGCTTGAATTTAATCCAACCGTGATCCAAATGACATGGAAAATCCACTGCCACCCCTCTTGCTGAAATCCATATACCCCCAATGGTCCTGAAGTAGGTTCCAGTTGAGCCCAATCAAATCTTCAGATGGATGGTTATGTAAACTTAGAAGCATGGACAGACAAGCAGTTTGTGGAGAAATCGCTTCTGCTAGTGGCCTAAACTCTGTGACCCTGTTTTACACCTGAATCAGCCTCTACAGAAGAACATGGAAGAGATCAGCCCAGGAGCAGGAATTAGGAGTAGAATAAGGAAGAACATGGTCAGACCAAGTGAATAAACTTTTTTTTTTTTCATTGAAAAATAAAATCAGTCTGTTTGTTGAACCATCATTTTCCTTTTAAAGCAACCATTTCTATACTTGTACAGTAGGGGGGCAGCGCCTTTCAAGATTCAGCAATGGGGCTTCATCCCAAGCAGTCCAGCATCAGTGATGCAAAATACCTTTAAGTATCCGTTAAAGAAAAAAAAAAAAAAGTCTATGAACATAGCTGTAGTAAAAAACAACGTTTGCCTTCCATAGTTCTGTAAGGGCAGCAGCAGATCAGATTTTATTTCCAACGCTTCTCAGTCAGGGAAATGTAGATCAGCCCAGCCAACCAATAGTCCCAGAATATTTACAAATTTAAATATTTTTTGGAATTGCCCTAAAGTGTACGATTATGTAGTGGCCATAAAATGCTTGTATAGTGTAGCAATGCACCATGCCCTCAGGGACACTACATCACAAAGCTTCAAACTAAATCAGAATAAAACAAAAAAAACGTTCATGTACAAGACTCCAGCGACAGAAAGCAGTTCCTTCCTGAGGGCAAGGAGAAAGCAAGAGGTTATTTTGAAGGCTTGGCTTCTGAAGGGTTTTCTCCAGTGTCCAGAGTTTTCAACAACCTGAACAAGCCGGCTGCTTCCCGGATCCTGCTGAACTCTATGCAGAAAGCCTGCACCTCTATAAACAAGTCCTGCACGTTGATGATCTTGTTCCGGATCAAGGACTGCAGGAAAACACAAACTAATCGCACCAAACGGTTCTGCAAAAGATGCACAAAACAAAAACTATGAGCATGTGAATATACGTAAAGTTATTCTCGGTGGATCCGAGGAGTCGTAGCTAGGGAAGTGCGAATTTGATCTGTTTCGCTTCGCCCAAAATTTGCTGAAATGCATTAAACTTTATGGGCGACATGTTTTGCAAATGTATTTTTTTGTCGCAACATTTTTTTCCCCATTGAAGTATATAGGTGTCATTTCTGCGGTGAAACTTAGCGAAAACATTCGCTCTTCCCCTACTATTTACAATCCATTGGGAGGTTATAGTAAAGGAAACCATTAAAGTCACAGAAAGAATGCCAGAAAGAAAGGAAAACATCAGATTAAAATAAAATGAATAGGAAATGATAATATTTCAGCAGAGGGAAGGTGGGAAACCATACCTACAGTGTATAGACAATAGTGGCTGAATGCCTGCCTGCCAACATACCATTCACAAATTAAAGGGTTGGGTCACCTTTTTAACTTTTGCCAGGTTATAGAATGGCTCATTCTAAGCAACTTTCTAATTGGTCTTCAGTTTTTAATTATTTGCCTTCTTCTTCTGACTCTTTCCAGCTTTCAAATGGGGGTCACTGACCCCATCAAAACACAGATGCTCTGTAAGGCTACAAATTGTTATTGCTTCTTTTTATTACTCCTCTTTCTATTCAGACCCTCTACTATTCATATTCAAGTCTCTTATTAAAATTGGTTTATGGTTGCTAGGGGAATTTGAGCCTGAAACTTACTGAAACTGCAAGCTGGAGAGCTACTGAATATAAAGATAACTCAAAAACCACAAATAAAAAATGAAATCCATTTGCAGATTGTCTCAGAATATCACTCTCTATATCATACTAAATACTAACACCTGAAATTAAACTCTTTTTTTACATCTATTATAATATTGGCTTTGAAAGCTACTTCTAACTTTGCCATAAAGTATTTGCATGATGCTTTTACATTACCTGTCTGATCCCCATGTTCCTGTATGAGGGGGCTGCCATATTGTGCAGGAGTGTCAGAGAGTCAGGCTTAGGAACTTCAACTAACAATTATATACAAAAACAAACCTCTCAGCAAAAAATGATCAACATGACCTATAGGTAACATTTAGGGGCAAATTTACTATTATTCCCCAAAATTAGCTCTATCAAATTCGAGAAATTCGATAAGCTTCGATAAGCTAACATTCATATGTTAATATTCATTTTTTATTGTCAGTATCAGTTTAACTCAAAAGGTGAACAACCCAAGGGATACAGTCATGGAAAAACATGATTTTTTCAAAACGCATCAGTTAGGGTCAGTCTACATGAACAGATTCGGGGAGATTAGCCATCCCTCCTCGTGAGACAACTTCGGAAAATGAACGGCCGCATGTGCATTGCCGCAAGAAATTTTCAGTTGATTGCTCAGCAGGCAGGGAGAAGGCAGTTTGGGGATATTGTTTCCCAGTAGAAGAAGAGATTTGTCTCTGGGGTGACTAATTTCCCCGAATCTGCTTGTGTAGACTGACCTTTAAAAGTGCTGCTCCAGTAGATTTCTGCACTGAAATCCATTTCTCAAAAGAGCAAACAGATTTTTTTTTTTATATTCAGTTTTGAAATCTGACATGAGCCTAGCCATTTTGTCAATTTCCCAGCTGCCCCTGGTCATGTGACTTGTGCCAGCACTTTAGGAGGGAACTGCTTTCTGGCAGGCTGTTGTTTTTCCTTCTCAATGTAACTGAATGAAACACAGTGGGACATGGGTTTTTACTATTGAGTATCAGTCAAATTTGCAATACAGCAGTAAATAGTGATTGAAGTTTATCAGAGCATAAGTCACATGACTAGGGGCAGCTGGTACAATATGTCTAGCCCCATGTCAGATTTCAAAATGAAATATAAAAAAAAATCTATTTGCTCTTTTGAAATGGATTTCAGTGCAGAAGTCTGCTGGAGCAGCACTATTAACTGATGTGTTTTGAAAAAAATATCTTTTCCCATGACAGTATCCCTTTAAGTTATTTGCATATGTATTGCTAGTGAAAGCAGTGTTTCTCCCTTTCTATTCTCTGCCCTGGTGGCTCAGACTGTTGATACAATTCAAGACAAGCAGCTGATTAATAGATCTGTCTTGGCTGAAGAATGAAGACTATTGCAACATTGTATAAAAAGTAACAACCAGGAGTTAAGCAAATACTGCTTTCAATAACAATTGTTTTTACAAATAACTTTAAAAGCACTTAAAATGTTTAATAAAGGTATATGGAAAAAGTTGCTTAGAATTGTTTTCTTTTATCAGGCAAAGTTTTATATTGAGGTTGACTTGCCCTTTAAACTGCTATACATAGTCTCTGAAGCCTTGCCCCAGTTTCCTGGGTTAGATCAGGTCTATTTGTTGGTCATCAGGCCTGTGCTGTAAGGAATGGGGGGGGGGGGGGGGGGGGGGGGGGGGGGTAGTAATAAGTCATTTTATACACACAGTCACAGCAGTGCAGCTGGAATGTTCACAGTGACATTCCTTTGTGCAGGACTGCCTGGAAGCTGCAGGTGACTCCTAGAAGGGACTTAATGTAGCAAGACTATAGTAATTTCAGGGGAAGTTACTTCCATAATCTGCTTGTGACCCAAATGGAACTGGTGGTCCAGATTTCATGAATTATGTGGATGTGAGATTGCTGCCCAGTGCCAGGTGCTGCCTAAAGGGAGTAGGCCACAAATCAAACTAAGGTACACTCCTCTTGAGCAACCAAAGTGTGGTTGTACTGTTACCTGCCTGTGTGCTTCTTATTAGCCCATAAACCAGTCCCGTGTTCTGGGATGCCACACCACTGGTGTAAATAGTACATCTGGGCTGCAAGATAATATAGAGGAAAATTGGGCAAGGCCAGACCTCTGTCCTCTTTTTCGGCTATAAGCAATTGTTGGGACTTTAAGGTTCTATATAGAGGGGAGAAGCAGGAAATTAATCATTTTAAAGATAAACTGGAGTATATGGATAGCGGCATTTTGCAGGACTTATAGGCATTTAAGGTGATGATTTGAGGTCATGATGAGTTTTATTCTCCCCAACAAGGAAAGTGCTTGGTTTGCCCAGACTTGAAGTTCCGAAGCAAATGGAGATCTATGGATTATAGGAGGGATGTATCCCAGTTTATTTTAAGACTGGAAATGACCCAAACTGCTCTATTACGCTTTTTAGAGTGTAAAGTAGTTTCTTGGGCTTGGCGGTGAGCTTAAGACATATGGAAGCCAGGCAATACCCCCACGTATAACTGCCTTTGGTGTATCCCATAGTACTGCCTGGGGGCTGAATTCACATTTTGTAATCTGTGCATCTCTGAGAGTTATTATTAATAACATGTATTTAATGACCGCCAACATATTGTTAGCTGTGTGCATTCACTTGTTGGTTAACCTAGGCATTATTGTAGTGGGATTGGACAATGTATAATACCTACTTCTAAAATCCATTAGGGCCACACTGTTAACAGTTCTTGACCAACTCTAGGACACCACAGTTAAGCATAAATAGAAATAAATGGGGGGTGGGGGTAGATAACCATAGCTTGAGGTCTTCTTTTTCCATTTATTATGGTAGTGTCTACAAGTCACTTATTTTTGGCGAAACCCATGTCAAAACCATTCCCTCTGTACAGTACTCGCCCCAGAGCTATAAATGTTGGAAATGGTGGATGGGTTTGTCACTATTAAACATGCATTAAACTGTTCTTCCTTCTTCTGTACCACAAATGAAGTAGCCGTTAAAGGGGAACTATCGTGGAAATGAAAACTTTATATAAGCTTTCTAAATACAATCGATTAAAAAATTCTGTACGGTTTCTGAAATAATCAAGTTTATCCTCACCATCCCCCTCTCAGCATCTGTTTCTCTTCATTCTGTCTTCATGCAGCAGTTGGGTTCGGGTAGTCATGGACAGTCAGATCCAATATATCTTACAGGGGGTCTCCTTTTGCCTAGATGTATTAGTGCTTTCTGTTAAAATCACCAGAAATCCTATCTTTCTAAATGTAGTAGTATTTGTGCAAAAGACACAAGCTTTAATTCATGTGCCAGGAAAGGAAGCCCCCCTATAAGATATATTGGATCTAACAGTCAATGACCGACACCCAACTGCTGCATGAAGACAGAATGAAGAGAAACAGATGCTGAGAGAGCGATAGTGAAATTAAACTTCATACAGAAAAAGTGAAGAATATTTAATTGATTGCATTAACAAAGTTTCTTATTTCAGTCTGATGATATTTAATTTTCACAACAGTTTACCTTTGACTGAATGGGCAATGTGTCAAGTTTTTGCATGTTCTTTACCTGCATATACTTGTCTTTAATCTGCTCACATGTCGATATACAATTTGAAATGTAGAGGTGAATGAATTCAGGAGGAAGATCCACTGCTGTTGTAAGTCTTAAAAGTAAAGAAAAAATATGCATTTGTTTAGAGAGAATTAAACACATTAACAAACAAGACAAAACATTCTAGGTGTACAGAGGCTAAACAGCATTGGCTGCACAGCAACCCAATGATTTCATAGCAACACAATAACATCTTGGGTCTTAAATTGCATTTTAATCAACTAAGGATCAATCTAATCAATGACAAAATCAGTGGGGACACTCATTTTCACATATACACCAAACTATTATGTATATACTATGTGAAGCAGTATGCACTTTAGCCTTAGTTATCGGCAGATTTCATTTTGTCCATGAACTCCAATCAGCTTGCATAAAAGGGGACCTAGTAATGGATTTTATTTGTTTAGATTTATATAAAACTTCACTTTCAGCTTCCAGCAACTGTGCACATTCTTTGTTTTAGTATACATATAACAGTGAAGCAAAAGGCTGATAAGAAGAAGATGTATGTACAGAGTTTATAAGCAGTTGTTATGCAGAGAAAACCCAACAAGCTTTCCGCACAAAATAATTCTTCACTGCGCGTTTATGCACTAGGGTTATACGTCTCAAAGTACCGGAATTAGGCCTATAAATTGGGAATAGCGGTCGTGTCTAATTCGAGAATTAAGATGAAATACGGCAGGAACACAAAATATCAAAACCAACACACACCTGATATAGCAAATTGCTATAGAATCCCATGCAGAATGTACATTAAAGGGATCCTGTCATGGGAAAACATGTTTTTTTCAAAACGCATCTGCACTGAAATCCATCTCTCAAAAGAGCAAACAGATTTCGAAACTGAATATTAAATAATCTGACATGGGGCTAGACATTTTGTCAATTTCCCAACTGCCCCTGGTCATGTGACTTGTGCCAGCGCTTTAGGAGGGAACTGCTTTCTGGCAGGCTGTTTTTCTTTCTCAATGTAACTGAATAGTACGCAGTGGGATATGGGTTTTACTATTGAGTGATGTTCTTGGATCTACCAGGCAGCTGTTATCTTGTGTTAGGCAGCTGTTGTCTGGTTACCTTCCCATTGTTCTGTTGTTAGGCTGTTGGGGGGGGAGGGGTGATATCACTCCAACTTGCAGTACAGCAGGAAAGAGTGACTGAAGTTTATCAAAGCACAAGTCACATGACTTGGGGCAGCTGGGAAATCGTCAATATGTCTAGCTCCATGTCAGATTTCAAAATGAAATATAAAAAAAGCTCTTTTGAGAAATGGATTTCGATGCAGAATTCTGCTGGAGCAGCACAATTAACTGATGCATTCTGAAATTTTTTTTTTCCATGACAGTATCCCTTTAATGAATGTATAATGTGCCTAGCAAAAAAAAAGAAGAAATATATAGATGTGTAGCCCTGAATTACCTGCACAGCATATTGTTGAGCAGGATATGAGTGACCTATATTTGTCTTTCTTAATGTTGTTCTGAAAGGCAGATTTGACAAAGGCTAAAAAGTTTGCTTTTTTTTTTAAACTCTTGTCCTTATTAACAATCTTGGCGAGTTATAAAATCGTTGCTCTCTTTTTTTTATTGTCTTTGAGAAAAAGTTGTCTTCAGCTTTACGTAGGTGAATACCATTATGTGCAAATGTATGTGTGTCCAGCATCTGATATCTGCCCGCTCGGTTTCCAGTCTTCCTTGCAGGCACACTATATTTCATTCACCTTTTTTGCATTTTCTTAAAGAGTTCATTAGAAGGAGAAGGCTGCAGAAACTCACCTGTTGACCACTTCCATGGAATGTAAAGACATATCCATGTTGACAAGCACTGAGAAGTATTCGGTTATTTGACTTGATTGCATTAACTTTAGCAGCATTTCAATAGCAACCAACGGATTGTTTTCCACCAAATCTGGAAGCTTGGCAGGAGTAAGGCCAATGTGATACACCAACTTAGGGTCTTTTTCTAATTCTCCGAGAAGCTAGCAGAAGCAATGTAAAGAGAAAAATACGAGACATTTTAAGAAAAATGCAAAAGCATGAGATAACGTTGGCAAACTAAATGTGTCAGATAATATACTACATGACCCTTTTCAAATGCCAGATAGAAAACATGTAATTAAGAGTAATTTAACTTTAGCTTATAGCTTTATTCTAGTCTGTATAGTAGCACGATGAGATACTGAAGTCAACAATAAGGGATGCACTGAATCTATACCAAATCTACCCAAAATCTATGGAAAAATTGGAACCCTTTTTTAGCCTTTTTTTTTGTCTGTATATGATCATGAATTTTTATATAGGGAGGACATTATCAACATATAATATTCACTCTCTGACATCAAAGTGATAGATATATCATGAAATAATGAAGCGGTGTCCTTTCCTACAGTTCTGCTGCAGTGGTCCACATACAGGCTCCAGTAAAAGACTTTGATCTCCCGACCTGTAAAAACTTAAATAATGAAGCAGTCTCCCTTCCTCTGCTGCAGTGGTCCATATACAAGCTCCCCCTTACCTGTATAACTTTTTGGAATAGAACCGTACCATCTACTGTTCATTATTATTACTATACAGATGCAGTCACTTGGATTTGTAAATTAAATGCGTGGTGACTTAACTCATCTATCTCATTTATCCCACTTAGCACAGAATATTGTGTCACAGCATCCCATCCAATTAAAGAGTTCACCATTGAAAACAATGGTGCTTTGGTATGCTAATGAAAAGGTTAAATGTATTAAATGAGTTGATAACTTTAGATAACACAGTTTCTTCAATTAGCCCTGAGTCACGACGCATTTAACTTACAAATCCAAGTGACTGCATCTGTATATTGCTTTAATGAGGACATTAAAGAAACCCATCCCATCTACAGCAACAAAAATACAAAATGTATTGTAGAAGAGATACCTATATTGGTAACAATAAAAATACATGGAAGCTTTCAGGAGCACCCAGGTCCCTTCATCAGGCAAAATAGATATCACTTATTTTTTGTTATTTTTGTCACTGGTTAACTTGCCACGGTTTTCCCATCTACAGGTAGCTGGTGGGCATTTCTCTGCAGGGGTGTAACCTTATGAAGAAAATTAGACTGAAAATGTATCCTTGTGCCATTCACTTCCTTCTTAATTTAAATTGGTAAAATGGGGCTTATGGCAGATCTCAGAGGATTGCAAGGCCAGGGACCTAGAGTATAACTAATGATAAAGCCGCTCGGTATATCTCTCGCTCTATCCTTCTGGATTTTAGACAAGTACTGACAGCCAGAGCTAACAAGTTCTGTGCTCCAGCCCAAAAAATCCCCTACAGTCCCACCTTTCTCTTTAGACGCTGATGAGTAGGTATTTTTGGCAGTAACATTCTTGTAAGTACAGCTGTAAGAAATGCAGTTAATGTCATAGCTTTATCTTACACTGTTCATGTTAGTATCTCATTTAATCTTTACCTGAGTTTGCTGAGGGGAGGAAAGTGGGCTTTTAAATGCCTTAGCCATAACCCGCTTAATTTCCACTCCAGTGCTGTTCTTCACGCACATGGATCGGTCCCATTTAACAGCATGATCCGGTTCTATAAGATTGAGCCAGGCTAACTCATCCTCACAAACATGAAGAGGAGGCGGGGGACGGATAAACTCTGGACGAAAGTGGCCTAAAAACATCAAATAAAGAAAGGTATAGAGATACATTGTGTTTGTACATTAAATACAAATTGCTTATACAAACATCATTAAAATGTATTTTAACTGGAAAATATACACATTTGATATACAAGATTTACTTTTTTTATCCCAAAATGGATATCACCAATTTTCTATATTTCTAATTATGCAAACTTATAATTAGCATGGACAGTTCTAAAATACTGGTACTAATTAATAATATTATGCTGTTTTATAAAGATATAAAGCTTTAATCCTGACCATAAAGAACATTCATGAGAGAAACAAAGGATCCTCTGCTTACATTTATTACACTTGCTTTTCTAAACATAGGTACATTTTCACCAAAAATTACTCTACTTCACGAATATAAAATCTTTTATAGGCATAAATACAAATTTAAGAAACAAATCCTCCTTACTTTCAATAGGTGGTTTTGGCCCACTGACTAATGCTTCTATTATTTGTGAGGCAACAGAACTGTCAAATCCAGAATTGGAAGAATCTGGGTCCGGGTCACTTAGAATACTGGGGAAGCTGGCTTTGCTTTGTGTTGGGAGCTCAGACTGCCGCTCTGCAGGGAAAAAAAATGAAGTGAGAAGATACCAAACAAAGGAAAAACAAAGAAGGATTAAGTATTTCCCCCTTTTTATTTTGTTTTTATTAAAACGCAACATTTAAACTCTTTTTCCATTTTTATCTGTCCGATATAAAGTCACATCGAGTAGAAACTATACAGCAATTAAAGGGACAGTATACACCCTTTTTCAAGATGATCTCACTAGGGATGCACCGAATCCACTGTTTGGGATTAGACTGAATTCCAGAATCCTTCATGAAAGATTTGGCCAAATACCGAATCAAATATAAACTGGCATATGCAAATTCGTGACAGGAAGGGAAAAAGTGGAAAAAACTATTTTTACTTCCTTGTTTTGTGACAAAAAGTTATGTGATTTCCTTTCCCGCCCCTAATTTGCATATTAGTTAAATATTTACATAGTTAAATTGGGTTGGACAGTCTCCCCTCATAATTTAAGTCTTCCTAGCTAGTTTAGTTGCACGTCTCTGCACTCTCTCCAGCTTATTTATATCCCTCCTAAGGACTGGAGACCAAAACTGCACTGCATACTCCAGATGAGGCCTTACTTGGGATCTATAAAGAGTCATAATTATGTTTTCATTCCAAACATACTTTTTGCCTATCTTTTCAATTTAGAAAAACTTTTTTTACTACATACATGCACGAAAATATAACTTCCCGATCGCTAGTTCCTGGTTCCAGAGGAGAAGCTGATAAAACATATTATAAGTGGTCAGTGCTCTTTATATAATTAGCAGCTGGTAATCTAATCAAAGCCTAACAAAAACTGCAGCTTAGGGTTTGTTTATAAAAGCATCCCTTTTCTGGAAATCGGTTATCCAGAAGCCCCGAATTACAGCAAGGCTAAGTAAATTTTACAGAAAAAAAAAAGATCTCCTTTATCTCTGCAATATAGCAGTATCTTGTACTTCAGGATAGCTAAACTGCAAAATCCATATTGGCAGCAAAATAATCCTACTTGATATATTTTAATTTTTATTAGCAAACTAAAAAGAGTGGTTCATCTTTAAGGTAACTTTTATTATGTTATAGAACAGCCAATTCTAAGCAACTTTTCACTTGGTTGTTACTATTTAATTTTTTTTAGTTTTATAGTTATTTGTCTTTTTCTTCTGACTCTTTGCAGCTTTCAGATGGGCATCACAGACTCGTCTAGAAAACAAAAGCTCTAAGGCTACACATGTATTGCTACTTTGTATTACTGATCCTTCTATTCAGGCCTTCTCCTATTCATATTCCAGTCTTTTAATCAAATCAATGCATGGTTGCTAGGGTAATTTGGACTATATAGTTACCAGATTGCTTCAGATGCAAATTGAAGAGCTGCTGAATAAAAAGCTAAGTGACTCAAAAACCTGCAAATTGTCTCAGAATATCACTACTACTCTACACCATACTAAAAGTTATCTCAAAGGTGAACAACCCCTTTAAGGCTCCAAAAAAAAAAAACATCCCTTATTCAGAAACCCCAGGTCCCAAGAATTCTGGATAATAGAGCGGATATGTTTATGTACAGAGCTTATCATCCCCCTTTTAACAAATTACCCTGTTCATAGAGGTGAGTGGGTAATACTTTTGGTGAAACATTTTTTAATTACTGATGGAAAAATAGATTTTTTTTTTCATTAAAAGAATTGGCAGAAGCCACAACTCATTTTTAACAAAGTTGTATATATTTATATGCTGTCCCAGAAATCATCACAATTAAAGGGATTGTTCACCTTTGAGATACCATTAATTATGACGTAGAGAGTCAGATTCTGAGACAATTGTTTTTCATTTTTATTATTTGTAGTGTTTGAGTTCATTAGCTATTTATTCAAAAGCTCTCCAGTTTGCATTTTCAGCAGTCCGAATGCTAGGGTCCAAAATACCTTAGTCGCCACTTGAATAAGAGACTGGAATATAAATTGAAGAGGGCCTGAATAGAAAGAGGAGCAATAAAAAGTAGCCATATACTTTAGTTTTAACAAAGCATTTATTTCTTGATGGGGTCAGTGACCCCCAGAATTAGGAATATAATTCAAAAACTATTAAAAAAAAAAAAAAAAAAAATGAACACCAGTTGAAAAGTTGCTTAGAATTGGCCATTCTATAACATACTAAAAAGTTAAAGGTGAACCACCCCCTTTAATATGCACAATGGTATGCAGCTCGTATATATAACAAGATCTATTTGGTGAGGTAGCCAAGCAAGCAGATCTTTCACAGATACACACATCCTGAGGTGGGCAATATCGAGATGATCCGAAGATTTGGCCCTTGCTGCTATGCTGGCTGCGGGATCGATCCGATAGGAAAATCAAACCTGCCAGATATCAGTCATTCGGTTAAAGGGATACTGTCATGGGAAAAAAAATTTATTTCAAAATGCATCAATTAATAGTGCTGCTCCAGCAGATTTTTTTCATTGAAATTCATTTCTCAAAAGAGCAAACAGATTTTTATATATTTCATTTTGAAATCTGACATGGGGCTAAATTTCCCAGCTTCCCCAAGTCATGTGACTTGTGCTCTGATAAACTTCGATCACTCTTTACTACTGTACTGCAAGTTGGAGTGATATCACCCCCTCCTGGAAGGTAACCAGATAGCAGCTCCCTAACACAAGATAACAAGCTGCTTGGTAGATGTAAGAACAGCACTCAATAGTAAAAACCCATGTCCCACTACGTACTATTCAGTTACATTGAGAAGGAAAGACAACAGCCTGCCAGAAAGTGGTTCCCTCCTAAAGTGCTGGCACAAATCACACAACAGGGGCAGCTGGGAAAATGACAAAATGTCTAGCCCCATGTCAGATTTCAAAACCAAATATAAAATAATCTTTGTTCTTTTGAGAAATGGATTTCAGTGTAGAAGTCTACTGGAGCAGCACTATTAACTGATGCATTTAAAAAAAAAAAAAAAAAACATGTTTTCCCATGACGGTATCCCTTTAATGGACTACAACTCACTGCAACCTTGGATACCTCAATCACCAAGAAAGCTGCAGGTTTACATCCATAACATGTCTTTCTTCTGGGGGGGCAGAGCTTTCATAGTAGGTAAGACACCCTAAAGGGGAATAAAACCCCCAGGTGCTAACTCAAACCCCCTGTAGGCCCCCCTCCCTCCTACCCCCCGGCCTACCTCTCCCCCCTAAGTCCCTACTTACCCCTTCATGCAGGTCCCCTCCAGCGATGTTCACAGGGGGCATCTTCTCTTCTCATCGATTCTTCCTGGATCAGACGCTGGTACTACTGCGCATGTGCACAAAGTTCACCGATTGAACTTCACGAACTTTCGGCGCATGCATAGTAGTACCAGCGTCCTACTGCGTATGCACCGCCGACAGAGCCAGATCCAGGAAGAATCGGTTAGAAGAGAAGATGGCCCCTGTGAACATCGCTGGAGGGGACCTGCATGAAGGGGTAAGTAGGGACTTAGGGGCAATAGCCCAGGGGGAGAGGTAGACTGGGGGTGGAGGAGGTAGGGGGGCTTACGGGGGGTGGGGTTAGCGCCAGGGGGTTTCATTCCCCTTTAACGAATGGGGAACACAGTGCTTTTATTATAAGTTATTAGCTGGGACCTATATGCACATTTTCATCCAGCAATATGTCATCGCCAGCACACACTCACAGCGGAAGGACAGAGGCAGCTGTAAAGAGTTTTGGGGGTGGGGATTTAAAAGAATTGATCAGTATAAAAATAAAAACTGGATAGATAGGCTGTGCAGAATACAAAATGTTTCTAATATAGTTAGTTAGCAAAAAATGTAATGTATAAACGCTGAAGTGACTGGATGTCTAAAATAATAGCCGAACACCACTTCCTGCTTTGCAGCTCTCTTGGTTTGCACTGATTACCTGGCATTAACCAATCAGTGACTTGAGGGGGGCAACATGGGTCATAACTGTTTGCTTCTGAATCTGAGCTACATGCTAAGGATCAATTGCAAACTCACTGAACAGTTATGTCCCATGTGGCCCCCCCTTCAAGTCACTGACTAACTCTGAGTTAGAGAACCGAAAAGCAGGAAGTTGTTTTCTGTTCTGCTAGACATCCAGTCACTCTCTCACATTTATAGATAACATTTTTGGCTAACTATATTAGAAACATTTTTGATTTTGCACATCCTATTTAATCAGTTTTTATTTTTACACTGAACAGTTTCTTTAAACACATCATGAGTCAATCACAAGAGATGACTACTTCTGGCTACTGGAAATGATAACATTCTAAGGAGAACAGTTTTTACCTGTACTGAAATTAAACATGATTTATAAAACATTTTGAAAATATTTTAAAAAGCATTAGACACTTGAAAGCTGTTTTTACAATGTTTGCTTCACAGTATATAACCCCATTTAGTCTCTTCTTAATGTAGCATGTAAATATCTATTATGCAGCCAAAAACGGGTAGTTTCAGAACAGACTGCTGCAAAATAATAATGACAAATTAAGCACAGGGAAGTACTAGACTGAAAAGTGTAATTTTAACTGCTCCATCAAGTGACGTGATTTTCTGGAAGATTTTTTTGTGAGCAGAAGCTAAATCTTGTAAGTTACCAATACTGGAAACATATTTCCATATTTGGCATGAAGCTTATTTTGCAACGAATAGTCGTGCTCATACTCTGCATTTTGTTTTAACATGTTGAACCGTCATCGGGCAGCTTCAGCCAATGAATGTTCTCAAATGCCTTACCAGCAAGGGCCAACTGTAGTCCACTGATGTCCACCGGCTGAGCCAAACTGGTTACATCCATCACAGCAATCTGCCGCGGTGTCTTTTTAAATAGCTCCCTTGGTGGTGCCAACATCAACTGCGAGAGGAAAAATTTTTCTGGTGGAGTAATTGGCGGCAGAAATCCTGTAAAACAAAAAAATATATAAATGTATAAAAATTTTGTGTAAGGATCGCCACAATTATTTGCAACATACAAATGCAAGGAAAAGCAATATAAAATATAAACCGTAAAATGATATTAAGAATGAAAACACGGGGCACTGCACTTTGCCGAAATCATGCGAAATTGCCTAAGGAGGCAGCACCGAGTGTGAATGGGCACAGGCGATTATTCATTAAAGACGCTGGAAGGCAGGGGGAAGCGGTTTGGGGAGATTTGTCAGCCCAAGGAAGAGGCGATTAGTTGCCAGGCAACAAATCTCCTCGAATCTTGTCTTAGAATTGATACAATAGTTGCTCCAGAGATGCTGCTGTGAAATGTATCAATTAAATGTTGCAAAATTGTATCAGTTTAGAGAATTGTATCAGTTTAGAGTCAACTCCTTTTCGGTCTCTTTTTTAACATTGAAATGCAAAATAAAAGCTAAAAACAAAAACCCAAAGCATTTCTTCACTTAGAGGGCCTTACCTAAATCAAGAGGACTTGGGCTCGACTTGCCCCTTTTAGGGTTGTGACAGACAGGCAGATTCGGGGAGATTTAGACGCTCGGTGATTAATCGCCTCTTCTGCGATGCATCAATCCCCAGTCCCGAACTGCCTGCTCCCTTCCTGCCGCCTGTTTGAATGAAAAAACGCCAGCGCCAATGCACTCGCGGAGCTTATAGGCAATGCACTGGAGTATGCAACAGAATGGGATGGGGTGCCATATGTCCCCATTACTATTTCCTTGGCTCAGTTCTTGAGACAAGACCCCAATATTATTGGCTATGTACAAAGAATGAATATAGAGAATATTAAAATATAATTGGAGTATGCAACAGAATGGCATAGGGGTGCCCGCCCCATCCCCATAACTATTTCCTTGGCTCCGTTCTTCAGCCAAGACCCCAGTATTATGGGCTATGGTATGGTATTATGGGCAGAAACAATGAGAGAACATAAAATAAGCTTACATGCAAATGACCTGCAGTTAACACTGCCTAGCTAAGAAAACTTACTGGTTCTCTGGTCTCGCAGAAGAGTAATAAAATTCTTATAGTCTCGATAAATGTGCAGTGAAAATGTCCTAATTACCAACATTAGCAGATATTTTTAGAGTGCTTAAAATAATTAGGAATAAGTTATTACAAAGTACTGTTCTTCAAAAGTCATTGGACCCCAAACTGCACCAAGGAAACCCTTTACTGTCAAGAGATTTGTGGGGTTTGGATCTCCAAGATATTTTCCTATTTACAAAGCTGATCAGATTAAAGCGCTTATGAGATGGTTCCTCTCTGAAAACCTTTCCCTTGGCTACATAATAGGAAATTCAGGTTTTCTGCCAGGAATGAATGAACAAAATATTTTTCACCAACAGTATAAAAAAAAAAAAATCACAGTAAAAATCTTTATTGGTCTCAGGGTAACAAACAATAGCAAAGCGTTGTTCAATAGCTGTCATTCCCAATGGTGCTCTGTCACTGGCAGCCACTATAGTCCAAATGCATAACATGACAATGACTGCAGGCTGAAAGCAGAATAACTGCTAGTTAAATATTTATTGTGCATCCACACAGCATGTTTCTGGCAATAAGGGCCATTAATCAAGTGTGAAACACCTGAAAAAGGGCCCTTGTTGCCAGAAACATGTTGTGTGGCTGCACAATAAATATTTAATTTGCTGTTATTCTGCTCTCAGCCTGTGATTCTCACATTATGCATTTGAAAATCTTTATTGGGAATGGAAGCTGATAATATTACAGAATTTGAATTTCTCCATATTCATTCTGTGCCATTTTCACTCGAAAATACCATTGTAGCTTTAGTCACAGTCACAGATTCAACCTCCACTGAAGTAGATAACAGAATTTTATTAGAATTACTGGAGATGGGACACTGATACTGAACATTTCTCTGTGTCTTGTTATTCAGAACCTGGGTACCAGGACCACCATTAGAAATCACGGGCCCCGTACAACAGAATTGTTGGACACGACCCACCCAGGCCCCACCCCAGATCCCGCCCACTCCACACCACAGTTAAAAGACCACACATACGTCAGTGCAAAAAAATGTAAGCCCCCCCCCCCACACACATAAGTAAAAATATAACTGTAGTGCAAGGGCCCTCCCATAAAATTTTTTCTTAATTGCTGGTCAGGGCCCCCCTACAAGTTAAAAAGAAAAATGGGGCCCAAAAATAGATAAAAAAAAAAAAAAATTGGTGTCAGGGGCCTGTAGAGTAGTAACATAAAACATTGGTGGCCAGGGGATTTAAAAAAAAACCCACATTGGGGTAAGTAGAACTGAATTTGTGGCTTCAGGACTTCAATTATAGCTGTTTTAGTATAGTTTTGCTGCTTCACGACTTCAGTGTCAGCTTCTTTTGTGACTTTGTTACTTCTCGCCACTTAAGGACTTTGCGTGTTTGGCACTTCCGCATTCAGGACATCGGAAGGAGGCGGCACAGCTTCGGCGCTCGTAAGGGGGCCTGGATCTTCAAAAAGTGCAGCACTGCCAGGCCCCCCTTCATGCCGGGACACTTGCCCCCCCTGTTGGCGGCCCTTTTGGGTACCTTTCTATAAAACAGTATAAAGGCAAAGGATAGCCTCCATGTGCTGCATTCACTCTTTCCAACTGTACATGTTCCACCTTGCTATAGAAAGGCTGGCAATTTAAAAATGACTTCTAGTTTTTGGGGGACGTCACGACTTCTGACGTGGGGGTGTTGGCTGGGGAAGCACCACAATAGCAGAAATACATTTTGTAAAATGAGCAGTTTCAGCTTTCCTGCTGTCATCTCTCTAGACTGGCACAAAGAGCTTTCAGGTTCATACCAAACTGGGCTGACTCTCTGTGGATAAATGCAGGCCAAGAATCAGTCTTTTCCTGTACCTGTAACCATTGCGTTGGCCAAAGTGCAGACACACTGAATGGGTTTCTGGGCCAAAATTAATATGTGTGTGTGAGAGCTGAAATCCACTGTGTGCCTTTTGACCCATCTATGGTCATAGCAATACCTTGGTCCCAAACAACTGCTTAGTGATTATTTCATTTTTTGCCACAATCTGTCCATTTCTCACTAAAGCAGTGATCTCCAACCACTGACATGTGAGAAACATGTTGCTCATCAACCCCTTGGATGTTCCTCCCAGTGGCCTCAAAGCAGGTGCTTATTTTTGAATTCCAGTAGGTGTGCACCGAATCCAGGATTCCCTGCTTGCTGTGCTGCCTAATACATATATACTGCTACTCATATATATCCTTTCCACTTCATTATGACATCATCATGACACCTTCACTGCTGCTTTACTGGTGATGCCTTAACCACTCAAGCAGCTTGACTGTTTCATACGGTTGCCACCTTTTCTGGGTAAAAATACTGGCTTTCCTATAGATTTAGCTTTTTTCCCTATTAATAACATTGGGATGAACCATCATTTTTACCGGCCAGGCCGGTAAAATATCCTAACTGCAACCCTAACTGTTGCATGAACAACTCTGGGGCCGAGACAATCCCAAAATGCTGTCTAAAAGGAGACATGGGGACCTATTTATCAAAATTGTGAATTTTAGGGAGACACAGTGTGGGACTAAATTATACTAGGAGCAGAGAGACATGGGGCAAGACTTAATTAGGCTGGGGCAGAGAGTCGTGGGGGCGGGACTTGGGCTGCTATTGCAAAGCTCTGCTTGTCTCACGCTGACATTATCATGTTATGCTAATGAGGAAGTACCATTGGCAATCCAAAAGCTGGACATAGACTGCAGATAAAGCCTAAAAGTCGGACGAACTACCGTCTGTGCCAATGCTCCGACCTGCCACTAACCATCCACATTAAGAAAAATACAAGAGGTCCTCTGCACTCAACCCATTATCAATATATTTAATACATTGAGACATTTTGTGCATACAGCTACTAAAAAATGCCTTACCCTTTAAACAAAACAGGGATGGTTTGTCCATATATTGCACTATCATCCCATATCTGGCCAGTCCTACTCTCAAATTGCATCTGATTCATTAAGAATTCTATTGCCTTATTATACATTTTACAAAGGGACTAAGTTTTACCTGCAACTTACTTGCTGCTTTCAGAGTAAAACCCCCAAACTTGGTTGCTCTTTTATTAGGGCAGGATCACCTGACTAACTGGGAAGGGATTGGAGCTACAACAAGGAGCTGGTCACTGCTCCTATATGAACTATAGCAAAATAAATAAAGTAGCCATCAGACGATGATCTGATGTTCTGCCTGTGACAACAATTGTACGAAAGTTACGTCCAACAATTAGTCACTGTCTCCCAGTAGCCAATATAGATATTTTAACCTGTCTGATGAACTGAACCGAACTCCATAGCACGAAAAATGTCAGGACAATCCAGACACGGTCTTATACATTTGGTAGAAAAAGTGCATAATCTGAACTTCTAAAGTAGGGCTCCCCAACCTTTTGAACCCGTTAGCAACATTCAGAAGTAAAAGGAGCTGGGGAGCAACACAAGCATGAAAAATGTTTTTGGGGTGCCAAATAAGCTGTGGTTGGCCATTTGGTAGCCCCTATGTGGATTGTCAGCTTACACTGAGGCTCTGTTTGGCAGTATATCTGTTTTTTATGCAACCAAAACTTGCCTCCAAGCCTGGAATTCAAAAATAAGCACCTGCTTTGAGACCACTGGGAGCAACATCCAAGGGTTGAAGAGCAACATGTTGCTCATGAGTTACTGGTTGGGGACCACTGTTCTAAAGCAAGCATGTCATTTGTTACACTGATATATCTTACTCCACAGATTTAAGGGAAGCCATGATACAAACTTGAACAATTTTACAATCACACCCTCGTCTTGATTCATTGGGAAGTGATGGATGCTAGGACTTGAAGTCACTCTGTGTTCCAGTTACTCTGGAATAGGACTTTATAGGAGACTTCAACCATGTAACATAAAAAAACCCTACTCTACATAGATCCCCTCCCTCCTCTCCAGCCTACCTGGTATTTTGGGTAAATGCCCCTAATTTCTTACTTACTCCTCGTTGCAGATTCTGTCCTCGGGAGTTCACGGCAGCCATCTTCTTTTCTTCATTAAACTTAGGAAGCAGACTGGGGTTTTAGGTGCATGCACTGTTGGAGTAATATTCCAGTCCCGAACAAATGCGCATATGCCGAAAGTTTCCAAAAAAATTTCGGCGAATGTGCAGTTGTTCTGGACCAGAATACTACTCCAACAGCACAGAAACTCCGCTTTGCTTACAAAGAAAATAAGATGGCTGCCGTGAACTCCCAAGGACAGAATCTGCACCGAGGGGTAAGTTAGAGGCATTTGCCACGGGTATCAGGTAGGCTGGAGGGGAGGGGGGTCTATGTAGGGTAGGGTTTTTTTATGTTACTGGTTGAATTCTCCGTTAAGGGGGAGGGAGGGAACTACAATAAATAATATATAAAATTACAATTAAGTGATAGCCAATAGAGCTTACAATGTACAGATGCAAGTCAGATGTTGGATACAATCTTTAGCCTGAAAGCCAAATTTGTTCCAGCACATGGGTGGCCAAATTGGACAAAGAATTCGGCAACTGAGCCAAGCAAGTCCAGTGGATATGAGAGGATGCAAGAGAAAGTGCCTCTGAGAGGAACATAACTTCTATATAAATTTGCAAATATAGATAAAGTTGATACCAAATTACACGATAACTTGCCTGTTCCACTGCTTCTGTCCCCAACGTGAAGCTATATAAATTTGCCACTCTCTCCATCAAACCACTGCCTGGTTGCTAGGCTCAACTGGTCTCTAGCAACCAGACAGCTGCTAAAATTCCAAAGTAGAAGGATGTTATACAAAAAGAAGATGCGAAAAAAAAAACCCCACATTATTATGAAGATCATTTGTCTTAAGACAAAAATTAAGAAAATACAACTGCACTGGGGTAAATAATCTGTCATCCAGTTTATTGTGAACTACACCTCCCCCCCCCCCCCCCCCCCCACCACACACAATAATTACCTGACAGGGGTCTCTCTATCTCCTCTAGGGAAGGAGGCGGTGGGTTGAGCAGGTGGGCAAAGACTGCAGCGAAGGGATTTGCAGCGAGCGGCTCGGTGCGGTACATCTCCCAGAGCAGGTAAATCGCGGTGAGTCGCTGCGGGACACTGGGCAGTAGATCGGGCTGCTGCAGAAGCATGACTAGCACGGAGCCCACGCGGAAATGGTCCGCTTTGGAGAAGTAGTGATGGAAGGCGGCCGAGAGGCCCTCGAACGTATTACTACAGGCCTCCTCCGTCATGATACCCAGCAGGTTGGACAGTTCCTTCCCACACAGGCTCATCTTGGCGGGAATATGGATAACCTCTGAGAAGAACACCGCTGCCCTCTCCGGCAGCCAAAACAGCCCGCGCCTTCTCCCGTGTTATTACATGTATGATTGCCTAGAGCAGCAGCCTGTCACTGTTCTATCAAACGCTTGTCAATAAAGTTTTGTATATCTTATGGATGAGTGTTCAGCGTGTGTACTATTCGGTTGCTTTATTCTTCCTCGGTTGGCTAGAGAGACAGGATTGGTTAGAGGATTTCCCAAATAGATAGAGACGCGCACCAAGAGCAGGAAGTGACGAGATTAATCACGTGGGGACGAGCGTTTGGTTTGTAGTTCGTTTTGGAATGTCTGCAAAGCTATATTGGACTGCTCTATAGATAGTGGCTAATGGACTAGAAAGCTCACAAATCCTGGCTGGCAGGGTGTGTTATTCGGAGTAGCCTAGTTTTTGCTGAAGGGGTCTTTTTAACTTTTTTTCCTATTAATAACATTGGGATCAACCATTAAAATACCGGCCAGGTGGCAACCCTAGCTACAAATGCCATGTTTTATATACTGAACTTATTACACCAGCCTAAGGTTTCAGCTTGTCAATAGCAGCAATGATCCAGGACTCTAAACTAGACACAGGGGGTCTGGGGTCACCATATTGGAAAGTGTCTGTGACACTCACATGCTCAGTGGGCTCTGAGCAGCTGTTGAGAAGCTAAACTTAGGGGTTGTCACTAATTATCAAGCAGAAAATGAGTATGGCCTGTAATATAAACTGATGCTACAGGGTTGATGATTAAATTCTGATGCTAATTGCTCTGGTTTCTGTGCTGCCATGTAGTAATTATCTGTATTAATTACTAATCAGCCTTATACTGTGACAATTCTATTCTATGTGTACTTAGGGTTGCCACCAGGCTGTTCTTTTTGATAGTAGATCCCAATGTTATTAATAGGGAAAAAAGATAAATTTATAGGAAGGCTGGTATTTTATTCAAGAAAAGGTGGCAACCCTATACAGTGTATAGGGAGCTATTGGGGCATCTTTGGAGACACATATCTTTACTGCTAAAGTGCTGTGGTTGCCTTGGGCTGGTACAGAAGCACAAAATACAATGTACAACATTTTTAGCCTACTTTTTTTAGTTTAACTTTCTTTGTACTTTAACACTTTAAAGGGATACTTTCATGGGGAAAAAAAGCATCAGTTAATAGTGCTGTTCAAGCAGAATTCTGTGCTGAAATGCATTTCTCAAAAGAGCAAACAGATTTTTTTTAAACTTAAAGGGCACCTAAGGGGCGAAAAAAATTCCCCAAACCGAAGGTGCGGGCTGATAGAGCCCGCATTCCAGTTTGGGGTTCTAGTAGTTTAAATAAAAAATCGCCCCTGCAGGCACTGGCTTACTCGCACCGGGAGCTCCCTCCCGGTGCGAGCCGCCATGAGAGTCCATGCGCAGAATGAAAAGCTTTTCATTTGGCTTATGCGCATGACGTCACATGCGCATACTGCGCATGGACTGTCATGGCGGCTCACACCGGGAGCTCCCTCCTGGTGCGAGCAAGCCAGCGCCTGCAGGGGCCAATTTTTTTTTTTTAAACTAGAACCCCATACCGGAATGCGGGCTCTATCAGCCCGCACCTTCAGTTTGGGGAATTTTTTTCGCCCCATAGGTGACCTTTAATTTTGAAATCTGAAATGCAGCTAGACATATTGTCAGTTTCTAAGCTCCCAATCATGTGACTTGTGCTCTGATAAACTTCATTCAGCCTTTACTGCTGCACTAAAAGTTGCAGTGACATGACCTCCTCCCTTCCCCCCCCCCCTCTCCAGCAGGAATATAACAATGGGAAGGTAATCTAATATAAGTAATTCTAAAACCACTGGACTTCTTGACTGATCATTGAAGACGTTTCACTACTCATCCGAGCAGCTTCTTCAGTTCAGCTGACTGTCATGGGAAGTTCTCGTCTTATAAACTCTTCCACTAATCCTATCACAATGGCACATTGTAACTCTTCAAATAAATGACATCTGAAAATAACAGAGGTGTTGATTCTGTGTAGTTCTGTGATACGATTACCAATGTGTCATGAAACTGCCGGGGTACAGATGTGAGAACAGCATTGTATGTAGTAGACAGCTGGTGTCTAAGGCCCCCACCCCTGTTCAGGGATGGTTTCTCCACCTTGACACCTCATTCAAACTAGCAGTCTTCTCCATCCAAGAGTGGAGTGTCCATTGTTTTTAGGTGTAGAAAGACAGCCGAGTCTTACCCTGTAGAGTTCACCCTCCTATGCTGACCCATTACCTTGGTGAGCAGTTTGGTCTCCCCAATGTATAGATCTGTGCATTCCTCGCTACACTGGACTGTGTATACCACATTGCTTTGTTTTTCTTTTGGTGTTGGATCCTTTGGGTGTACCAGTTTTTGTCTCAGTGTGTGGCTAGGTTTGAAAAACACAGGGACGTGGTATTTGTTGAAACTCTTCCTGAGTTTCTCTGACACTCCAGCTACATATAGGATGACAATTTTTGCCTACTGTGTGTCTCTGGGCAGTGATTTCCTTTGGTGTTCCTGTTGGGCTTGGTTGCTGCTGTTTTGACAAAGGCCCAGTCTGGGTAGCCACAAGTTTTCAAAGCTCTTCTGAGATGTTTTTGCTCTTTGTCTTTGGACTCATCTTGTCTTTGTATCAGTTTCCACACATTCTGCCCTGTGGTATGAGTGGTTTCCTGTATACTTCCCTTTTCAAGTTACCCCCCTCTTGGATGCAAATCAAACTGTCCACATAATTAATGTGTTCTATAAAGGCAGCCACTTGATTGCATCTGACTTTAACCCAAGTCTCATCCACATACCTGAACCAGCGACTTGGTGTAGTTCCCTGGAATGTACGTAAGGTCCTCCTTTCCACTTCCTCCATGTACAAGTTAGCTACAATGAGAGAGACTGGAGAACCCATTGCACAGCCATGTTTCTGTCTATAAAAAAAGGTCCTTGTATTTGAAGTATGTGGTGTTAAGGCACAAATCTAGCAACAAACATATGTGGTTAGGACTGAGCTTCGTTCTGCTGCTGAGGGTATTATCTTGCTGATTGGTTACAAACTCTTTGTTATTCTGGATATGATGCACTGTATTGTCTACCAATGGAGCTAAGATGTTAGCCAAGAATTTAGCAATACTGTATGTCGCTGAATTTATGCTGCTGATAATGGGTCTCAGTGGGGCTCCTTCTTTGTGTATCTTGGGTAGTCCATATAAGCATGATGTGGCTTCTCTGGGGGTACAGGCGGCGGTATAAAACTTGATCGATGGCTTTCTTCTTTTCAAGTTGTTGTAGGCAACCTATCACCTTCTTCTTGTAACTGCTGGTTGGGTCTTTCCTTAAGGGTTCATATGTAGTGTGGTTATCTTGCAGCGATAGTCAGTTGTGTTGAGCACAACTGTGCATCACCCTTTATCTACTGACAGGATAGTGATGTTTGGGTCCTTACTCAGAGAACTGAGAGCTCTCCTCTCGTGTAGTAAGGTTAGAGGGAGGTGTTCTGGAACTTGACAAGGCAGCTGACACTTTTAGCCGGAGTTGTTCCGCTTCTTCCTTTTTTTAATGTGATTATTATTGATGGCATATTCTGTGGCTGTGATGAGTTCAACTACTAGGATGTGTTGTGGCGTCACTGCATTGTTTAACCCTTTAGCTAGCACATCCTTTTCCACAGTTAGTACCCTATCTGACAGGTTCTTCATCCACGTCTCTCTTGTATCTCATCTTTTTGCCTCCAGGTTAGTTCTTCTGTTCTTTTCCAACTGCTGCTTCGTGACCGGAAGGTGGTGAATTTGCTTTTTTGTCTCTCCTTACTGTTAATGTGTTGGGCCATCTGTGCATGTTCAACAAATACAACCACCTTTCTTGAGTTCCATCAGGCTAGAGTCCTGCAGTGGGTTTGGCTACCCGCAAAAACCTGCGCTACCCTGCGGGTTGCTTGTAGAAGTTCTGGGTGTGGGTATAGACACAGGTCAGAGATTCACGGGTCAGGGCGCGGGACTTCTCAATAGCAATTTTTAAACTAATTTTTTCTGATCACGACTACTTCCGATGTTGTCACTTCCGGTTACAATGACTTTACTTCCTGATTCTTGATGGTCAGTATGATGGCATTTCCTGATTCTTTATGGCCATCGGGTCCAAGTTGCGGATAAGGTACTTGCGGGTCGGGTAGCAAGTCCAGGCGGGTAAGAATGCAGGTACGGGTTGCGGATTGCAGGTTGTGGGTCGGGTACAGGTTGCAAAAAATGGACCAGCGCAGGCAGTTGTTTTGCCATACTCTGTTTCAGATGTTCAACTTTCTGCTTAAAGGCCTCGATGATAAAGTTGATCTGTCTGACCCGTTAATTTAGTAGATGTTTTTGGGTTTTTTGTAAAATCTTGTTGGCTTTGTGACCTTTTACGGTAGAACCCAGGCGTAGGCTACAAGGGGCGAGTTCCTCATGTCGGCATCTGAGATTAAAGCGTAGATGTTTTCGATAGTCCGCCAGTTTTCTTGCTGTTCTTTCATATTCCCGAACCAGTTCTAAAGTATTCTCTGCAAAACGAATGGCAATATGACTAGGAAGATTTTCATTCGTCCAGGTCATGGTACATCTTGTATAATAATTCTAAAACCACAGGACTTGCTGTGTAGTCATTGAAGACATTTCACTGCTCATCCGAGCAGCCTCTTCAGTTTAGTGAGCCATGTGACATATAATGACATCACTAATCACCATTTATAACTGATGACATCACCATTTATAAGTCAACTGACTGGTGTGGTAAGTTCTCACATCTGTATCCCGACTGTTTCAGAACACTTGACACATCAATTCATGCAACAAATGTGAAAGAGCATTGACATCTAGGAAGTGCTGAATGGAAAGTGAAAGTAATTGACTGCCCCACCATTATGCCTTAGTCAGAGGCAGGGAAGGTAATATTTGATTGACCGCTCATACTTAAACACATTTATAACAGGTATGGATGCTTTAATGAAAAAAAAATTTGGCTTCCATGTTAAATTTGCAAGCAACTTTTATCATGCAGCTTTTTATGTGTAGGTGACAGGTCTGCATTATAGAGATACTGAAACCAGAAAAACATTACGTCTATCATAACATTGTCTTTGCATGCTAATTATAATTTTGCCATAAAAGTATCTGTCTGATGCTTTTACATTACCCACATGATCCACTATGTTGCTGTATAAGTGGGCTGCCATATTTGTACAGTAGTAGTCCGTTTGCATTAAAAACATTAACTAAGAGGCTGAGCTGGTATAGCCAGGTTTGCAAAAGAGTTAGGTATAGGAACTTCAAGTAACTTACAAAAGCAGAACGATCAGCTTCAAGACATACTGGGGTATATTTATTAACATTGGAGACAAACGTCACCAGTAATGTTGCCCAAAACAACCAATCAGCCATTACACTTGAACAGTCATCTACAAGTTATAAATAAAACAAAAGGAAACATCCGATAGTTTGCAATGGGCAATATCACTGATGATGTTTGTTTCCAATGTTAATAAATACACCCCCAATGTGTAGATTGAGTAGGAAGTCCACAAATAACCAGATTCTGACAATTGCTCAAGGGCACTTGAGTCAGACACAGGATCCCATTTGCTAAAGATAGTATTGGATTATACTATGTTTATTGGAATATAAAGTTTGCTCTGCACAAAATGTGTCAATTGGCACAGACCCCAAGAGATGTCCGTTTCTGCAGTCTAAATCTGTACTCTGATTTTATTAGTGGACCAAAAACAAACCACTGTGTAATATATACACAGTATTCTCATATAATTTTTAAAATACAATTCATATTACAAGGTAGCATAGAAATAAGTAATTCTGCACTTGCATTTATTATTAACGAATCCTATTTCATTAGCTGTCTTGACACTGCAACATACACTTTCTGATATTTCAAAAGCAGCCCAGATCACACTTGAGCATGTGCAGTCATGGCCTCCATCAGGGGGTACAACTGTGCAGATCCGGGCCTGAAGAGAGGGCTGGCAGTTTTCAAAGTTTTCGTTAAGTGATGCACCACCGAACTGCTGAATTCCCAAAAAGTGGCATAGTCCTGAAGTTGAACTCCTGAAGCTGCGAAAAGTCCTAGAGCCATGAAAGAAGCCAAAGCACCAAACCTGCAAAAAGACATGAAGACACTAAAGAGGGTAACCCTAAGGTAAAGCTGGCCATAGATGCAAAAAATTTGCTCGTTTGTCGCCAAAGGAGTGGATCTTTCCCCGATATGCCACTAACTGACAGGGCTATATCACGGTAATCCGAACGTTCGGCCCTAGGATCGGATTACAGCTAGCGCAATGGACTTCCGATGGGTCGGTTGGAAGAAAATCCGACCTTCCCCATCGATAACGTGTCCAGATATCTGTCGGGAAGACCCCTTGGAAGCCCCCATACACGGGGAGAGAAGCTGTCAAATCGGTCTAAACAACCGACATCAGCAGTTTTATCTGCCCATGTATGGCCAGCATTAGTTCCTCTGAACACCAATGTTTTTTTTTTTTTATTAAACCCCTGCCCACCAATGTTGTTTTTAAATTATTCTATAAGGCCCCTGACCACAAATGTTTCTTTTTAACTTTTAATTGAGCTCTGACCACCACAGGCTGCAGTTGGTGTGGACCAGCGGTCCCAGAAAATGTTTGTGTATGGCCCCAGTACCACTGTTACACAAAAAGCTTAAGATCGGGTGCTTCTGTGGAAAACTTTGAAGGCTAAAGCTCTGTACTTGAGCTGCTGATCATCTGGTCTGGTAGAAGCAAGTTTAGTAAATGAAATACAGAATTTTCAGCAATATTGTCTTTTAGGCTATAGTTATACAAGCGAGTGGATCTTTGCTCAGATTTGCTACCCACTTTGGATGATAATTACAGTTTTCATGCCATAAACATACCAGATCAATTTGTGGCTTATCAGCCCCAATTAGAAATATATATTTTATGTATAAAATGCCATACTCTGATCCTAAATATGCACTTTATGGCCAAAAGTATCTGAACACCTATGCTAATAAGTGGATTATTTATAAAGCACACCCACTGCTTTTGGAGTTATTCCTGTGCTGCAAAAATAGTTGTATCAAAGAGCTTAGTGCCTTTCATTGTGGCATCATCATTAGTTGCCACCTTCCAACAAGTGAGTTTGTCAAATTTCTGCCCTGCTATGGCCCAATTAGAAGCAGGGCCGGACTAGGAGGAAAAAGTATGGCAAAAGTATGAAAGAAGCCCATGTATTCACGTGCATGCAAAGCATGATTTATATTTCCAACCCCGAGGTTAGCTAGAACTAGTGTTTATTAATATCTATTTTAAAGGTGTGGTTCACCTTCAAGTTAACTTTTGATATATTGTAGAAGGGCCAATTCTAAGAAACTTTTCAATTGGTCTTCATTATTTATTTTTCATAGTTTTTTAATGATTCGCAATTTTCTTCTGTTTCTTTGCAGCTTTCAAATGGGGGTCACTGACACCATCTAAAAACAAATGCTCTGTAAGGCTACAAATGTATTGTTATTGCCACGTTTTATTACTTATTCTATTCAGTCCCTCTCCTATTCATATTCCAGTCTCATATTCAAATCAGTGCAGGGTTGCTAAGGTAATTTGTACCCTAGAAACCAAATTGCTGACACTGCAAACTGGAGAGCTGCTGAATAAAACGCTAAATAACTCAAAAACCACAAATAATAAAAAACAATTGCAAATTGTCTCAGAATGTCACTCTCTACATTATACTAAAAGTTAACTCAAAGGTGAACAACCCCTTTAAAAACTGATGGTGTTGGGAGACTTTTTTTCATTCAAACACATTGACTGTCAGATGTAAATGCATGCACAAATGCCTCCACCCGACTATCTGATCAGGCAGTACATTGCAGCTGTGGGGGATCAGATTTCATAGAATCCTACAATTCTTGTGGTGTTGAGTGGCAAGATCAGATAAAATCTGACCCACAAATCTGATCAGAATGTGGTTCAGTTCTTTATTCTCCCTGTCCAACTCTGCCTCTTGCACAGAACTCTGTGCAGCATTGTTTTGCTAAGAAGGGAGCTGAAGATCTTGACAGGCCCGTTCATAGTTCTGACCTCAACCTAAAGGCCCCCATACACAGGCCAATAAAAGCTGCTGACAGACTGCTTATCGGCCTGTGTGTGGGGCCCTCCGAAGGACTTCCTTGGGGAGAGTTTAGTAGAGTGAACACCTGGGAGATGAATTAGAATGTGGACTGTGATCCAGTGTCCTGAACCTCCTACATCATCGATGTCTGGCTGAAAGTTGGCCAGATGCCGATGGTGCAGGTTAAAAAATCCCATCGGATTGAGGCCTCATCTGTTTGCTGATGCGGTCCCGCGAGCCGACCACCTGTATCTCCTCCATTCTGATCTGATCCCTGGGCCCACGTTCGGATCAGCCCGATATTGCCCACTTCAGTGTGGGCATATTGGTAGCCTTGAAAGAACACCTGGGAGATGAATTTGAATGCTGACTGTGATCCAGTGTCCTGATCCTCCTAAATCAATGCCCAAATAGCTGACAAAGAAAATCACAAAAAAATATATCCACTGTATATGTTAATAGTTGTGCTTTTCTTTACTGTAATGAAAGATTTCAGGAAGTATATGAAAATAGAATGTATGACCACCCATATAACAAATCCAGTGGGATAAGCCCAATGACAAGAACACAACCCTTGTAGGAGAATCGCTGTGCTGCTATGTTGTAGTAAAATAAGAACTTTTTTCGCACCTGGCACGGCTACATTTTTGACCAGGCCCATTTTGGTGCCCCTCCCCCCCCAAATACCATGTTCATTTTACAAAATTTGGCAGGTTATAAAAGTCTGAAAATATTTCTTGTTATCTAAACTGTTACAATTACTTATTTTCTTATCTCAAAATTGTTACAAAGTATCATATTTGCTCTTGTTAGCAGTTCTGGGCTCTCTGCCAAAAGCCAATTAAGTTAGAAACTTGTTTCTTTTTCTGGCTTTCAGTGCAGAGAAAAGAGGGACTTTCCAGCACAAATGAGGGACTGCAGGTTGAGCGGTCAAAATTCAACCACGACTCCCATTGTTTCAAAAAGGCACAACAGCAGACAGGCAACAGCAGCTGAAAAGCACGCCCAGAAGGAGGGCCACATCCCCAATGTGACAGGACAGAGTGGAGCCCACACCGGAACTGTGAGTGGAGACTGTGAGGCACAGAAAGTCCAAACACTGGCCAGAGAGGCTGCTTGTCGTGCAGAGGCAGGTGAGACATAGCAACACTGACAGGGGGCGGGATGTGCAGGATTGTGAGGGAAGCGTGAGTAGGAATGCGAGCGGAGTAGAGGGGAGGAGGGAGAGCTGAGACAAGGAAAGCCTGAGCAGTAGCGGGGAAGTTCCTGGTGGGTGGTTAGCATATGAGTTGTTTTTGGCTATGAGGGATGAGAAGGGTAAGAGCAGTGCAGAAGTGAACATCGCTTGCAGCTGACCAGGCAGAGGGTTACTAGGGAGAAGCACGATTGTGCTTTATTGCCAATGGAGTGTATTGGGTAGGTAGGGGGCACAGGTGCTAAGCGTAGATTTGACAGGCAAAGTTGTTCCAGAGTGAATGGGGTGGTTTGGGGAGTGAGTGGGGGATGTAATAAATAAAGGGGAAACTATGCCATCGGCGCCTTCGTATTAAGCGACTCTTGATCTGTCAATGCAGGGCGCCGTCCAGAGTGGCCGCTAGGGGGAGCTCTGTGTCGAGACGCTGCTGGAAATCCCTTTGCTTTACAATCAGCGCCGCGTCCAGTCCAAGCAGGCAATCTGATATGATGTGCGGGTGAGAGCGGCCCGCTGTCCTGCAGGAGGATGTGGCTGAAACCCGAGGAGGTGCTGCTGAAGAACGCGCTGCGGCTGTGGGTAACTCAGAAGTCTAATGAGTACTTCATTCTGCAGAAGCGACGCGGACATGGGGACAGCGCGGCCAAGTTCACTGGTAAGTGTCTCTCCCTCTCCCGCAATGGTCAAGTAATCCTCGCGACGCCTCTGGTTGTATGTGAGCGGCAGCTGCACACTCAGGAGGAGCTAGCATTCACTCAAGTTCACAGGCAGCCAGGGAAACATTCGTCTTCATTTGTGTGAATCTGCTCATTCCAGTCTGTGGCATTATGCACATTCTGTGTGTACAGGGGCTCGTTTATCAACGCTAGGCAAATTTGCCCATGACAAGTAACCCACGGCAACCAATCAAGTTGCTGCATTCGTCGTTCTACTTGTAGCTGGCTTAAAAAGCTAATCACTGATTGGTTGTTATAGGCAACCGTCCATGTGCAAATTTGCCATGTGTTGATAACTGAGAGAGATACACTTCTGGGTTCTTACTAGTGCTCCTTATTTTCATGTGCTTGGCATAGTCTCCTGGCCTCAACCTTCTGGAAACTTACATTAGAAATGATAGTTCTGCATGGGTAAGGAGAAGAGAAACAAAAGAAGGCGAAAACAACAACAAAATCTATCTTAGTGGAAGTTAGTGGCTGTTACTGCCTTGAATGAGGGTTCCATTGGGGCTTCTCTAAATGGTTCCTGCGTTATGATGATCTTAGGGTCTTCCTCCAGTGCTTCTGTCATTTTCATCACTTTTGGCAATTACCAAAGCGCTGAAGTTGGCGCCTGTGAGATTACAGGTGTTAACGCTTGTGAAGGGGAGGGGGGACTATGGTGGGTAGGGAGTAGGGGTTTTTTATAAATTGAATTCCCATTTAAGGGTTAAATGAAACCCTAAAGGACTTGTGTGAGTAAAAGGGCACCACTTTTCAGATGTGGGCTGGACTGGCCATCATCCTTCTGTTCGAGTCCTGCACTGATCCACTGCGAGGTCTACTTTTAGTGATGTCCCATTATGATGTACATCCATGAAAGCATTGTTAGCATTCTGCTCCATGTAAAATATTACTTTAATATATATTTCTGAGAAAATGTATATTGCTATATTTAACATTCAACTATTTGTTATGTAACCATAACATAATAAATATCTGGATGAAAAGCATGAAATAAGAAGGTGATTTATAGACAAGCTGTTTGTTGGCAGTATCTTGAGAGCTACTGATCACCAGCCAAAGGTCTACTGGTAGATCCTGATCTACCATTTGGACACCCCTGCTATAGAGAAAGCAGACAATGCGAATGCTGGGGGTCTTAGGATTGATAAGCAATGTAAATATATGTGAATGCATTCCCAATAACTTCTAGCTATGAAAGTGAATATAGTTTTAACTTTATATTTTCTAAGGCCTTTCCATAAATGTAGTATAAATCAGCCCTTTAATGATGCAGAAGACCTTGAACTCTCTGTAATGGAGCTTTACAGAAGAATGATTGGATTACTGTATGTGTTCCGACGAATGACTTCATTTAATTCAAACTGTGCCGTATATGTAGCTTGTAATTCTCCAGTACTGGCACAGCTGGCCCTTTTCAGTTGAAACAAGTAATGACATTTCACTGAGCTTACGGTTTACGGGCAAGAATTTATATAGCACATAAAAATATAGCACACATTTGCAATGATTTAAGCAATAAATCTTCATGCATGCTGACTTTACTACCCATTTTGATGCATATTAAGGCTTTAGGCCCACTGTAGACTTAAATACACAGAGTCTCCATTTCTAGGCCAAGGTAATATTAAATATTTTACCTGAGAATTTTATGGGAATAACAGATACTAATTAACACACATAAAAAAGTCACACTACAAAGCATGTTGTTATCGAAACTGAGTTAAGAAAGGCATGTGGTATTTTTAACTGTGTGGAGAAGGGGGAGGATGAAGCTAATTTTATTTTCTTGCTTCCTTCTTTATAGCTTAAGGATGTACAACCCGTGGGCACTCAGCTGTTATGCATCTCCATTTTCAATGCAGCTCTAGCCTTTAGGAAATCCCTACTGTACAGGAAGAATGTCTAACCTATTGTTTTGCACTGGCACTGTAACATTGTCCTTATACTGTAACCAGTGGGAACCAAAGTGTAATCATTTTTCATTTCCCAGCAATGCATTAACAATCCAACTCCTTGACAATTACAAATACTGACCATTTTGAAGCCAATTTCTTTAATGCTGTTGCATATCATTTTACTTAATCCACCCTATACATACACACTAGTAATGGACGGATTGACCCAAAACATGTAGTTACCCGCAGGTTGACCACCAGTTGGGTTGAAATTTGATCAACCACTGCAGGTTAGGGTTGGGTACGGGTCAGGCTGGAGAGCTACACTCCTCTACTGCTCCCGATGATTCAATGTCTTGGAACCAGAGGTGCGCACAGACGTAACTTACAAAGCAAGATGACGTGGGTACTGGTTCGATTCTTCAGTGATGACATTTTGTGGTTTAGGGTCAGGTGTGGTATGAGTTTTTTTGACCCACACATTAAGAATACATACACTCTGTAATCTTCATGTGTTGTATAAGAGACATGTAAACCCTCCCTACAAAAAATTAATCAGTGAACAACCTCTTTGAAATCTTTAGATACCTGCCACTCTGGTTGTTAAAATCGTAACAGTAAGGCTACAGCATCCCCTTAATAACTTAGAAATCCTTCTCCTCCTCTAAACCACTCTGCCCCCTCCCTCAGAAATTTACTTTGGCTGTTCGCTCTTGAGCATGCTCAGTTCTTCTCAAATCAGATTACTAAATACATCCTCCAGTTTAACAGCCAATGAAGAGAGTGCATTATGTGTTCCCATATTAACTTTAGCTGTCTGATCCTATTTTTTTCTCCTGACCTCCTCTCCTGAGCTCAGCTTAACCATTACATTGCTCAACCCCAGCCGAACGTTTTATCAAAGTATGTTGTGCCTGTGTAAAGTTACATTCTGCATTGCATGAACTATACAGCATACATGTCCTGTTTGCAGATGTCTGTGTTACTGATGATGTGTCAGAGGGAAAATCCCTGCCTGGTGAAAGCTGCTATTTGTTTTAGGAAAATGTGATGGCGCTGGCAAATGGAAGGGTATATGCAGTACAAATGATGTGGCTTGGGTAGGGAAGATATGCCCAACTTATATACATGGTAGGAAAATGTAGGCTTTACATGTTCTACAACGGCTTGCATGCTGTTTATACTGCCTAAGAAAGCAGCACATATTAATATAATGCATTGATTACCCAGTGATCCCCAACCAGTAGCTCCCCAACCTTGGATGTTGTTCCCAATGGCCTCAAAGCAGGTGCTTATTTTTGAATTACTGGCTCAGAGGCAAGTTTTGGTTGTATAAAAAACAGATGTCCTGCCAAACATTCTCTCCTGTAGGCTGCCAGTCCATATAGGGATTACCAAAAAGCCAATCAGAGCTCTTATTTCACATCCACATGGACTTTTTCATGCTTGTGTTGCTCTCCAACTCCTTTTTTAAATTTAAATGTGGCTCACGAGCAAATAAGGTTGGGGACCCCTGGATTACACGATTACTGAAATTAGAAATGATTTTATAGAAATGAGTGTTCCAGGATGCTTGTATTTTAGATGATTATTGGACCTCCCTGACACTAAGGGACCTATTTATGATGCTATGTAAAATACACCAGTTTTTTACAGTAGGAATTTAATAAAACATTTCCAATTGACTTGAATAGGTTTTGCATAAAAGTACTGTAAAATAGGGCAATCAGGCAGTGTAAACAAAAATATGTGACTATATAACTTTCGAATGATTCATATCATTGAAGAAGATGTGGAAACCCTGTCCAAAAACTGGCTGACATGAGGTAGTAGTACAAATATCAGCAACAATGGACATTCCTGATACTGTCTTTATATCTCCCCCCCCCCCCCCCCCCCCCCATGACTGAGGTTCCCAAAGAGTTTACTTCATCTTTATGGCGCACTGTTGGGAGGGTTTTATTACATTATTTTATTTCTTGGGTTTTCCCACAGCTGCAGAGACTACAAATAAGTTCCAAATGGTGTAGTTGTTTGAATGGGCTAAAAATAAAGAGCACGAGTAGATATTTCATCTGAATCAGAATGGCTACACAGTAAGAATTCAGCATATGTCATGTAATTTCAGAGAGCGTTATTGACCTGATTTTGCTATGCTATATGTTTTGCGTTATTTGACATATATTGGCAGGTTTTGTTTATCTTGTTTTTGTAAAGTTTTATGTTCATCCCTCTGTTGTTAAAAGGGGAACTCCGGCTTCCAAACCAAAATCTGATAAAGGGGGCTAAATATACCTAATATACCCATCAGTCTGTAAATGCAATTTCCTATGCTGCAATCCAACAGCTCTTCTCTTTCTGCATCATTTGAAATCCTGGCAGGGAAGGAGGGACTAAACACTGATGTTACAAATTGCAACAACTTCTCCACAGTTTAAAGACCGCATACAGGAACTAAATAACCCACAATGCACTGTGATGTTCTGTTCCTTCTTGAAATCAAGTGTGCAGGGAATTATGGGGTTTGGAGGATGCAGGCTAAGGACAGATTGCTGCTGATACAAAGTAACAGTAGTCAGCCAGCTCAGCTAAGTGGTCAGACAGATCATGTAAAGACTGCATATTTTTTAATAGATGTATATTGCAAAGTTGCTTGAAAGTTATGTTTGTGTGGAGTTCCCTTTTAAGTCTGGAAACTCAGTAATCCATGAGTAGTCTTTGAACTGTTACAATTTGCTACATTGGTGTTGAAATTTTTCAACCACTGCCTTTAATGAGCCTCAAGGATTATGCTCAGACCATCACCTGCATGTTGCCTTGCAAGGAAGGTTTTACCATTGGCAATTTCAATTATAGCTGTTGGAGAAGCATTTTTGAGAGATTTGTTGCCCGCAGTCAGGGCCGGCATTAGAAATGACAGGGCCCCCCGTACAACAACATTTTTGGGGCCCACCCTAGCCCCCAAGCCGCACCACAGTTAAAAGACCACACAGACATCCGCAGTAAAAAAGCTATACCCCCCACACACACAAGTTCTAAAAAGCTATTGATGGCCAGGGCCCCCCATAATTGTTTTTAAAAAAATGTTTGTCACGGCCACCCTACAAGCGAACAAAAAATAATTGGTGACCAGAGTCCCCTATAAGTTAAAAAAAATTGGGGCCCCAAAGAATATTTTTTTTAAAAACATTTGTGCCAGGGCTCCCCTTACAAGTTAAAAAAAAAATTGCCCCAGAAACTATTTTTTAAAAAACCAAATCTAATTCACCCAAATTTGAAAAAGGGATTTTTTTTTTAAATTTGACCCTTGATAAATCTGCCCCATAGACTAAAGCTGGAAATAGACTCAAAGATCCACTCATTTGGCTAATTCTGCTGGAGCAGCACTCTTAACAGATGCATTTTTGAAATTTGTTTAAAATCCCCTATCCCCCAAACCTATATAGACACCCTCCATCATCCCCCAGCCCATATGCTAGCCGAGGCAAATGCCCCTAACTTTTTACTTACCCCTCCGTGCAGATTCAGGGATCTGAGTTCACGGCAGCCATCTTGTTCTCTTCAGTAATCTTGGAAATCAGAGCAGCGTTTTGGCGCATGCACAGTTTGAGTAAACTTTTGGCCTTGGACAACTGCACGTGCGGCAAAATTTCCCATCAATTTTGACGCATGAGCAGTTATTCGGGACCTGAAACGTGCTCCAACTGCGCATCTGATTCTGAAGATTACCAAAGAAAAGAAGATCGCTGCTGATGGACAGAATCTGCACAGAGGTGTAAGTAAAAAGTTAGGGTCATTTGCCCAGGCTAGCAGGTAGGCTTGGAGGAGGGGGGGTCTATATAGGGTTGGGGGGAAGGGTTTTTTTTTTT
>CM044434.1:98463394-98507131 GCA_024363595.1 Xenopus borealis | reverse complement strand
GGGGGGGGGGGGCTTTATTGTTTTTTCAGCTTTTATAGACTGCAGCCAGAATCAGAAGCGACCCTCTTTAGCCCTGCCCACAGCCCGCCACCAATCCGCTGCCTGGTGGTCGGGGACTGCTGATATAAAATATTGGCTTATGTAGGAGGGGGAATTTTAGTGTGTATGTGCCCACCAGGTGTAGTTTTAAAGGAGAACCAACCCCTTAATAAAAGAAAAAACTACCCCCTCCCTGCTCCCCCCAGCCTAGGTGTTACCGCTGGTAAATACCTCTTTACATACCCCTCTGTGCAGATTCTGTGCAGTGGAGCTCACAGGCACCATCTTGTTCTCTTCAGAAAGAGAGTGGCGTATCGTTGCATGTGCAGTTGGAGCAATCTTCCATGTGCCAAAGATTACAGAAGAGAAGAAGATGGCGCCGGTGAACTCCGCTGCACAGAATCTGCACTTTTGTTTTTTGATTGAACATATTGGAAAACAAGCAAGATGGCAATGCCATGTCTCTAAAATGTCTTTGTTCTAAAAAAGGAGCACCATCTTAGGATGCAATGCTAGCCATTCTTACTATGGGCCAAACAGAAAGATATGAATATTTGGACATACACAGTGATGGCAAATGTTTTTGTTCTGTTATTGCTGATAGCTGAACATTAGAAATTGCAGGAAGTATGCTGGGGAATTGTATTACCAGATTTATTCAGATTAACAGAGATGTTTTTCTTTAATTTTCACAGTAATCCAATGATGCATGATGTATCTCATTTTTGTATGAAATTGTGTTATAATGCCTGTGCTTACTAATGTAAGACTCCATAAAGTTTTGATGGTAGGCTCCTGTCAGTCTGGGCTCTGGAAAAAGGGTCATTTGTCCAATTATAAAAATAGCCATGCTTCCAAATAGTTAGGGCTTTCTTGTTAACCTAGATTAGTGGTAAAGGGTATGACATCAGCTATCCCCCCCCTCCCCAATAACTATTTAGAGGCTATAGCATTTCCTGGTTTGAAACTGTTTTTTCTGTTTCCAGAGTTTTAAGCAAGTAGGGAAATGCAGGGACTTTTTTTTTAGCAAAGTTTCCTTGTTGATTGTTTGATAATGTTCTTATTGATTTACATTTGCTCTTTGCATATTGTATAACACCAATTCTTAGAGCTATTTCTGCATTTCTGAAAAAAGTAGTACAGACAAGACATTTGCATGCCAAATCTGCATCCACCCTGTCCATGTATTGTTTACATGATGTTAACCTACATGGCTTAGGCTGCTGCCAGAGAAGATCCAGACTCCAAAATGGACAGGTTTAAGGTGGTTAAAGTGGGGAAAGAGACTCATGGGGTAACGTTACAATATACAAAGTCTAGTAACCCACAGCAAGTAATCAGACTTCCCATCAAGTGACCCATGATGTGTACATACTGATTAGCGAGTATATCAGACCCATGGAATGTGTTGCTTCTTTTTTTGGAAGTCCTAAGCAGTACAGACATCTTACCACCCTTGAGAGCTGTACCGGAAAGTTTTGCTGTGTTAGTATGTTGGTAATGCCCATAAGGATCTTGGCATTTCCAAAGTGAACCAGTACTACGAGAGGATGCTACATATAACATTCTTAAAGGGATTTTTTTTACAAAATGCATCCATTAATAGCACATCTTTAGTAAAATCCTACACTGAAATTTGTTTTTCAAAAGAGCAAACATATTTTTTTATATTTAATTTTGAAATTTGATCTTGGTCTAGACATGTTAGTTTCCCAGGTGCCCTGAGTCATGTGAGTTGTGCTCTGATCTTCAGTAACTCTTTAGTGCTGCACTGCAAATTGGAGTGATAACTAGATAACAGCTCCCTGTCAACTGTATTGCTAAAAAATTTGTCTTTTAGTGCCTTCTTTATGCCCATATAGATTTCCTCAGCTCTGTGCCCACTAAATGTATAATACCATTATTCCATAATTATCTAATGGGATTACATGTGACTATAAGGCTGATAAGAGGAAATCGTTCACATGACTATGACTGCAGATGGTCTTGTTTTTTGACATTCATTTTTCAAATCAAATTCAGTTTGGCACCTGCGTTGTTCTATTGTCCTTGTGAAATGCAACTATTGTTCAAAATAACTAGAAAATGATGTGCAGAATCTTGTTTTTTCCTTTAGTTAACACTACATGATCTTCCTGTGTAAGGGTAGAACTACACAAGCGCTTTTGTAGGATGGTGTCTGATCGACAAAACACATCCTACAACTCTGATGTTGTCTTGTGGGTTAAAATATAATGGGACTGATACAAAAATCAGATGCATAAACTGCATGTAAAATTTTCCATCCGACACGACACAACTGTCAAATGTGAATGCTGCATCATCATCCAACAAGATTAAAAAAACGGATGGTGTCGGAAAGACTTTTTCTCTCTCACTGAAACATATTAAATGTAGGATGTAAACGCATGAACAAAAGACTACATCAGACTTATCTGATCTGACTTTACATTCTAGCCTAGGGGCATCAGATTTTGTAGCATCCTACAAAGCTTGTGGTGTTGCATGGAGGACCAGATAAAATCTGACCCACAAAATCTGATGAAAAACGCTCATGTAGTCCTACCCTTAAACAAATCCCGACTGAGGAAATTATTTTTGGAAAGAATTCCTAGTTTCTCTCCTATAATCTCATTGTGTGACTAAAGCTATATTGTCATGTATTATTTTCTCTTCTAGGTTTTGAAACTATGATTAATTAATTGACTGACGCAACAAAGTAGCATATCTAGGACCTTCTAAATACGGTGACCTTGAGTAAAATGATGTCTGAAAGCCACAGCTGGGCTGACTAAATTGGGCCACCAACACAATCAAATAATTTAATCCTATGGCGATTGACAATTTTGGTTGAATTCAGGCTAAAGCTTATGCTTTGACCACAATTGGAATATATAGGCGGCTGATCACACAAGGGAACAGGTGCTGTACTTGTTGCCTTATGGCACAGAGTACACACAGAGTATAGTGTTCAGATTTGGGCCTGAAGCTGTAGTGCTCCATAAAGCAGCAGACCTCATTAGTTTATTATTTGGACAGCAGTCCATACTTAAGAGTTTACATTACACATAACTGAAAATAGCCTTGGTCTGTGGCACAACCTACAAATAGCTTACATTCTATAAATGCCCATCAAATAGCATTTTGCCAAATGGGCTCCTATACCCTCCTTCCCAAAGCTACAATTTCTGTCTGATTGCTGTTAGTCTATAGATCTGGAAGCAAGTTCCCAATCTATTTATTGTGTACTAATATTACTGAAGTTCCAGTGTACTGTATGTCTTCTGGGCTATTGTTTGCTCTATTCGTGATTTGTGCTTCTCTTTAAAGAACTTATACTGATCAATAAGTAAAACAGTAGCACTACCATGTCTTGATGATGCTTCATTCCAAAGTTATTACTCAGCAAATCCTGGAAAATATGCAGATATTAACGATTCCCTGGGCAGAAAAATCTGTTGCTGTGGGTCTGGCTGCAGAATTAGAGAAAAATAAAAACCATGTAAATTCTACATACAGGAAGTTTTCTCCCTTTAATTCAATGACCGTATACTTACATGCATAAATAGTAATTGTTATAAACTTCAAAGATACTATAAGACAGAAATGAGAGGACTTGTGTTTTTCATATTTGCCTTTTAATGTACCCTGTACTTCTTTAACATTACAATAAATGTTTTTGTGTGTGTATGTATGTATATTATTTATATATATAATTTTTTTTTAACCAGGTTGCACTTATGAAGACATGGTTTTTAAATTGTAAAAAGTCATTCTATTCATGCCTTAGGCATGGAGGAGGGGCAAGAAATTTCTTTCACTTTCCATTCAGCACTTCCTAGATGTCACTGCTCTCCCCACATTCCCCTTGTTTTCTTAACCATTTAATTGTGAAATTCAACTGTTGCTGGGCTCCATTCAATAATCCATGTTCAGAGTTTCCAGTCTGTTTCTGCTTACACTGGAACTTCAGTAGAGTTTATAAGCCACCGTCTCAGGCTCCACTTTTGTTGCACCCATAAGGCTGGGGACAGACAGGGAGATTCGGGGAGATTCAGTCGCCTGGCGTTTAATAGCAGGCGACAATCTCCCCGAACGCCCTTCTCCCTGTCCGTCGCTAGTTGAAATGTAAAAGCGCCGGCTCTGTGCACACCCGGTGCGGCAATTTTCGGAATCGCCCGAAGTTTCCTCACGAAGTAGGAAACTTCCACATAACCAATCCCATACCTGTATATGCATATTTATTGTCAGCATGTTTTTGATATAAAGTTTTTTCCAAATAACACCACGAATATACTACACTTCTTTTTAAATAATAAACAAAATATACACGTACAGGATCTGTTATCTGGAAACCCACTATCCAGAAAGCTCCAAATTACAGAAAGGCCATCTCCCATAGACTCCATTATAATGAAATTATTCCCATTTTAAAACAGTACGTTGTACTTGATCCAAACTACGATATAGTCAATCCTTACTGGAAACAAAACCAGACTGTTGGGTTAATTTAATGTTTACATGATTTGCAAGTAGACTTAAGTTCTAAATGGATGATGCTGATGGTAGATTGGTGTCATTTGCATAGTTATGGTAACTTCTGTCTTTTTCCTGTTTCTGCACAGGTCGTCTGGTGGGAGCTCTGGATGCTGTTTTGGATTCCAGTGCCCGTGTTGCCCCATTTCGCATATTACTTAAGGTTCCTGGATTTCAGGTTTACTCAGCTATCGCTTGTGGTGAGTTATTGAACGGATCAGAAGTGTACTGGGCCATAGCAATTGGTGAGTTACAGAGCTGACATTCTCAGCATGCTCAGTGACTGCATGTCAAGGATCTGAAGGTAACCTGAAATAACAATGCTTTTGCAGTGATTCATAGCTTAATACTCCCTTCAATAACTAATGCTTGTTTTTTGGGTTTTTTTATTGTATTTTTTTTTTTTTTTTTTGCTTTTCCAGATTAAAATATGTGCCAAAATATAAAAATGGTAACAAAATTTTAACTAGAAAGCTAAACATAGTAAATATTAGAGGAGAATCCTAACGTATGTATGATTATGGGTTACACATGAACCTCAAATTCTCTGGGCTGAAAGCAAACAAGATGACAAAGATTTCCACTACTGTATGCTTTGTAGTCCAGACCTTTTGGCTTTGTTTGAATATCAACTTCCCAGCAAAGCAATAAGTTGTGGGGTTGATGCAAACATCATATTTGCTGCGGCTTTACCCATGGCACTTCAAGCTAACAGGGGCCTCTGAAAGTTGAGCATCTTTCCCATCATTTGTTCAGAACATGCATATCAAGGGTCAGTTAAACATTATGCTTCACTTTCTATTTTTTGTAGTTTATTTGAATACCAAACACCAATTTGCTAGTCTAATAGGTTAATTTTTAACAAATTGCTTGGGAAATTAAATGCAGAATTGCCTTTAAAGGTGAACTACTGATTTAAACATTAAAGATGCCTTCAGTGTTTAACCTTGATATATGATATAGACCAGTGCTGTCCAACTTCTGTTGTACCGAGGGCCCAGCTTTTTCTGGCCTACATGGTGGAGGAACAATCATGGAAACCTGTATTGATGACTCTGTTTTAAACCACTATAAACCACACTCATGTTACCACAAGGACAAATCTACATAAATGGTAGCATACCAAAAAAAACGAATGGGTAGTGCTCAGTGCAGGGACATCATTCATATGTTAAAAAAGTTGTCATATTGAGACATACCCTTAAATCCATATGTCTCCTAATACTCTATGGATAGCACAATTTCCAAATGCTAACAAACCCTACCAGGCTCATATCCCATAGACAGGGTAGGGTACCCACAGGCAGCATTGGGCAGGCAGAGTAGGGCACACACACCCAGGGTAGGGCAGAAAGAATATGGCACACACACTGGTTGGCTCTCTAGTTTAGGGTTACAGCAGCTAACTGGTTGCTAGTGTACAATTTACCCTAGCAACCAGACTATATTTTGAATGAGACTGGAATATGAATAGGAGAGAGCCTTGACAAAAGCAATAAAACATTTCATAACAATAAAATTGTAGCTCTAAAATTGATAGCTAGAAAGATTAAGTAGGACACAGGCAAATAAAAAGTATAAATAATGAAAACTAACTCAAAAGTTTATAAGAATAGGAAATTCTAAAACATGCAAAAAGTTAACTTAAATGATTTTTTTCTCTTTAGAACTGAACACATAGTATCCAACTTCAGGCTCTGATTCTTTTATTAGGTGCCACGGTGGAAGAGATCACTCAGCACTGGGAATGGCTAGAGCAGAACTTGCTCCACACCTTATCAGTGTTTGATAACAAAGAGGATATTTCCAACTTTGTCAAGGGCAAAGTAAAGGTAGGATTAATGTAATGAGATTTAATGGACATAATAGAATTTCCTGTATAAAAGGTTTATACATTAAAGGCTAACTCTATTTCTTAGGCACATGGTACAGTACCAGACAATTTTGGTGGATGTATTGGTAGATGTGTGCAGTAAGGTGTGCCACCTTCATACACAAATAATGGGATTTGACAAGGGTTGCCACCTTTTCTGGAAAAACAATTTTTTCCCTATTAATAACATTGGGATTGACAATCATTTTTCCCATGCAGGTCGGTAAAATACCGGCCAGGTGGCAACCCTAGATATGACTGATGTGATTCAATTATAGATGTTATAGTTCTGGTTATTATTGACTGAAGCTCATCAATTCAGTGCATCATTTCTTATTTGATAACAAAGAGAATGTGATGTGCTCATCATACTTATTATTTCAGGTGAAACCAAACTATGATTGATCAAAGGCCCAGCATATTTGTATGCAGAACAATTAATTTTCTTTGTCAGTGACCCAGTATCTGGTTAATATTTTGTTGTAGCCAAAAGTTTTTAAATCCTTCCAAGTTTTATGAACCCCATATTAAAAAAGGTGTTGCTTATCAAGCAAACATAATCCTTACTTAGCTTATGCTATTCAATTGGCAAGCCAAATAAATAAAGAATGCTGTTCTAAATAGAATTGCTCTGTAAAACTGATTTCAACTAATCTTTCATTTGAAAAGATTATTTAAATGAAAAAATGACAAATGATAGACATGACTTTAAATGGACAAATGATAGACATGGCTTTAAGTGGAAGGAAAACCTCTTTGCAAATTGTACATTTCACAGTGTTGGAAAGAGTATGGAGAAGGGGAAACGCAATTGCACGTCTGATAAACATTTCAAGACCACAACATTTTTGTTTGAGTTTCATTTCATTAATCAGGAGTCTTTTAAACAGGAGCCAGAACTAGCCACGAAAAGTCTTTTGACTGGATGACGTTGCTCAAACTTCTACACAGTAACTCTACCAATCAGGAAAAAATACTAAAGGAAACACTTGGGGGCCTATTGGACTCTAATATTACTGTAGAATATTAGCAAATATAATATTTAGAAACATTAGGCGATACATAGAATCCATTGTCTGAAATCACAAACAGGGAATGAGATGGGTAGTGCTAATGCTCAATATACAGTATCCTGACACAAGCTAGTAGGATCAATAAGGACTCGATTGTCCCAGCCCTTCAAATTGTATATTATTATTAGTAGTATAAGTAGTACAGGTATGGGATTTTTTATCCGGAAAACTGTTACCCAGAATGCTCAGAATTTATGGAAAGGATATCTCCCGTTGGCTTCTTTATATCTAATTGACCAGATTTTTAAAAATCATTAAATTTTCCTTTGTAATAATAAAACTGTGCTGTGTACTTGGGTCTTGAGCATTCTGGATAACAGGTCCCATACCAGTATTGATAGTAGTAGTAGTAGTAGTAGTAGTAGTAGAAGAATATGTGTGTATTTACAGGAACCAACTTATTGCACAGTGCTGCACAGTGGCATAACTAGATCTTACTGGGCCCCACAGCAAATAATTTTTCAGGCCCCCAAAATGTCCAGTGGTTGACCTGTTTTACCAATATTTATTGTAATTGTATATGAATTAGGGCTTCATGGGCCCCCTATATCTCCTGTGCCCCCCTGCAGCCGCAGGGTCTGCTTCCTCTGTAGTTACGCCCCTGGTGCTGCAGCTAGCATGATGCGCAAGGAAAAAAACATGCATAATTTTGAACAACCAAATACAGCAGTAATATTCTTTATGCAGTACCCACATTGTACATGACTTTCGTGCTTGCAGTCTATTGATAAGGTTTTTATTATAAATCTTTTGCATATGTAAATATGTCATCACATGGATTTTGTCCGAATGATGAGACAGAAGAATGGGGGTAAAAGATAGCTGTACGCAGTAGAGTTTACAATTTAAACAGAGAAGAGGATATGGAGTGGTGATGGGCAAGATGAGGAGTCTGCAAAGTAATAGATGTTGCATTGACCATGGCCCTTAGCAGGTCACAGTGGCATATAGTGTATACTGAAGGAATACTAGAATAGATGAGCATAAGATACTCTAAAGAAAAATGTGTCTTTGAGTTAAAGTCAAAGAGATTTGGAGAAAGATTGATGGAATGCAGAAGAGAATTTCTGAGCTTAACTCTTGAATATGTGTGTGTAAAGAGGTAATGAGTGAAGTGTTATTAGTAATAAGGTGGCTGTTATATGCTTGATTTTACCTAAGACTTGCTGAATGATTGGTATGTGAGCTGCATACCTAATTTATTTCTTAATATCTGTTTATTGTACAGTGCTGCAAAAATGTTGGTGCTTTATAAATACATTGTAATAATATATGTTCACTATCCCATCAATGTTTGTGCCAAGAGTCACTTCTCTGTAATTTCCATATCACTTGCTGATATTTGGAACAATTTTGATTCCATTTAGGGCCTCATTGCTGAGGAAACCAGCAGCAAGCTGGCAGAACAAGAAGAGGACCCTGAAAAATTCCGTGATGCCCTGGTTAAGTTTGAGAGCAGGTTCAACTTCCCAGAGGCAGAGAAACTGGTAACCTTCTACTCCTGCTGCTGCTGGAAGGGTCGGGTGCCACGGCAGGGCTGGCTCTATTTAAGCATCAATCATATCTGTTTTTATTCCTTCATTTTGGGAAAGGAATGTAAGTGACCACTGTCTTTATAGACTCTACTGCATATGGTCTTGTATACATTTTTTTAATAGCAGGGCAGTTTTATTTCAGATAAGTTTTAACAGATGCAATTCATATTTTACATTTTGTTTCAAATAACATTAAAACCATGTGAATGGGGGGTGGGTTTTGGATTTCAGTTCTTTTTCAAATTTGCATGAAGTTCCTTCAGCCATTGGAAAGTTGTACTGCATATATGTCACTGCCCCCAGTCTAAATCTTTGCTGTAGATAAGTCAAATCACACACAATTGCCTTGGAAGGTATTTTTACATGATTATGCAGTTTGACTTGAAATCAGTGACCTGTCCCACAACCATGAAGTGGAATTTCATTAAAGTTTTTTTGAGTAAATATAATATATCGTAGAAGGTTTATTATACTTCTAGCACAATTCTTCAGCTCTGCTGCAAACAGTTGCCTTCACGTATGACTTACTTCACTCAATTAGTTGAATGTAGCCCTTCTGTATGCAGTTGGATCACATAATCCCAAAAATAAACAGTGTACAGCTGTTTCTGGAAGGCTCCGGGTCATGTAAGAGAGCATATCCAAGCAGCATCATTCAAGACCAATGACCTATCAATAAATGTCTTAATAAAGGTCTGGAAAAGCTCCAGGAGTGGGTTGTTAAAATACATTATTGAAAAAAATGTATCTTAAAGGGATCCTGTCATGGGGAATTTTTTTTTTTTCAAAATGCATCAGTTAATAGTGCTGTTCCAGAAGAATTCTGCATTGAAATCCATTTCTCAAAAGAGCAAACTTCAATCACTCTTTACTGCTGTACTGCAAGTTGGAGTGATATCACCCCCTCCCTTTCCCCCATCCAGCAGCCTAACAAAAGAACAATGGGAAGGTAACCAGATACCAGCTCCCTAACACAAGATAACCGCTGCATAGTAGATCTAAGAACAGCACTCAATAGTAAAACCCATGTCCCACTGTGTACTATTCAGTAACATTGAGAAGGAAAAACAACAGCCTGCCAGCTGCCCAGGTCATGTGGCACAAGTCACATGACCTGGGCAGCTGGTAAATTGACAAAATGTCTAGCACCATGTCAGATTTCAAAACTGAATATAAAAAAATCTGTTTGCTCTTTTGAGAAATGAATTTCAGTGCAGAAGTCTACTGTAGCAGCACTACTAACTGATGCGTTTTGAAAAAAAACATGTTTTCCCATGACAGTATCCCTTTAAGGTAAGAAAATGCAAATTATGGAAAGATCCATTATACATAATTTTAGATAACAGGTCCCATACCTGTATAAGTTATACAATATGGCATCACAGTTGCACATTATAGGGGTTATTTATCACAATACGAGTTTTTTCTGAAATATATTCCCCTTACTTATCAGTAAATTTATCCAAAATTTTGTGTGGTTAAAAACTCGAAAAAATTCAGAAACAATCGGATCATACTAATTTTTTGTAATTATCGGCCCGTTTTTTTTACGCGTCTTTGAAAACCACTAAAACTTTGTATAATTGCATGAAACCCAGCTCACATTAGTACATCTTCAGGACTTCTCCTATTGACATTTATAACCTCAGCAGGTCTGAGATTCTGACTTTTTCCATCCTTGAAGTTTAATAAATCCCAAATAATTATTAAAGTTTTTTTTTTTCACAAAAAATTTGTATTTTATAGTAAAAAAAAAGAAGTCTGCTGGAGCAGCACTATTAACTGATGCGTTTTAAAAAACAAACAAACATGTTTTCCCATGACAGTTTCCCTTTAAGTCCATTTTAAGGTATTAGAAAATGTTCTCTGATCTGATAAGACCAACATTTAACTGTTTGGCTTGAGTGCAGGTACTGTTTCTCAACCTGAGAACAGCATATGGTAAGTTTTTCATTAGTAGCACCGTAGAAACTTTTCAGGGCTAAGGACATGACAATGGATCTCAATACAGGGCAATTGTAAAGACAAAACAGCTTTAAGCTGGCTATACACGGCCCGTGTGTGGGGGCCTCTGACAAGCTTGCCCAATCCTGTTGGATCACAGACTGCATCTGTTCGCTGATATGGTCCCTTGATCCGACCTCCTGTACTCCATAGATTATGATGTGATTGTTCTGCTTATATAGTCTTCCAAGTCATTGCACATAAAAATGTTTTGTACCAGGGTGGCACAGGAGATGTCTTGAACATGGAAGATAATGCTGGAACTTGCACATGAAATACTTTAGGTTGGTGCAGTCTAAAAAAAAAAAAAAAGAGTGAAATTACAGTTGTAGGTTCACTGTGTTCATTCAGTTCATAACAGAATTATTCGCAATAGGCAAGTCGCTAGTTCAGTAAAACTATGTGCCTCAGCTTCCAGAAGAAAATACTGAAATTTGCCGAAATGTGGCACGTTCAATTTTACTTTGTATTTTTGATTACAAATCAGTTTTCTCCTACTAGAATTATTGTAAAGTATTAGGATATTACTATCTGCCAATAAATTGTCATAACCTCCAATGTATTACTTTTAGGCTAGTTTTACAGCTCATTATCATTTTATGAAAGGGTTATAAATACTGCATGGGTTATAGACTTTATCAGCAGAACAAGGACGCCATGTTTTACACCTAGTAAATTATGGCACAATCTTTCTTGTAAAGGGTTGTAGAAGTTCAAGATTGTTTCATTAAGTGGCACTAGGGTTTCCACCTTTTCTGGAAAAAAATACCAGCCTTCCTATATATTCATCTTTTTCCCCTATTAATAACATTAGGATCAACCATAATTTTTACCGGCCAGGCCGGTAAAATACCGGCCAGGTGGCGACCCTAAGTGGCACCTAGCATACAAAAAATGCTTCCCCCCCCCAAACTTCTCAAATACTGTGTAACTATGGTGGCCATATTGGGCTATACATAGAGGAGGATGGACCAGTTGATTCTATGTCACACGAATGCACGTAATAATGTGAGTTGGGGCACCTAAGTTTGATGATATTATCTATCATCTGTTATACATAAATATTGTGGATGCATGTATTTGTTTGTTTTGCCCTTATAATTATGTTTCATTTCAGTGAAACTTGTGATCCCCTGGGTTGATATTCAAAAGCTTGAAAGAGCATCCAATGTTCTCATGGCGGATATTATCATAGTCACCACACATGAAAAGGAGAGAGAGTTTTCAATGTTTCTAGATATCAGTGAGGTCTTCCGGATAATGGAGCAGCTAGCAGATGTGGCAGTAAGGCGACTGTTGGACAATGAAGTGTTTGAACTAGATCCAAATCTGCAGGAGCCCACACAGATAACTAAGAGGTAAAATTTCTACTGAAACTTTTAAATTCGCTTTAAGACTTGGATTCTGTCACCCCACATATCTCCTTTTAGCCATCCAAACAACACCATTTATATACAATATGAAATATAATGTACTGTGGCCCTGTTCTTGTGAGACCAGAATTTCTAGACAGGGGAGTTTTGTACAGCAGATTGAGGCTCTTCTTTCCAATTAATACTGACGTGTTTTCAACAATTTTTATAGAAACCTGGTAACAGAATATGTGAATTTAAAAAATGAAAGGTACCACTGGTTGCTGGTGACTTAATTGCTTTTTTAAAAAAGTATACTATTTTACATTACAAAATTTGCATGGTAACTTTTAAACACAAAAACATCTACACGATCTTTAGCAAACGGTAGATGGTCAGCAATATTCTTTCTCCTTGCTACCCTGCCATACACACCATTGCTTTTCTGTGTTCGCCTGATAGTGGACTCATAAACATCAGCATTCTACACAGTGGTCTACCCAGGGGAGGGGGGAGAGGTTTTTTTTCTTACAGGTTGAATTTTGGGTAATTATGTGCCAGCTTTGCAAACTGTTATTGATTAATCTTCCAATCCCATTGTTCAGGTTGGTTATAATAAGCTTGTGATTTAAATTGTGATGCAGACTCATGGTTGGCATGAGATTAGAACATTGTGTTTGGGATCATTGTCCTGCTGAGGCATGAGCTTTCAGATTTAGCTTAGTTTGCAGACTGAACAAATCTAAAACTGTCCATCCCTTCTTAAAACACCATACATACAATCAAGTATGGTGGTGATGGTGGTAGCATGCTGCTGTTGGACTACCTTTGATCAGCAGTCACTGGGAACCTTGTTGCAGGAATGGATTATGCCAAATACAGAGAATACTTCTTAAAAACTGTAGCTTGGGTGCATTTTAGTTGTTTTTCTAATGATTTAAAAATTAAAGTATATAAGAGGTATACAGCTAACCTGTACAACGTGGAGCAGATCTACCCAGGAGAGTGGGACAAAATCACTCCAGACCATTGTGCATTGCTGCAGGATCTGCAAAATATTAAAACGTGGGGACTGAATATTTGTTAAAAAACAAAAACTTTAAATATAGTGTTTACATTGTTTTGTAATCTAAAAATATACCACAGTTTAAAAAAAATGTATAAGGAATATGAAATAAAAACATTACTAGCAAAATACTTTCAAAACAGGATTTGTTAGTTATCTATCTTAGAAAATTGATCAACTGTCTGAATATTTTTACAAGGCTTTGTTTTTTAGAAACAGCTAAAGAAATCTAGCCTTACTGTTTCTTATTTTAACTTATCAAAATATTAAAGTCCCAAACCAAGTGTGCTCTCCAGTTCAGTAGCAAAAAGGTTTTCTCCAACCTCAGGTAAAATTCAAATGTTCCAGAAGGTGCTACTGATCATGCCTCAAAAAAAAAAAGTGGAAATGGAGAAAAGAAAAAAAAGAAAAAAAGATATAGTGCAGCGTGCTAGATAAAATTACACCTCAATGTGATTACTTTCACACACTATCAGTGTTAAAAGCCCACCTCCAAACTTTGGTGCAGGTGAACTTAAAGGAAAACTATACCCCCCGAACAATGTATGTCTCTATAAACAGATATTGCATAACTCATATGTAAAACCCTGCTTCATGTAAATAAACCATTTTCATAATAATACACTTTTTTTTAAGTTCACCTGCCCCAAAGTTTTGCTGTGGGTTTTTAACACTGATAGTGTGTGAAAGTAATCACTTTGAAGTGTACATTTATCAAGAACACTGCACTATATATTTTTTTCTTGTTTTTTTTTTCCATTTCCCTTTTTTTGAGGTATGATCAGTAGCACCGTTTGAAACATTCTTACTTTAACTGAGCTAAGGAAAGTGAGATGTGAGTGATCAGTGGCTAACTACTAGGGGAGCAACTGCACCAGTGCCCGCTCCCTTTTGGGGTCTGCCGGAGAGGCTAGGAGTACTCCAATTTGCAATTCATAGGGGGAGAGCCCGATAGGAGGGCCCGGATGCCGATCCTGCACCAGGGCCCACCAGCGAGTGCCACTGCCTATGCTCCTCTCTGAGGCACTTTCTTTTGCAACCACTTGTATCCACTGTCATCTCCCTCCTTACTTCTGCTCACCTCTTTGAAACCCAACCCAAAACCTGCCACACAAATTGGTCATACAATAACTGGATAGATGGACTTGCTTGGATTAGTTGCCTAATTCTTTGTCCAATTTGGCCACCCATGTGCTGGATCAAATTTGGCTTTCAGGCTAAAGATTCTATCCAACATCTGACTTGCATCTGTACATTGTGATCGGCTATCACTTAATTGTAATTTTATATATTATTTATTGTAGTTCCTCCCTCCCCCTTAATTTTTTTTATATTACGGGTTGAATTTTCTTATAAAGTCCCTATTCCAGAGAAACTGGAACGCAGAGTGACTTCAAGTCCCAGCATCCATCACTTCCCAACGGATCAAGAAGAAACTCATAGGGGAAATAGAGAATTACTGAATGTCTGGTAGCGATAAGCTGCCCAAAGACACAAAGAACCTATCATACGAAACAGTTATTTGTACGATTTTCAGCCAGTTCAAGATTTTCCCGACATTTTTGTGCCATGGCGATCAGTTCAGCGACAGGTTAAAATATTTATATATTTATATTGGCTACTGGGAGACTGTGACTGCTAATTGTTGGAAGTAACTTTCATACGATTGTTGTCACAGGCAGAACATCAGATCATCATCTGATGGCTACTTTATTTATTTTTATTTATTTTGCTATAGTTCATATAGGAGAATTGACCAGCTCCTTGTTGTAGCTCCCACCCCTCCCAGCTATAGTCAGGTGATCCCACTGGTGTCTAATAAAAGGGCAACCAAGTTTGGGAGTTTTACTTTGAAAGCAGCAAGTAAGTCGCAGGTAAAACTTAGTCCTTTTGTAAAATGTATAATGAGGCAATAGAATTCTTAATGAATCAGATGCTATTTGAGAGTAGGACTGGCCAGATATGGGATGGCTTTGACGTACTTGGCCAGCTTAAATATATTGCAATATATGGACAAACAATCCCTGTTTTGTCTTAATGTGGATGGTTAGTGGCAGGTCGGAGGATTGGCACGAACGATAGTTCGTCCAACTTTTAGGCTTTATCTGCAGTCTATGTCCAGCTTTTGGATTGCCAATGGTACTTCCTCATTAGCATAACATGATGATGTCAGCGTGAGACAAGCAGAGCTTTGCAATAGCAGCCCAAGTCCCTCCCCCACATCTCTCTTCCCCCAGCCTGACTGAGTCCCGCCCCCCGGCTCTCTGCCCCAGCCTAATTAAGTCCCGCCCCATGTCTCTCTGCTCCTAGTCGTAACAATTACGATCTTTCTCGGAAAAGATCTTTCCAAGAAAGATCGTTCGTTTCAACACACACGTGCAGAGCTGAATCGTCAAATATACAGGTAGAAACAATAGAATTCTACTTGTATCTGACGATTCAGCACTAACAATGGCCGATGTTCAGGGAGCTTTCAAAGGCATCTGATCAAAATTTTCCATCCAGTCCGATCAACGAGCCGACCGATATCTTAATCCTCTGACGATATTGGTCGGCTCATTTGCCACCATACACGCACCGAATATCGTACGAAAATTAGTTTCGTACGATATTATCTGTGCGTCTATGGCCACCTTTAGTCTGCTTCAGTTTAGCATTTTGGGATTGTCTCGCCCCCAGAGCTGTTCCTGCAACAGTTAGGGTTGCAGTTGGGATATTTTACCAGCAAAAATTATGGTTCATCCCATTGTTATTAATAGGGAAGTTACAAAAACATATAGCCTTTTTTTTACCACACCTGTTTTTGTGCTCACATCCCCTAATTATCATGTTTATTTTACAAAATTTGTCAGGTTAGTCTGAACACATTTCTATATTTTTTTTCAGTGGTACTTGCAATAGGTCATGTGACCTATCATGATGATGTCATAGTGACATTTTTGATGATTCTTTCAGTGGTATTACTTGCAATAGACAGCCCCCCTTAAAATATAAATAAAGGAGATGTATTATGCCTGGGACCCAGTGCTAATGATGAATTGATACAACACATACTGTGCAAAGGACATTGAATAGATTGATTAGACTGTTGCTAGGTCAGGCTATATATGTGACTAAAGAGTAAGAGTCCCAAATCCATCCAGTCCCAAAATAGCTTAACAATTAGACTGGCACCCCAAGAAATTGTAATGTACCTCAACATCACAAGGGAGAACAACCGTGGGTAATGTTTCACCATCTCTGCAGTATGGACCCGATTCTCCTTTACGGATTCTGCATTTAGGTGAACTGTAAACATAATATGCACACGCGTGACCTCCAATGTAGTCTTAATTCTTATTCATGAAAACATGTATCAGCCAGGCACCAGATGTGGTATAAAACAAGCAATATAACCTTAACCTGTGGAGTATGGACTAGTTTTTATGGCCCTGAAGAGGCCCAGCTAATGCCTTTTCTGTGCAAAAAGTCTCACTGCATTCAGCAGCTGCTCAGAACACTGGGGGTGATTTATCAACACTGGGTAAATTTGCCTGTGGGAAGTAACTCATGGGAACCAATGAAATTGTTGCATCCATTGTTTTACCTGCAGTTTTCTGGAAAAAAAAAGCCACTTACTGGGATCAGGTTTTAAAAACACAGACCCATGCAGATTTATAAGCAAATTTGTCCAGTGTTGATTCATGAGCCCCACTATATGAAGGAACAGCCAAACTTTAGCAATCCTGGAGGAGCAAGGGATAGGACAGAAAATGTACATCCAATTTCTGAAAAGAAGCAAATATGAGTGACAAGTACTCTTCACTTCTGCTGCACTGATTGTTTGATCTGCTCAAATGAATGTGACAATAGAAAGTGGCCAATCATGTGTCTGGCCACTCATTCAGTAATCACCTGTTTAGCAGGTCAGACGATCAGTTGGAATGGCATATGACTTGCATATGGCCACCTGTAAGCAATATTAGGAGATAGTTATCTTGGATAATTAGCCAAAGATTACAATAGTCTTCACTGTATAAATGCAAGGTATGGGTGAGTTATTATTAGTTGCTTTTAGGGGACCATAACCATTACCCAAGGTGTTGAAGGGCCAGGGGTGCCATATAAAAAGCTTTTAGGGGACCATAACCATTACCCAAGGTGTTGAAGGGGTGCCAAATAAAAAGCTGTGATCTGTTATGTGATACCCACTATGTGAACAGACAGCCAACAGAACGTTGAGTATAACGGTGATTTATTAGCAGGTTCATGCAGCCATACCACTTCAACAGTAACTTGACCTCTAATACTTACAGGAAGGAAAAAAGTGTAAAAACATTTTTTACTTCGTTGTTTTGTGACATAGTGACAAAGTTACGCGATTTCCCTTCCTGCCCCTAATTTGTATATGCAAATTAGGATTTGGTTCGGCGGGCACAAGGATTCAGCCTAATCCTGCTGGAAAAGGCCAAATCCTGGCCGAATCCCGAAGCGAATCCTGGATTCGGTGCACACCTACTGGAATTCAAAAATAAGCACCTGCTTTAAGGCCACTGGGCGCAACATCCAAGGGGTTGATGAGCAACATGTTTCTCACATGTTAGTGGTTGGGTATCACTGGGGAGCAGGGGGTATAATCGCACCAGTGCCCACTACCTCTCGGGGCCTGCTGGAGAGGCTAGGAGAACTCCAATGGGCAATTCATAGGGGGAGAGTCTGAAAGGGGGGCCTGGGTGCCAATCCTGAACCAGGGCCCACCAGTGAATAGTTATGCCACTGTGAGTGATTCATTTTAGATTTTTATGTATTGCTTTATTGCTGTGTGGATGTTAGTGCCACCAAATGAAGGCAGACATCGTTTAGATCCCTGCAATTTGCTCTGCCCGGTCTCTGGCTTAAAATTGCCCAATCTAGTGGGCTTCCCAGCATTCCAAAATAGTACATATACATTAATATTAAATAGGACTGGTTTGCAGCATAGCTCATTAGTCATTAAAATAGTTCTGAAGCAAAGACTGTGGGTACACTTTAATTATGGCTGACAGACATCCTGAGGTTTATTGAATTTTCCTTCCTCGTTGTTTTATCTCAGAGAGTCAGTGCATAATGTGTGCAGGTTGTATATATCATGGATGAAATGTTCTAGTAATGTTTCAGATGGCAGTGGACTATCAAACTTTTGTACTACAATAAACTGTTGCCAAGTGTGAATTGTATGCTAGTTTTTATTCTATAAAATATCTGACAAAAAACAGAAGCCGTTATTTATTTTAAGTTAATTATTGTTTTATTACAAGGCAGCATAGAAAACTGCAATTATTAATAGGTTATTTCAAGAATATTAATAAGTAGGTCAGTCATATTAATAATTAGAGCTAGCAACACTTAAATTCTTCTCATTAAAAAAAACGATGCCAGGAGATAAAAGTATTTGCCAGCCATGTTTCAGAGCCCTCTCCTAAGATTTAAAATTGTTCTGGTCCCTAAATAACACAAAACAGAAGTATTGATTTGACAGATATTGATAACCTATACATCATTGAGGTAGAATCCAAGATGTTCCAAAGAAATAACAAGGCGAGCATACGCATCATCTGCATTAGTAAATTTAGCCACCTAATTCAGCCTACTCAGCAAAGTAGTCAGACAGATCAGGAAGGGGCTGGGCTTAGGGAACTGTTAGAAGCCATTAAAAACCATGAAAAGTCTGCATATTTTTTAATTGATGTATTTTGCAAAGTTGCTTAAAATTATGTTTATGTTTCAAAAAGCTTAAGTTATGTGTTTTTCCCTTTAGTTAAGTTAGCCTGCTGCCTCATAAAAGGACACAAGTGTAGACAAAAGTTAAAAAAAAAAAGACTGAAAACCTGCCAACAAATTCCCTTTTTAAACTTGCTGTCCCTTTAAAGGGGAATGAAACCCCCAGGCCCTAACTCAAACCCCCCACCCCCCTGTAGGCCCCCCGACCTACCTCTTCCCCCGGGCTATTGCCACTAACTCCCTACTTCATACAGGTCCCCTCCAGCGATGTTCACAGGGGCCATCTCTTCTAAAAATAGTGGTGTGCGGAAAATACAAGGATTGTATATGTGTGTATATATATATATATATATATATATGTGTGTGTGTGTGTATGTGTGTATACAGGTGTATATACACAAGTTTTATTTGATATGCACAAGTATTTTCCTAGTATTACACATCCTGATGTTGCTTGCCTAGTTAGTTCTTGGCATCCTATTGCTGGAAACATTTCCGTTGTGAAGCTGGTTTTCCTCTGCTTGTTTTCCAAATCTTTGTTTAAGGAACATTTCTTAGATGAAATATTGTTCTGTGTGTGTGTCTTTGTTTGAAGACAGCTACTTTCCATTGTGCAGATGGGAAATATTTTCCTGTATTCTATTTGCCCTGTTTAAGATAAGTGACAGCAGTTTTTGTATTATGTTTCATTAAAACAATGTTAACACTTGGAGAGGCGAGGATTCATGAGCACTTTTACATTTCAGAATGTAAAATGCAGCAAAATAAGTAATGAATGGCTATGATTAGTCAGACTAATGCTTACTCAGTTGAAGGTGAATTATTTTACAGCATCACAGGGTTCTGATTTTGTCTGCTCAGAATCTTTGGCTAGGTAGTTTGGCAAATCTCAGTCTCTTGGTTGGCCAATGTACAGCCACCTTTTCTGCTTATTAAAACAAACATCAGTGTGTGTACTTTAACATTTATTTTGTTGTACACTACAACAAGTGCTCTTTTGGCCTATGGCTTTTACCTACCAAATAAATGAATTAAGCATGGAGCTGCTATCTGTTTGATCACTGAATTGATTTATAGGAACTGCAATACTATCAACACTGCTAGGCAACTACATTATAATAAGCCATGTGCATTAGCTTTAACCATATAAGGGATCATATAATAATCTCTGTAATGCTTTATTCACTAGTAGATCTTTCCAGCTGACACAAGGTCACCAATTCCGATTAGAAGAAAAGAGGCTCCACCGAAATATTTGGAAGGGTTTTTTTACAGTGAGAGCTGTGAAGATGTGGAATTCTCTCCCTGAATCAGTTGTACAGGCTGATACATTAGATAGCTTTAAGGGGGTTGGATGGCTTTTTAGCAAGTTAGTCAATACAGGGTTATGGAAGATAGCTCATAGTACAAGTTGATCCAGGGTCTAGTCCGATTGCCATCAGGGCCGGAATTACCCTTTTTGCCCCCCTAGGCCCCAGTAGTACAGGGGCGGGCAGCCAGCCAAATTCACATGCACAGTGAATCTGCTGCACTCTGTCTGGGAGGGTGGCTCCTGTCCTGACTCTCCATGTCTTGTGCTGACGCTGGTCACTTGACTTGCACACTCAGGCAGAATGCAGGCAGCTAAGACAGAGCAGCTCGGCACCTCCCTGCTGCTAGTCTAATGAGGTTGAGGCTGGTGCCTTGCCGAGTGATGCTGCGTGCAGTGGTGACGTCACCAACTTTCGCTGCCTACAGCCTGGGAGAGTTCTGCACCGCGTCTGCCACAGAAGCTGAGCCCAGACAGGCACACAGCAGGATGCGACTGGTTGAGGCCCTTTACTATTACTAAAGGTAATAGCGAAGATGTTAGGGGCACCTGCTTGCCGCCCCTATCATCTTGCCGCCCTAGGCCTGGGTCTAGGGGGCCTTTCCCTAAATCCGGGTCTGATTGCCATCTTGGAGTCAGGAAGGAAATTTTCCCCCTCTGGGGCAAATTGGAGAGGCTTCAGACTGTTTTTTTTTTTTTTTCCTTCCTGGATCAACTAGCAGTTAGGCAGGTAAAAAAAAAAAAGAGGTTGAACTTGATGGATGTGTGTCTTTTTTCCACCTAACTTACTATGTTACTATATATATAAATTATAACTGGATATTTGTTTTCAAGGGAGAAAGATATATTTATTGCGAAGTAGAGCATCATACCAGACTTTGAGAAGCTGACATTTAAACTTTTGTCCTTTATGTATGTACACATGGGCTTGTTTACAGGCCTCTACACCTGTGTTTAAGGTTATGTAGAGGGGTGTATTAAAACTGTCTTTAATGGGGAAAAGTGAGCAGTGCAAAGAATTTTACTTAGACGTAAACATTCTTCCTTTGCACCTGTTAGTATGTATTTAGGTTTTGATCATCTGCAAAGGTTGAAAAATTTCCCCTTCAAGGTTGGGGCTGTAAAGCACACTTTTGCATTTAAAACCTTCAGTGACATAGCACTGACATGTTTGTGAAATGTGATTTTTTTTCCCTTTATGCTATGCCTTTTAAATTCATATTAGGCTATTTTACAGTTACATTTGAATATGTACTTGTATTGAGCACACCTTGATCAAGTGACATGCTATTCTTTTAATTGGGGAATAAAGGTTGATATAGTAATAATTATTGATCTCCTTGTACTTTCCACATTGTGTTGTGTGACAACTTGGAATTATAATGGATTTAATTGGGATTTCATTTGATTTACACACCATATTGTACACAATGAAAATTGAAAATGTTCTTACTGTAGCACAAAAGTTAGCAGAACTACCTTTGGCTCTAATTACAGATGCAGGTCTTTTAGGGGCAAGTCTCTACCTGGACATCTGAAACCTGCAGCATTGCCTATTTCCCATGGCTAAATTGCACAATATCATTCAGACTGCGTAGGGACCATTGTCGACATCAGTTTTAAAATTTTGACACAGATTCTTAGTCAGATGGGCCTCTAATTGGTCCATTCTAAAATATTCCGGTTCTTGGTTTCAATGCTCCATTGTAGCTTTAGTTGTCTTTAGGTTTGGTGTCCTGTTGGATTGAGAATTAAATATCATGCTGACTGAAACAGGTTCCCCTTCTTTAGAATCATCCTGTATTTGGCTCCATTCATCTTGCCCTCCACCAGTTTCTCTACTGAATAAAGTCATCAGCACAAAATGATAGCTTAACTATGCTCCTCGTGGATTTCTGCCACAAATTCTGTTTAGTACAAATACCAAAAAGTTTAGTTTTTGTCTTATCAGACCAGTTGCCTTTTAGGTGGTTTCTTTGACCATTGCCAAAATTATGCCATAATATTTCCATATTTTGCTATTGTACATAATAGTGGGCGCAGTTCAGATTTTAAAATATGTATCACTGAACTCTGATTGTGGCTTCTCCAGAATATTTTTTTGTAGGAGTAATTTGTGTGTACTATCACAAGAGAACCTTATTGGCCTCTATTAGATTGTACCCATAGTTTGTATGTGTATTTTTTTGGAAAAGTATACTGTCATAGTATATAGTCATTAGTAGTATTAAGTTGCTTTATTGATGGCTTGTCTAACAGTATTCATTGTCCATGACCAATATGCCAAATTCTGTTTCAATTGGGTTTAAAATAATAATAATTAAGTCTTAAGTAATTGAAAGAAAATTTTTTTTTAAAGGGACCTGGAAGCCAGAGCACAGAATGGGTATTTTCAGACTCTATTTAAGCTCCCAAGGAAAGAGAAACTTCATGAAGTTGTAGACTGTTGTCTCTGGACACCTTTCATTCGCTGCCACACAGCAGGCAAGATCTACACATCTGATCACTATCTATGCTTTGCTAGCAAGGAGGATGGACTGTGCAATGTGGTCATTCCTCTGAAAGAGGTATCTATACCCAAATTTTGTGTATAAATCTAAAAGTTTTACAGTTTTGGTGTCAAATGTTGTGATTTGTGTATGCTCACCTTTTGTTTTGGAAACATTTTACATAAGTCAAAATTTATGAGTTGACTACTAATTCTTAGTGGGAAAACTAATGCATTTGTTTTGTCTGATACCTTTTTTTCATATTTTAGGTATTAAGTGTTGAGAAAATGGAAGACACCAGCCTTCTTCCCAACCCCATCATTATCAGCATTCGGCATCAGATGGCTTTCCAATTTATAGAGCTAAAAGACAGAGATAGTCTGGTCAATGGCCTTCTGTACAAACTCCAACAAATCAGTGCCAGTAGCCTCTCTGCAAGGCATAATGATCTGGTATTTTGTTTTACATAGTTCAACGTTTACATAAAATATAAGTGTCTGTTTATGTTATATATTTAACATATGTAAGCTATTGTGCCTGAGATGTTAAACATAGCAATAATAAGCAGTAGGTCTGGGAGAATATGAATACAGATCATCTGACTTAGTCACTGGGTTTTCTGTTTTCTTTACTGGCCAGAAGTTCAGAGGAGACTGCTTTGGTAATATGAACATAATGGTTAGCCAAAGTGAAGATGGAAATGAAAAGGAGAAGCCGTTGTTGAATGCAGAAGCACTGATGGCTATGTTTCATCAAACAGGAACAGAGAGCCCGGACACTGGCATGGTATGCTTTTTTCACAATTCTTTATCTTTAGCAGTAATGAAAGAGGAACTTTCATTAGCTTTCAGTTACTATATATATATGAATGTAATTGTTGCACTGAATCTATATTAGGCTGCTTTACTGTAGTTGAGGTGACCATAATACTCTTGGTTTAGTGGTTGTGACACTGAATTCTCACCTTGGGAGTAATGTTTTTTTATTTCTAAGAGTAACAAGGGCACTTTCATGCCTAAACAAATGCAAGAATTCTATCTTTTTCAATCATAATTGAGCCTTAAAGGAAAAGGAAAGCTGCCAAGGCAGTTTATTGCCAATGGATTAGCCACAACAGTGCAAGCTAGAACTTAATTTTTATTTTTTAGAATGCTTTTCCATACCTGAGTAAACAGCTCTACACACTGTCTCTGTTTAGGATAGCAGCTGCCATATTAGCTTGCTGTGACATCACTTCCTGCCTGAGTCTCTCCCTCCTTGCTCTGAGCTCAGATTACAGCAGGAAAGGCGAAAGGGGCAAACTGAACATGCCCAAGACCTGGAGGTTTAAGTTGAAAACAGGAAGTCTGATACAGAAGCCCATGTATACATAATTGAAGTAAAGAAATGCTGTGTTTCTTTTGACAGAGGACTCTTAGTTTGAATGTTTACTGGTATATTTAAATAGACCTTTCTGATAAAGCTTCCTTAGTTTTAAACTTTCCTTTTCCTTTAAGTAGTATTTCCTTCAGTCTTTGTGACATATTTAAAGGAGCATTGCACTTACATGTATTTTTTATGCAATTTTTTACTTGTAAAAATAAAACAAGTTATACATTATACATTTTATTTTCTTTAATTGTTTTAGAGAAACAATTTAAAATACTTATCACTAACTGTAAGCTGAAACAGTATTTGCTACAACCTACCTTGTTGCTGGGGTCGATTCCCATATCCGCATACAATTTCACAGGCAGACAAATAATGAGCAGCACCCAAGCTCCCTTTTGCAATTTTGTTTGTAAAGGAAAAAAGTTCATATTGCAAGTCATTTTCTACTCTTTTCCAGTCTAGGGAACAGATTAAAGAGAGGTTATGGGATGACCATTTTGCTGAATATGGGAGAAACGTATGCATGTTCCGTACGGAAAAAATCCAGAAGCTTGTTGCTATGGGAATACCCGAGTCACTTCGTGGCGAACTTTGGCTCATTTTTTGTGGTAATCTGCACTATATATCTTCAGGTCATTTTTGGATTAAAGATGTAGCATATTAGATAAATTAGCTAAATTTTAGTTAGGCAGAAAGTTTGCCCAGATGCATTTACCTAGGGCAACCAAATATTTTCTTTCCAACAGGTAACTAGGAAATGCTGCCTGCTTGATTGAATGCTATAGGTGCTAGAATTGTAGCAAACTTTGCATATTATGTTACATAATCACTATTGTCTGTTGACCTTTTTTTTTATCATGACTTGAAAATAGTTGGCTTATTATTTAAATAACAAGCCTTTGAAATGTTACCTTGTGTATCATATTCTTGTTGGTTCATATTAATCACATGTACAGACTAATGCTATTTAAAATTAGAAACAGAGCTATATTAACTGCTCATCTTCTAAGTATTATTTCAGTCTGCCACTTTACCATATATTCAAACAACTGACCATGGATATTACTTTTCATTGCTAAGGATGACCCTGATCAGAATGTGCTCACCTATACAACCTGCTATTATTTTCTTTCTTTACTTTTCTTTCCTTGCCAGACGCAGTGACTGAGATGGCATCATACCCAGGTTATTATTGTAGACTTGTGGAGGAGTCAATGGGCAAGTGCTGCTTGGCAAATGAAGAGATAGAACGGGATCTTCACCGCTCCCTACCAGAGCATCCTGCCTTCCAACATGAAACTGGCATTGCAGCTTTAAGAAGAGTTCTGACTGCTTATGCATACAGAAACCCCAACATAGGATATTGTCAGGTGAAGCAATTGGAACTATATGGAGAAAGTATTTAAAAACTGCAAGCATTATTTAAAATGGCGTTTTTGCAAATGTTTAGCAGTGCCCAAAATGTAAATCATTCGTGGTGAGTATTACATTGCTCATCACTAAGCAAAGGTTAGCTTTAACACCTGCTCTGAGGTTTCTTTAAATATTTTGTTGCAAAAAAATGCTTTGTGATTGCAAAATTTAATTAAAGACACTTCTCATATTCACAAAAGACATGAGGGAGGAAGTCGCTGAGATCTGGAACTGGTCAAAAAGAATGCAAAACATGGTCGCTAACATTCAGAAAGGTGTTTGCAAACATTTTTGGCTGGAAACAAATTGCAATCCCCCATATTTGTGCAGTATATGACAATCTCTAATTATAGTTTTCATTTTATTTTATAGTGTTTAATCCTTTAAAAGATACTACTTTTCAAAATATGAACATGCATTAAAGGTTACCTACAGTTTGACTGTTTTCTGCTGATGGCTCTGCTTTTGTCAGAAATTACTACTTAAAGTTATTAAACCTGACTGTTTTGTCAGCCTGTCTGTCCCTTCTCAACCTGTCAGTTAGAGTTTGTAATGCTGACTACTCTTGCACAAATATGGCAGCCTCTTCATGGAGGAAAATTGGGGATCTGATCGGTAATGCAAAAGCACCAGGAAAATACTTTTATAGCAACATTATAAAAATGCACAGTCCGTTTATGATAGATGTAATACAATTGTTTAATTTTCAGTGCATGTATCTCTTTAAAAAGTGATTCCTGACTTTTGGGATGGGATAAATTAAAGGGGCTCATTTACTTACACCTATCCAGAAGCAGAAGACTACCAATCAGCATTTGGCTGTTTACTGTGTCATAGAATGATTAGATGCTTTGGGTTACTGTACAGGTCAAAATTGTTGAGTTTTCATTATTGAGCCCAAAGTACACTCTTCTGAGGTAATGATAAAAAAGCCTTTAGCCCACATATAATAACCCATAGCAATCAATGCTTATTTTCAAACAGCTGACAAATAAAGTTTACCTACTGATTATTTGCAATGGGTTACTAGACAAAAGCACACAATAGTTACAAACCCACTTGGTATCAAGCTTGCAAACAAAGCAAAATAGCATATTAGTGTTTGATTCTTTGCAAGTAGTCTGGCTTATTTTCTGCATTAGTGGGGTCCCTCCAGTTTCTTTGTTTCAAATGTTGAATATGTTAAAAAGTATTTGTATCCGTGAATCATATAAAGTGTTCTAAAATGGGGTAACAATTACTTTACATTTCATTTCAGTCAATGAACATTTTGACTTCAGTCTTACTTCTGTATGCCAAAGAAGAGGAGGCTTTTTGGTTGCTGGTTGCTGTATGTGAGAGGATGCTCCCAGATTACTTTAATCACAGAGTCATTGGTAATGCTGCACTTTGATGTCACTTACACTTTCTTACAAGTCTTTTGCTGCTGCTGATACAATAGCTGGTGTAGGTGGGTTTTATGTTCTCCGGGTCATATAATCTGTAGTGACTCAAACAAGGTTTCTATAAATTGGAAATGCCCCATAATTTCTGCTACAATAAAAAATTATGTGAAAATATTAATGATTTTCATGTATATTAGGATTGGTGGTGCATACTCACATGAAAAATATCCTGGATACCAGATAAAGAATACAAAGTCAGTATTATTGTAGCATTGCAGTACTATGATCCTGGTTTCATTAAAGGGATCCTGTCATGGGAAAATAACATTTTTTCAAATTGCATCTGTTAATAGTGCTGTTCCAGAAGAATTCTGCACTGAAATCCATTTCTCAAAAGAGCAAACAGATTTTTTTAATATTTCATTTTTAAATCTGACATGGGGCTAGACATTTTGTCAATTTCCCAGCTGCCCCAAGTCATGTAACTTGTGCTCTGATAAACTTCAATCACTCTTTACTGCTGTACTGCAAGTTGGAGTGACATCACCCCCTCCCTTTCACCCCCCCCAACAGGCTAACAGAATAATGAGAAGGTAACCAGATAACAGCTCCCTAAGACAAGATAACAGCTGCCTGGTAGATTTAAGAACAGCACTCAATGTTAAAACCCATGTTCAATGGTGTACTATTCAGCTACATTGAGAAGGAAAAACAACAGCCTGTCAGAAATCAGTTCCCTCCTAAAATGCTCGCAGAAGTCACATGACCAGGTGCAGCTGGGAAATTGAGAAAATGTCTAGCCCCGTGTCAGATTTCAAAACTGAATATAAAAAAATCTGTTTGCTCTTTTGAGAAATGGATTTCGGTGCAGAAGTCTGCTGGAGCAGCACTATTAACTGATGCATTTAAAAAAAAAAAAAACAACTACTTCCCTTTAAGTAGGGCATCATCTACATGAAAATTGAGTGGATTTCATGCTGTTAGACTTAAACTGCCTCTTTTTTTCTTGCAACATTGTGATAGCATTTAGGGCTGTATCAGATACATCAAGTAAGGATCCTGAGAAAATGTTGCTAAAGTAGTTATTTAAACATCTACAGGGCCTTGAAATTATTTTGGTGATTGTTGTTTTGTCAAAGAATTAATTCAACTGTGTAGATTGTGAAAAGGCAGAATGACTTTGTAAATAGAAACTGTTAAGAGTGCACACAATTAAATATTACAATCTACAGTTTTACTAAGATAACATTCAGTCGTTTATTAGCCTTGTAATGCGCACTTCTACTGAACAAATGTAGACGTGCTTACACTAATAACATACATCTTCCCAATATAACACCAATATAATTGCTCTTTTGCAGGAGCTCAGGTTGACCAATCAGTATTTGAAGAACTTATAAAAGAGCGACTTCCTGAGCTGGGTGAACATATCACAGATTTATCTACACTAGCTTCTATATCTATTTCATGGTTCCTCACCCTTTTCATAAGCATTATGCCTCTCCAAAGTTCTGTGAATGTTGTGGACTGTTTCTTCTATGATGGCATTAAAGCCATATTCCAGATTGGACTAGCAATTCTAGATGCCACTGCAGTAGAATTGTGCAGCAGTAAAGATGATGGACAGGCTCTCATGATCTTGAGCAGGTACTGTTATCCAGTGCAATTTATTTGATCTAAAAACAACTCCACAAATTTTGTTCTGTCTAAACTCCACCATGGCCTGAAGATAGGGTTATGTAAATATAACAATATTTAGTTAAATGCCCAACTGTAAATCCTATAACTTCAGGTCCATGCAGCTGTCTCAAGGTCTACTTTCTTTAGTCACTCCCCTTGCTTGTCCATATGGGAATCTAAAATATATAGGGCCTATATAGAAAGCTACGTGAAGTATTTTACCACTAAAAAACTGTAATATATATATATATATATATATATATCTATAGTGTATTTGTAAAGCTCAGACATAGTCTTGTTTTAAAATTACAGATAGAGAGATACCATAAGGAGGCACAAATGGATAGAAGCATAGCCAGTCTCTCTTAAAGGAGAAGGAAAGGCTGGAGGCACTTTGGGGTGCCAAGCATTAGGCACCCCAAGTGATTGTATCTACCTACCTGAAACCCCAGGCTGGTGCTGCTATCAGCAGAAATCTGCACCAGCCCAGGGTTATACGAGTGTGCACCACGGAGAGATCTAATTCCGTTTCCTCCTGTCTTTGCGTGGCTGTGCATGAAAGTAGAACGAAAAGCCGAACTTTTACTGCGTTGTTCTGGGGAAATTGAAGACAGAAGAAAGATCGCTCCTTGGTGCTCACTCGTATAACCCTGGCCCGGTGCAGATTTCTGCTGATAGGAGCACCGGTCCGGGGTTTCGGGGAGGTAGATACAATCACTTGGGGGTGCTTAACGTTTTACACCCCCAAGTGCCTCCAACCTCTCCTTCTCCTTTGACAGTCAAATCAAGTTTAAAGGGATACTGCCATGGGGAAATATTTTTTTCAAAACGCATCAGTTAATCCATAATTAGTGCTGATCCAGTAGACATCTGCACTGAAACAGATTTTTTTATATTCAGTTTTGAGATCTCACATGGGGCTAGAGATTTTATCAATTTCCCAGCTGCCACAGTCAACTGCTTTCTGGCAGACTGTTGTTTTTCCTTCTATATGTAACTGAATGGAATGCAGTGGGACATGGGTTTTTACCAGGGCCGGAACTAGGGGTAGGCAGAAGAGGCACCTGCCTAGGGCACAAATAAATGGGGGCGCTGGGCAGGTACCTGTCTTCTGTCTACCCCATGTACCTGCTCTTCATCCCGGCGCTCAGTCCTTGCTGAGTTTGAAGTTTACCAGAGCTCAAGTCAAATGACTTAGGGCAGCTGGGAAATTGACAGTATGTCTAGCCCCATGTCAGATTTCAAAATGAAATATGAGTAAATCTGTTTGCTCTGTTGAGAAATTGATTTCAATGCAGAATTCTGCTGGAGCAGCACTCTTAATTGATGCATTTTGAAAAAACAATTTTTTTTCCGATAATAGTATCCCTTTAACAAGATTAAGCTGCAAGGGCGAAGTGGCTAATGCTAGTGAAAATTCGCCAGCGTGACGTCATTTCGTAATTTTGCAAATTGAAGTCCGACTCTGGTGAAGTTGCACTCCGGTGAGGGCGGCGTAACTATGCAAAGTGTTTTTTTTTTTAACGTTACCCCGTTTGGCAGCGAAGTGCAATAGAGTAGATAGGAGTTTTTCTTAAAAAAAGTTGAAAAATGTTCTAAATCCCAAAAAACCGCTGGAGTGTTTTTCTTTTTATAGGGTGATAAGCTGAAAATGTATGGGTTTTTTTTGGTTGCCCACGTCCCCCCCCTCCTACATTTTATTACATATGGAACCTTGAATGAACCTACCATATGGAAGTAACAGTAGTGAAAATAAAATACTGTTCACCTTCCTTTGTGCAACTTCGCATTTCAGTGAATGAGATGGACACTGACGAAAATTCGCCAGGCGAAGTGCGGCGAAGGCTGCCCTAGTGAATTTGCCCCTAAGACAAATTCTAATTCAGCACAACACCCCTCCGAGAAGCTGGTGCACACTCCATTGTGGCCACAGTCCACCGAATATGCTCAGTTCAGCAAGGAACAACGCCTTAACCAAGATTAAAATGCCTTTATTAATCCATGGCTTAGACCAAAGACCAAAAAACAAAGTTTTGAGCCATTCCCAGCTCTTTTTCAAGCTGAAATCAAGAAATCTTTTTTTCAAGAAATCTCTATTTTACAGGTTTTTGGAACATGTTAAAAATGAAGAAAGCCCTCTACTAACTATTGGCAACTTGCACAGCTTGCTCAACAATGAGCAAGAATTGTACCCAGTAACTGACATAGCTGACTTGATTCGGGACTCCTATGAGGTATTTGGATTGAATTGTATTGCTTAGAAATTAATATTTCTATTTTTTGGTCATTATATTATGATTGTGTCTCTTTTGTAGGACACTGTCAGAAATGGCGCTTAGTGCCTACATTTTATTTTTAGGAAAAGGATGGCCACAAGCTAAATCACATACAAGCTTGTAAATGTATATGAATATTAAGTAATTATTGAAAGTGATTATAAACCAATAAACCTCACTGATATTGAAACGTTTAAATTTAAGGAGCTAGGAATGTTTGGATTATCTGGAATACAATTCAAGATACTGTGCATTAACTCCTGATACTCATAATGTGTTCCTTTATATCAGTTGATGACCTTAGGCAGGGGCAATCCTGGGGCTGCTGCCCCCCTCTCCCTCTATGCAACTAAAACATCTGCTTCGGAACAGGTCAGAGGGGGACCACATCACTAGTGCAATGAGTGCAATAGGGATCTCTGCACTAGCAGAGACTAATTTTAGCGTTACAACCCAGAAATTTGGCTCTTAAAGTTATAAGAACCAGCTTTTTGCCGCCCTTGTAACTGGCACCTGGCTTCTGCCTGAGGCAAGGGTCTTACCTTGCCTTATGCAGGAGTTGCCTTGACCTTCGGGGAGGTGAAAACATTGGCAAACGAATGCTTTAAAGCTTTTGATAATCCACATATTGTGAGTACCCTGGGCTAATTTAGTACAGAATGCTTTTTTAGTCCCTTTTTTTCTTTTCACTCCATTGCTTTCCCTTTAAGTATAAAGTAAAGAACAAGGACATATATTACTATTGAAAAAGGATTCACTTTCAACATATTTGAATTCGTACTCATAAAACCTTGACTTAGTGTTTTTCATAGACAATGGTAGCAATTGTAATCATTTCTTTTTGGCACACGGGTTGTACTAAAAAAACACTGGTCAAAGAATCCAAAATCACTTGTTACTGCCTCAAATATAAAGCAAAATCTAATGGGCAACACCACTCCAGAAAGCTCACTTTGGCATCTCAACCTGTCCTGTTCCTAGAGCACTGCAATGGTCAAATGCACTGTGTGACTTCTACACTGAAATCCATTTTTTCAAAAGAGAAAACAGATTTTTTTTTATATTTAATTTTGAAATCTGACATGGGGCTTGATATATTGTCCATTTCCTGGGAGCCCCCAGTCATGTGACTTGTCCTCTGATAAAACTATAGTCTTTCTACTGCTGTACCCCCCTCCCTTTCCCACCCCCAGCAGCCTAACAACAGAACAAATATATTGTTACTTTTTATTATTCATTTCTTTATTCAAGCCCTCTCCTATTCATATTCTAGTCTCTCATTGAAATCAGCAAATGACTGCTAGGGCAATTTGGACTCTAGCAACTGGAGAGCTGCTGAATAAAAAGCTAAATAAATAAAAAAACAAAAAATTATAAAACAAAAAATTAAAACAAGTTACCAACTGGCCCAGAAGCCAGTGGGGTTTGTTGCTACACTTGAAATCAAGGATATTTCTGTCAAGGTAATCCATATGGCTTCTCTTACATATGTAAATATTCACATATGTAGAGACTGACATATATGTCCATCCAATAACCTATGCCTTTGCGGTCTAAGGAGAAGTATCACTTAAAATGCTTTTCACGTGGATCTGGAACAGTTCAGTATAAAAATAAAAACTAGGCTGTGCAAAATAAAAAAATATAGTTAGTTAGAAAAGTGTAATGTATAGGCTGGAGTGACGTCTATATAAAGAACACTACTTCTTGTTTTCTTAGCTCTCCAACTCTGAGTTAGTCAGCTCAGCAACTATAAGGGTGGCCACATGGGACACAACTGTTCAGTGAGTTTGCAATTGATCCTCAGCATTCAGCTCAGATTCAGAAGCAAATAGTTATGACCCATGTGGCCTCCCTCAAGTCACAAGCAAAGCAGGAAGTAGTGTTCTGGCTATTATATTAGAAATCCAGTCACTCCAGGCTCAATACATAACATTTTTGGCTAACTAACTATATTAGAAACATTTTTTATTTTGCACATCCTGTATATTTGCCAGTTTTTATTTTTATGCTTAACAATTCTTTTAAGGGAAACATAACTGTGGTTGTGGGGACTCTGTGTAATGTTGCAGGCGGGAACTCCAAGTGACATTCAGTTCATTTGCTGCTTGTTAGGGCCACAAAATACACTGGTTGGGCCTACATGTAGATCCCGTTGGTGGTGCTTCCCTCCCTCAACATATTTGTGGCAGTGCTAACCCCATATCTAATAAACATATTTGTGAAAATATTTTTATATTCCACTTCTTAGATGGGTTAATTTGTGCGTTAGCTGCCTTCCCTATTCTTTTGGTGTGTGGTTGTCTTCCATCAAGAATATATGCTTAGTAAACAGCTAGTATATTAAATGTAGGACTTGTGCCAGATAATGCCGCACATTTCACCTTTATTCTGCTTCAGGAGTGCTGTAAAAATGAATTCCAAATGTAAACACTACCCCCTGTGCCAGCAACCAACTAAGCACCTCTCTGATATTGGGGAAAAAAGGTTAAGGTTAAACAACATAACATAAACAAACGAAAAGATTTTGGAGATACAGATATGAATTCCATTGTCCATACGTCCTTAGCAATTACATGTATAATCGGGGTAGTAGTAGTTGACTGTCGATTACAGAATATTAAAAAATACTACAGTGTTTCCCATATGCATAGTGGGAGTTGTTTAGTAAAAACTGAGGCAGGCACACATGGTTGGATAGACATGGTCTTTTTGCTGTTGTTTTCCAAAAGCTATAGTTTTCCTTTTCCGCATAGCATCCGCTTATAAATGTGGTATATAATGATAATTAGTATCTTCATCTTGAAACCATTCCCTGGGATTGTGTGAATGAATGAATACTGCTTCTATTTATAGCCAATAATCATGTCTTCATACACTCAACATCTGCAGCTTCTAGTATCTTGATGCATTCACTACAATAAGCGGCATCAACACAAAGAGTACTTAGTGTGTGTCAGCTTGCAAAGACTATGTTTCCTTTCAGAAATTTGGCAATAACTCCGTGGAGCAGATTGAGCACTTACGCTGTAAACACAGGATTCTTGTACTGCAAAACCATGAGGAAACTACTAAGCAGAATGTAGTAAGTTTTCTTTCTCCTCTCTGTTCTGTAATTTGAAATGCAGTATGGGATGTACATTATGGAATTAGCCATTCCTTTTCCCATGGGAGAAAGCAGGGAGTATTTTGTGGGAAATTGAGTGCATTCTAATCAAGTCACATTTTAGTAATTAATTGCAGAGCAATGTTTCAGAATCATTATCTAAAAGACTAAGAGAGTGTGTGTGTTTTGTGTGTTGGCCTGCTGATCCTGACAAACATATATGTACTGTAAATCCATGTATTCATGCATATGAGGGGCACTGTGCGTGGCCTGTCAAATGCTTCTCTGTCCATATGGGCCCATATGTGCCATGTTGGTCAGTGTGTGATTATCTCTAGAAAGCAAAGAGATCTGCCTTGTATAAAAGTATAATGACTATGGGGAGGTTGTTACACTGCAGTTATATGGTGGGTGCTGACTTTGCTTACTTTCTTGTATAATATATCCTGAAAGGAACAGCCATGTCCCTCTGCTCTGTGATTTGAGTGTGGACAGATCTACAACTTTTGTGTGTTTTTGCCTTCTCTTGTTGTCTAGCTCAGAGTTGTTGCTCCTGGTGTTTCCTTTGTTCATGAAGAATTAGCCGACCTTTATGATATGTACAAGGTGAGCATCTGATATTTTCTTGTTTGACATATTTTTCCTCTTCTGCAGTACTGGTATGGGATCCGGAAACCCATTATCCAGAAAGATCTGAATTACAGCAAGGCAGTCTCCCATAGACTCCGTTTTATCCAAATTCTTAAAAATGAGTTCCCGTTTCTCTGTAAGAATAAAACAGAACCTTGTACTTTATCCAAACTAAGATATAATTAATCCTTATTGGAAGCAAAACCAGCCTATTGAATTTATTTAAAGGGATACTTTCACGAGAAAACTTTTTTTTTGTTTTAAACTCCTCAGTTAAAGGAAAAGGACGGGCTGGAGACACTTGAGGGTGCCAAGTGTTAGGCACCCCCAAGTGATTGTAGCGACTTACCAAAAACCCAGGGCCGTCGCTCCTATCAGGAGAAATCTGCACAGGCCTCAGGTTATAAGAGTGAGCACCATTGAGACGGCTACTTCCGTCTTTGTGCAGCTGTGCATTTCCCCCAACTGAAGCATGTGCATTTGAATGAAAAAGCCAACTTTAAACTTTTTGTTCTACTGATCAGCTGAACAAAGACAGAAGTAGCTGGAGCAGCACTATTAACTGATGAAAAAAACATGTTTTCCCATGACAGTATCCCTTTAATGTTTACATGATTTTCTAGTAGACATAAGGGATGAAGATCTAAATTATGGAAAGATCCGTTATCCAGAAAGCCCTGGGCTCCAAGCATTCTGGATAACACCTCCCATACCTGTATTATGATGTGGATCTTTGATTGTATTTGCAAAGCACTTCTTACTATAAAGCACAGCTTCATTCTTTTCACTTTTATTTTTACAGAGAGCTCATTTTAGTAGCTGTTACTGGGAAGGAATATCTTCTATACTTGAACGGCACGACCCAAGCAGGCCTTATGCACAGCAGTACAGGATTGACAGCCAGCAGTTCAAAAATCTCTTTAGGCTCTGTTCCCCTTGGACATGTGAAGCTCACACTGAGGTTCTGGCAGGAAGGATATTCCGTCTGTTAGATGAGAATTTAGATGGCTTAATTGAGTTCAAAGCTTTTGCGTGTTGCTTAGGTGATTATACTATTGATTGTGCATGTTGGAGGGTTTGGAAACACTATGTAGTTTCATTAATGCATATACCATGATTTTTTTTTAAATAATACCATATTTATTTGTTTGAAGCAACTTTGGAGGAACAGTCTGGAGGGGAGTGTATGTAAATTAAAATAGAATTTGTGTCTGCTATGTAAATGACCTCCATGGGAATTACAAGGCAGCTCTGTAGCTGCATTCATATTGATCTGTTTGTCCTCTGCAGATATTCTGTATTATGGTGAGATGAATGAAAAAATCAAATTCTTCTACAGACTTCATATCCCACCAGGTAGGAATTTGGTTGCATTCTGAAACCGCTAATGCAGGAAATTGTTTTCCCATCATCACCTTTTATTAACAACTGACTATACCTAGTGCTGCCACTAGAGCACTGTGATTGTATTTGATTTATTTCCTTAAAGCACAAGGAAAGTGTAAAATAGAATAAGGCTAGAAATGCTGTATTTTGTATACTAAACATAAACATGAACTTACTGCACCACAAGCCTAATCAAACAAATGATTTATGCTTTCAAAGTTGGCCACAGGGGGTTGTCATCTTGTAACTTTGTTATAAATCTTTGCAAGACTAGACTACATACACATGCTCAGTGTGGTCTGGGCTTCTTATGGATCTTCATAAATGATCAAAAAACAAAGCTGCTGGAGTTCTGCATGGCTGGTAAGGCACGGGCTGCCCCTGCTGTTAATAAGTATGATTGTTTCCCTGTCAGAAGTTAGGGACCATCTGACAATTCCTATCCATAGCACCAAATGAAGGGAGAATTTCACTGCATACAGTCAGGTTTCTTATAAAAATGGTACACATCTAATTAAAGTATATTGGAGATAGATTTCTTTTTCATTAAAGAAAGTAAAAATGGGATATTATTTCTTTGCCTTTCCTTGCCCTTTAAAACATTGTGTGAAACAATGAAACATATAAAATAAAGAGTAGAACACATCCATGATCCAGTACGACTAGGAACACTCATTCTAAGCAGCATTCCTATATACCATTTGGTTTTGAAGTTCTAAAACCAATAAATGTTTCTTTATGTTCTATGCGCTACTATCTCTAAACTGTGAAACATTGCAATGTTGTTAATTAAAGAAGATCTGACTTCTGGTAAATTATTTTAAAGGGAAAACAACCCCCCCCCCCCCTTTTGGCGCTCATGTGCTTAAACACCTTCAACAGAACTTCCAAAAATAAACCCACAATTTTTTTTTGAGTAGACGTACCCAACTCCACAGATATAAAGGAAACTGTGATACCTATGAACTGTTTCCCAACATTCCACAATGTAATGCATCCCCTCCATCACTGCGATGAAGTGATGAGTTCTGAGTTGGGAATCTAAGGGATAGGGACGGAAATGGCAAGCATATACAAACTATCATGGTTACCTTTCAAAGGGTAGTTCTCCTTTAAAGTTAATTAAAATTTGGGCGAGGGACTCCTATAGGTATTAAAGTGGACCCGTCACCCAAAAAAATATTCAAAATCATATTTTATCACATTAGTCTAGCAAAATGAACATTACACTATATAAATTATTTTAATCTTGTTTTCTTCAGTCTGGGAATTCATAATTATAGCAAGCAGGCAGGAGCCATTTTGTGGACACTGTTATTAAGGCAAGCCTTGTATCATCTCAGAATCTTGTTTGTGCACCAGAATTGGGGACCCAATGTCTATCCCCATGCCCTGGCTGCACAATTAAATGGTTAAGAGAACTGGGGGAATGTGTGGGGAGCAGTGACATCTAGGAAGTGCTGAATGGAAAGTAAAAGTAATTATCTGCCCCGCCTCTATGCCTAAGGCATAGAGGAGTGTCAGACAATATTTGATTGACAACTGAGATTTTTAAATGAGCTTAAAAGAGCTATGAATGCTTTAATAAAAATTTGAAATTGGATTTCATGTTTAATTTGAAAAGAACTTTTATTATACAGATTTTTGTGTATGGGTGACGGGTCCACTTTAAGATGTGCACCCCTTTGAAATAACAAGGAAGCCCTTATTTCCTGACAGTGCCAAAATGTTGGGCACTCTAATTTTTCCAATCCAGAGAGGTGTCTTGAGCAGCGCTGCTCCCGCATCTTTCTTTCCTTTCCCAGGCATCATTTGCAAGTGGTTAATTTGACTCTAATGTGCATGCACAAGTCTGCTGGGGGGATGCTTTGGAGTGGTAAAAAAAGATGGCAGAGTGGTGCTGCTGTTGGAACTTTCCCAGACTGGTACATTGTTTTTTCTTAAAATTAGAACCAGCCTGGAGATAAAAGCTATTTATATCAAAGGGCTACCTAACATACTGATTAGCTTCTATAAACATGCATCATGCTCTGTAACCACTTAGATCAAGAAGCAACTGTATGTGTAATACCAGCTATACATTGCCTCCATATAAATCTACTCAATGTAACTTTATAGCATGTTATGGACGTCTTCCTTTTTCTTATTCTCATTTGAAAACAGCTCTCACAGAGAATGACCAGGACTGCCAATCACCTCTGAAGGGCCCACTTCTGTCGACAACTAGACCTCTGAAGATCACCAAAGCAAATGGCATGTGTTTATCTTACAAAATAACCTGATTTTAAAAGCATAGTTAACCCTGCTGCACTGCAAACTTTAATCAGGTGTTGCTGGACTACAAATCCCCGAATAATGTAATATATACTGAAGGTTGAGGCATGCTGGGAGCTGTAGTCCACCAACATCAGGGTTGTATTCTTAAAGCAATATTGCACAATAAAACTTTTCCCCAAATCTCCATGGCCAGCGGCTGCATTAAAATGCAAAAAAATCCTCCAATGAGAATCCAGCTCATCTGTATCAACCTTGCTCCCTCTTCTTTGTTACTGTAATTGGAGAGGGAAGCTTAAGCCCAGTTTCCCAGCACTGAACAAGTCTGTCCTTATTTATATGTCTGATTCCAGTGTAATATAATGAAAACATAAAATGACACAAGTATCTCTATATGTAAGAAAACAGCAAGATGCCGGACATCGTGCTGGAAGCAGAGTTCTTATTGGTCCATTTGTTTGCATTTATAATGAAGTCTTTGATCAGTAGATTCTCATTGGTAAAGTTTCTTGCATCTATAATTATGGTTTTCCACTAACTATTAGAGAAAAGTAGGGGGCTCTGTTGAGCAGCATTATAGTTGGGTTTACAACCCCTTTAACAACACTTGTGCATAATTAGTGGCCAGTTATATCCATAAGATTGGGCTTTTCCTACCAGACATTTACCAAATCAGAAATGTTAAAAAAAAAATTTTTTTGTTCTATTTGTGGCCCGTTCATTTTTACTTAGATCGAAAAGTTCTATACTATAAAATTAAAAACTATACAAATGCTTTTGTATATGTATCTCTGCTCTCAGTTCTCTGCTAACAACATTTTAGAACTGCAAATGAGGCTGTGAAACTGTTCTTTTTTTTACACCAGGAGACAAGAAAGATTATCAAAAACAGCTAACACAAATGCTCAAAGATTTGGCCAAAGAAAAGGATAAGAAAGCAGAAAAAGAGCTACCGAAGATGACCCAGGTATGAATGTGTTAAACTACGTTATTGCTTTGTATGAAGTGCTCACAGAAGAATAAAAATGAGGTTACGTGTGTAATAAACATGGTGATAAAACCTAATGCATTTACTGTCCTCATTGGCTCAGGCCCCCTCCATGAACTGCATCACAGGAACTCCGAGTAGCCCTTCTCCCCCATACCATACCTGATTCAGTAGGCAGAGCTGTGTAATTTGGTGACCACTAGATGATGTAGCTGAAATGTGTCTTACAAAAATGCTAAACAGCTCTGCTTTTGGACACCAGATATGGTGGAATGTGGCTATTTCCAGTCGTCCTTTTAGTGCAGCTCAGAAGGGGCCTGTGGGTAAAACTGGGGAAAAATGATACTTTAAACAAAACTAGGTGTCTGAAAAAAGATTGTGCACAAGAATGGAGCTCTCAAACCTCTCTCGCCTTAAATCCCTTACGGGCCAGGTGCTGTAGCAGTAATCAGTCCGACCTGCACGGGTCACAATCACATACAAGAGTCCAAAATACTGCAGCACACTGAGTTGAAGTACTTTTCAGCAGGTGATTTATTGGCTCAAACCATATATGCAGACAATAAGTGACAACGTTTCGGGCCTCACAGTGCCCTTTATCAAGCCAGCAAGGCTTGAATAATTCGGCCGAATACCGAACCAAATTTGCATATACAAATTAGGGGTGAGAAAGGAAAAGGTGGGGAAAAGTTTTTTTTACTTCCTTGTGTTGTGACAAAAAGTCATATGATTTCCCTTCCCATATCTAATTTACATATGCAAATTAGGATTTGGTTCAGCCATGCACAAAGATTTGTCTGAATCCTGCTGAAAAAGGCCGAACCAAATCCTGTATTCGGTGCATCCCTACTTTAAATATAGAACATGCATGGGATCTCTTTTTCCAGAATGCTTGAGACCTGGGGTTTTCCAGATGAGAGTCCTTTTTTTGTAATTGGATTATCATTTGTTCTAAAAACATTAAACCCAATAGGATTTTTGCCCTCGGTATGGCTTAATGCAGCTTAGTTACCATCAAGTCCTGTAAATACAAGAAAAAGAAAATTATTAAAAAATAGCAGATGGATAGATATCCTGTCATTCAGAACATTTTGGGATAAAAGGTCCTGTATGTGTCTATTTTTCACACCTGACATTTAAATCTGATACCATTGGTTGAATTTTTGTTTGTTTCCGGGATGCTATATAAATATATAGTCACTATGCCTTTCTTTGCTCTTCAGAGAGAGTTTATTCAGCTCTGTAAAACTCTGTACAGCCTTTTCCATGAAGATCCAGAAGAGAATGATTTGTACCAATCCATAGCTACTGTGACCACCCTCCTTTTGCAGATTGGAGAGGTCGGGCTACGCAGCAGCAGCAGCAGCTCAGTGAGCACTTTTGAAGAATTCCCCAGTGTCGACCAACAGAATGAGGCATCCACCTCTGACCAGGACTCTGTGTTCTCAGACACAGTCAAATCCCCATCGTCCTCACTATCTGAACCAGACTGGTTCATTTCTTTTGAACACATCCTGGCATCTCTGTTCACAGAGCCGCCCTTAGTGAACTTTTTTGAGAAGCCCTTGGACCTCAAGTGTAAACTAGAAGCTGTAAAACTAAATCCGTACAACCTAAAAATGAACGGCACAGGGACTGTACCTTCTAGTCTTCACACTTGATAAGCTGCATCAATAACTGAATACAATCTTTTCTCTAATTTGGGGTTTGGTGGCAGTTGAAGGAAGAAACAATAAGTTCATTTTACGGCACAGCTAAACACTTTGTGGAAACAGCTGCATTATGGAAAAGCCAAGGCAATCTTATTGCTGTTATCATCTCGCATTAATGTTGCACAGCTTAAAATAGTGGTACACCATGGTGATCATCCTAATTCACACCCACTTTGAGTTATGAGCAGCCCTTGATCGCCATAGAAATAAGCAGCTGCACTGACTTGCAATCCTGTAGCATGTATAGGAGACCGTGCTAAAATGGGTGAATTTTTAAAGGAACAGTTTAAAAATAAAAACTGGGTAAATAGATAGGTTGTGTAAAATAAAAAAGTTTCTAATATAGTTAGTTAGCCAAAAATGTAATGTGTAAAGGTTGGAGTGAGTGGATGTCTAACATAATAGCTAGCCAAAACACTACTTCCTCTCTAACTTTGAGTTAATCAGTGACTTTAAGGGGGGCCACATGGGACATAACTGTACATTGAGTTTGCAATTGGTGATTAGCATACAGCTCAGATGCAAAACCAAACAGTTACGACCCATGTGCCCCCCTCCAGGTTACTGCCTTGGAAACCGAGAGCTATATTAGAAACTTTTTTTTTTGCACAGCCATTTACCCAGTTTTTATTCTTACACTATTCCTTTAAAGTGATTGGTATATGGTTAGAAAAGCTTTACAATGTTCTGAAACTTGACCAGTTGTTTCATGCATGATAACTAGAATATACAATCCCTGTATTTTATGTTTCTTGCATTGGTTGGGAATGAGGATAAGGATGATTCCAGCTTTCTCTACTCTGTGAATAACCAAAGCACACTGGATTATCTGTTACTTCCCTGTCTTTTTGACTGTGACTTTTCTTGAAGCATTTAAAGGAGCCTCCCTTGTCAGGACACCGGCTGGTTTTTGAGACGATCCTAGTACTGGCATGCTAAACTTTCTTAATGTAGGAACATGTTCCAAAGCCACCATGAGGTTCCACTGAATGTCCTCAGTTTTGTATGTATAAGTTCTCTTCTTTGCACTACTAATTAAGATGTTTCAATGCTGGAAATTGAAACTTATTATTTTGATTTGCATTGGAATTTCTATGTTGGTCAAAAAATGTCAGCTTGATTTGCCTTGTGCTTTTCTTCTTGGTCCATGCATTTTTCAATAAATATGCTTTTATTGTTTCCTTTTAATCAGCCGCATTCTCTGTTCTGTTGCCTTGAGCAAGATTGGAGATTTCAGAGTTTCACGGATTTGTAAGCAGCATAGGGAACAGTCCTTTCTTTGCACCCATAATGGTCCCCATAACACAACACAAGAATGAATAATGTTCCTGGGAGTGCCAAATAAGGGCTGTGACTGGCCCTAATGTGGTCTGAAAACTTACAGGAGGCTCTGTTTGGCAGTACACCTGGTTTTTATGCAGCCAAAACTTGCCTCTAAACCAGCCTTTAAAAAAAAAAAAAAAATGCACCTACTTTGAGGCCAATGGGAGCAATATGTTGCTTACTAGCCACTGGCTGAGGAACACTGCCCTAGGCAATGAGAAGATGAATGAGTGGCCCAATGGTAAAAGCCCCTGAGCCAATGACAACAGCACATGAAAACTATGCATCTCCTCCAGTGGATAATGAGGACCCATACGGAGCACAAGGAATTCAAAGTAACTGCATAATCTCCAAAGGTGTAGAGCAATTATGGTATCAACAGAATAATTCTACACAACAGCCATGAATATCCTGGGAAATTATATCTATAGAATGTGTTTAGTGACGGAATTTGTCACGACTCACTAAAACATATGCATTAAATATTAGAGTTCACCTTGGAATGCCACAGCCTCTTGCTTTTCTAAAACAGCTTATATTTTACAATATGGAGCACAGTATTCCCTATATCTGCACATGGAAGAACTTGTAATGGAGTGCACCCAGAATTGTTCCAGAGATCATAGGCATGGTCATGCAAGCAAGTCATTTCATTGCACTATTCAACCCCCTGGCTGGGGGTGCTATTGACTCCACACGGTGGCCATGTGTACTAAAACGGACTGGCTTTTCCTTTAAAATTGGGGGAAAAGGCTGGACTGTAATAATCAGCAGACACCGTAATTAGCTTCTTGACAAAAATAAAAGCAATATTCCTAGGCATGCGGAAGCAGATATTTCAACATAGCCCCTACCATATTCAAATACTCTTGCTAGCACTTCCTCTTCCTTCTTGCATGTTAGTCATAATACAGCAATGTAGTGATCGGTTACATTTTGGTTTGAAAAAAACATCCCTCCTATCAGCTTTATGTGGACTGTACAAATATAAGCACTCATCTCTAAGCACGGCTATTTCACATCCAACAACCTGTCCTTTACAATGAAAGCCACTTCCCAGCCAACGGTTTACAGAATGATGTGGCAGTGATAATGGGGCTTAAAGTGATACTGAAACTAAATACTAAATTGTGCAGAACTATAGGTTCCATGCAGGATGCTGCCACTTTGCAGAGTGA
>CM044434.1:98422438-98461286 GCA_024363595.1 Xenopus borealis | reverse complement strand
GGGGGGGGGGGGGGGGCGTGTGTATGCTGGGTTTTAATTTGGAGGGAACTTGGACTCTTTTTCAACCCAATTAAACTATGTAACTATATATAATATATACAGGATGTGAATACAGCCCTGCATGAGATAAGGGATGTTACACCATGCTAATACTGCTTTTGTGCCCAAATCAGATAATCTGGATTTCTACATAAATTAAAGGACTAAAGACAACAGATTCATCATTTTTACTTTTTATTTCAACAATGAAACGCCATTTAGTTTTCATCAACGTTCACAGTTTGTAGGCCTGAAAAAAAACCAAAAAACAGAAAATCTTTATTAGTAACAAATGCAACATTTAGTCGCAACACCAGAATCAAAAATATAGAAATAACCCATTAGATTATAAATTTGTGTGAGTTGGGTATTCTGATTAGATTATTCTAAAATGCTTTTTTTTAAGGAAAAAATGTAAGGTGCTGTGTAATTTGCTAGCACTATAAATTAATGATACAAGATTCAAGTTTAAAGGGGAAGGAAAGGCTAGAAGAACTTGGGGGTGCCAAATGTCAGGCACCCCCAAGTGTCTTTCAATTTACCTGTAACCCCCGGCCAGTGGTCCTATCAGCAGAGAACTGCACCGGCCCGGGGTTATACCAGTGAGCACCATGGATCGTTCTACTTCCGTCTTCCTCCGTCACACATGCGCAGTAGAGTGAAAAGCTGAACTTGGCTATTTCATTCTACTGCCTATGCAATTGCTCCGTGGTGCTCACTGGTATAACCCTGGCCCATTGCCGTTTTCTGCTGATAAGAGCACTGGCCCGGGGTTACAGGTAAATAGATATAATCACTGAACCGAACATTTGGCACTCCCAAGTGCTCCTAGCCTTTCCTTCCCCTTTAAAGGGAAACCGTATGAATAAACATTTATAAAGCACCAATATATTTTCCGCAGAGCTGTACAATGGGTGTTTGAATCGAACACAGATTTACATAAAAACAGCCAATAACGGATACAAGAGGTAAAAAGGGCCCTGCCAAAAAGAACTTTGAATATAAGATCCTGTAGTTACTATTCCTTATTAATTGTAATTGTCATCATTTATACAGCCTACTTGTATACACAGTGCAACACTTTTACAATAGGACAGATAGGTATACTGCAAATATATACAAAAGATATACTGCAAAGCTGCAGAGGGATGTTCTATGCAGGGGCCACATTACATTCCATTTTTTTTCTTAATTGATTTTTCAAGTGTGGCTTACCACTTGCAACGGAAATGTCGTTAATTCTAGACACATTACAATCACTTTGCTTAAAGTACCGTTCTGCTTTGTTTGCATTAGCACACACACAAAACAAATCAGAAGTCCTACATATAAACAAAGTCCTTCTTTCCCACGGCTGCAGCATGTTAAGCGGAGATAAATAGCAGCTCTTTATACAGAGGGCATTTTCAGATCTTATTTAAATCTGATCTGGTCTCCCAAAAAAGGACCAATGCAAATTTCCGACCCTGTAAAGGGACCATTAGAAAACCCAATACCCACAACGGAGAGAGCTCCTTGAATTGCAGTTTTTTCCATTAACAACGTATGGAAGGAAACTATTATTCCGTATACACACTAAGGGGCAGATTTATCAGGGGTCGAATTTCAAGTTCATGGGAGTTGGTTAAAATTTAAATGTGTTCCCAAAAAAACTAATTTTTTAAATTCAGGTACATGGGATCGACCTGCAAACTAGAATCTACTAAAAAAACCTTGATTTTCAGAATGTCTCCAAACAACTCCAAATTGATTCCAGGATGTCCCCATCGGCTAAAACAGCAAGTTTTAAGGTGGCGAATAGTCTAATTCGAATTCATAAAGCACAGTACATGATTATTCGAATAAACTCGAATCAAATTTTAACTCTTCCCTAGTCGAATTACACCAAAATAATGCGCATTTTCACATCGACCCTTGATAAATCTGCCCCTAAGTTTACATGGCTAGTATCACACTGACCGGTTGCATCAAGCATACAATACTTGAATGTTTATGGCACTGATCTAAAAAACATGGAAAGCAAACTTCACTTCATGGCAAAGTTGTTGCCCACGGCAGATTGCTTGGAAATACTGTTTAAGTGGATAAAGTAATAAAAGGGGCAACATTTGTACTAGTCACCCATTAGCTACCAGAATTTACCCGTCACCTGTTTAAAAGCAAAGACCAGATTGGTTGTTTTGTGTTACTACACCTGGGCAAACTGTGCTTTTTATTACATATGGGGGTTAAAGTGAAAAATTACATATGGGGGTTAAAGTGAAAAACAACATTTGTGGTCTGGGCTTCCTAAACAAACTGTTTATAGAGAAACCCCTATTATGCAAACCAGAAGCCAATAAAATGAAAAATACAGTACCTTTGTAGTTTGTGACAGGTACATATGTGACCAGTGTGTAAAGTTTGTTAGGAGAATCTTCATCTTCATTGCGTTTCCTTGACAAGCGCACACGTATGCGATAAGGAACATTTCTAGACAATAAAACAGGTTATCAAGAGTTACACATAGGAAATGTTGAATGTATTGCAGCAAAAGAACCTTGCCATAAGAAAACAGTCAAGACAAATAATTGAAGCATATATATATTCGGAAACCAGTTATACAGAAAGTCTCCCCTAGACTTCATTATAATCAAAATTTAAAAAAATTATTTCATTTTTCTCTGTAATAATAAAACAGTAGCTTGTACTTGAACCAAACTAAGATATAATTAATCCTTATTGGAAGCAAAACCAGCCTATTGGGTTTATTTAATGTTTACATGATTTTCTAGTAGATGTAAGGCAGAGGTGTCCAAACTAGGGCCCGAGGGCCGCATGCGGCCCAGGATGGATATGAAAGAGGCCAAGGATGGATATGAAAGAGGCCAAGGATGGATATGAATGTGGCCCAGCTTGAAATGCTCGGTTCCTGAGGAAACGTCATATCACAAAGGATATAGGAAGAGGGGGGACTGCCCAGTTAGTAATAATAATAATAATATAAGTCTATTTAAAGGGGACATTTTGCATAACATTTTGCCTGATTTTTTCTTTAGTTTTAGATAAAATGCCAGATTAAAACTGTATTTGTCTCAACCTATATTCCAGGGCTTCAGATATATTAATTTGCCTTCGGTATTGTTTTTCCTTATTATGAATGAGGGCAACACACAGGGTGATAAAGGCAAATATATTGTTCCCTCCATAGCCCCACACAGCTGATTAAAAGCAGCATGCCAATTAAATAATAATGGTTCAAAGAAGGTCAGGCTAAGGGCCTAACTCCACGGATTGCGTGCAAATCGTCCGTGGAGTTCAGTCCTGAATGTTCGGCCTCCACACATTTTTTCACCTCACCAAATATAGCCCTCATTGCAAAAAGTTTGGACACCCCTGATGTAAGGCATTACGGTCTAAATTACAGAAAGATCCGTGGAAAACCCTATGTCCCAAGCATTCTGGACAACAGGTCCCATACCTGTATGAAGCTGTCTCAAGACTTACCGGATACCCTTGGCCCATACAGCTTTGTTCAGTCTGGTATCAATACGAACATCAGGAGTACGCATTTCTTTTACTGCAAACTTCCTGATCTCTTTAAGGGCCCTAGGAGCACGCTTTTTGAAGCCACTAACAAAGAAAAAAAATTATATTAATAAAAAAAAGTAAAGTGGAGCAGACAACGGAAATAAATGTCAAAGTGCCCAACTCAATCTAAATGAATATTTTTAGGTAGAAAAGTAAAAGGGAAACACAGTAACAGTTGATGTTAATATAATCCATGGTGAAGCATTCTATAAAAAAAATAAAAAACACTTATGCAAGACAATAACGTTTAACAGCTTAAATGATATATTTACATGCTATAAGGGATCTAATAAGCTTTTAGGAAAATGTATGTGGCACATGGGGAGTAACCCTTAAATCACTGTAGTCAATCTAAACCCAACAATGTTAAAGGAACAATGACACCAAGTGCTTTATGGTAATGAAAATATTTACGGTTGTCCTGCACTGGTAAAACGGAGATGTTTGCTTTAGAAACACTACTATAGCTCATAAACAAGCTGCTGTGTAGCAAAGGTGGAAATTGAAAAAAAAAAAAGACTATATGGCACAGGTTAAATGCAAAGTGAAGCCTTCTGAAATCAGAAGGTATTTACATGTCTCATGCCATACACATAGCACTGCCTAGATATCAAAAATGAGAGTTTTTTTACTCCCATAATGCATCATGGGCAGAGACATGTAAATCACTCCTTTATGTCCCTGTGGCCAACTATGCATCCAGAACCGCTGGTTTATAGCACAGATACAGCCTAATAGTTCAGAGCCATATATCCAAACTTGCAGACAGCCTGTTTCGATCTTGTTAGATCTCATCAGTGCAAGATATTGGAACATGGCTTCTGAGAGGTAGGACTTGGAGAGCAGCAAAAAGGGAAACCGAACCTGGTTAGGGTGAGAAGGACTGAAAGGAGCCAAAAAGTCCTTCACAAGCAATAGCATGCAAAGTGAAGCCTTCTGAAATCAGAAGGTATTTACATGTCTCATGCCATACATATAGCACTGCCTAGATATCAAAAATATAGCAGATAACACCATTGTGTTCTACAGAGCTTATCTGCTGTGTAACCTGATTTATATCCTCCTTTGAATGGCTGCCTCCATTGCTACACAGCAGCTTATTTACATAAACAATAGTAGCGTTTCTAAAGCAAAAATCACTTTTACCAGTACAGCACTATTTTTATTACTTTAAAACACTCATTTTTTGATGTAACAGTTCCTTTTATTGGTTAAAGCCACAGTTGTCAGCCACTATAGCCGTGCACATTTTTTAATATGAAATTACGAACACTCACATGCCATGGATCCTTTTGTGGATATTGATGGTGTATTCCCTAGTAACCACCTCATTGATGGCAGAGCGGCCCTTTTTCTTCTCACCACCCTTCTTTGCTGGCGCCATCTCTCTGAAAAGCGGGAAAGGACAGACGTGTGACAAAAAGGACAGCTGAAATGTAGTTTCTGCATTCTAGAGCCAGGGAACCAGGAGATGGTTGTGAGCTAGAGATTCTACTGGATTCAGGGAAGGAAGAGGAGCCTACATCTATTAAGTAATACTGTATGGGAACTGCTGCTAATAATCCTTTAATAATACACTTTGGGTTCATTTTATGCAGTATCCAGCAGAATACACCGCACAGAAAGCATTCAGCAACAAACCCCATGTCATTAGGGGGACAATGATCCAGTCCCGGATTTCTTATCCTCCCTAGAGCTAAAGGATAACATGAAATAAGGTCCCAACACGCCGGTGAGGATCATTGGTACTTTAAAAACATGGACTTAGTTGACCTCTTTAATGAAATGTCATATAGCCGTGTATCGGTAACATTTGTGTCGTGGCCTTCCGCTCCCGGGTAAAATAATAAATAAATGCGGCCTATTTACTACTTAGCCTTAAATGATGACACCGATTTGTTGCCTCGAGTACCACACACATGCCCGAGAAGGACTGAAGGCTTACGAAGAAGACAGAGCGAGGATGGGAACAGATAGAATCAGAGCAGTAACATTAGTCCATACTCACTCAACCAGGGACTATGGCAGAAAGGAAGTAGAAAAGGATTGTGGGCATGAAGTAAAACCCGAACGTTTCGAATGCGTTTCCGGGTCGACTGTATGACGTCGGTTACGTTCTACGTAGAGTACGCGGAGCGGGGGTTGCTATAGTTACGAGCCGCTTTTTTGGGCTGTATGGATTTATGTGCAGCGTTTAACTGAGAACGTGGTCACGAAAAGAAAGTAGAAAGCGGAGAGGTGTGGTGATGTGATTATGCTTTTCTTTCGTAACGTATTATGTGGTTTAGGTGTAGTAATTACACATTTAGTGGTGGTACAATTACTGGTAAGCGCAATATTGGGGTCAAATGCCAAATATAGGGAACAATAGCTGAATGGCTGATATTTCTGTTTCTAGTTGACTGTAACCTTGTCAAGGGGCGCCGTCGTGTTGCGCTTCAAAGTGGGATTTAGCAATGTAGAAAAGCCCCTCTATTACAATAAGGAGTGTGATATTCCTTGCATAAACAACACCATGTACTGGGGGCTGGGCACGTACCTCTACTGCCTCCAAATCTGGAATTCGTAAATAAGCAAGAAATGCTTGAAAAGGGAACTGCTAATGCACTGGGTGTGTAATTCTCCACTAAAAATAAAATTAGAGGTTCACCCACCAAATCTGACAAGGTCTGGGGTCATGGTGTGATATTGATCCGATCCCTGAATTAGGTTAACCTAATTATACCCCAATACAGGGCTCTTACTGTTACAATACTCTATATGTCTACTTGACACTATACTTTGTTTTTATGCAATTAAAACTTGCTTTCAAGCTTGGAATTCAAAAATAAGCCCCTGCATTGAAGACCCTGAGAGCAACATGTTGCTTAGGGATCCTGTCATGTAGATGATGCTCTACTTTCATGTAGATGATGCCCTACTTAAAGGGAAACTGTCATGGGAAAACTTTTTATTTTTTTTTAATGCATCATTTAATAGTGCTGCTCCAGTAGTCTTCTGCACTGAAATCCATTTCTCAAAAGAGAAATATTCCGTTTGGAAATCTGACATGGGGCTAGACATTTTGTCAATTTCCCAGCTGCCCCAAGTCATGTGACTTGTGACAGCACTTTAGGAGGGAACTGCTTTCTTGCAAACTGCTGTTTTTCCTTCTCATTGTAATAGTACGCAGTGGGACATGGGTTTTTACTATTGAGTGTTAGGGAGCTGTTATCTGGTCACCTTCCCATTGTTCTGTTGTTAGGCTGCTGGTGGGGGGGGAGAGAGGGGGTTATATAACTGCAACTTGCAGTAAAGAGTGATCTAAGTTTATCAAAGCACTAGTCACATGACCAGGGGCAGCTGGGATATTGACAAAATGTCTAGCTCCACGTCAGATTTCAAAATTAAATATAAAAAAATCGGTTTAGTCTTTGGAGAAATGGGTTTCAATGCAGAATTCTGCTGGAGATGCATTTTGAAAAAAGTGTAACTAGACAACAGTGTAATGTGTAAATTTTATGTATTAGATGCAAATTTTCCACCATATGTAAATTAACCTGGTTGCAAGAACTTTAGCAAAGTTTCGCTAGCCAGAATTGAACTCTAGCATATCTTTTCTTTGATTAGCATGCTCTGCCGATGTAACTCTAGCGTAAAATTCATCAGCATTCAGCTCTCTGGATACCGCTTCGCATTTTAGTGAATTAGCATTGTCCCAGCAAATTCATGCCTGGCGAATTGTTGCGATGGTTGCAAAGCCGTCACTGGCGAATTTGCACTCTAGTGAATTTGCCCCTTAGAGGGAAATTTAAAAAAAATTCACAAAGAGAACAAATTTGATAATAAAAATTTGCATGTTGCAATGTAAAATACTTCATAAGGATTTATTTCATTGGGAAATTTAATAGCACATTGCAAACCTTTTAACACCTGCTAGAAGGTGGAGTAAACTTTTGGAGCAAACACCTTTAAGTAACACCTCTTTTATTTAGAACAGCTGATAAACTTCTGCCTAAGAGGTTGTGGATTTCAATACCTCCCAAGCGAATGTTTTGCTGTCTTTCTTCCAGCATCCCAAATCTGATTTTAGGTGGTTTGGCATATACTGGATGTCAGGACTGGACTGAGAATCAAAATAGGCCCTGGCATTTCAGGTACACAGAGACCCAATTAGCCCACATAGAGGCCCAAACAGCATCCACCAGCTCACTAAATACTGACTTTCTATGGGACCTTATAGCAGCCCATCTGGCATTTGCCCTAACCCACAGATTGCCAGTCCGGGCCTGCTGGATGTGATAAGGTGCTTATCTATTTACATGGAGAGGATGAAACCTGTTAGAAAGCCTGACTCCCTCTTGGTGATACCATCCGGTTCTAGAAGTAGATTGCAAATTGTATCAAATGGTGCATCCTCATGGAATATGACATTTGGTCCAATACAGTATCCTCTAAGGTACAAGCACACTCGATAAGGGCTTTGGCAAAATCCTGGGTTTTCTGATCCAGGACTTTGGTGGAAGACATCTGCAAGGCTGCTCTTTGGTCATCCCTTCACACCATTACTAAGCACTACCAATTTGATGTGTTTGTCAGGAGATGTTTTTTAATTGGTCCAGCAGTTTTGCAGTCTGCTTTGCTTCATAATTAAAGTTTCCTCCCTGCAATCTGGTGTCTGAGTTTTTATACCATCCCATTGTTTGCCCACTATCGTGGAAGAAACAGGGAACAAGAAAATCATTTTCTCGAGATTTTCTCTTCCTGGACTGGAGCATGGCAGTGGGCATGGCTTCCAGTAGGTCAAAAGATGGCGGCTGGGGTGGTGGTAAATTCTTTTATTTGGTATTTCCTGTGTGACCATGTGAAGGGGGATTAATGCATTGTTTGCTCACTGCCATGTTCCACTCCAGGAAAAGACATTTTCTGTAAGCATACTACAATTTTCTTGTTTCTCTGAGATTACACTCCTGGTCTATTATTTGCCCACTTTTATTTAACTTGTTAATTGAAGAGTATTGGGAGGGTTTCATGAGTAATGTATGTGTTTTAAGATGATGCAACACAATGAAGGCCAATTAATTCTATCCAGTAAGTGGCATATTTACACCAGGATCTTGACTGGCAACATGGTCGGACTGGAACCTCGGGGGCCTGTCAGCGCTGCAAAATGAAGGGCCCTCCTTGCAGTCCCTGGGGGCCACCTCCCAATTGTGCCACATGTATGTGCGGAACAGCTGGTCAGCCGGGGGAGCTAACCCTGACTGGCAATCTGGTTGGCTAAGTGGCAGATAAGGCTCAGTGTTGATAAATGTAAGTTTATGCACCTAGGATGTAAAAAATATTGAAGCCAATGATACCCTTAATCAGCGGCACTGCTGCCTCAGGCAATAGCAGCTCCCTAGTTACCATGGGGCTGCTAAAATTCGCTCCTGGTAACTTTAAAAGCTGAATTTATGGTCATCTGTCAGGGATGCTGAATGTTGCAGTTCAGAAATAGTTGGAAAGCTGCAGGCTGGATAGCCTGATGAATACACATTATACTTGTGTATGTTAATCTTTTTTTTTTTTGTATCTCCAAGAGGCCACTGTGATGCTAGATGAAACTACCTCGGAAATGCTGCAGATAATGACAGTGTTAGAGAAAGTCCAGAGAATGTGGACTACAACTTCCCCTGCTCTCTCCTCCTGCTCCATACACCTGCGCAACTGCATGGAAATCAACCTCCCTACGTCTTCCTTCCCCACCTGCTTGAGCATCCGCTACCCTTGTCCTTGCAGGCAGCAGTTGCACAATTTTTCAGTAAGCGGCTAGAAGCGGTCACCAGGCCTCCCATTTTCCCCAGGGCCCTCCTGTGACCATGGGGTCTGCTTCCTCTATAATTACGTCACTGCTTATAACACATAATATACAGGCAGTATGCTTTGTTTGCATGATTGCAAGCCAGCATTATTTATATTTTAAGTTTCCTACACACCAAGTACTTGCATAGCAATTGGTGCAAAATTAAATACCCCACAATTTGGAGCCAATCAGGACATCATCAGCAGTGAAAAAAACTTTCAAAACAACAAATTACCTCACTAGTATAAACTTAAATGCAGTTCTAAGTGCTCTCACCACAGGGTGTCACTGTCGTGCAGGCGAAGCAATGTGTCCAACTTAGGAGATACAAAGGGGCAAATTCACTAAAGCGCAAAAATGCACTAGCGTTGGCTTAGCTGAATTTAGTGAATTTCTTACTATTACTGTTAGATCTTTCCGAGTAATTGTCCATATTTTTGCTAAGGATATGGCATTCTATAACATGTTAAAAGTGAACTTAAAGGTAAACTACTCCTACTATTGATTGACTTTTTAAATTATAGTATCCTTAACTGAACAAAAAGGCTGTTTTAGAGTTCTAATACCACATATCAGGCTTTCACAACAGCACTTCCTGAACTAGCCCTAAGGTTGCTGATTTTCAGACCAAAAGTGCAAATATCTCAGACAACTCTTAAAAATAGACAATGAATGTATATGGCAAAGGTCTGAGAGAAGTACCCTGAGTAAGTTCACATGGAGTGTTTGTTGTGGGATTAAACATCTTGATAAAATACCAGGAATTCCTGTTGCGCTTTTAGCCCTTGCAAATGTGGATTTAAAAATGTGTGTTTGTTTTCTGGAAATAATCACAAGCTAAAAGCACTACCTGTAATAATCCGTGAGACTCTGCAATTCTTGGTATCTTGTAAAAGCTTTCCAAAGGCACTTGTTCTTATCCTAATTTGTTATTGTAAATAAATACATTGGATGGAATCAATCCAACATTCAGGTAGGGATTCAGCTAAATTAAAACACTTGGATTATGACAAACAAATATGAACACTTAGCAATGTGACTAACTCTTTAAACGAGATCTAAAGCTCCATCCACTACCCCCATAGTCCCCCTCCCTGCTTCCTCCTGGTGTAGTGCATTAGTGCAAAACGTTTCCCCAAATGGCAATCTCACTTCTCCATGCAGAGTAGGTTTTCTAGGGAAAGGCACTGCTGACACTGAGCTATTTGGCGAAATGCACAGCTGGAGCTAATCCGGTATTTGCGCCAACTGCGCATGTGCCGAAAAGCAGTAAATTGTTGAAGGGAATGAAGAGGATCTGAAGAAAACTGAAAATGTGGAAGATGGTACTTTGGATCTGGTTTTATTTAAAACCAAAAGAAAGTAAAGCTGGCCATACACAGGCCAATAAAAGCTGTTGTGTGTGTAGGGCCCCGACAGGCTTTCCTGATTGATACCTGGCCAAATGTTAGCCAGATGTAATTAGGCAGGATTAAAAATCCCGTTGGATTCATTGATGCAGTCCCGCAATCTGACTGTCCGTATTGGCTACATTATGATCCAATCATTGGGCCCTAGGGCCCACGATCAGAACAGCTCGATAATGCCCACTTCAATGTGGGCATATCAGGGAGAGATCCGCTGGTTTGGCGACAATGCCAAACGAGCATATCTCTACATGTATGGCCACCTTAACAATAAGGCATTTTCTCCTAATTTGAAGTCAGCAGTAATGTTTTACTGTTTTCATTGTACTATGAAAGATTTATGGCCACAAACAAGAAATAAACAGCAATAAATACTATGTGGAAGCTTAAATACAATGTCTAAAAATGCTTTGAAACTGGTAAATGTAATTACAGAATGTGTCTGGGATTTTTGCTGGTCACACTGGCACAAAAATGTTTTTCAAATATTTGCATCGGACAATGGGCCAGATTCAATTCAGTGAGAAACTCTTATCTCCTAATGCAATTCCAGATTGATGTATTTAATGCTTACTTAGATACCAGCAAATGTTTGCATCATATTTCTGTGTTTCACCCATCTATTGCACCAGACAGATGGCAGTCATTACTTGGGATCTGACAGAATTGTAGGCCATGCCAGATTCTTTAGTAATCAAGTTAGGAGAAATTGAAATCCTTTCATTTCCCTAGAGTTCATGTTCGTTCTATATATATATATTCTGACAGTATTGCCTCATAATCGGTTGCCATGTGCCAAGGTGTAGAAGAAAAAAAATCTGTTATTTAAAAGGGAATACTAATATTCAAAGGCTTTGGCATAAATGTTTACTAAACAGCACATAGATGGCAGTTTTTTGCTTTTTTCCCTTTTCTTTGATAATCTGTTTCCTAATGTGATTATACTATTGTGTGACAGATGGTTTGTCTCTGTGAAGGACAAATCCTGCAAATATTTATAGAAGTTGCTTTATTCTAGGGTTTATCTGACATGTGACCATTGCACCAAGTGATTTGTACTATGTACCGATTATTTTATAAACAGTTGATTTGTTAAAGGACAAGGAAAGTGTAAAATAAGGCTAGAAATGCTGTATTTTGTATACTAAACATGAACTTACTGCACCACAAGCCTAATCAAACAAATGATTTATGCTTTCAAAGTTGGACACATGGGGCTGTCATCTTGTAACTTTACTATACAGCTTTGCCAGACCAAGACTGTGCACATGCTCAGTGTGATATGGGCTGCTTAGGGATCGTCATAAATGATCAAAACAGCACAAGTCAATTAATATCTGTCAGAAGCCAATACAGCAAGACTGATTAATAATTAGAATATACAGACTGCTCTGGGTCCGGTTTAATACAAACTTTCTCCAACTCTGCAGAACCAGAGGCTGCAGCAAAATAATCCTCCAAATAGAATCCCAGTTTATCTGTTTAAACTTGGCTCCACGATCTTTGTCCCTGCAGCTGGAGTTGGCAACAGTAAAGGCAAAAATAAAATCCAATACAAATCTCTACACAGTCACCGACTGCAAGCTGCTTGAGTTCTGCATGGCTGGGAAAGTAAGGCGGTGCTCCCCCTGCTGTTCATAAATATGATTGTTGCCCTGCCAAGCAGTTAGGGACCATCTGACAATTCCTATCCACAGCAGTAAATGAAGGGAGAATTTCACTGCATACAGTCAGGTTTCTTATAAAAACAGTACACATTTTTTAATGAAAGTTTATTGGAGATAAGTTTCTTTTTCATTAAAGAAAGTAAAAATTGGATTTTTTTTTTTTGTCTTTCCTTGTCCTTCAACAAGGTGTTTTATTTAATAAGGAACCAAAAATTAGCTTTTTAGCTTTCAAAGTAAAGTAAGTGAATGTGTAAGGCTCCTTAGTTTACCTAAGGCAGGCTGGGGTTTGAAGTCCAGGTCTTGCCATAGATCATGAATTTGTAGCAAAAAGAAAGGAACTGCAAAGAAGAGCTAACAAGTCACACAGCCTTATTAATAATATAATTAGATTGTGTGTGCAAATAAATTCATTCAAAATGCATTGTGTCCACACTTTGGTGTATTGTCATTATTATATCTTGTGATAAACAATAAAGAGCTAATAAAGTGCAATAGTGTAAGGAGTGCTAGTTACATAAGCAACAGTTCTCGTTCCACTAGTCTTGTAGAAGAAGGAATCACTCAATAAAACATAACATTTAATAGTTCATTTAAAATCAAAAGAGGGATTTGATGAAATATAAAAACACTTAAAAATATGATGTATCCCGATTTGGTTTCACAGTTGTAAGGATTGCAGTATAGCTGAGTATTGATCGAGTACTGGTTCCACCTAGATCATTACATCAGCCTATATGCCCTCTGATAGTAGCATGAGTTGGGGTGGGGAGCAGGAGGGTGTCTATAGTAAAAGAAATTGGGTGGCTCCCATTGTGGGAAAAGATTGAGGAAAATCTAGCTTCTTTTTAGCACTTCTCCTCATCTAAGGTGGTAAAGTCAGCTCTGGTGAAAGAGGTAATGTTGAGTAAAATCCGCACTTTAGTGAATTTGCAGAGCAACGATCAATCACCAGAGCGAAAAGTCGCCTTGCGATAAGAGTGTGTACAAATGCTAGCGATGGTCTCTTCTGCTAGTGAATTGACGCCTGAGAATAGGATTTTAACACCGCCGAATTGTCACTAGTGTTAGCCACTTTGCCCTTTAGGGAATCAAAATGTCTCAGTGTCTTAAATATATTGTTAATGGGTTGAGTGCAGAGGACCTCTTGTATTTGTCTATATGTATTTTATGGTCACAGCCTCATTGCACTCCTGCTTCATTTTTTTCAAAGATTAGTGGTGGGCACAACTTTCCATTGTTTACAATAGCATTTTATCCACCAGTGTATTTCTGCTGGAGCTGATTTATATATATATATATATATGTGCTAAATTGCACCAGTGCTGTTGCCAATATCTACAAATCAACACTCTGCTTTAAACTGGATCCTAAAAGTTTGAAAATGAAAGCAGTGCAGTTTAATACTTGGGTACATAAATAACACCTACTACTACTGTTTGATTATAGTTAGGCTTAATTGTCTTCTTTTCAGATTGATATAGCCCAAAAGGGGAATTCAACGGTTTCTTCATTCACGCAATGAAACCATACTGCTTCTTCACCAAAATTCAGAAAGATTGTACAGCAGTCTTTTTGTTTTTTTCCAAAGGGAGTGCTGCTATCTAATGGATGTTTGCAATAAAATATCCACTTCCCTGGTGAAGATATTGCACAAACACAGTACCTGTATAATTCAGTTATTTTGGGAATGGAAAGCTGTGAATATGACAACTTATTTGATTATTATTAAAAAATTAATTAAATAAATAATTTATTAATTATTAAATACAAGTTTAACATCCGCAACTGCTTTTTGCACAATTACATTTTCTCTAAGCAACTTTGCAATAAGCCTTTTTACACATTTAAATGGCTATAACTTTATGAATAAAAAAACAACAATAATACTTATAACAATATAATGCTGCAGATGAAATCATGATTCAAAAACAGTTTCTTGGGTGGAAGAGTAATTGCTGCTAATGGATTGGTTTACAATGAGTAATTTGCTTTGTCACTGTGCATATTGTGGTTAATTGTTATTATGTTTCTATCTCCCTTTGAAGTTATACTATTTATGGCTGAATACTGCCATGGTTTTTCTGGAGATATGGTATCATCTTTAACAAAACCTCCATCAGAAATCACAGGGACCTGTATGACAACATTTTCTTGGCCCTGCCCCAGATCCTGCACACTCCTACACCACAATAAAAAAAAAACACGCACAGAGGGGAGCTAATACAATGATAAAAACCCTACTGGTAGCCAGGGTCAAACAACACACACTAAGTAACTAAACCCATTGCTGACCAGGACCCCCATTACAAGTTTAAAATAATACCCACCGGTGGCCAGAGTCTCCTCTACAAAAAACCCATTGGTGATCAGCCCCCCAAGTTAAAAAACATTTGTGGCCAGGGATCTCAGAGAAAATGGTGGTCAGAGGCCTCAAATTAGATTTAAAAAACATTGGTGGTAAGGGGTTTAATTAAAAAACCCTCAAAACAATGGTCTTCAGTGGAACTTACCTTAAGAACATGTGCAATCTTTTTCATTCTCATCTGTGATGGCAGATTTGGCTTCTTTTGAGACTTTGCTTCCCTTTGAAATCTTCAGGTCTTCAATGGCTTCAGCTCTTCGGGTCTTTGGCCTCTTCTGCGACTTGGCTGATGTCACATTCTCTCATGGGAGCCCGGCGAATCTGGAAAGTGCAGCACAGCTGGGTAAATCTTCCAGCCGCCCCCATGATAGTGGCCCTGGTACCTAATGTAATTTAAAAAAAGAGGGGTTGTGGGAGCACTCCAAGTAAAATATATATTTGAATTCAATGGAAGTGCTACTGATCTGACCAAATGAACTACAAACAGAGAAAAAGAAGGGGGATTGATCAACGCACATTCCCTGGTTCCCTTTCTCATAAGTAATCCAGTATCTATGCAAGTGCATGTATATACAGAAAAATTGTTTTTTTAGTTACAAAGTTATGATAATAAAATTGGTAAGCCACCATAACACATCAAGTTAAACCCCATATGGTGGTCCCTAACAATTTACCTCTGTCCATAGTATTCAAAGGCTGACACCTCCCTGCATGGTAGCAATTCTTGGGATAAGGGTTTACTGACCTGGGGGTTAGTTTCAGTCTAAGGGCCTAGTCCTCCCCTGCCATTTGCTTTTAAAAGAGAGATTGCCTGGACCACAGCATTGGTTCTACAGGATAAATCCTTCCTCGCTTGCGGCTTTTAAGAGTTTGTACAATACCTCTGTTGGTCACTAGAGGGCTCTCATGCAATAATCTATGTAGTATTGCCTGTAGCCAATATTGTTAGTGTTGAGTTTAGGAGGTTATGCCAGGATGACCTCAGAGATGAGAGGTGGTTGTATAGGTAGCAAGGACAGCCCAGTGACTTCAATGAGGAGGTAGTGATTCAGGTTAGTACCTGGGCTATTGTGCACCACTTAGGGATTGGAGCAATCCGGTGTAGGTTAGTGGGGAACCTACAGTATATAGTGAAACAGTTGAAGAAGCTTGTACACTGTATGTTGGACAAGACTGAGAAAAGGGAAGCAATGTTATTAGGATAGTAGACCCCCTCAAGGACTTATGACACTCTACAAGTGCACTTTCCAGACAGAATACTGTGTGTGTGTATGAGGATGCAAAAGGTTTCTTTGGAGGAGTGTTCATTTTATTTTCTGTAACAGGTTACCAGTGCTGTGCATTGCCATTCCTGTAAGAAGCTGTTTAATAAAGTTCTCTGGTTGAGCACATTTCTTCAAGGGGAATTGAGCACATGTCTTCAAGGTCTGCTTTCTACATTAAAGGCCTACCCAATTCCATTTCCTGTGATGGGAGTCTACCAGCTGTGGGTAGGGCTGGATTTATGGATCATTAATGGTGTTCTCTTATGTTATATGGCACTGGCCCATTGTGATATAGGTGTCTGTAAAAACAAATCTGATAAATGAATTCTACTGTGCTGAACTACCTAGACCAATGAATAAACGTCATATCAGTAAGTGGGCAAGACAGCCAGGACAAATGGGTAATCAATTATTGAATCACTCAACCCAATAATTCACCATTTCATTCACACTGTTTGCTTTAGTTGGTTTTAATAAACCACTAACATTTTTGTGGCCCAAGGAGTCTGACTGAACGAATGACCTACAAAATGGTCCTTGAACTAGTCTGAAATTCTCTGTTGTTGGTAAATATATTATCAATACAAAAAAAAAAAAAGAAATAAATACGGAGATGCGGTATTGCGGAGAGTTTTCCCAAGTCTATTGATTTTTATGGTTGACCCAAGTATTCATTTAGCATGAGAAAATTAAGCCCGCAGTGATTTAATTAGCACAGCTAAGCAAAAATACTGTAATTAAATCACACAATTACCAAACCACAAATGCACAGTGTAAATTAAACAGAAATCTTTGATGCCTGAGATTATTGAAGAAACCACCCATCTTGGACAGTACTAACTGGAAGATTCTTACTTCCTTAGGGGTCCATTAGATGTGTATGGCAGTCCCCTGGCAAGGTTTGCTTTTATGATGCGTAACATCATTGCATTATAAATGTAAATAGTATGCTAAAAATGTAATTGTTAACCTTTACTTAAAAAAAATGGTCCTTGTATATGTCAGAGTTAAAGTGGAACGTACGGATCAATGAGTGTCTGCTTCGTTCTGCTGCAGTAATATAGCAGCAGTGGCCTGTCAGACAGAAGCTAAGATTGTTTTGTTTAGAAGTGTGTATCTCTGCTATTTTCCCAGCATGAGTGGACAGTTGAAATGGAAAGTAACCAGGTGGAAAAATAATTACGACCCCAGTACAATAAACAGACTTTCAAGAAGCAGAATTTCCTGCAGAGCTGAGGGTCGGTACATTACCTAGCTTTCTTGCTCTAGAAATTGTGTTTTTACATTAAAGGTTAAACTTCGAATATATACTGTTTATGTATTTTAGTCACTGGCCTTTAAAGCAACTATAATCACACTACACGTTTATGAAAATGTTATTGTAAAATGTTTTTGTCTGTAAATAGGTCTGTAGGTTTTAATCGATAGAAGACTATTTCATGCTGAGCTTACAGAATCTAAGTTCTTTCACTCCTTACTGGCTGACACCTTGTGACACCAGGCAATATTTAGCCTTGGTTATCAGCTGCTAGGGGTTCCCTTGCTTGCATATTCTTTTGGGATTGCAACATGTCCATTGTAATAAAAGGTAAAATATAAAGAAAGTTCTCTCACAGAAAACCCGGAAATTCGGCTCTTAAAGCCGCCCCTTATAACCGGCAGCTACGTGCCGTCTCACCTTGCCTCATGGCTGGAGCGGCGCTGACTAGAGACTTATCCCACTATGCCTTATAGCTAAGCACTATGTCATTCACTACAGCAGACAGGTCAAGGCAATCAATAGACAACACAAATTTCCCACACCAGCAGACAAGGGATCAAACATGCACAACTTTCCTTCTAACTGGCAAGAGGGGTTAACATACATTTAACATACACACTTCTCCTCAAGTAAAAGGTTCATTTTAGAGCAACAAAGACAAAATCATTAAATTGCAGATTTAATGGTCCAAAGGGGACAGTGCATAAAATATATTAAAAAAAAATACAGTTACAAATAACATACACAGCAGCAAACAGTTATAAAATAAAAAGGGATGAAAATTCAGAAACCTACATAAATTACCTAAAGAAGGCTCTTATATGGGTCCTGTTCCAGGGGAACGGAGGAAATAACAACATAATAGAATATACGACATATACCTTCCAAGCAGCTTGGTCCCCAAAGGCATATATCTTCCCAGTTACCTGGACCCTTGATATCCAGATTGGGAAGGGATAGGTCACGCCCCCATCCAATGAGAAAGGTGGGGGCGGGTCACCAATTTACAACAGGCTGTTCTTGAGACACAGATTTTCCAATCAGCCTAAACTATTTGGGGGAATAAAGCAACATCATGAAATTATAAATATCAGCTAGGAAATTTAATTCTCTATCCATAGAGACCAAACACCTCAGGACTAATATATTATTCTGTCCTTATCAGAATATCCGGTAACACTGACAGGGATCATCATAATGTGGGAGTGTTTGGACTCCTTGAGAAGTCCTAGCTATAAGGTTACTAATGGCTGCGGTGATTCTTGTATATATTTAGAGGATATTTGAGTTAGGATCATAAAACAATATTACCTCTAAGGCTGGGGACAGACAGGGAGATTCGGGGAGATTCTGTCGCCTGGCGTTTAATAGCAGGCGACAATCTCCCCGAACGTCCTTCTCCCTGTCCGTCGCTAGTTGAAATGACAAAGCGCTGTGCACACGCGGCGCCGCGATTTCCGTAATCGCCCGAAGTTTCCTCACGAAGTAACTTCGGGCGATTCCGGAAATTGCCGTGTGTGCACAGCGCTGGCGCTTTGTCATTTCAACTAGCGATGGACAGGGAGAAGGAAGTTCGGGGAGATTGTCGCCTGCTATTAAACGCCAGGCGACAGAATCTCCCCGAATCTCCCTGTCTGTCCCCAGCCTAAATCTGCCCTGAGACAGACCACTCCACTATAGTACAGGTATGATAATTGTGTTTTCATTCCCCTAGCCAGACAGTCTGTCCTTGTGTCATTTAGTGGGTATTTGTGAATTACCCCCTACTATGAGAATGTGGATTCAAGAGGGCTTATTGAATTTGGAGATAGTGGAAACCCTAACCCTTTCTATGCTGGAACTTATTGTTCCATCATGACAGGGATCCTCACCAGAGTGTTGCATACACTATATCAACAGCACTGGCTCCACAAGATTAATGGATGCATTAAGTGGCACATTTATTATATACTGAATTTGAGAATCTCAATTGGTGACTGCTCCACTGCTTTCATGCACAAGGTGATGGCATGTTATTTCCCTCTGTTATGCAGTGGAGGATGTGAAATTAACAAAGACCCCATCACACTGTAAATTATTCATGTTTTTAAATAATTTGCTCTCATGGGGGTTTAAGCATATGAAATTGAATAGTGTAGTGTAAGCAGTCTTCTATGTTTACTGCTGATGCAGCACTATTTTGTTATTTCACCACTGCTCCATTTACATGCTTTCTATTTTAAAGGATAAACTGGGGATTTATAGTAGATGCACATGTATGTAAAATGGCCACATTTAACTTTTATGTACCCTGAGGCTAGTGTTGCCACCTGGCCAATATTTTACCGGCCTGACCGGTAAAAATGTTGCATGATTGCAATGTTAAATATAGGGAAAAACCATAAAAACATAGGAAGGCCGGTATTGTTTTCTAGAAAAGGCATTACAGCTTATTTACAGAATATCATACCACTCAACTGCCCCCTTTTGAGCCGGACACTCCTACTTTTGAAAGCTTAAACGCTGAAACGTCCCGATTTTCTATTTGATCTCCTGCACTGAACATCCAGAAAAAGATACAAAGATTCCAAATTAATTGGCTGAGAACCCAGAATATAAACTTTTGTAACAGTTTTAGGAGGTCAGTTTTAAGTTTTAAGGAGGTCTCTTTGAGAAACTGATTTGCAGATTAAAGGGCAAAACTCCTTCGTTATCAAAACTGTAATAACACATACACACCACAGAAATGTGTTCAAACTTTCATAACCTGGAATTGTTTTTTTAAAAAATGGACATGGTAATTAGGGGGTGTGGCCACAAAAATGTTTCATACAACGACAGCACTCCAATTCAAATAAAACCGTCTTTAAACGTTACATCACAAGACAGCAGCAAAAAAAAGTGCAACTTTTCGAGTGGCACTCCACTCTTTTTCAAGCATTGCTTGTCACAACTGGAGCCTATAGTCAGAATGCTCAGAGCCCAATATGCTGTGTGACAACTTCCAGCAGGGTTCCTTTAGCAGGCCTTCCTTTCACCTAATGCCTGCACCAGCGGACACCCTTGTACTTCAAGTATAGTATTCTGGCAGGTTCTGCCAGCACTGCATTTATAAATGGGTGTAACTCTTTACTATGCATTGTGCCTGTGGATGAAAGCCTCAAAACCTTGGGTGGGAACAACATACAAAGTCCAAAAACATTTTTTTTACACCCTTCCACTGTAAAGGAGCACTATTTCACTTATATTTTTTAATTGAGAGAGGGTGTAAAGCAGCCCATAAGTTGAAACGTGGGCATATCGGAGAAAGATCCATTTGTTTGATGAGCTTGCCAAACGAGTCTTTGATTTGCCCACTTTAAGGATCACAACAATGGGGAAACAGGCAATCAGGTAAAGGACCTCATCAACGAGATTATGCAGCCGCTGCCCCAATGAGAAATTTTAAACCTGTCTGATTTATATCTCTCAAACTTTCAGCCAAATATCGGTCAAGTAGACCTATCACAGTTCTGAAGGAACTGGATTTCTAGCAAAAATCAGCAATTGTATGGCCACTTAAGTGCCTGGGTCATGTTGGAGACAATGCATTTAAGGCTATGGCAAGTGCACAAAGTGATGACAAGGCATGCTGTGGCACACTGCCACTATTATTACTTCAGTCATCCCCATCAACTTAGAAGGGTGTGGAATGCTGGGGGTTATGGATCATCTAAAATACTGAGATTTTCTTGTCCATGAGTTATTTGAACTGCAGCACTGCTATACACAATGCAATGCCTTGTCTGTTCTTTGGAGAGCAGAATGAATTCATGTTCTGGAAAATGTGGGTTTATTTCTGATACTCTGCTCATTATACCTGCAACACAAGCTTCAAATGTACTACATTCTTTCAACTTCACAACTTTCTTAAGTCCCTATCAGTGGAGGTATCATCCAGCTTTATTCCTATAACACCTACATGTGTAGTTGTTGGTAAAGTTTAGTGGGATTTGTCATCTGTTATTGTCTTTTACAGTCAGTAGGTGGCTCACTAGTATTTTTGGATCTTGTGTTAATTAAGTGCTATAATTCACCTTCTTTCATGCCTGAATGCCTGCAGTTAGTATATTTAGGATGCATTCAACAACTACAAAAAAAGATGATTGGTTGAGAAGTATAACTATTTGTTTATAAGAGGAGATATGTTGGACAGTCTTAAAAACCCTTAGGTCCATATGTGTGTGTGTATTGGTGTGTTTTCTGGATTAATCTGCCTTGCTACTGCTAGAGTAAATTACAGGCTGCATGGTAATGTTTGAGTACTTCTCTGGAGAGAGGGGATAAACCTTAAGGTTACATGGACCTAAGGAATTATGCTCCTTCTAGGGCAGAGGTACACTTACATTTAGGTGCAAAAGGGAGGGACGATTGAATTCAAATTGTATCAGGCAACAAGTAGATTTGTCAGCACTTGAAGGTGCCAGAGCTGCTCTCAGAAATCATTGGGCCTATTATTACTTGATTGGCATGGGCCACCCCCCCCCCCTCCACCCGTGGGACCAGGTTATGAGACGACTGTCCACTCAGGCCCTCTATAATTAAAATGGGACCCCAAGTTAAAAAAGTGTTGGTTGTAGCAGATCATGTGCCCAATCCAACCTAGTCATGGCTCCATGCAATGGTGAATCCTGAGCAATGTACTATGGATATTGGAGGTTCAGTAGTCAGGTAGAGCTAGTGCATTGTGGGCCAGAGCATCATCACTCCTTGCTATAGCACAATATCATCTGTTTGACCCATGTGTCATTTAGTAGGAGTTTGTTTCCTACTGGTTCATGTATGGCCACACTGACATCCTTATAAAAGCTAGGGGAAAGCATTAAATGATAAAATAAAACAAGGGCCCACAAAAACAAGCCTACATTCTAAAATGTTTATTATTATTATTATTATTATTATTATTAAAATCTGCTTAAATATAATAATAAATGAATAAATAATAAAGATGAGAATGTCGATGGAAATTCTGTTAAAATACTTGGGATAGCTAACGGATATAGTAAGGATGGAAAACACAAAGGATTCTTTCAAAAGGAACAGTCATGAAAAGTTCTGGAATGTAGGATGGAGAGTTGATTTCCACCTCCATTTGTGGAAGAACGATATAGTTCAAACTTGAGTAACTTGAAATATTTTTTAGGTGCCATAAATGAGAAACAAAATAGCCACCTTAAAGGAACAGTTCAGGGTAAAATTAAAAACTGGGTAAATAGATAGGCTGTGCAAAGTAAAAAATGTTTCTAATATAGTTAGTCAGGGAAAAATGCAAACTATAAAGGCTGGAATGACTGGATGTCTAATATAATAGCCAGTTTCCAATTTCCTGCTTTTCAGCTCTCTAAATCTGAGTAAGTCAGCGACTTGAAGGGGGGCCACATGGGACATAACTGTTCAGTGAGTTTGTAATTGATCCTCAGCATTCAGCTCAGATTCAAAAGCAAAAAATCTAGTCACTGATTGGATACTGCCTGGTAACCAGGGTAACCAGTCAGTGTAAACCAAGAGAGCTGAAAAGAAAGAAGTAGTTTCCTGTTCTGTAAGGTTAGACTTACAGTCACGCCAGCTGCTATACATTACATTTTCCCCTGACTAACTATATTGAAAACATTTTTTATTTTGCACAGCCTATCTATTTACTCAGTTTTTACTTTTATACTGAACAATTCCTTTAAGTAGTGCAGTGTGCAGTACGCACCTATACAACAACAATGTATGTACAATATATATATGTATAATGTGTAGTTGGACAGGTGCTTATTGCACACTCCACTACTTAAAGAACAAGTAAACCTTTTTTTTTTCTATCTGTAAATTTGCTCTAAACAGCCCCCCAGATTAATGTACCTTAGTCCCTGCTGCAAGTCTGCTCTGGTTTCTGTGTTATCAGCAGCTTGTTTCCCCTTCTTCCTGGTGCAGAGTGAAGCCCCGCCCCTTAGCTTACTGAGCTGACCTTATCTCTTGGACTAGTCCTGGAGATCATTTGCATACTATGACATAGCAGAGACCAGTGTGTGTAGCAGCTTTTGCTTGGGGAAACTAGCTTACTAATGCACACACTGGCTCCCTCTTCCTCTCTATTGTGGAACAGCAGCAAATGGACTGCTCAGTAAACTAAGGGGCTGGGCTTCACTCTGCACCAGGAAGAAGGGGAAACAAGCTGCTGATAACACAGAAACCAGAGCAGACTTGCAGCAGGGACTAGGGTACATTAATCTGGGGGGCTGTTTAGAGCAAATTTACAGAAAGAAAAAGAAAAACATTTACTTTTCCTTTAAGGTGGCTATTTTGTTTCTCATTTATGGTATAATTTGTTGCCAGCCTGCAGGCTAAAGGTTGCTGAAGATTTAGCTTGTCCCTAACACCTGTTGGGATGTACACATAAAATATTAGAGGAAAACTATGTATCACCCTAAACAGGACACAGTTTCCCTTTAGTGGACATGGGGGCACTATACTGTATATATTTACACCAGTATCTTTTATTTCTATAATTGCTAACAAAGACCTTCAACTTAAATCTATTTATTGTATCTGTCAGTACAACAGCTTCAGGGAAAGAATGCTACGGTCAACCATGGCATTCTCACTGTATAAATCTCTTCTGTGTCTCAAGAACAAACTTCCTTTCTCATTATCCCAACCTTGAATATGTGACCAGCAGTTTAACACTCTCCCTGCTGAAAGCAGCAATGGAGAAACTCAAGCCCTAATTAATATTTACAGGGCATAAGGTGGGCGCCATTTACTACAAATGTTTGTATTTTTTTATTTAATTTCATAAAAAGTCTAAATATTTGATATGTATTAAAAGAGAACCAACCCCGTTTAAAAAAAAAACATACCCCCTACCCTAAATAGGACCCCCTTTCCCCCTGGCTTACCTGGTACCCTGGGCAAATGTCCCTAATTTTCTACTTACCCCTCCTTGCAGATCCTGTTAGCGGAGTTCAGAGCAGCCATCTTGTCTCCTTCAGTTTTCTTCCTGTAGTGACCAGCGTTTTCAGGTGCATGGGAATCATCTGGCATGGAGCTACTGCACATGCGTCGAAAGGCACAAAATTTCCAGAAAAAAATAATTGGAAACTTTGTGACTTTTGGCGCATGCTCAGCAGATCCACACCATAAGATTCCTCCAAGTGCGCATGTGCCCGAAAATGCTGCTCACTAGACAAGATGGCTGCTGTGAACTCCACTGGACAGGACCTGCAAGGAGGAGTAAGTAGAAAGTTAGGAGCATTTGCCCAGGGTACCAGGTAGGCAGGGGAAGGTTTTTTTTTTTAAAACAGGTTTGGTTCACCTTTAAGTGTAAAAACCATAAAAAAACCACGAACATGCACACCAACAAGGAACAGTAGGAGAGGAAAGTAGCAGTAGAGGATCCTGGGAAATTGTTAAAACAGCAGGTATTTCAGCTGTTCCAGGGCCTGAAGCGCAGGCAGAAGAGATATGTGTCCAGCACCCCCTCACATTTCTTCTGCCTACCCCCAGGCCCAGATTTGTGGAAAGGCCACCTAGGACCGGGCTTAGGGCAGCAGGACTTTAGGGGGAGGCATGCTGCCCAGCCACACCAACATTGGTTCAGAAACACTGAGGTTACGCAGGAAATACAATATTTTTTTACATTTCCCATGCACCAATCCCCATGGCTCTGGTCTTGATGATGAAAATTTGAGAATAAAGGGCACAGTATGGGGGCAACAAACGTCAGTGGGCCTAGGGGCTCCCGCTATATAAATCCAGCCCTGCCTACCCCTAATTCCATCCCTTCAATGCCTTCATGTAACATCAGTAAGTATAAGTCTAACAGTGCCCTAACAGAACTTTATAATTATTATAATATAAACATAACCACAACAAATGCATTCTTTATACTGTGCTTCTTGTTATATGCAGCACTGTTAAAGGAAAACTATACATCAACATGAATACTTAAACAACAGATAGTTTATATCATATTAAGCGGGATATTAAAGAATCTTATCAAACTGAAATATTTATTTAAGTAAATGTTTCCCTTTTACATCTCTTGCCTTGAACCACCATTTTGTGATGGTCTGTGTGCTGCCTCAGAGATCACCTGACCAGAAATATTTCAACTCTAAGGGGCAGATTTGCTAATGGTCTAATTTCAAATTTAAAAAAATTCGAAATTCGACCATGGGAATAGTGTGGAACTAAAATCCTTTGAATTCGACGGATTTTATCGCAATTCGATCGATCGAATATTCGACTGATTTTAATCGATCAAATTTTTTTATTCGATCTCAGCTAAGGATTCCCAATGCGGTAGCTTGATCCTGGTGAAGTAGGTTGTCGAATAAAAATTTAAAGGGGAAGTATTTGACCATCGAATATTCAAATAAAATTTTATTTGAATATTTGATGGTCGAATTTGCCTAATTTGCATATTCGAAGATTCGAATTTATATTAAATTTGATCGAACTTCAAATTATTCACGTGATTTTTGTACACCTGCCCCTAACTGTAACAGGAAGAAGTGTGGAAGCAGACGACAGAACTCTAACCTAACATTTATTATTATTATTAACGTGTATTTCTATAGCGCCAACTTGTTCTGTAGCGCTGTAAAATTAATGTGATTATACAACTAAATCACATGAATTACATACATCGAACATATGGAGTTACATACATCACAATAAATTTGGAGTTACATACATCACAATAAATACCGGTACAGAAGGCGAGGAAGGCTTTGTGCAGAAAGAGGGTCATTAATTTGAATTTAATTCTGAAGGGCAGAGGAAGCCAGTGCAGGGAATGGCAGAATGGCAGAGGAGGAGCGGTTGCTGAGGTGTATAAGCCTAGCAGCAGTGTTCATTATGGACTGGAGAGGTGACAGTCCAATTAAAATAGAGTTACAACAGTCTAGATGTGATATGACGAGAGAGTGAATAAGAATTTTGGCAGCATCTTGGGTGATAAATGATCGTATTTTGGATATGTTCCTTAGGTGGAAGTGACATGATTTAACAAGTAACTGGATATGAGGAGTGAATGACAGGGCAGAATCTAGGATAGTGGAATTGTTAACTATGATGGATACTTCTGGGATGCTACTGGTGTTAGTTGGAGGAAAAAGAACCATTAGGCAGCTTTGTGACATCCAAGTGGAGATAGCGGACAGGCAGGAGAAGACACGAGTTAGAAGTTCTGTGTTGAGATTAGGAGCGTAGAGATCCAAGTATCGTCAGCATAGAGGTGGTAGTGGAAACCATACAAGTCAATTAATTTGCAGAGGGAGGAAAATAATAAGGGTCCCAGGACAAAGCCTTGAGGGACCCCAACAGAGAGAGGTAGGGGGGAAGATGCTACTCCCCTGTAAGAGACACTGAAGGAATGATTGGTGAGGTAAGAAGAGAACCAGGACAGGGCTGTGTCACGAAGGCCAAACGAATGGCGGGACTGGAGGAGGAGAGGGTGGTCTACAGTGTCAAATGAAGCTGAGAGATGAAGCAGTATTAGTTGTGAGACATCTTTGTTGGCTTTAGCTGTTAAAAGATCCTTAGTTAGCCAGGTCAGGGCGGTTTCAGTGGAGTGTTGTGGTTTAAAACCAGATTGTAGGGGGTCCAGCAGGTTATTGTTAGAGAGGAATGAGCTTAGTCTGTTGTAGTTTACAGATGAAAGTTAGCAGAGAGAAGGTCAGAATTTGTCAAGATTGGAGGGATCAAGAGAGCGTTTTTTCAGAACGGGTGACAAGAGCATGTTTTAGTTTGTTTGTTTGGTATGTTTGTGTGCACCGTTGAACCAATCCCAGGAGGCTGTCCTTATATTTTAAAGTGACAATTTTCTATTTATGATTACCCAATAGCACATACTACTAAAAAAGTATATCATTATCAAAATGGAAGCATGAAGTAGGGTTTTACATGTGAGCTGTTTTATGCAATAAACAACTCACATGTCATTCTTTGAGGGGTATAGTTTTCCTTTAACACAGTTGTTGAAACAAAATGCATCGCTGCTCATGCTTACACATTAGTCCTATAGAGTTGGTGAACTTTTAGGCTGGTGTAATAAGTTCAGTATATAAAATTACATTTCTAGCCACATAAATTTGAACAAGAAAAATACCAATGGCACACAGGATCAGTGCAAGCAAGTGCTTTGCGTGTTTTACTGCAGATGCAGATGCTTGAGAAAGGGGCGTGACCCCGAAACGTTGCATCTGCAATAAACACGCAAAGCACTTGCTTGCGCTGATCCTGTGTGCCATTGGTATTTTTCTTGTTGGACTTTGTGTGGGGTGGCCGAGCCTCTACCTTTTGTGCACCAGGTAATATTTTTTGTACCTTTAAAAGAAAGGGTGTGCGGGAACCTGCATTGCATTTTTTTAACCCACAAAGTAGATAATCCAAAGTCAATAACCATTACTGGAGTACTATAAATCAGCTTGAACAGGTTCTGTCATTACACTGTGTTGCTGCTTGGTATAATTTGTGACATTATCCTATATAATAAAGTTCAAGTGTCTCTGTGTCCAGTCCCTGTGTCCGTGGAATTGTGCTACTGCGCATGTGCCGCACGGACGTCTCTGGGGAATTTACGCTGGGCGAATTTACCAGCATGTAATATCAGTTTTGGTCACTAGAGGTCGCCAATCACTAGCTAATGCTATCAGTACCAGTATACAGGAAAGCCTGGTGGTGTAGTGTATAAAGTAGATGCCTCTGACCAGTGGTTTTAGTGTTCAATTCCCATTGAGTGATAATTTACGCTAGCAAAGTAGATAGACGCGCAACTTCACACCCTTACGCTGTGGCGTGTTTTACCATTGTGGGTGATAGTCTGAAAAACGTAAATACGTTACCGTTCGCCGACCAGAGCGTAAATTCGCACATTAGTGAATTTGCGTAGTGGAGTCGAAAATTCGCCTAGAACAATTCTGTTTTTATAAATGTTTGACTACATATGTTCTAGCGCCCGTTAATTTAACGGGCTTAATGTCTAGCCTATATATAATACACAAAAGATGTAAATATCTTGTAAATTATATCCATATAAACGGTGAGTTCTGATGTCATCAGTTATAAACGGTGAGTTCTGATGTCATTTCTGTCACATGACTCACTGAAACTTGTGTATTATAATAAATAAAGTACCCCCAGTTGCAAAATATGAGGATATTAGAAGTTACCTCGGAGTTCCATGACCTGTATAAAAACAGAATGAATGGTCATGAAACTCCTCGGTAACTTATAATATCCTTATATTTTACAAGAGGGGGTACTTTATTCACTATATAATAACACAAATAGTTGCTATCTTGTGCTTGCACACTACTACTACTACTAAATTCCCCCAAAATCCCTCGAATCCCTTTGAAATTCAATAAGCATTCGACTATCGAATGCTTATTGAATAGTTCTAGGCTATCTTTTTCCTCGATATTCAATTTCCCGATTAAATCGTACGATCGAATACCGATCGTTCGATTTCACATACTTTTGCCTTCCAGCCTCCAAAAAATTTGTACAAATGGTATTCGAGCAGGTCTTCGCAAAAGAAGCCTATGGGGGGGTTCCCATAGGCTTCTATTGGTATTCGGTAGGTTCAATCTGGCGAAGTAGGCATTCGAAGAAATTTCAAATTTAGAATCCTTCGATTAGAATATTTAGAATATTCGATCGATTCAATAATTCGAATTTACGATATTCGATGATCGAAGTGGCCAATTTTGCATATTCCAATATCCAAAAAAATCATACGATCGGTATTCGATCGAATTCAATTGAACTTCGATCTCTTCACACGAATTTTGTAAATTTGCCCCTTAGTGTAAGAACCATGTTTGAGAACCTTGTAAGGTGATGGTACCTTGTGGTTCCAGTGTTCACCGACGTCCTTTTGGGGCCACGGGCTTTCTGCTGTTGAAACCAAAACAGGTGGTGTGAAACAAGTCCGTGAGCGAGGTACCATAGGATTAAGAGTAGGCATAGTCTGAGTCAAGTGAAGAGTTCAAGGGCAGGCGGCAGGAATCGTAGTCAGGAGGCAGGCAGTAGTCAAAAGTCAAAGATAAACATTTAGGCATGAACAGATAATATGGAACCAGCTTGGGTACTTCCAAAAATCCAAACATTATGCCTGGCGATGACGTCATGACGCTCAACGGCATGACACAAGCATCACAAGGCTCAACTTTGACACTAGCGAAGGAACGCCAGTGTGCCTTTAAAAACAGTCATGTCAGCACCCGGCATGCCCTGTCACAGAAGGAGAGACACACCGGGAGGTAAGGACACGCTGGAATCTCCTGGTGCGTCTTACACTTAGATATTAAACTATCCTTCTACAGCTCTTAAAATCATCTTCCTTGACATGCCCTCAGTACACAGTAGAGCCTGACTTTATGGACTGTGGCAGAAGACAGCACCTAATTTTTTTTGGAATATATCACTATGAATTTATTAAACCTCTGCTGAGCAAGAATCGGAAAAAAAAACATCAAGCAGAAGCCATACACATTTCTATTAGGGAGCAAAGGTTGAGTTTCTAATATCTTTTTTTTCTAGGTTTTATTGTAGTGTCACAAGTTAGAGTACATTTGGCTTCCATGATGCAAGGTTTCTTCTGCAGCATTATGTCCAGATTATGTTTTGCCCCCCAAAATGAAAGAATATGAAATAAAATATCCAATATACATGAATTAAAAATTGTCGCTGGTTTAAAGTTATTGGTATTTCTTTTTTCAAAAATTGCTTTCATTATGCTGAAAAATAAAAATCAGTTTTGGTTTTAATAAGGTCGCTTTAATAATATATCATGCAAAATCCGTAACCAAAGCAGCAGCTGCCTCTTTTAGATTACAGAGGATAAAAATAAACAGGTCATTCAGAAGCAGCAAGAACAGCATAACAAATTATGCCAATGGAGGGTAACAGTATGAGAATAAGGAAATACTGTTTGGTAATAGTTTTAAAGTGGACCCGTCACCCAGACACAAAAATCTGTATAATAAAAGTCCTTTTCAAATTAAACATGAAATCCAATTTCAAATTTTTACTAAAGCATTCGTAGCTGTTTTAAGCTCATTTAAAAATCTCAGCTGTCAATCAAATATTGTCTGTCACTCCTCTATGCCTTAGGCATAGAGGCGGGGCAGATAATTACTTTCACTTTCCATTCAGCACTTCCTAGATGCCACTGCTCCCCATACATTCCCCCAGTTCTCTTAACCATTTAATTGTGCAGCCAGGACATGGGGATAGACATTGGGTCCCCCATTCTGGTGCACAAACAAGATTCTGAGATGATGCAAGGCTTGTCTTAATAACAGTGTCCACAAAATGGCTCCTGCCTGCTTGCTATAATTATGAATTCCCAGACTGAAGGAAACAAGATTAAAATAATGTATATAGTGTAATTAGGGTTGCCACCTGGCCGTTTTTTTACCGGCCGGACCGGTATTTTTGATGGCTGATCCCAATGCTATTAATGGGGAAAAAAGCCAAATATAGTGGAAGGCCGGTATTTTTTTTAAGAAAAGGTGGCAACCCTAAGTGTAATTAATGCTCATTTTGCTTGACTAATGTAATAAAATATAATTTTGAATATTTTTTTGGGGTGACGGGTCCACTTTAAACGGCTGTTTGAATAATCACTGAGCTTTCATAAAATGCTAGTTGTAGGGAGTGACAGGGACAAAGCACACATTTTTTTTCTTTCCATCTCTGGCTCTTGAATGAGCAAGGGGAACAAGAAGTAATTGCTTCTTTAAGCAATGTCTCTGAAGGTTCTCTAGGAGAATGAAAAGGGCACATGATTGACAGACAGGATGCAAATTTAAACAGGAGCCCCCAAGAGGGAGAAAAACAAAACAAATTCACTTTTAAACTTAAATTTTAGGTAAAAATAGAAAATACTATATATTGTGGTATACTGTTTGAAATACAAACTATCTTGGCGCTATAGAAATACATGTTAATAAATAATAATTATACATTTTCTAATGGTGAACTGTCCTTTAATTTTGCTGATTTCACTCACAATGCTTGTGTTCAGCAACATTGCCCTTTTATCTTCACTAAAAGAAGCACATTTATTACTTGTTGAAGCTCCTGAACCTATGAATAAATGGCGTTTGCAGGCCATTTTAAGGATTTTAAAGAGTATTTGTATTTTTACTCTTGGCCTGAGTGATTCCTTGCAAGTGACTGTCTCTATTTTTTTTTTTTGCACTTTGATTCTATTTCCATTTTCTTGCTAGAAACTGGAAATTTGGCTCCACATCACGTCAAGTAATTTGTTTTTTCATTTACACTTTTTTCTGTTTCTGTGCTTTCCTTTCTGCATGCTAGCGTACTATCTCAGAACACAAGGAAGATCTTTCTCACGGTTTCTGGTGTCTGTTGCTTTTTTTCCTTTGTGCAGCACATGTTTTCCACTATTGAGTTATTTTTTTTTTTAAATTAAAAGCTCTCCAACCACCTTAAACTGGACAAAAGTAATTTTTTTAAACTGAGTTTTTTTTTTTTACATCATTCCTACTAACAGGGTCTTCCATAGGTAATAAAAATGCCCCTTAGTGTGAAATGGTGGCGAGATGGATTGGTTTAGTATGGATGGTGTGAGTAAATATATGAATAGGGAGAAAACTCCCAAAAAGCAGAAAGGCCTGGAGCTAAAGTAGGACCCCAGGGCAGACGGTTTGTATTGAAGCTAAAATTGCACTTAAAGTTCCAACTGATCAAATTCAAAATTCTATGCAAAGTTGCTAAACAAGCGGATCTTTCCCTTAAAAAAGTGGGAAAATCAAACGTGCCTGATGGAGACCTGCCAGATCTTTGGCAAGATATCAGTTGGGGAGGCCCATCGACACATAAGCTGAAATATCTGCAAATCAGACATAGAACTCTATACACAGCCAGCTTTATTGACTGAAATGTCTAACAGATGCATGGAGCAGGACAGCACTTTGAAGGCATACACAGGTGTATATCACAGTCAATGAAGTAATTACAGTCAACTTGGTTTCAAGAAGGATAGGTCATGTAAGCTAATAGATTTCTATGGGGAAGTAACCAGGGCCACAAAGCTGATGTATAGATCTATAGACATAGCTCATTTATATGTGTGATCGTTCTTTATTAGTAGGGATGCACCGAATCCAGGATTCGGTTCGGGATTCAGCCAGGATTCGGCCTTTATCAGCAGGATTCGGATTCGGCTGAATCCTTCTGCCTGGCCGAACCGAATCCTAATTTGCATATGCAAATTAGGGCCAGGGAGCTAAATCACGTGACTTTTTGGCACAAAACAAGGAAGTAAAAAATGTTTTCCCCTTCCCACCCATAATTTGCATATGCAAATTAGGGTTCGGTTCGGTATTCGGCCAAATCTTTCGGGAAGGAATTGGGGGGTTCGGCCGAATCCAAAATAGTGGATTCGGTGCATCCCTATTTATTAGTCATTCTGAGCCATATCCTTACAGGTCTAGTAAATTACAGTTTTTCTTTCTCAGTTTGTACCTATTTTGTCTGCAAAGTTTCTTTTTTAAGCTTTTCAAACTATGTCTACATTGTGATTTTTAATTGTTAAACTTTTTTACTTCATTCCATCATTGTTTTTCTCTTGCTTTCTTAGTTCGGCATTGTAAGTAATAAACTAGGGCAAAAAAAGGAACAAAAGACCAAAATAAAGAAAAACAAATGCAGATAAAAACTGATCCAGTTTAGAGCAGTTCAGCTCATTAGTGTATTACAGAAAAGTAAGGCTGAAATGGGTCAAAAATCTATTTCCCTAGGAGAAAACCACATCTTTCCTAAAGCTTCAAATGGCATGTTTGTTCAAGATGTGATCATGAAAACTGAAGTTAATACCACACAAATCTGATATCTTATGTAACAAAATGCATAGACTAGGGATTAGCTGTTTAGCTTTTAGCAAAGCCTTTAATTCTGTTATCAAATATCAAACTTTTATACAAATTTCAGAGGCCAGAACAACATTCTCAGGTAATCCAGCAGATACATTATTAACTCTAGAGTAGGCTACAGGCTATTTTAGTTAATGGTGTGTTGCTTCAAGTGGCTGCTTTCTTTCAGGTTGGTGTTTAGTTTAAATGAGTTATTAGTGAAATTTGTTTTGGATGATATTTGGGGATCAGGTCAAACATTTTATGGGACAAATATGACTAATGACAAGTTGGCCATTAATATACCTATAAGAGCAAAATAATGTACCTGGGGTTTACAAATTCTCGGTCAGAACTAGGGATGCACTGAATCCAGGATTCAGCCTTATTCAGTAGGATTTGGATTCAGCCACATCCTTGTGTCTGGCCGAAATGAATCCAAAGCCTAATTTGCATATGTAAATTAGGGTCTGGGAGGGAAATCAGGAGACTTTTAATCACAAAACAAGGTGCTGATGCTGTTCCTCCTCTAGCTGTTCAAGAAAATACCCAACACTCAAAGCCAGTGAAGCGGGGATAAACCCCTGCGTGTTTATTCCAAGTCAATGATGTAACGTTTCGGGGGCGTGCCCCTTCGTCAGACATTGTGAGAGTGTTGGGTATTTTCTTGAACTCAGTCCAGGAGTGGTGCCGACCTCCTCCCGTACACCAAGCCATTCTTATTGGAGAGCCTGGGGAAAATTGGCAATTGTCGTTTTTGCCTCCTCTAGCTGTTGCCACCTTTCCTGCACATTAATCATTGCGATGGCAAACAAAGGTGGAAGATCATAATTTCTTGACCAAGCCATCGTAACACCGAACTAACTAAACGTTCAAACTAAAATAGCATCAAGTGAAATAATCCAGTGTTCCCAGCATTCCATGCAGCCTTTAGCAATCTCCTGAATCATGAGGATATATAGCCTAAATCGAGATTTAAAATTTTTAATATTCGAATTATCAATGAACTCGGCATGTCAAAACAGGCAAAAAACAGGATGCTAAAAAAATGAGATTGAAATTTGCTAAATCTTAAATTCGAATTTATGTATTCGAATTTTTATTTCCTGGTTCTCGAAACTCATAATCTGTTACTCGCATTTGCGAGCTCTAGTTAATACATTTCGAAAATAAAAATGACAACTCAGATATCTTGAAAAAAACTCTCTCTCGAAATGTCACCCTAAAAGAAAGGAAACAATTTAGGCAGGAAGGATTCAGCTAGCCATAGATGCAGAGATATAGTTGTACCAAACAGTTTTGTACGATTTTTGGACCATCTGTAGAACAATCGTCCCAACCATTTTTGTATCGGGCGATCGGACGTCAGAATAATTTTTTCGGGTAAGGATCATATCTAGTTTTATGTATTGCCTGTCTGACAATATCTGTGGGTAACTAACTAATATTTCTGAGACATGACTTTGATACATTTGCTGTCTGTCAATTAATGGCCAGATTCAAATTTGTTATTGTTCCTAGTTTAATCTCTAGTTTAATCTAACAATATAAATCTGAATGGTTAGCTTTAGTTGCCTGGGAACAAATGACCACTATTAAGCCTATTAAACCATTGCTTAAATCAGGGCAACCTCTCCCCTATAAATTCTGTGGCATAGGAGAGGATCAAGCTCAGCTAGATCAGTACTTTGGTGCTGGTCTGGGCACTCACTCTCTCTTACAAGCCTTAAGCAGGGAGGAAGGAACACACCTGTGTAAAAAATAAATGCTTTGGTAATGGCAAACCTCTTCCCTTATAAAATTCTACTGATATGGGGAAAGATCAAGCCCATTTAAGCCGATGCCTTGGTCTGGAGACACTGACCCTGAGACATGTAGTTCTGCAGGGAGATGCCACCCCCAAAAAAACTTAAGGCAAACAGTAAGGATAACCATACAGGGTTTATCTTGACATGGTATGGTCCCCTAACCAGTCACAGGCATACATTATGGTTAAGTTCGGCAAACCCCAAGTAAACTAATTGTTGGTTTGGGGGATTTGAGAAGTCAATACACCCAAACTACCCACTAACACCTGACTCTTCTGCAATCTGGTAATCTCTGCCCCAAGCATGGTGGTTTTGTGACTTCACAAAAGGTTCTTAGTGTGGTTGAAGCACTTCAATCTTTCATCAACCTATATAATTCAGCAATCTTGTAAGTCCAACTTCTTTTTTTTTTTTTATTAAACACTTATTAATTCTCTGGAAAATGATATAACACTGTTTAATCCCTGCCACAGTGGGTTTACAATAATTGCTTTGAGATGGGCAGCGAGTCAATGAGAACAGGAGACAATTCCCTCAGAGCATGTATTACTAACATTCATAGGAAACAAAAAATGCTTCTGTATAGTTTTGGGACTTTGAATTCACAACTTAATGAGCAAGGAGTGCGGTGGGAAAAGAACAAGAGAAAGTAGCAATTTTCCTGTCAAGATAATGAACTAACTGTTCCAAATGTACGATCAAAGCTTCTACACCCACTCACTGAGTTCAGGGAATGATCTGATCATTAATACACTTATTGGCATGTAGCGATAAAAGAGTTGAAGACGTGATGGCAATTAAGAGCGGTGTACCTACGGTACCTCCAAACTTTTTATTGTACAGAAATACAGCCAAATGTTTCAGGAGCATCACACTCCTTTCCTCATTGGATAAGTGCACAAGTGAAGCAACAAACACATGGCATACAAATAGTCATACTGTGCCTCCACCCCCTGTCCATGTACACAGTGTCCAATCAGTGTGCAAAGAAGCGATGCCTCATTTTCATGAGCAGGTAGTATTGGATCGGCTCTCTATTTGTCGGAAGGCATGTAATGCCAGCAAGGCCTCACTAGGAGACGCCATCTTGCCAACCGATTCACAGTGGTTACTCTGCTCTCCGGAAATGATGTAATGCCAACCACACACCTATTAGAGGACGCCATCTTGCCAACCAATTAGTATTCAACTAACATGACAAGTGATGCTTATTGTGACAACTGTGAATCATCAAAGTGATTTTATAAGTAAGACATTGTATCCAAAAACGTTATACTTTACAATACTTTTTACATTACATTAGTGACAGTATGTTAAAGATACACCTGTGCATAATAATTAAGACCATAACCACTAGATAACAAAATATGTGTGTGGAAACTGCACACACAGGTGCCTACCCTTCATAGTTCCTCATAATATATTCACATATATATTTTGAGATAAATACTCATCATGGGGCGCCATTCACATGTTGAGATACTTTAAATCATTTAGCTTAAGTCTATATTTAAATATTTAGTACAAAGGATTAGATTCAAAAATATGAAAATTTGGTTTATAAAAAACCAATGATATTCAATATGTTCATTTAATCCATATGGTGTAACTGTGTTCAGTCTATATGTCCATCTCACTTCACGTTATAATAATAATCTATCCCCATTACCACCTCTGCGTGGCCTGGACTCCTGTTCTAGTATCTGAAATCTCAACCCTTTCTAAGAACAATACAAAGTATGACAAATGGTGGTTTCAAATTCTGAACACGTGTTCTATTACCTTGACCACTGATGTATTGAACTGATGATGACTGGCAAGATGGTGTCTCCTAGTGCGTTCAACAAATGTACGCCCGGTGCTCAATGATGGAGGTATCGGCACCCTCCCAATCCAATAGGTACAAAATTCAATGGCTCTCATGTCAGCCGCATGCAGGGTCAAGTCCTTGCGTTTATTTGTGAACAAATCAACGTTTCGGGGTAACACCCCTTTGTCAAGCATGCAGATCTGTGCAAGAACAGCCTATTTGACCATTCAATTAAGTGCCAATTAGCATACATAACAAGGAACCATAATGTGTTAACACTTCTAAGGAACTTTATAAAGTATTGAACAGTTTTACATGTATCACCATATGTTAGAAACCTATTTCTAGACAAAAAAACCTCTATCCCTGCAGTATGATTGTGGAGTAGGTTTATCTGTAAAAAACGGAAAGGAAATTAGTTACAAAGCAACTATAAAAAAAACAATACATGTGAAATTCTTCATTTAATCCCCTGGGATGTCTGGATTGTAGCAACCATTGGCATTGGTAGCACTTATTGGCAAGCACCAATACTTTCACAGATTTTTTTTATATCTTTCCCCTCTTGTAAAGGAAGCATATATTTAACTTGGACATACTTGTTAATCGATGTTGCTTAGTTTGTTATAACAGATTTCAGCACCAACTAGGCCAGCCAACTATGCCAGCCTGTTTTATTGCTTCACCCACACTGTTTGTAAAACATTCAATAATCAGTGTAAATTAATCTGTCAACAGATGCTGTATATATTTCTGTGGGAAACTCTGGATGAGTTTCTGACTTGCGGTTTTCTGGAATTGCTTTCTATGGCTTGCTTCTATACATTTTAATAAAATGTTTTGCTTTTATCCATCAGCAGTTTTTGTTGACAAAAATAAATAAGCTTGCCACTTAAAGGCTAGTAAGCATATTATTTTTGTCAAATACCTTTCGGCAGAAAGCCAAAGCAATCAAATGCAACCAAAAGGTGGGTTGGCAAATTGCACTTATTCAACTATTAGCTTCCCAGAATACTTCTATTTTACTCCAGCTATGAAGTAGCTTGAAGGGGTTTAACTTTCCATAACACTGCCAGGTATTCTCGTGTGCTTCTACCAAGTACAAATTGCCATGCTTTTTCTGCAGTAGTTCCAGTGCTCCCTGCATGTAAATTATTAGGGGTTGAATACTGAAAACTCTGCCCCTGTGATCAACATTGGTGTGTGTTTGTGAGAATTTATCAGACATGAAATTTTAAATGGTACAGAAGGTTTCTGAGACAAGATTTCTGGATGAAGGGGACTGCACAAGAACCGATTATCATGGGTGTCCACAGAAGTTTTCCAAGGGGAGGGGGGCATGGAAGAAAACATATTATTATTATATCCCATATTTTGATTTCCACACAAACCTAACAACAGCTTTTCTATAAATATATAAAATAGTAACTGTTGCACATGTATAGCATTTTCATTCTATTAGTGACACAAACTCCTTGTTTGCTAGGGCAGCACTTTTACTAGCCAGCGGTTTTTGTTCTTCTCTCTAGAGTTCTAGTACAGCTGGATACATACAGTGAAGCCTCCATTTAACATACCCTTTAAGTTCTTTTTATTTTTATACCATTTTGTGGTCCCACCAATACTGTAGATAATGCATAATACATTTTCCTGACTTTACATAATTTTTTCTGGTCCCCTGAAAAATGTAAAATGGGTGTTCTACTATACATAAAGTAGACTAACAACAGACGGAAGAGGTTGTGCATAACAAAATGTCACTAGTAAAGAATCTATGTCTATACTTTCTATTTCAGCCTAGGGGAAACTGCTTTGTTCCCAGAGTAGCTTGTAACAATTTCTAGATAAGCAAATAAGTAATTGTAACAATTGTAAGATAACTAATGTATCAGCCAGTATAACTGATTCAGGGAGAGAATTCCACATCTTCACAGCTCTCA
>CM044434.1:98375272-98417551 GCA_024363595.1 Xenopus borealis | reverse complement strand
AACACCCGATGTTCGCGCGAACTAGTTCGCCGGCGAACAGTTCGCGCCATCCCTACTCATATGCACAACTCCATTCCATCTCATGTTTACTTTCAGTGGTAGATAGTTGTACCATGTAAGCCATAGTATAGAAAATGAAAATGTTAAATAATACTGTTTCTACTGTTAAATGATATTGTTTTATGTGAAAAATACAAGCTTTGGAGATTTAAAAATGACATGGCTTGATCATGAATGATCAATAGGATGTAATTTTATAAATTGGAGAATATCTGTAATTTACCCATACTGAATCAAAAATGGTTGGCGGGGCTAATGATTTCATGCCTTGAAAATGTTGACATCTCTTTATTGATGTATTCAGCTTTAGTCCTTAAAGGGGTGGTTCACCTTCAAGTTAACTTTTAGTATATTGTAGAAGGGCCAGTTCTAAGAAACTTTTCAATTGGTCCTCATTATTTATTTTTCATAGTTTTTTTAATGATTTGCAATTTTCTTCTGTTTCTTTGCAGCTTTCAAATGGGGGTCACTGACACCATCTAAAAACAAATGCTCTGTAAGGCTACAAATATATTGTTATCGCTACTTTTTATTACTTATCATTCTATTCAGTCCATCTCCTATTCATATTCCAGTCTCTTATTCAAATCATTGCAGGGTTGCTAGGGTAATTTGTACCCTAGAAACCAAATTGCTGACACTGCAAACTAGAGATTTGCTGAATAAAAAGCTAAATAACTATAAAACCACAAACAATAAAAATTGAAAACCAATTGCAAATTGTCTCAGAATATCCCTCTCTACATTATACTAAAAGTTAACTCAAAGGTGAACAACCCCTTTAAAACCTAGGTTGATCAGTCTCTCAGAATATCTAACTGAGAGAGGCACACAGAGAGGGTCTGGGATCCTGACATTAATAATCCTATGTAACTGTAGACACATGCTCACGGGAATGTCTCTAATTCTAATGCCTTTTTGTTGTTATTGAACAGATACTGCTGCCGAAAGCTATTGCAGTAGTTTGGAACAAAAAACTGCCTTTATTTTGTACCTGTTTGCTGCCGGCTGAAATAAAAGCCATTTTTTCTTGTGATGAATAAAATGTGAGGTCTTATCCCTAACCTAGTACTGTAATACATACCTGTCCAGCTTCCTAGGATCCACTGGAGTTTTAAAGGGCACATATTCATGATTCAGATCAAAAAGCCCTAAAAATGTAAATGTAATAGGTCTTAGATCACATCTAGAATTTAATTAATTAAATACAAATTTAGAAAGAGAAGGAAATACCATGTACAGTTTGTACACAATAAAAATATTCCTGGGACACTGGGCTGCTCTTTTGAAAAAAATAAAAAATGTAATATAAGCACCACCGCATACAGAAATATGGCCTGGATTTGTGGAAAGGCCACCTAGGCCCGGAGCTAGGGCAGCAAGATTTTAGGGGGGCAGCATGGTGCCCAACCACACCCACATTTGGTTCAAAAACACTGGGGATGTCAAAAAACAATTGTTTTTTAAAATTCCCATGCACCAATCCCCATTGCTCCAGTCCCGATAATGAAAATTGCACCAAAAAGTGGAGAGGACAGGAGCGACAACTGACAGTGGGCCTAGGGGTGCCCGCTATATAAATCCGGCCCTGACAGAAATAGGGAACTTCTGAAAAAAAAATTATTTATCTGTTAAGCTTATATTGAATATACACAAATAGGTCCCCTTTAAGCATTCAGATTTTTCTGTATAATAAAATTGCAGTGGCCTCGCATAAAAATCACAAATGAAAGTCACGGGGAATGGCCAGCCCAAACAGTCCATGCAAATGAATCATAATGCAGTGGGAGAAGAAAAGAGCTTTTCTATGAGGCTCTTCATATAACGCTCTCTAGTAGGCACTCTGACTCATTAATTCCATTGCAGATAACTGCTGTCATGATTTTATCTTGTGTTTTTTCCAGGTAGCAGTTTAATAATATTTTATTCACTTGCCAGCTTGGAAGTGAACTCTCCTGGTGTTTACTCCTCGCTTTCATCTATTTTCTTGTTTAATTATTAATCATGCTGCACAGCCTTGTAATCATGATTATTCGAAGCAAGTGTCAAGTCTATTGTACAGGGAGTGGGGGAACAGGTTTTTCCATTTCCTTTTCTTTAGTCACTTTGGAAAATTACTGTTCTTGTTAATCTTATTTTAGTGGTAGTGCCGCAATCATGGATCACATATCCGACATCAACAAGTGATTTATGGCAAAGTGGATTTCTTTGTGCTATATGCTTAAGAAAGTGCAAGACTATGATTTAGTTTGGTTAACTAAAGGAGCTTCAACAGGTGGTCATATGGCAGTGTCTGTATAGGGGAAAATATGCACCCTTATTGGACATGAGTTCATGTAAAAAAAAGTTGCATGAACACTATCTCAATTAATCTAAATTAAAAAATGAATATAGTTATAGATTGTTCGGCACATATTGGCGAAACCTGGCACATTCGGCTCCAGAACTTCGGCTTCAGCTCAGCTTCAACCTTTAGCAACTGCTTTGGCTTCGGGGGGAGTCCTCAGCTACTCAGATGCCGCCAGGTCTTAATATGAGAGGAACCAAGCAAGAGTTCTGGAAGAGCAAAGGAGCATGACTTACCAAGGTTTTGGACAGAAGCAACAATTCAAAGAGTAGACAAAAGCGTAGTCAGGCAGGCCAGGGTCAGTGTGGGCAGAGTTTAAGTAAGTTCAGACAAGACGGGTCTGTATAGGCAGAGTTAAGAATAGTCAGGCAGGCAAAGGGTCATAATTGGCACAATCGTTGCCAAGGTTTTGCACGGAAGGCAACAGTTCAAAGAGTAGACAAAAGCATAGTAAGGCAGGCCAGGGTCGGCGTGGGCAGAGTTCAGATAAGGTCAGACAGGCCGGGTTGGTACAGACAAAGTTCAGACAAGCAGGGATGAAAACCAGGAATAACAGACAAATCGCACCGAGGAAAATAATCAAATTCGACCTAACAATGGGTAATGAGTTGGATTTAAAGCCCCTTTAAATAGTCCAAGTTCTCGCCAAACACGATGATGTCATGATGATTGCGACGCGTAAAACCTAGAAGTGCACACACCATAGAGAAGCCGGCACCTGAAGAGAAAGGATCACTGCAGCAGGTGTCCTCGCCAGCCCACTAGACCACCAGGGTGAGTCCTCTCAAAATCATTCTGTATCTTTTGGAACCACCTTGCACAGGCTCACAACTTGCCTACCACCCTTACTTTCCAGTGATGGATTCTGGGATTTGAATTTGAAGCTTTATACATTCTAAAATAAGAGAAAGACATGTAAGTTGACTGGCAAGACAATAATAGGCATGGGTGTCTTTTTGGGCTTATTCTTCAGACCTATACACAAACTAAAACACAACTTTTCCATTAGTTTGCTTTAGTTTTCTCTTATGCTTGCCAATACATTTGCAGTACACAGCTTTGCTAACACAATGGCTGCGCTCAGCCGCAGGGGAGCGCAGGTCTAGACGCACCTCATTTTGTTCAATGAGGTTGTACCCACGAGACGTGTGTAAGCGCTGAACGCAGATTCAGACGCAAACATGCTGCATTTTTCCTGCGTTTGGCGCCTACATGCGTTCGTGTGAGTACAGACCCATTGAAAATAATTGAGTGCGTCTATACCTGCGCTCCCCTGCGGCTGAACGCAGCAAAACGGAACGCAGGGGAGCGCAGGTAAAAACGCCCGTGTGTAAGGGCCCTAAGGGTAAAGTGTTCTTGTACTTTTGTACCACTGGGAGTGGCAGGGAGTTGCCCATAGCCTCAGGGTGCCCAGGATACACTGGCAGCGAGTCACACTATTTCCATACATCTCGGGTCCATCTATGGGTGTGCTACAATAGGTTTATGTGTAGCATGTTGAATAATTGTTTTCCAAACTAAAGAGATCCATTCAAACCATTGCTTTAAATGGCAATCATTCTATCATTCCATTTACTCAAAAATGTAAATGTTGAGAAACCTAATTTTATTTTAACATAAAGGACAATGTAACCCTCAAACCAAATGCTATATTAAACATTTCTTTTCATATGTTCATTAAAATAGTAGTAGAATAAAAAAGAAGAGAGCAACTAATGGCCACTGCACCACCAGTTAACCCTGCCTACAGCTTGTTTTATGCCTTGTACATTAGCCAAATGGTTATTGGTGCAGTCATCAAATCCTTTTCTGCATAATTAGCATGGTAAAAAGCAAAGTCGTGGAGATTGGCAATCAATTAATCCAACTGGAAGTGGCCAGGCCACTTTATAAAAATGTAAAGTGAAAGTGCACTTAAGAGAGATTTTAACTTATTCCCCTTTAAAACTATGACTCACTTCACTGAACTGTCTGTTTGTAAGCAAAAGGAAAACAAGTGTAATAGACATGTCAGGACATTATTTTGGACTCCAGAAATTCATGCAAAATTTCACAAGGAACTGAAGTTAACATAATGACCTTCTGCAAGGACATGATCAATAGTTAAAATAAAATTTAAAATTAGGAGGGGCCCCTTGTATCCATATACATATTGCACCAATTTTCGTCAAATTTGTATAATGCATTGTGCTATTACATAACTAAAAAGGTTGCTTTCACTTTATTAAGCTTGCAGTGATTTGATAACAACTTTAAATATTCATTAGTGTCCTTGCAAAAGGTTGTTTTATTTGTTCCAGTCCTACTTTGATACTCAATGGCAGCAGCTAAAAATACGTCAACTATAATTAGAAAAATCCCTTATGCTTCTGCTAGCTGTATAACCAAGTTCCAATTTACCATGAATGGAACAGTGGTATACAGATCTACAGTATGGCTAAAGTACAAGCTGCTCCTATATCAAATATATACAAATATAATACACACATACAAACATAGTCAACATAGTGCATGTGCAGGGACAAAACTGGTTAGCTGGTTAGCTCATTAAGCTCTAGTCTTTAATGCTCCATTTGTAAGGATTCTAGCTAAATAGCTCTAGCTAATTTTGATAGATATGGAAGAATTTTCTAGCTAGCATAATGTGTGACAGTGTTCAGTTGACAGTTTCAGTGTCATTTACACGTTTACTTTTATCACTCCTACTAAATCTATCCATTAAATGTTTGCATATGGTTAGGATCTCTAGGGAATAAGCCACCTTGTGCGGTATAATATTAGCATATTAGAAGTTTTTGAAAAATTCTAGGACCATATATTAAATAATGGCCATAGGAGTTTAATAGTCATGGAACTCCAAGGTGACATTTAGGTGCAAATTTACGAAATTCACGTGAAATGATCGACGTTCGATCGAAGTTCAATCGAATAACGATCGTACGAATTTTTCATGAAATCGTAAAGTGAAATTTGGCCTATTTGATCATCGAATATCGAATAGATCAAATGATCGGATATTCGATCATTCGATGATCGTAGGAATTAAAATTTTTAAAGTTATTCGACTGCCTACTTCGCCAGATTGAATCTACCGAATTGCAATAGAAGCCTATGGGAAGCTCCCCATAGGCTTCAGAGGCTAAGTCCTGCCCGAATACCATTCGTACGATCGGATCGTTCGAATTTTCAGACGCTCAAATGAAATTTCACGATTTCTTCGTGAAATCGAACGATCGGTATCCGATCGTACGAATTCATCGAGAAATCGGATGTCGAGCAAAATGATTCTATAGGCATTCGATAGTCGAATACTTATCGAATTGCGAATTTGGTCGAATTTATTTTGGGGAATGGTAAATTTGCCCCTTAATGTATTCATATATTGTTCATGGGATACATTTTTTTTTAATAATACACACTTTTTATTTAACATCATGTGACAAGTAACATCACTAGACATCAAATACTAATACACACAAATTTACAAACATTTACAAAACATCGTTATAAATAGTGTTTAGTGATGCCATGAGGTGTAAGAGTTTCTGGTGTTCATCATGAGGAGTGTATCAACTACCTGTGACAGAAATGAGCATTTCCCTATTATATCCAATGAACACATATGGAGAAGCCAGACTGGTGGATGTTCATGTGCAAGTTTGAGTGCTGGGACTGACAGATTAACTACTTCTCTTGATTCAATCTCATTTACAAGGTTTGGTGCAGATGGCACAATCTTGCTCATATCTTATTTAGATTTAATGACAGGATCTTGCTCATATCTTATCTATATATATTAGTAGAGGTGATTGAATAGTGCTTGAACAGATATATCCCAGACACAGAATGTATCGCTATGGGACAAGGGAACATTGTTAGTGAGAAGATAATAAAAAAAAACTGCAAAATGATTAAATTCACTCCCAGCCTAGGAGCCTAGAGAGTAAGTTTTGCGTCAAATATTAGCTAGGTCGTTAAACAAAAACTAGAACAGTGGATCAGGTGGTTACTTTTTCATGGATTACCATATGCCTAGTACAAGTGAAAGAGAAAATTGTGGCAAATCAAGCTTATGTGGGCTGGCCAGGGTTGAAACAAAAAATTGGCATTACAATTTACTGGCAGGTACATTGCCAATAAATTGTAATTGTCCATTGCCTTGGCCTGTGTTTTACCACCTAGGCTGGTAAAATACCTAGAGGGTGGCAACCCTAGATTTTGTGTGAGTAAATATTGGCTTGCTACAGGGGAGGCCTAGGTTTATTGAATCGAGTAGGTGTTGCCAACCATTGTTTTAAACATTGAAGTACCCATTAGTAGAAGCCTCCTGTGTAAGTTAGTAGGAGGTCCTGATTAATGTATTCTTCCATAAGGCTATTCTGATGAAGTGTGTAGTTTCTTTAATGCACCAGACAATATGCATAAAGTATGTGACCAGACTTCAATGGGCAAAAAACAACATACAGAAATAAATCATAGGGTTTTATCTCTGTTTAAGGGGATAGCTTTTAGAATGAATTCAACTATTGTAGTAGAATAATCATGTGCTTGGAAATTATAAAATGTTTCTTGCACATAAGAACTTGCTCACACATATTCTGTAAATATTTGCATGTGCTAATGGAGCATATGCAAACTGGAAAGAAAAAAATGTTCAGTACAATCTGTAGGATAGGCAAAGTGCAAAATAAATTGCTTCTTGGACTCATCAAGGTACTGAAAACTGTTAAGAACCACACACACTAAGGGGCAGATTTACTAAATTCACATGAATAATTCGAAGTTTGATCGAATTTCAAAAAGATTCAAAAGAATCTTCGAATAGGCAAATTCGACCATCGAATTGGGATTCATTATTTTTGATTGAATAAAAAAAATTTGATCGATAAAATCGTTCGAATTTTTCCTATTCGATCGATCGAATTGTGGTAAAATCCTTCGAATTCGATATTTGAATTCGAAGGATTTTACTTCACCTACTATTCCCCTGGTAAAATTTCTAATCTTTTTTTATTTGAAATTCGACCTATGATAAATCTGCCCCTTAGAAATAGTAGTACAGTGAAGCTTGTAATTGGCCTATAAAAACATACTATTAGCAATTTAAGTAATGTTGGAGAAAGTAAAATTAACTAACATGTAAAATTACCAAAGGTACCCACATCAACCTCCACCCTATTATTGGTAACACTAAGTGAAGTTCCGCCAACAGGGTGAAATTCCGCCACTCTCTTTGATAAATACGCCTTTAAAAATCCCATAGAAATGAATGGAGACTGGCGGAATTTCACCCTAGTGGCAGAACTTCACTCTTTGATAAATATACCCCATAGTCTGATAGTAGACAATAGTCTATCAATTCAACACCTTCAAATAAACTCTAGCACATACAGAAAAGAAACACCTGCACTCTGGAATATTAGGATGCCCTAAAAAATAGCAGTGTCTGCATTCTTCTTTACAAACTCAAACATTCACTGTATAAACTGAAAAATGTTTCAAGATTTTGCTTTCCTTTTCACTGAACTAATATTAAGATTTATATATTACTTATAAGCAGTGTTTCTGAGACCTGCACATCTGTGTTGCATGGAGTCAACCAACTTCTGGCATCTGATTCCGGGAATTGGCCAGGCTATTCCATAACTTCAATCTTGTTGGTCTGGAACCAAGATGTTGCTCGTTTACTGGTGTGTTTGGGGTCATTGTCTTGTTGAAACACTCATTTCAAGGATATTTGCTCTTTGTCATAAGGCAACATGACCTCGGCAAGTATTTTGATGTATTGAAACTGATCCATGATCCCTGGTATGTGATAAATAGGCCCAACACCACAGTATGAGAAACATCCCCATATCATGATACTTGTGCCACTATGCTTCACTGACAAAAACCCATTTTACTCAGATTTTCAGCGAGAAATGTACTATAACCAGTATGCGTAACATTTGCTGCCTTCCTTTCTTAAATAAGGGCTGTAACTGACACCTGTTTATTCACAGAGTGAATGACCTCCACACTGAACTCCACACTGCTATAATTTGGAAAACTGCTATTATTTGGAACAAGCTTCAATTAGTGATTCAATTACATAGTATCAGCAGCATAGATGGCATGACTGTTGGGTCTGTTGGTTTTCTATTACTCTACTACACCTACTAGTAAATTATTTACCATGTAGAAATAGAATTTATACCAAAACAGTGATTGATCAGGTTAGTGAAGTTGTCTGCTATTATTCTGTACACAACTGTACATACTAGATTACATCAGCCAATGAATGGACAGAGCCGTGTCTTTTATCCCACACATATTTTTTTTACAGTTAGAACTTAGATTATTACATGTAAGGTGATCAGTAAATCCGCATGTAGAACATGGTGGCTTAAGGTATAAGATGTTAAAGTGAAATACTATGGGGCAGATTTACTAAATTCACATGAGTGATTTGAATATTCGATTGAATTTTCAAAAAGATTTGAATTTTGAATATGCAAATTTGACCAAATTCGACCTTCGAATATTCAAATTTAATTTTATTTGAATATTCGAAAATTTGATGGTCGAATACTTCCCCTTTAAATTTTAATTCGACCACCTACTTCGCCAGATTAAACCTACCGAAATGGGGATCATTCCCTAAGATCGAATATAAAAAATTTGATCGATCGCTAAAAAATCGTTAGAATATTCGATTCGAATATTCGATCGTTCGAATTGCGGTAAAATCCTTCGAATTCGATAGTCGAATTTGTAGGATTTTACCTCCCCACTATTCCCTGGTCGAATTCTGAATTTTTTTATCTTTCGAAATTTGACCAATAGTAAATCTGCCCCTATGTATGGGCAAAGATATTTGAATACCAGATTTTAGGTATAAATTATGATATTTAGACCTTGTTTAAACTGTAAATATTTCAAAATATAGTGTATCAGTTGATTAATTCTCGGTTGATTCTTCACAGTAGTGAGATGCAAAGCAGAAAATGCAAAGGATTAATCAAGAAGCAGGCAACATGCATATGCAAAACTTTCATTGCAGCACAGATTAATTAAGAGTAGCTTGTCTAATTCATAGCTGACTACTTGCTTTCCTGTGTGCACTTGCTTAAAGTATTTCAATTCAAAGAAACAACATTCAATGATTCATTACACGAGAGAGATGATTTAGCTAGAGCCAAAGCCCTTATACAACAATGCAGAATTCAGAACTATCTATTATTATAACGCAGAAAGGTCCAGACTTCTAACCAGCTGGCAAATAATATTTCTAATTGGTATGCATGCATTTGTATGCATGTATATTTGTATCTGTATATTGCATTATGTAGTGCTGTACAGCTAAATATTTTAAAATATTAGATATGCAGTATAACAAGTATCACCTATTTTCAAATGTAAAGTTGATTTTGCTAACATTGAATGTGACCAGGATATGTTAAATTAATCCAGAACACAAACTGATCTGAGAAAGTTACTGTGCTGATGGAATTGACACATTGGTGTTTTTTATCTTATATTTCCATGTGGGTACCATGCCATGTAAGTTCATTAGTAGCTGAAATCTTATCTGACTAAAGCTTATGTTTTGGTGCTATGCGTCTTCCCCTCCATTACTTGAAACCTCCTCTTTTTCATTAAAGGGATACTGTCATTTTTTTCAAAATGCATCAGTTAATAGTGTTGCTCCAGCAGAATTCTGCATTGAAATCCATTTAGATCAGAGGAAAAGAACTGTCATTTGAAACAGAGTAGGGGGTTCCTCCCAGTGATGTTGTGATGGCTGATTCTATAATGTCTTTAAGAATGACTTGGAGTGTTAGTTCTTCTATGAATTATTGATAAACTTTGGTCTTTTCTCAACCCTGGTTAACTATAAAATTATATGGGATCAATTTCTAACAAAATATTTCACATTATAATATTAACTAGGTGATTTTTAACAAATAAATTATTTGTTAAGCCATTGAAATGCTTCAGACCCCTACTTCCTATAGATTACTATAAATGCAGACCATGTAAGTCTGTTTTCAGCCTCAATGAGACATTATCCCTTCTCAAAAGCGATTCCTGCTTCATTCGATTGCAAATACTTATGGCGGTTGATAAGCAAGCTTTCAGAGGCAGTTATCCTTACATAAAAATATCTCATGTTGATAACAGGAACATTTCAGAGAGAGCTTAATGAAAAGGCAAGTTTCTGTGCATGTGTCAGTTCATTATTTGCTGCCCATGTTCTCTTTAACTTTGCATGGTTTCAATTCTTGCAAAACTGCAAATAGCATTAATAATAACTGATTCATCCATTGTGCTTGCAAGATCCTGATCTTATTGTGACTATGATGCAGCTCATTCATCTTAGTGCTCAAGGGTTATTGGTGTATTTGCTGAACACAATGAGAAGCATTTGCTGAAACATGAAAAGAGATTTATGTGTTAGCAAAACACACTGTAAAGTATTTGTACTGACTATACAATAAAAAAGTGTAGCAATAACTGAAATAGCAAGTAGCAATAACGAAAATGTTTCAATGTAACATCAAGGGGCATATTTACTAAATTCACATGAAGGATTCGATGTTCGATCGAATTTTCAAAAAGATTTGAATTCAAATTAATGAAATAAAATTTCATTTGACTATTCGACTGTCGAAGTACTTCCCCTTTAAATTTTTATTCAACTACCTAGTTTGCCAGATCAAAGCTACCGAATTGGGTTTCATTATTTTTGATCGAATAAAAAATATTCGATCGATAAAATCGTTCGATTCAAACTATTTATCGATCAATCGAATATTTCCTATTCGATTGTTTGACCAAAGTGGCTGTTGCTAGCGAAAATTCACCAGAAATCCAATCTGAAGGACATCGCCAATTTACTAACAGACGTAGAGGATAATTCGCTAGGGAAAAGGGTCCATCACTAACTAAGTTTCCCGCCCATTTGCCAGGCGAATTTTCGCTCAGGTGAATGATCTTTACCCCACAAATTCACTAAAGTGCAAATTTTACTTTACATTACCCCTTTCACCACAGTTTCCTTCACCAGGTTATACCTGGCAAACTGATAAGATGAAGCTACATCCTCCTCCCTGCGAAATGCGAAACGTTATGCCAAACAAATTTTGCTTTGTGCAAATTTATTATGGCTATTGCGAACAAGGAAACTGTTTAGTGACCACTACTGACAGTTGAAGAATTTTATAGCTTGCGCCAATGCTCAGTCAATGTAATAAAACTTCTTAATGAAAAAGTTATGTTTGCTCCAAAAGATTACAACACCTTCAAGCACTTCTTAAAAGTGCGCAATTAAAATTTGTAATGTGCAATAAAAATTCGCAATGCAATAACAGTTTAAGGAAGAATATTACATTGCGAGATCATGAGTTAAAGGGGATTTCAATAACTCGGGCGCTAACCTCCTCCCCCACCCGCCCATAAGCCCCCTTCCCTCCTCCCCCCTGGCCTACCTCTCCCCCGGGCAAATGCCCCTAAGTGGCTACTTACCCCCGTGCAGGTCCCCTCCGTGCAGGTTCCCGGGCGCCATCTTCATCAGCAACGTCTTCTTCCGCATGCCTACAGGGGGGGAGGAGGTTAGCGCCCGAGGGATTGGATTCCCCTTTAAAGGGGACCTTTTCTCTCCCTAAACAAGGGCTCTGATATTTTACAGTCTCTAAAATAATGGGAGCCTGTGCTGCATAGGATGTTAAAATTCATTGGGTAATTGCACTACTCATAATGGAGTAGTAACAGTTTAAAACTGTACTTAAAGGAAAACTATACCCTCATACAATGTAGGTCTTTATCAAAAGATATTGCATAAGACAATTCATATGTAAATGAATAATATACTTTTTTAGTAGTATGTGCCATTGGGTCATCCTAAATAGAAAATTGCCATTTTAAAAAATAAGGACAGCCTCCTGGGATTGTATGATTCAATGGTGCACACAAACATACCAAACAAACTATAAAGTTAGGTCACATGAGCCAATTAACAGACAGAGTTGTGTCTTTTGCTTCCACACTTCTTCCTGTTAAAGTTAGAGCTGTAGTATTTATGGTCAGGTGATCTCTGAGGCAGCATATATACCATCACGTTCAAGGCAAGAGATGTAAAAGGGCAATATTTGCTTAAATATACTATATATATATTCCAGTTTGGTAAGATTCTTTAATATGCCACTTAATTTGATAAATTTTAAACTATCCGTTGCTCAAGTATTCATTTTGGGGGTATAGTTTTCCTTTAATAACCTTACACTTCTTTCTCATTATAGTATTAGCTTAATAGTATTAGCTTAATAGGACAATAAAGTTATACCTCGATTTTTGTAACACCCTGTTAATTGCCTTCTATAACACAGGATGTTTCCAATAAACTCCCTTCCATGTTCACACACCTCTCAAAGCAATAACTTAAGCTGCCTCACCCAATTAACAATTACACCTCGTTCCATTACCATTTAGAATAATATTTAAACTTCTGTAAATAACCTTCGGTACATATCTAAATAACTCTGCCTCCAATATTTAACAACCAAGAAAACCAGTGCACGTCCCTTTTAAAGGAAGATTATACTCATGAACAATGTAGGTCTCTAAAACTCTGCTTCATTGTAAATGTTCATAATAATATACTTTTTTTATTAGTATGTGCCATTGGGTAATTCTAAATAGAATATTGCCATTTTAAAAAATAGGGGCCGCCCCCTGGGATTGTAGGATTAATAGTGCACACAAATAAACCATACATGTTAGGTTACATAAGCCAATGAAAACACAGAGTTCTGTCTTTTGCTTCCACACTCCTTCCTGTTACAGTTAGAGCTGTAGTATCTCACCAGGGCCGCCATCGGGGGTACATAGGGGTTACAGTTATCCTGGGAGATTTCAGGGTGTAAGGGGGCCTGGCCATGCTGCAGAAGAAGCCACACCATAAAAGAAAGAAGTTGCCAACGGAGAAGACTCCCGACCGAGGAGGAATGTGTTTTTTTTTAATTTGTGGGAACCCTTACCCCCCTATCCTGACGGTTTTTTTTTTTTTTTTTTTTTAAATGTGTAGGGGCTCCCGGCATCAATTTTTTTAATGAAACTTCTAGGAGGCCCTGATCACCAATGATCCTTATTTAGACTGGTTAATTTTTGGACATATCTCTTTGTGTCCTTTTCACTATGGGGTGGGGGTGCCCATAAAATGTTGTTGTGCTGGGTCCGTGATTTCTGATGGCAGCCCTGGGACTCACCAACCAACAAAGAAAAAATTGTAAAGTTGTAAACCCCTCAAATTTACTATAGTAACCCTGAAGACTTTCAAGATTTTGCGCACACGTCCCTATAATTAACTGCATATTATAATTATTTCATATCTGCTAGCCAAAATTTTTATCTACGTAATTATTTTTATATAAAATTATTTTGCTTAGACTAACCTGAATCAATTGCATTTACCCTTATGTTCCCTTGCAACCTAAGTGCCCATTTGGAAAGACTTATTATCTACTACTAATGAAGTCTGCTTCATTACTATTTTGGTCCCCCATGACTCAGAGAGGCTGGCACAGAAATAGAACAAAAGCTAGGTCTACGTGACAGCCTTAGGATTGCTTCCCAGAGTCATCATTAGAAAGACCTGCTTAGATACATGCATTCCCAGCAATTGTTTAGATGTCTACTGTTCAATGCATCATGAAAAATACAAGTTTGCCTGTTTAGTAATTCATTTAGGGCAGTGATATTCTGCAGAATAAAAGAAGCCCACACAGCAGAATAGTCCCGAGAACAGGATCTGTTTATTTTCCATATTTAAAGAGTGTAGGTTTGAAAAGAGTACCAACAGATAATATTGCAGATGAATCATTAAACAGGTATATGTAGAAGTTGCCCTTGCAACAAAGGAAGGTGTAATGGAAAGAGTAAGCAAACTATTTTTCATTTACACTCATTTATAATGAAACTTTAAAAAAAATGGGCTATCTGGTGCACCAGAAGAGGGGCCTTTGTGATCCAAAACATGTAGTGCTATGCATCTCTAAATAAAGTCAAACACGTTTTACATTGTCATAGCTCTCCAGTGGACTCTTTTGATTTCCACGATTAATTATTTTGGAAATGGTGACCCCAAACCACTGTATAGAGGAGCACAGAACATTTTGTTCACTGCAGTGGTTCCTGAGGATATTTCAAACTTATCTAGTGTCCTGGAACTCTTGTGTCTACAGTTAGTTACCACCTCTGTGCAGCAAATTTAATGGAAATGGCCCATGGTATTGAAAAACAGGTAATCCTTATCTTGTATATAGGAAGAGAGAAAGCTGACCATTGCAATAGCACCTTCCCATCCCATAATCCAATCTCTCAGTGAACCGCTTTTAAAATGTAGCTTTTAATTAATCAAATTAAAACAACCAAGGAAAAATAAGTTAAAAACAGGTAAGGAACAGGGAGACAGATAGACTGCAGTAGGTGGTCGGTGTATAGAGGCTTCTGAATGGGTCTCAGACCCGCCAACACAGCTTACCTCTAACTAAATATAATGATAGAATAGAGAGAAAAGAGATGGGTAGCGGAAAAACTTTCAAGTTGGACTCAGACCCATCTAATGAGTAGACGCCCATCCCCTCCTAATCTCAGTGGAATAACCACCCCTTCACCTGCACTTAACCCCTCCCAGTTATGTGGGACAAAACGGGTAAATAGAGCACCGTATGTACACACCAAGACTATACGGCCGAACTGTCCTCTGCATCGAAGCTCACAAACTGTGTGTGGCACCAAGGTGTTCTACCTCATAGTTCAACGCCAATCACCAACCCCTTCATCCACAAAACTTCCCTCTAGGGTTGCCACCTGGCTGTATTTTACCGGCCTGGCCGGTATTTTTGATGTTTGATCCCAATGTTATTAAAAGGGAAAAAAAGAAAGATATATAGGAAGGCCTGTATTTTTTTCAGGAAAAGGTGGCAACCCTACGTCCCTCCCAGTACGTAATGCGGCGATAGAAAATTTGTCTCATTCAGTCCCCCTGCCTAACTGCTTCTAAAAAGTGCCTGATGAGCGTTTCCCCCACATTATGCAGGCTTTGTCAAATACTTACGTATCTTGTTCCTGTGAGAACCATGCTGCCATTTTGCTTCAGTAGGATATGAAGCGCCTAGCAAAATTATATTCTTATTCATAGAGGGGATCATTTAAAAATTTAAAAATTATGGTCTTGTTTAAAAAAGGTTTCGGAATCATAATGCAAGATGAAATATAACCCTTGGCAACATGCTGGCTTGACCACAAACTGACTCAGGACACTGAACAATGTGTTTTTTTCTGACATCATCCATTTTCATTTGCTGCATGTATTAACCACCTTCAATAAAACAGAAAAAAAAGACAAAACATTCCCATTTTCTCACCAATCCAATTTTATAATTGGTTTGGGGGTTCAATCAACCAAACTGATAAAATTTGAAGATCAACAAATGTTTATTTTACAACAAGCAAGAAAAAGTTGTGCTCACCACAAATTTTTAAAACCATTAGGCGGGGGTGCAATGAGGCTGTGACCACAAAATACATATAGACAAATACAAGAGGTCCTCTGCACTCAACCCATTATCAATATATTTAAGACATTGAGACATTCTGTGCATACAGAAGAAATATACACACAGATTGACTTTGAACAAGCATGCCCCACGCTGATGAGTGCCTTTATTATATGCTTTTATTATGTGCCTGTACAATTTTGATTTGTTAATGAGTTGCCATTTTTTAAGCAATAGCAGGGCACAGAAATGTTTTTCTTTGTAAGGATTTATTCTGCAACAGTGGCACATTTATCCCTTGTGTGGAGACACTGTCAAATGTGGACACTGCCATAACATTATTAAAAAATATCAAACCAAGTCAGCAACTGCCCCAAGGATAAACACATATACAGAATAAACAATATAAATATTATTTCTATTTTTAACAGAATTGAATAATGTAGACTTAGGTTCCTTATTTGTAGTGTACAAAAATGGTGATTAAATATACCAAACTGCCATCTAAACCCTTATCCCTGGAGTTTTATTTATGGGCAGCATTAAACAAAGATGAAATGATGAGACTCTACCTGCATCTATAGAGCTTAACTACAGACGATGTTCAGGTATATCTGCAAAAGAATTAGGGTTAAATAAGGAAGCCAAGCCTTGTGGTGTTCTGCAACAGAGAACATTTATTCAGCCATTTTTCTATTCAAAGTAGGAGAGCTTTCTGAAATCATTTTCACCATGGTAGCACATGCGTGCTTGCCTTCCTTTTTTAATGATGATGATATGGGCAGAGTGGCAAACACCACAATACAGTGGTAAACAAAACTCAACTGGCTATAATGAAAAAGATCGAGGACTCCAAGGAATGCTGGGTGAACTGTCCAACAAACTGGGAATTCCCTCCTTTTCTCTCTGATAATAAATGGGCCCCTTTATACAACAGTAATTATAACTAGTAGAAAATACATGAAATAAATCAGCTCATATGAATACATAAAGCGTACATGCATGAACACACCTTCTTAACACACTCCCAGATTCTCTGTTATGAAAGACTTTGCTATGTAGATGACTCATGTATAAATTTTCCATTCTTCCAGCAGGCTACAATTTATTAATACCTGTGGAACATTAGTCAAAAGACAAGTAAAAAATAACAGCAGTCATAAGTGTCCAGAACTGCTCCTACAGATCTGTCAGTGCACAGATATTACTCCAGGTTGGTAATGTTATAACAAAAAGTTTGGTTCAGTTAATAAAGCCCTGGACAGGTGCTCTCAGTCCTGAACCTCAATACTCTCTTACTCCTAATAATTTGGAAATGGATAAATGTAAATAGCTATAAAATGTGCATATCAAGGCTGATTACTAATCCGTTTATAGATTTGCACTACATATCTGTACAATTCTTCATAATGAGCCTTGCAGCCTTCACCTTCAATTCACACTAGTAAATGTTCAAATATTGAAGGTCATTGAGTTACGTATATATTAAACGACTGAATTATATGACAGATGTCGAAATATGTTGGTGCTATATAAATATATTTTAATAATGTAATCTCGTGTGTTTGATACCATGCCCCACAAATGACTGCTTTCTAAACTAAGTCTGTTGGGCTTAATGAATTAGTTTGTACATGGATAGAGGATGGGGTACTGCACTGGCTACAGGAGTGGGTACAGAGGGTGGTTGTTAATAGTACATTCTCTACTTGGAGTAAGGTTCTTAGTGGGGTCCCTCAGAGCTTGGTTGTGGGTCCACTTTTATTTAACTTGTTCATTAATGACTTAGAGGAGGGTGTTGTAATTAATGTATCAGTGTTTGCGGATGACACAAAACTATCCAGCCCAATTAATTCCATCCAGGATGTGGCATCCTTGCAACAGGATCTTGACAAACTGGCAATCTGGGCAGCTAAATGGCAAATGAGATTCAATGTTGATAAAAGTCATGCAACTGGGATGTAAAAATGTACAAGTCACTGATACCCTTAATGGGACTGCACTAGGCAAATCCATTATGGAAAAAGAACTAGGTTTGGCTGTAGCAAGCAATGCCAGTCAGCAGCATCAATGATAAATAAGGTCTTGAGCTGTATTAAAAGGGGCATTGATTCACAGGAGGAGGGGGTTTATTCTTCCACTTTATAAAGCACTGGGAAGGCCTCATCTAGAACATGCCATACAGTTTTGGTCTCCAGTGCTCATACAGGACATTATTGTATTAGAGAGGGTACAGAGAAGGGCAACTAAGCTGGTAAAAGGTATGGAAAATCTTAGCTATGAGGAAAGACTGGCCAAATTGGGGATCTTCACACTGGAGAAGAGGCGCTTAAGGGGTGATATGATAACCATGTATCATATAAGAATTTCTCTAATGCTTTATTCACCAGTAGGTCTTTCCAGCTGAATCAAGATCACCCATTCCCATTAGAAGAAAAGAGGTTCCACCTAAATATTAAGAAGGGGTTTGAGAGCTTTGAAGATGTGGAATTCTCACCCTGTACAGGCTGATACATTAGAAAGCTTTAAAGGAACAGTGCAGTGCAAAAATAAAAACTAGGTAAATAGATAGGCTGTGCAAAATAAATGTTTCTAATATAGTTAGTTAGCCAAAAATGTAATGTATAAAGGCTGGAGTGATTGGATGGGTAACAGAACAGAACACTACTTCCTGCTCTGCAGCTTTCTTGGTTTCCACTGATTGGTTACCAGGCAGTAACCAATCAGTGACTTGAGGGAGGACACATGGGTCATAACTGTTGCTTTTCAGTCTGAGCTGAATGCTGAGTATCAGCAAACTCACTGAACAGTTATGTCCCATGTGGCCCCCCTTCATGTCACTGACTAACTCAAGAGTTAGAGAGCTGAAAAGCTATTACTATTACACATTCAGTCATTCCAGCCTTTATACATTACATTTTTAGCTAACTTACTATAATAGAAACATTTTTTATTTTGCACAGCCTATCTATTTAACTATGTTTTTATTTTTACACTGAACTGCTCCTTTAAGAAGGGGTTGGATGGCTTTTTAGCAAGTGAGGGAATATATGGTTACAAGTTGATCCAGGGACTAGTCCGGTTGTCGTTTTGGGGTCACGAAGAATTCTTTCCACCTCTGAGGCAAATTGGAGAGGCTTCAGATGGGGGCTTTTTTCAACCTAACTTACTATGTACTATGTTACTATTATATTAGAGGTATTTAGCACACTGAATATTGTGATTAATAGATTTTGTAACTGTAAAAATGAAAGGATTTATTTACATTTCAGATGCTGCATTTTTGTCCAACTGGAAAAATAATATTCTATCTGAATTCTACAAATTCCACATAAAATACATGAAGATATTCCCAATGATGATTGTCACATTTCTGCATCATTAGGAGACTACTTCTAAGAATATCTTTCTAGTGCAATTACATACAGTATTTAATTTAACACTTCTTAAAATCACTTAAATATCTTTCATGTATAATGAAATTCTTGCTACTGAAAGCTTTCGTCATCAGTAAATGCTATGCCTCAGGGAAAATGTTGTACAAATCTTAAGGCTAACGCCAGTAATCAGCTGATGTGTCTACAATGTAAATATCAACAATTCTGAAATACAGCAAAAACAAATGCTTTTATAGAATATGCCTCTCAAAGTGGTTTGCTGGGAAGATTGATGCAAGGTCAAGAAAGTTGTGTATGTGACTCATCCTGCGTAAATTTGTAAATTAGGATTGTTGGGAGGTTCATTCATTTACATTCAGTGTCGGACTGGCCCACTGGGATACCAGGAAAACTCCCGGTGGGCCAAAGTGTCAGTGGGCCTTCATGCTGCTAAACTTTTGGCCTATTTCATGGCCATTCCCTATTTATATGAGAACAAAGAGGCTAAATAGATGGAATAACTGATTATAGTATGTAAAGAAAACAAACTAGGATAATAGAGGTTGATCGAGGAGATGAAGAATATTAGTACTGAGAGTGGGCACCTGGTCTAAGGTTTTATGGTGGGCCCCTGGTCTAAGGTTTTATGGTGGGCCCCTGGTGTCCCAGTCCGACACTGTTTACATTGATTAAATGCAGGAGTCTATTATGTGAACCATTTTCAATGATGTAGCTAGCCCCTTCTATTGCTGAAAGTGTCTTTTTCTTTACCATTAACCTTCTAACTGCTATAGATTGTAGACTGTACAGGGTTAATCTAAGTTCTCAGAGTGGGGAGGTAAAAACATTTAACTAACCTAAAACCTTATAAAAATAATTTATAGCAACGGTAAATTATGGTATGAATGTTGAATAAAGTGCTGGATAAAATGATTCTTTCCCTGAGAATGCTGAAAAAAAAACATATTTAAAAATATACACAAGTGATGCATTCCTTGCAGTCCATCATGGATCTTTAGGGCTAGTGCACACAAGTGTTTCTTAAGCTGGCCATAGACGTAAAGATATTTGAAAGATCCAATTGTTATCGTGAGACCACGATTGTCTCAAAACGATCGTTTAAATGCCTGATGTGTCCATCAACTAAAAAGACCATTTCAGGCGATATTGCCAGCAAAAACTGAAGGATCGCAGCCTGCTTGCGCTGCAAACACAGGTAGATTGCATGGGGAGCGATAAAGATTTTCTAACCTGGCCGATCAATCATCAGACCAATGTCGGACGAAAAATCGTGAGACGAACGATCGTTTGTATCCCACTAACCGCACGATAATTTGACAGATTGGTCGGACTTCCCTTAGATCGGTCGTTCGGCAGGGAACGATCGTTGCGTCTATGGGGAGCTTTAGTGCACTACCCTGTGGTCAGTTTTATAGCATTCAGCTGCAGGTGAGTGCAGGAAGGAATGCTACCAGTTCTTCTGAAGGGACCTGTACTGACATGGGTGTATGTAACCTCTGAACGCAGGTGGAACATAACATGCACACAAACACAACCGTGTTCCGTGCTTACATGTACCTGTGTCAGTATGGGGCCATCTAAAGGAGACATATTGTGTAAAAAATAAGAACATACCAGTGCATTATACTGATTTAGATATAGAAGAATTGGGATTATAATAAAGGGATAATATCATGGGAAAACTTTGTTTTTTCAAAACACATTTAATAGTGCTGCTACAGCAGAATTCTGCACTAAAATCCATTTTTCAAAGGAGTAAAGAGATTTGTGTTTATATTCAGTTTTGAGATCTGACATGGGGCCAATCTGACATATTGTCAGATTCCCAGCTGCCCCCAGTCATGTGACTTGTGCTAGATAGCAACTCCCTATCACAAGATAGATCTAAGAACAACACTTAATAGTAAAAGCCAAGTCCCACTGTGACTGATTAAGTTACATTAAGCAGGAGAAATAGCCTGCCAGAAAGTAGTGCAGGCACAAGTCACATGACTGGGGGCAGCTGGGAAACTGACAATATGTCCGGCCTCATGTCAGATTTCAAAATGGTATATAAAAAAATCTGTTTGCTTTTTTGAGAATTGGATTTCAGCGCAGCAGTCTGCTGGAGCAGCACTATTAACTGATGCATTTTGAAAAAATCTTATTTTCCCATGACAGTATCCCTTTAAAAAAGTAGTGTTTCAGGGTGTTTTATTGAATATTTATGCACAAATAATAATCCTAATAATCCCTCCCTTCTCTTGCACTTCTTGCTCCCTGAATTCCCAGGCTGTGCAGGGGAGCTGCTGGCTCTCAGCTCACTGCACTGTAGGACAGGAACCAATCAGCAGCTAGCAGGATATGATAGGGAACTGAAGCCTGTCTGTGCTTGTGTGACTGCAGGGCTGTGATTGGCTGTCCCCTCCTACTGTGTTTCTGGCAGGGACCATTAGGACACACCCACCCCTCATTTGAAACACAGATAGTGACCAGAGAACAGCTATAGGGAGCTCTAATAAAGGGGCTATTTTTAAAGATAATATTAGTATTTAGCACCATGTAAAAGCAACACTATATATTACTTATAACTGCCTACAAAATTAGAGTTTTTTTTTTATTTCTTCTATATGTCTCCTTTAAATAAATAGGCTGTGATTCTGTGCTGCTCTTCCCTGTGGATGTACTTTTAAACTGACCACAAGAAACACTATTGTGTACGTGCTCTTAATAAGAAGCAAATCATAGGATATACCAAATATTGTGAGCAGAGCTATAGAGATGATATAATGTAAATGGCAGAATGTCAGTTGCTTAAATCAAAATAGGATGCAAATTTGAAAACATCTGAAATTTGGTTATGATCCTATTGAGTAGAATCTACAAACACTTCCCTTTAATATGTAAAACAGAAATATATTTAGTTTTCTTACAAGAGCAAACAACAGAAGCAGTAAAAAGGGGAGCTAAATTATCTTTATAATCCTAACCAGCTGAAACATAAAACTTCATAGGTGTCAGGCAAAGCAGTAAATATTTCATTCACTTGCTATTATTGTTCTGAGAGTCCTTTTCACTCTGTGCAGCTAGATGGTAGATTGTGAAATCTATATTCTTCAGCAAATGCATCTCAGAGGCACTTTCTTTTGTAACCGATCATATCCACGGTCATCTCCCTCCTTACTTCTGCTCACCTCTTTGAAACCCAACCCAAAACCTACCACGCAAATTGGTCATACAATAATAGATGGGCTTGCTTGGCTCAGTTGCCCAATTCTTTGTCCAATTTGGCCACTCATGTGCTGGGACAAATTTGGCTTTCAGGCTAAAGATTGTATCCAACATCTGACTTGCATCTGTACATTGTAAGCTCTATTGGCGATCACTTAATTGTAATTATATATAATTATATATTATTTATTGTAGTTCCTCCCTCCCCCTTAACGGAGTATTCAACCAGTAACATAAAAAACACTACCCCAGGGTACCCCTACCCTACATAGACCCCCCTCCCCTCCAGCCTACCTGGTACCCGGGACAAATGCCTCTAACTTACCCCTCGGTGCAGATTCTGTCCTTGGAGTTCACGGCAGCCATCTTTTTTTCTTCGTAAGCAAAGCGGAGTTTCTGTGCATACGCAGATGAAGTAGTATTCTGGTCTAGAACAACTGCACATTTGCAGAAAGTCACAAAAATTTCTGAAAATTTTTTGGAAACTTTTGTGAGTTTTAGCACATGCACAGTTGTTCGGGACCGGAATATTACTCCAACTGTGCCTAAAACACTGGTCTGCTTCCGAAGTTTAACGAAGAAAAGAAGATGGCTGCCGTGAACTCCCAAGGACAGAATCTGCAAGAAGTTAGGGGCATTTGTCAAGGATACCGGTGAGGAGGGAGGGGGGTCTACATAGGGTAGGTTTGTAGGTTTTTTTTTGCAGTGAGCCCAATAGGGGGGCCCGGGTGCCAATCTTGTCCCAGGTCCCACTAGCGAGTAGTTACGCCACTGTCTATGTTCCTCTCAGAGGTACTTTCTTTTGCAACTGCTCATATCCACTGTCATGTCCCTCACCTCTTTGAAACCCAAATCAAAACCTACCACTCAAATTGGTCATACAATAACTGTAAACATAACATGCACACGCGTGTCCTCCAGTGAAGTCTTAATTCTTATTCATGAAAACATGTATCAACCAGGCACCAGATGTGGCATAAAACAAGCAATATAACCTTAAGCTGTGGAGTATGGACTAGTATTTATGGCCCTGAAGAGGCCCAGCTAATGACTTTTCTGTGCAAAAAGTGTCACTGCATTCAGCAGCTTCTCAGAACACTGGGGGTGATTTATCAACAATGGGTAAATTTGCCTGTGGGAAGTAACTCATGGGAACCAATCAAATTGTTGCACCCATTGTTCTACTTGCAGTTTTCTGAAAAAAAGCCACTTACTGGGATCAGGTTTTAAAAACACAGACCTGTGCAGATTTATAAGCAAATGTATCCAGTGTTTATATATGAGCCCCACTATATGAAGGAACAGCCTAATTTTAGCAATCCTGGAGGAGCAAGGGATAGGACAGAAAATGTACATCCAATTTCTGAAAAGAAGCAAATATGAGTGACAAGTACTCTTCACTTCTGCTGCACTGATTGCTTGATCTGCTCAAATGAATGTGACAATAGAAAGTGGCAGTGGCGTAACTACTCGCTGGTGGGCCCTGGTGCAGGATTGGCACCCGGGCTCCACTATCGGTCCTCCCCCTATGAATTGCACATTTGAGTTCTCCTAAAATGGTTTGAATCGTTCAATCTAACCGTTTGATTCAAACGATTTTCCCCAAAGAATTCGATCTTCAAAAACATTCCTGAAAGGTTCCAGGACATCCCCCATAAGCTAAAATGGCAGTTCGGCAGGTTTAAGGTGGCGCAGGTTGAATTCAAATTTTTTTTAAAGAACAGTACTTCGGTTTTCGAATGGTATAATTTTTAAATTTGAATCAATTTTTTTTCAATTCGAATCGAATTTTAACCTATTCGATAGTCAAAGTACCCAAAAATTACTGTGAAATTCGAATTTTTTTAATTAGAATTTTCACTTCGACCCTTGGTAAATCTGCCCCGTAATGTATGTTCTTTGTTAGTATCATATTTTTCATATATTTCACATAAACTGTGTAACCACTGTAGCTCCTCCGTCTTGTATAGACCCAAAGATCTGCCACAATGTGGCTGCAATTTTGTGTGATTGTTTCATATGCCCAAATAAATAAAAAAAAAACAAACAAATACAAAAAATATTGTAGAAGTGATACCGATATTGGCTAACAATAAAATGAAATGGTGAGTTTTTGGGAACACCAAGGCCCCTTCGTCAAATACAAATGAAAGCTGGAAAGGCACATCATACACAGTAGGTGATTTGCTGTGCAATTGTGCTACAGTTAAGAATAGAATTGTCTACCAACATTTAAAAGCTAAAGTGATTTTTTTTCACTATTGTGATTGTCAGTGTGCTAATCAAAGCAATTTCGATGATCTCAGGATAAATATGCACTGTGTGTGTGTGCACTTGGCTCTGCAAATATAAATACGATACCTCAGTTGGCCTGTCATGGCATGTATTATCTATGCTGAAAATACTCTTTATTTACAGAGCATGCTAAATCATGACTGTGCTGTGACTAGCAACAAATACAGGCCAGTCTAGATCTACTTTAAGCAAAACTGTATAATATTTCCACTACCAATGCATATGAAATCATCTTACTGAAATGACGACCTTAAAGAATCACTACAGCTGTCATTGATCATAAAATCCCACTTGAGGAAGGGTTGAGTTTTACAAAGAATGCATTCATAGCTGTCATTATGTGGTATGTTCACTGTGTCATCGTTCTAACATTTTCTCAATGCTTCCCATTCACTCTAGCTACAGGCTAGGTCATAGGGCCTGGGTAAAGCTGTGCTGCAGCATTTATCAACAGCATAATTAAAGCAGCAGTTTTTCTAAAAAAGACAAGCACCATTGCCCCCCCCCCACATCAAAGCCCAGGGCCTCCAAGGATTTACAATGTTTCTCTTAACTATAGCCAGTGCTCTAAAGCTGGCCATAGACTTAACAATTACGATCTTTCTCGGAAAAGATCTACACACACGTGTAGAGCTGAATCGTCAAATATACAGGTAGAAACAATAGAATTCTACCTGTATCTGACGATTCAGCACTAACAATGGCCGATGTTCAGGGTGCTTTCAAAGGCATCCGATCAAAATTTTCCGTCCAGTCCGATCAACCAGCCGACCGATATCTTAATCCTCTGACGATGTCGGTCGGCTCATTTCCCACCATACACGCACCGAATATCGTACGAAAATTCGTTTCGTACGATATTATCTGTGTGTCTATGGCCACCTTAACTCATTTTCAGTTTCTCTCTACTTTAACTATTCTTAATAACAGGCAAAGAAGTGAGGCTAAATTCAGATGCATGGGGATTCTGTTCCTTGATAGTGGACAAGTTGACATACATACTAACACAAGCTAATGGATTATCTCTTTGATTGGAGCTTTATCGGTAGGCATATTTGATTGATGTATAGTATAGTATAGCTCAAATCTCATCATAGCAAACATTCCAGCAATGAGCAAGACTTTGGAGCAGATTCACTAAAGGGCAAATTGTGACCACTTCGAACACTTTACACCACTTCGCCAGGCACAAATTCGTTACCACTACGCTAATTCACTAAAATGAGAAGTTGCATTATGGGCTCCTAACACTGGCGACTTTTTGCTAGCAATACTTCTTCAGTGTGAGCATTTCATAGCGAAGACTCACTAGCATTCGTTTATGCTTAGCGAAAAGTCACTAGTGATGGTAAGCTTAGGTCAATATGAATATGGCGAGTACAAGTTGTATGGATGTCTTTATTAGAGATGCTGTTGTAAATGTTGAAGTTGCCACTTTTTATTACAAATGTCCAAGGAACCTTAATAAAGACAAAATAATTAATATTATTCCCTACACATGAGTCCATTGTAGAATGTCCCATGGCCCTTAAATGTCTGGAGGAAAATGTTAACCCAAAAAAGTTTGTTAGGACTTTTGCAGGCAATCGTGCTTAAATAAAAGTCGCCAGCATTTTTTTACACTTTTTATGACTTTCCTGGGTACAGGATATGATGTCACTGACATCAGATTGAGGAAGATGTAGTCTCATTTCAGCAGTTCGCCTGGCCTGAGATGGTGAAGGAAACTCTGGCGAAAGAGGTGACGTTCAGTAAAATCCACAATTTAATGAATTTGCAGAGCAACAACAATTAGCCAGAGTGAAAAGTCACCTGGCAATAGAGTGTAAATGCTTGCTATTGATGGTCTCTTTTGTCGTCTTCGCCAGAATTGGCGATGTCCCTGCAGATGGGATTACTCACTAGCGTTAGTCACTTACCCTTTAGTGAATCTTTCCCTCTGTCAGGAGAGGCAGTTTATAGGGGTAAAAAACAGTGTTGTGTCTTGTGCAGATGATATCCAGCATTTGCTTTTAACTCTCAGTAACTTAATTGCTCAGTGCATCTTAACCCCAGGATGCCACTTTTTACTTATACTTACCTATACAGTGATCAAAAACTACAGCCAGGAAGGTGGTGGTGTGGCATGGCAGACAAAAGCGTGGATTTTAAAAACTGCTAATGTATAGAAAGATACAAGCTTATATAACCCTAATGTGGTCACTGTCTCTTTAAATAGCAACTTAACCTTGGCAATCCAGGGGCCCTGAGTCCCTTTTGCATATGAGAAGTACTGGGAACTGGGAATTAAAGAGCAGTGCCTCCACCTAGGGAACACTGAGGAACACACCTCAGGGGGGATTCCACTAGGAATAATAAAACACACAGTTTGCAGATGAATCAAATGTGAACTTTATATAAAACAGTAATGAAGAACTTGGGCAAGCTAATACACAATTCACTCCTGCACTGGGGACATGTGGTACACTACCTAAATCACTATTAAGTACCTTGGCTTGTTTATCCAACTCAGTCCTTTTATAATCAAGTCCCAATCCTCTGGAAGGTTTTAATAACCGCACAGTACAAATGGAATGTCCCTTCCCCAGAGCTCTTATCCCCAGGTAGCGCCACCTTTCCCAAAAGTACCTCTCCTTTTGGACTTTAGCAGCAGCCTTCACGTAGAAGGTAAACACAAAAGACCTCTCTTCAGTTTCCGGCCCCATGCTTGCATCTTTGCCAGTATCCTCCCAGGGTGCTCTCAGAGGCAGTCACACTGGAGATTACAGGCAGCTCTGCAGCAGGATCAGTCTCACCACTGGCCCCTTTCTCCTTCTGAGTTTCTTGCAGCTTGGCAGGGAACAGAATTTCCTCTTTCTGTACTTCCACAGATGCAACAGAGTAGGCCGTTCTACAGGACTTGATTCTGGCTGGATCTTTCACTACACAGCCTTTGCTAAACTCTGTCAGAGGCCCTGTACAAAAGGCTTCAAAGTCCTCTCTCCCCATGATGCACTGAAGTGCCCAGCCAATCGGGTCGCTCTCCAGCCTGTAACTGGGCTGGATGATGTCACAGACAGAAAAACATGGGAGGGATTTCTCTGATCCCCTATACTTAGCTGTTTGGTTTTATGCTGATGGAAATAACACTCATTCATTTTATCAGTGATAATTTGCCTTTAATTAAGTTAACTGTGTAAGCATTGAAATGGCTTTTCAGCCTTATTTATAAAAAAAGAAACTCATGGTTCTAAGGAAGAATTACATAAACCGTTGAGATACAATTCATCATCATGTATATGCAATCCCATATGTAAATAAGAGCTGCTAAGGAGCTGAGCATGAATGCATTCACATCCATAACATTGCTTGTTCAGGCTTTGACTAATCACCAGCTGTACATCTCCTGCCTTTTAAACAGCTGCTACTGCTGCTGGGATTTGTACTTCCTACCCACTCCAAAGGGACGGATGAATCATTAAATGAAAGCAGCAAAGTGAACAGCTCTGATTGTTTTGCACTCGTACTATCAATTCTCTCCAACCTCCATTCTATACCTGCTCTGCTTTCTAACACTCTGATGTCTGCTTTTTTATTTCAAATATATATTTTTATTTCATCCCTTATTCATGTTTAACCTTCACCTCTCTTTTGATTTGCCAGCTATTATCCTACATTTCATCTCATCTGCCCTGTTCTTCCTTTTCCATGTTATTTCACACACTAAACATCTCATCACACTTTATCATAATACCCACAGCTACCTCTATCCAGTATGTAACTTCCCTTTACCCTTTATACGTCTTCCTGAAATTCCTCCTTTATCCTCAGAGTTTTACTGCTTCGTATTCTCCACTTTTTGCCAGTTATTTTCCACATTATCTTCTATATTTTGCTTCCCTTCCACATGCCTGGAGTCATTTTACTAGCCAGTAGTTCCAGGGTTCCACAGTGGCTTGTTTCAATTGCTGCAGTGCAGTTGCATGGAAAGAATAGGATCTCACACCAAATGCTGGAAATAACACCAACTAGGCTTTTTTTCAGTGGATCTGTGTCCAATTTGTGATAAAGTGAAATGCAATAAGAATTGCATGACAATCACATGAACATATACTTTAAGGGGATTTCAGGTGTTTTGCCGGTAGTAATAGGGCTTATACAAATTGCATTAATCACAACATTTAAAACTGATCAAGGTGACATTTCCTTAATCCATTACAGAGATATGCCTAAAGAAGGCCTAGATCTAGATTCACTTAAAAAGGCCTTGCTGGCAATATGCAAGGTATTATTTAGACATTGTGCATAAATTGGATGGAGAATGCAGATGAGGGAATGAGAGTTTATACTGACATATATTTGAAAAAACAGAGACTAAAATCTGTTTCTTCAAATTCCAGCAACATGAATATTTAGTTCATGCGCAAAGAGAAAAAGGGAAAGGCATAAGTGCATGGACAGCGAAAGGAAAGGGTGGAAGAGCAATTGACGAGCGAGTTATTGAAAAGTAATCCCATGTTTTGCTTTTTTGGAGTGAGTTGGGATTACCAAGGAATAAGTGGCTTTTTTGCAAATTGAGGCATGATACATGACTGATGTACTGTATATAGGGTTGCCTTTTCCTAAAAGTTTTACTGGCTGGAGACGGGGCGGGCATATGCTGTGTTAGGGGCAGGTCCCGGTGTGTTAAGGGCGGGGCCACGGCACAGAGCTTTCGAGACGGGACAAAAGCTAAGTTTACAGGGGATTGGGGGGCTGGCCGGTGGATATTTTTAAGGGTATTACAAATTTACCAGCAGCTACATTGCCGATAAATTTGTAATACCGGCCCCGGCCTTGGCTGGTGTTTTACTGGCTAGGCCGGGTGACAACCCTAACTGTATATGATCTTTGGCTGGGGCATAGGCTAAATTTGTCCTGAACTGCAATTTTGAAAATAAACTAACTTAACAGCATCATACTAAGTCTGGTGAGGTGAATAAGCCACTCAATTTTTAAGGTGGCCGTTACTTCTTAAAATATAAATTTAGGATTATTCAATGGCACATACTATTAGGAAATTATATTTTTCTGAGAATAGCTTATTTAGATGAAAGAATACAAGAGAAAGGGGTTGATCAATGCCTGTTTTCTGGTCCCCTTTCCCTATTAATTTAGTGCCTGTGGATACTTCAAAAACAGGGGGCTTTAGTTGTAGAGGTATGATCATAAAATTGGCAAGCCACCATAAGGGCCCTTACACACGGGCGTTTTTACCTGCGCTCCCCTGCGTTCCGTTTTGCTGCGTTCAGCCGCAGGGGAGCGCAGGTATAGATGCACTCAATTATTTTCAATGGGGCTGTACTCACACGAACGCACGTAAACGCAGGTTCAGACGCAACATGCTGCATTTTTCCTGCGTTCGGCACCTACATGCGTTTGTGTGAGTAAAGCCCCATTGAAAATAAGTGAGTGCGTCTATACCTGTGCTCCCCTGCGGCTGAACGCAGCAAAACGGAACGCAGGGGAGCGCAGGTAAAAACGCCCGTGTGTAAGGGCCCTAACACATCAAGCTAAACGTTATATTTTTTCTTAGCCATGGAGTGCTTCCCTTTATGTGTATTTTTTTAAATGAAGTGTTAGGTGTTTAACATATGGGTTTATGTCCGAGGTATAGCTTCCCAGTAATAGACTGCTTGGCAGATATGGGCCATACCATCCGCATAACATAGTCTTGTACACGTTTTTAAGGAGAATGTACAAGAGTTGGCAAAATGTTGTATCTTATGTGCCTTTGGGCTTTTAAACCTGCCCAAGGCCACCACATCCCCACAACAATAAAAATTATGCTTGAAGATGTTCATGACAGTTCTCTATTGTTCTTCTTGGAAGGCACTGCACATGCTCAGTGTGATGCCAGTTACTATGCATAAAGGGGGATCAAAATGTGTAAATGTATTCAGAGTGGTCATGAGTGCTTGGGGGTTTGGGGCCATAAAATTAAATAGGGGACATAAACACTGTTCTAACCACCCCTACTTGCCATGAGGGCTCAAATTCCAATTCAAGTTTATGTTGGCCATACAAAGAGTCCCAATAACTCCCAGCAACTCCCTACAGCTATAAACATAACAGACCTCAGAATGTCTCTCACACAGCTCAAACAGCCTACACAAAGCTTGGCCTGAATGCAAGAAATGAAAGGCCTTCTCCTACCTGGTGTGAAAAATCCCAAACTATTTTTGGAAAAGAACACAATATCACATAAAAGATGCCACCTTTTCAAACAAGTGGAAATGTGAAGCCTCTTTAATATTCATTGAGAGATTTATGAAGTAACTTCAGGCCTACATTTGAATAATTAAATCTTTTATCCCTTTTACCAGTCTAGTTGTAAGTTTCTCCACTCTCTCTAGCTCATTAATACTGTTCTTAAGGACTGGAGCCCAAAACTGCACAGCACACTCAAGGCCTTATCAGGGTTCTATAGAGTCAAAATTATTTTGCATCCTGCAGGTTAATGCCAGGGCCCAACAAAATAGCAGCCCTAAAAACTGCTTCCATCTGCCCCCCATGTAGGGACCCTACTACCCAAAATATCACTTTGGCCATAAAACTGCAGCGGGGCCCCATATTCCTTAACCTGCCTCAGGGCCACAGACATAACATAGTAAGTTAGGTTGGAAAAAAACACATCCATCAAGTTCAACTCTATAACTGCTAGTTGATCCAGAGGAAAGCAAAAAAAAAAACCCTCTCCAATTTTCCTCACAGGAGGAGACCCCACCTGACTCCAAACATGCAATCTGACTAGTCCCTGGATCAACTTGTACTATGAGCTATCTTCCATAATCCTGTATTCCGTCACTTGCTAAAAAGCCATCCAACCCCTTCTTAAAGCTATCTATTGTATCAGCCAGTACAACAGTTTCAGGGAGAGAATTCCACATCTTCACTGCTCTCACTGTAAAAAATCCCTTCCGAATATTTATGTGAAACATCCTTTCTTCTAATCGGATTGGGTGACCTTGTGTCACCTGGAAAGACCTACTGGTAAATAAAGCATCAGAAAAATTATTATATGATCCCCTTATATATTATACATAGTTATATCACCCCATAAGTGCCTCTTCTAAAGTGTGAACATCCCCAATTTGGCCAGTCTTTCCTCGTAGCTAAGGTTTTCCAAACCTCTTACCAGCTTAGTTGTCCTTCCCTGGGCCCTCGCTAATTCAATAAAGTCCTGTTTGAGTACTGGAGATGAAAACTGTACAGTACATTCTAGATGGGGCCTTACCAGTGCTCTGTACAGAGGAAAACTGACCCCTTCCTGCCGTGAAACAATGCCCCTTTTAATACAGCTCAAGAACTTATTTGCCCTTGATGCTGCTGACTGGCATTGCTTGCTACAGCCAAGTTTATTATCGACAAGGACTCCAAGGTCCTTTTCCATCATGGATTTGCCTAGTGCAAGTCCCATTAAGGGTATAAGTGGCTTGAATATTTTTACATCCCAGGTGCATGACTTTATATTTATCAACATTGAATCTCATTTGCCACTTAGCTGCCCAGATTGCCAGTTTGTCAAGATCCTGTTGCAAGGATGCCACATCCTGGATGGAATTAATTGGGCTGGATAGTTTTGTGTCATCTGCAAACACTGATACATTACTTACAATACATTACTTTCAATAACTTGTTCATTAATGAACAAGTTAATTAAAAGTGGACCCAATATTGAGCCCTGAGGGACCCCACTAAGAACCTTTACACCTAGTAGAGTATGTACCATTAATAACCACCTTCTGTACCTGATCCTGTAGCCAGTTTCCTAGCCTAGGGTCAGGACTCTAACACTGCCCCAAGGTATTACACATAACACATACATAGAGACCCTACATAATGCCTCATCATGCCAGTCAGACAAATACTTTGGTTCCCTACATATTGTACTTCCACCACTCCAAAATCTATAGACATATCTGGGGCACTACATGCTGCCCAACCCACCCGCAATGTGATACACATACAGATGAAGCCAGGATTGTGCATATGACACAGAATAACTTAACTCAGACATGCCATTTACCCAACTTAGCACAGAATATTGTGTCACAGCATCCCATCCAATTAAAGAGTTCACAATTGAAAACAATGGTGCTTTGGTATGCTAATGAAAAGGTTAAATGCATTAAATGAGTTAAGATAACTTTAGATAACACAGTTTCTTCAATTAACCCTACGTCATGACATTTAACACACAAATCTGTACCTACAGGCCCTATATACTGCCTCAACTCCCTCCCCCCATAGTTGTACAGCTTTAGGCAATATGCCTGAAGGACTGATCTACTTATTGTAATGTGGGACAGGGAAGCCAGCAAAGAGAAAGAAGAAGCTTCTGTCACCAAGGAATAAAAAGCTGCTTGCCAAATTTCAAAAGTAAGGTTCCACTGAATAATGTATTTTTTACTTTTATAGGGAGGGCCCTGACAACCAATGTTTTTTAGTTCACTTGATGGGTGGGCCTAGCTGCCAATGTTGCATTTTTATATGCTCCACACAATATTGAAGCGCTCGACCTCTGTGTTTATCTCCTTTCGGACCAGGTGCTCAGCAGTCGTTCGCCCACTCTGCCATGGGTTAAAGATAATGTATAATGTCCATATGACCGCAGCACACTGATACTGTAGTGTTTAAATCTGTGTATTTATTGGCTCATTTCAAGCAAACAAAAAGTTAGGCGACGTTTCGGGCCACACAGGACCCTTTATCAAGCCTACAGGCAATGTGGGTTTGGCTGGGCGGCATACTGCCTAGGGTTGCCACTTGTTCTGTATCCTATATATTTATCTGGTTTTCCTATTAATAACATTGGGATCAACCATCAAGGCCTAATGCCACCCCCTTAAATCCTGTGGCCTTACATGGGCCTGCTCAGTAGCACCCCCATACAGCTCCCTGTACAGCTCTAAGCAACTCTCACAGTTCTCAGCAGGCAACATCCACATAAAACTCCCAGCACATAACAAACGCCCCAACAAGAGGAATACACATGAGCCAGCTGAGCCCTACAGATATATAATAGCCTCTGTCTATTTGTGAATGAAGCATCACATACAGCTCGATCAAAACCACAAAGCACGGACACAACACATATCCACTAATTAAGCGCTCCCGCTTTTAGTTTTAATATATGCCACGTGACCGTGACGCCTGTATCACATGCGAGTGATGTCACGGGAAGACGAATTCCCACTTGGAAATAACCGCGACCGTGTAAGTAGCGATCTGGGGCTGCGGGCTGAGCTGGGCAAAGCGGGACTATTGGGCATTCTGCATTTTCTTGGATATTAGGGTGAAGTTTGAACTTCCCCCCAGCCTATCCAATCCCTATCGACCAGGACGAAAACTGTGGCAAAACGATCAGTACGGAAAGCTGTACAGGGCAAGAAGATGCAGGCACCCTAGCAACCACCCTACCTTTCGAAGTCTGCAGCTCACTGACAGCGAAGGGTCCGGATAATCCAAGTAAGTACAGCACAATGCCCCCCCCCCCCCCTTTAATATCCCAAACCCACGGGGCCCAGGACGACTGGCCCACTCCCTCATAGAGCACTGTGTATGAAGAACCCGAAGCGTGCTGGATGCAGTTCTATCCTTTGTTATATGGCTCCCCTCCTCTGCTCACTCCTGTAGGATATTCCTCTTCCTGTGCGGCTCCCTAAGGTGGCCCTTTAGCAGCTGCTTAGCACACTGACCTCATGTGACATTATGCCAATGATTTGTATGTATGTATGTATGTATGTATGTATGTATGTGTGTATGTATGTATGTGTGTACAGTATGTATAGCTCTACACAATGTATATATGAATACATTAGTGGGGCGAGCCCTATGTGCCATTACCTTTACTCTCTGCCGTGTAAGTTCTTGCAGTAATGACTTCTTTCAATACGGCTGTCAAAATGAATTAGACCTGCTGCACACAGGATCGGTCCGGAAATATTGGCTTCATGTGGGCACAAACTACTGGAAATGAGTTCTAGGCGGGGTGGGGAACACACCGATATAGCACACGTTCATCTTAAAGCTGGGATACAAAGCACAACCTGCAGCCCTACAGTTGTTCCCTATGAACAGTACAGCATTTTGCAGCTACATGGATGAAGGCTGGCATGGGATGCTGGGAATTCGAGTTTACAGGCTAGAGCAGGTTGGACAGACTGCTACTGATATTGGGCATTCCTGGCTTTACTGATGCAGTGCTTTCCACTAAATGTCCCAGTGTATCTGGATCAGCCTTCTAATATCACATCTCCTTATAGTTAACACTCACTGCTGGGTTTCAAACTGTCAGTGGATGCAACGTCGGCACAAGAATTGTTCATCAGAAGCCTGAGTCTGTCTATTCGGCTAAGCAGCAGTGCCATGTGTTGTCAGTATCTATGATTATTGGATTCCGGGGAGGCTGGAGTTGCCCCCTCGTTGTTCTTTAAATTTGGATTGGACTTAGTCTTGTCTGGTGGATGCTAGGAGAACTACTACCAGCCTGAATCTGTAAGATTGACTAAAATGTTTCATGGAGGATGAAAATTGTTCTGGGAATGATTTTCCTATAATAAGTCCTTGCTTCAGTGTACAGTGACATTCTTGATCATTTTTTTTATACTTAGTGGCAGCATTTTGGGAAAGATCCTTTTATGTCCAGTTTGTTGATACCTCTCTTACACACATCCAACTGAACACATGTGGGTATAGCCCCCTCTTTGGCTCCTAAATGGTTTACAGATATCCGTACACTTTTACTGTGGTCAAGGTATGACCAATACAGAAGATAATCATTGACATCAGAATCCTGATTCACTAGGGGACCACCCATCGCCCCATGTGAATACATTTGTGATTTGCTTTTCTTTTTAGGTTACAACAACCGGTGGGGGGGGTGAATGCCACTCCCATCATCTTACTTACTTTACCCAGGGCACCCCCTTTAGATTTGACTGGCATGTGCTGTGCCTAATATATAACATTTCTAATTTATAGATTAGATTGACACCATTCAGCAAATTAGGGTTTTCTTTTCCAGAACTGACTTTCAGGCTTGGCCCGCCCTTCTACTACTTTGGGTTTCCCTAAGAGGCCATACCCACAGCTTGGCAACTACTTTTGCTGGATCTACAAGTCTTTGAATTACTAGTGTGCATTACATTAAATATGTAGGGCATATATGTTTCTTTTGAACTGTGTTGATAAATGTACAATATTATGTCCAAGCTTCCATTGATATATGTATTACAGTAGTATGTGCAAGCAATCACTTTATAAAGCCGTTCGTTGATGAACATGCATGCATTGTAAAATTTAGATATAGATTAAGAATTTAAATATACTTTAGGTAGTGGGTAGGCTCTGCTTTATAGTTTTTAGTCTATACAGAGATTATTTCAGGATGCTGTTCGACAATATCTCTCATGTTCATTGTCCAATTGTGGCAAGGCTTGATGAAGGGCCCAGAGTGAGTTGCCATAATTTAGGTCTGCTATGAGCCAATAAAATCACTTGTTTTATTCACTACAACGGATGTGTGCTTCAGCAACTTTGGACTGTATACACTGTTTTTCCTTCAGACCTTAGCAAACATTCTTCGATGGTTGGCTTTTTGGCAATTTCTAATGCACTTTGTAGTCCAAGATGACATTTCCCCAGTCTACCGTGCAACACACCAGTGCTTATACCCTTATGTGGGCAGACATTGGTTGTGAATTCTCTTAACTGTAGAAGCAGTGGATAATCCCTTTGCAGAATTAATTGATTGCCTTCCCAATTATGTGATTGGCATTCATACAAATATTGAAACTTCATTCAATTATTAAATGCTTCAAACATTTGTGCAATGTGTAACTCCTTTCATTTTTTGTGGGCTTTTACAAAAAAGCCGTTTTCTTCACTCTACATTTTTCCAATTGCTTTCTATTTTCTTTTACTGTTTTTCTAATATTGAAGAGTAAAGTGTAATTTTTCGCCTTCTAAAGAAGCTTTGGGAGGGGGAGTCGCTGACCATTTACTCTGTTCTAAATTGATACATTTATATTGATATAGTTCTTCAGAATCCCTTGATTTCATTACAGGCAGCTGTTAGAATTAATACAATAGTTGCTAATATTCCAGAGATGATGCTGAGAAATGTATCAATTAAATGTTGCAAAATTGTAACTTTGTAAAATTGTAAGTCTTCACCTGAATTACTGAGCTTCCAGACTCGCACCAGAGACAGGAACATTCAAACATTAAAGGGGATCTATGGTCAAAAATTGAAATTCCCCTTTGGGAAGTTAATGTAAGCATTTTTGCTCTAGCAATAATTTTTTAGGCACAGTATTTATGATTGCACTGCGATTGCCGAAAAAAACTGCATAAAAAAATAATTTAATTACTGTTGCAAAAATGCTTATATTAACTCCCAAAAGCCAAAGGTGAATTTCAATTTTTGACCATAGATCCCCTTTAAACTTAGATTTTGGAAAAATAAATAATGGAAAATATTTGAAAAAAGTGTTTCTTTCTGGGGAACAATCTGAAAACAATTGAACTGAAAAAAAGTGTTTGGAAGGTGGCACAACCCCTTTAGAGTTTATCTCAATTGCTGCTTGCAGTCTTTTTGCAAACAGGTTGGAAATCATATCATGGGTGCAAAATATATAAAAAGAAGTCTGCAACTTGTGATCTAAAAAAAAAAAAAAAAAGCATAATGATATTAACTAGAGGGCAACTACTAGATTGTTATGAGTGCTTCCATATGTTGATGTTACTTCCTGTGGATGACCTTGCTTTCTTGGATTTATATCCATTGAGACTCTCGTTTTATTCTTGTTTGATGGGAGGATTTCAGAGGCAGCAGCAAAGAAAGCTTTCAGTGTGGCAAGAGGCTTTTGTGTGGCTCGTTTGTACATCTGTTATTAATAATAAAGGTAGCATATCCTATTGCTTCTGAAACACTCAAGTTCATATTCAAAATGTAGCTCTGTTGTGCTCAAAAATAGTAAAATCTGCCTTTCTATTAAAATAAAATAGCGGAGTTTTGATTATCTGGTTTAGTAGTTTGAATTTAACTGCTTTATAAAGTGTTCAGTCTACAGATAAAACTGCCTTTTATTATACAGGTATAGGGTTCCTTCTTTGGAAACAAGTTTTTTAGAAAGCTCCGAATTGCAGGAAAGTTTGGGGCTGGCATAAACCATTATATTTGATGGGAACATAGTTTTGCTGTTGTTTTTCATATAAAAGGCAGTTTTTCAACCAATCAAAGCAGCTCTGCAAATTGGAGAGTCTCAATTTGGAAAAATTGTATGGGGAGGTGGAGATTGTTATGCAATGGAGGGAAACATTAAAAACCCAATAAGCTGGTTTTGCTTCCAATATCTTACTTTGAATCAGGTGCAATGTACTATTTTATTATTACAGAGAAAAAGGAAATCATTTAAAAAAAAAAAATGGATTATTTGGATAAAATTGAGCCTATGGGAGAAGGCCTTTCCTTAATTCAGAACTGTAGTTGCGACATTTACTGTATATTATAAGATTTCTAACAGTTTTAAGGGGATCATGGAGACCCATTTTTAGATGAAGAATCCATGATCTGTGAGTGTTGAAAGACTGAATCAGTGCACCATAGGCACACATGTTCTATAGCTTGATTTTTTTTTTAAATATTGTCTTTATTTGTATTTTATTTTTAAACCACAAAACAATATAACTTAATTTTCAACACATGCACTCTAATTTAATATGCTGTGGATCAAAAGAGACAAGGAAATCAAGCAGTGGATATTTGCACAAGCTGAACAATGCACCTGATCACCCAAACTTAGCTTTATGTTTTTCCACAAACATTTATACAGCTGCTACTGTGTTAACTGCCAAAATATGACAGTTGAAACTCAAAGTAGTAATGTGGAAAGAAAAACCACATCTTAATTCTCTTTATAAAATGGCAGAAGATCCACTGCCAGAGAAATGGGAGCCATCAATGCAGAGTGTTGGAGGAGCTTGTGAGCATTTGTGCAGATAAAATAGAGAATCTGTATCTTTATATACAGTTCTAGTGCAGGTCATAATGCAGCTTCTCAGACTATTCAAACAGTAGCAGGTTTATCACGTTCATGACCCAACCCAAGGGTATAAAAAAGGTCACAGTAAACACTACTTTTGAAATAAAACATCAGATGTTATTTTTGTTTTTAAGTAAAATTTTACAATTGATCAAAGATCTAATCTGTTTCACAGGAGAGGGCTGCATTGTAATTTATTGGTTAGAGCTACTGCCTTACACCCCTGGACTTTGGGTTTGGTTTCTATTAGAGCACCATCTCTAAAGATTTTATATGTTCTGCCTGTGTCTGATTGGGTTTCCTCGGTACTCTGCTTATCCCCACACTGCAAAGACATACAGGCAACTGAACGGGCTCCCGATGAACGTGATCCTAGCAGGGCATCAGATTGTGAGTTCCACTGAAGCAAGACACCAAAGTGAATAGCTAACAGTCTCTGTTATGTGTTGCATAAAACATTTGTGCCATGTAAATAAAAGGAAAAGAAAACTATAGAGTGAAGCCATAATATATTTTATAACTTCTGCTATAAAAATGTTTTTTGTTCTGATACAACAAATTTACGGTCAAAAACCAGAATCTTTAAAGCATGAATTCTTTGCAGTACACTTGAAAACATTTTGATTACAAAGTGTTTCCCTATCGGCTGTCTAATAAGCTACAATGTAAAATAAAGGAAAAGCTACAAAAAAAGATAGTTTTCCCCAAATTATGTAAATTAGATAATTATGGGCACTTTTGTCTGGTTGTGTAAAAAGAAGCTGTAGAATACATTAGGGATGCACCAAATCCAGGATTCTGCCTTTTTCAGTAGGATTTGGATTCGCCCTAATTCTTGTCTGGCTGCACCAAATCCGACTCCTAATTTGCAGATGTAAATTAGGGCCGGGGAAGGAAATCATTCTTTTCATCACAAAACAAGTAAGTGAAAAAAATTCACCCTTTAACCTTTCCCGTCCCTGTTTTGCATATGCAAATTAGGATTCGGTCCGGTATTCAGTCGAATCTATCACAAGGGATTCAGTGATTCGGATGAATCCCAAATAGTGGATTCGGTGCATCCCTAGAATACATCAAGCATCTCCACTTTAATGCTGTGGAACACCATGTTTATTTCTGCATGTTTATAAAGTTGTACACTGAATGTGGGTACAGTATGGGATCTGTTATCCGGAGTTTTCTGGATAACGGGTTTCCGAATTACAGAAAGGCTCCCATAGACTCTCTTATCCAAATAAATCCAAATGTTTAAAATGATTTCCTTTTTCTCTGTAATAATAAAACGGTTCCTTATACTTTTTCCAAACTATAACTAATCCTTATTGAAAGCAAAACGAGCCTATTGGGTTTATTTAATGTTTATATGATTTTCTAGTAGATCTAATGCATGAAGATCCAAATTACAGAAGGATCCATTATCCAGAAATTCCCAGGTCCCGAGCATTCTGGATAACAGGTCTGTTAGGATATGCACAAGGTCCCATATATTTGTTGCAGGGTTTTACATGTCAGAGGTAAAAATGTGTTGTATAAAATATCTCACAACAACCAGATTTCTTTGCCATGTAAATTTGACCCATTAACTTTAATGGGGTAATTTACATTACCTTAAACCTGGCATTTTATTGATCTTGTGTAAAATAAATCACACACCTTTATGAATACTGCATATTTGTAATAGATAAATGCTCAATTTGTGGTACTCCATATTTTATACACTTTTTTTTTTAGCAGTCATTATGCACATCTTTATAAATATGCTCCCTTAGTGTATATTTAAATGCACACATTGTGCACTTTCATTTAACAATGTTTCTAAAGCTATAAAGAGTCTAAAATAAGGACACATCAAATTTACCTAAAGGTACAATTTTTTTTTTTTACCAAAAGACATTTTGCTGATCATATTTTATTTAGCAAAGTATAATCTACTGTAGATTCATTATGGTTTAAGTAACACATCATTATCAGCAGTCTAGACAAACGCTCTTTCAATAATGCACAGTGTGAGTCTGAACCGGCCTTAATTCTAACTTGCTATGTGGAAAAAAACCTTCAGAAATGAAGCTTATGCAATGTCTAGAGTACTTTGACACTGGTTTATTGCTGTTCGGCACATCACTACAAGGTGAGGTTTGGAAGGATCATAAAAACTGTACATAACTTTTGAAAAAATATAATTATGGCAGTTAACCATTGAGCCTAACTATTTATTATTAGAGTCAGGTTTGTATTTACACACTTAAAATGCATTATATGTTTCTCTAAATACACTAGAACCCCTATTTTAATTATTTTAATTTTTAATGTATAAGGCATAATATATAGGTGAGGCTACAAACATTGTAAAATGAGGGAAAACTTTAAATCAGAGGATGTAAAATATGGGTTCTACTGTATTTACAGCTTCAGCCCAATTTAGTCAAAGACCTGCATGGTGGTTCAGTTTTTGGTGCTCCTGCCCTGAGGTCCTGAGTTTGAGTTCTACCTGGGAGCTATCTACAAGTGGTTTGCATGCTTTCCCTATTTGTGTGGGTGTCCTCTGACTGCTCAGATTTCCTTCCTTCCTATTAAAACTGATCCAAGGGTGCGGGAGCGCAGTGAATGATGAATATGCTCTGTAAAGTACTTTGTAAATATGTTGAGGCTTTATATAAATAAAGGCTAATCATAGGTATGCTGTGCATGCATACTTTTGCAGTAGTCCATTTGAGACGTACATTTAAAGGAACAGTAGTGCCAACAAATGAAAGTGTTTTAAATTATAATGTACCGTTGCCCTGATATAGTAAAACGGATGTGTTTGCTTCAGAAACACTACTATAATCCTATAAACAAGCTGCTGTGTAGCAATGGCAGAAATTGAAAAAAGGCTATATGGGACAGGTTAAATAGTAACTTGGCCAAGACTGAGCTCATGGTCTTTCCACCCAAACCAAGCCCTTCTCTTCCTTTCACCATTACTATTGATGGCATGACCATTAACTCGGTTAACTCAGCACGCTGCTTAGGGGTCATCTTCGATGACCTCTCCTTCTCTAATCACATTAATAATACTGCAAAAACCTGTCGTTTCTTCCTCTGCAATATAGCCATGATACGCCTGTTTCTTTCACAAAAACAGCCAAAACACTAATCCATGCCCTTATATTATCTACTGCAATCTCCTCCTAACCGGTCTGACTGACTCCCGTCTCTCTCCCCTCCAATCAATCTTAAACTCTGCTACCAGGATTCTTCTACTCTCTCCTAAAAAAGAATCTGCTGAACCCCAACTAAAATCCTTAGCATGGCTGATTATCAAGCAAAGGATAGCATATAAAATCCTTCTAACATTCAAAGCCCTTCACTCCTCTGCTCCT
>CM044434.1:98353870-98374264 GCA_024363595.1 Xenopus borealis | reverse complement strand
ATGCACTGTACAGCGCTGTGGCTCCTTAACAGCTCTTTACAAATAAAGTTATACAATACATACATAACGATTACATCATTATATTCTTCAGAGCTTATCAGCTATCTGTAACCTGAGCCTTTTTGCATTTGAATGGCTGCCCCCATTGCTACACAACACATTATATAAGGTAAGGCCAGACGGGAAGTTTCGGGGAGATCCGTCGCCTGGCGACTAATCTCCCCGAATCCCTTCCCCATGCCTTCCAGCTAATTAATGAATAATCGCCTGCACCTATTCACATGCAGCGCTGTGCTTTCCAGAATTCTCGGGAAATTGCCTAAGGAGGCAACTTCGAACGACTTCAGAAAAGCCAGCGCCGCGTGTGAATAGGCGCAGGTGATAATTCATTAATTAGCTGGAATGCAGGGGGAAGCAGTTTGGGGAGATTTGTTGCCCCAAAGAAGAGGCGATTAGTCGCCAGGCGACAAATCTTCCCGTCTGGCCTTACCCTAAACAATAGTAGTGTTTCTGAAGCAAACACACCAGTTTTACCAGTGCAGAGCAGCACTGCTTTATATTTTTATTACTTTAAAACCCTTTCATGTTTCCTTTAAATGGACAGTATAGAACTTAAATTAAAAGATTTACTTCCTTTTTAACTTTATTTTTTACAGCAAATAAATTGGCATTACTAACATTACCATTCATTAAATCATTTCTAATACTCATTTTAAATGTACTATTTCTAAGTCTTATTAAGTATTGATTGTAGTAATGTAGCACTTTTTAATTTTCTAATAAAATGTTTATTGTCTGTATTGGCAGATTGACTCCATGAAAGATGACAGAGGAAGTCATTGTTATTGCCAAGTGGGATTATACGGCACAACAGGACCAAGAACTTGATATTCGAAAAAATGAACGCCTGTGGCTACTTGATGACTCCAAAACCTGGTGGAGGGTAAGAAACACTGGCAACAAAACTGGATACGTGCCATCAAACTACGTGGAGAGGAAGAACAGCTTAAAGAAGGGGTCTCTTGTTAAAAATTTGAAGGACACTCTGGGTATGTTACTACATTCTAATGTGAATGAAAACACAGAGGTACTTAAAAATCCAGGATTCTCTTCAGGACTCTGCCTTTTTCAACAGGATTCGGATTTGGCCAAATCCTTGTGTGTGGCTGAACCAAATTGAATGCTAATTTGCATATGTAAATTGGGTGTGCGAAGGGAAATCATGTGACTTTTCATCTCAAAATAAGGAAGTAAAACATTCTTTTTCCACACATTATCCTCTTTTTTTCATTCCCACCTCTAATTTGCATATGCAAATAAGGATTGAGTTCAGTATTTGGCCGAACTTTCACTAAGGATTCAGGGATTCGCCGAATTCCATATAGCGAATTCGGTGTATCCCTAATTTAAAGGGAAGTGTCTGATTGTTAAGACCGTGTAGCACAGTGGTTCTCAACCTTCCTAATGCTGCGACCCTTTAATACAGTTCCTCATGTGTGGTGATCCCCAACCAGAAAATATTAAAATATTTTCATTGCCAGCCCAGAGCGGATTGTTAGGAAAGTACAGGAGACAGTGTGGCTGCATAAAGGTTTGTTTTCCGTGCGTAGTGCAGCAAAAACTTTTTGCCACACCCATTTTGTGGTCACACCCCAATTACCATGTTAATTTTACAAATTTTAAATGGGCAGGGAGAGCTGTATCGCAGTCCCTACTAAGGGGATATAGAAAATTGTAGGCTTCCCTACACAGGTTACTGAACTACAACTCCCAGCACCAACACCTGGAGAGCTACAACCTTGCCCCAGGGCTAGTGGGGAGAGCGATGAAGCTGCTCCTGGAACCCCTTAAGTGACCCCTTTGAAAGGGTCGTTCGACCCCCAGGTTGAGAACCGCTGGTGTAGCAGAAGCCAGCTGATTAAAAGGGTTTTTCAGCTTTGAGTTAACTTCTTGTATGGTGTAGAGTGTGATTTTCAGAGACTGTTTGCATTTTTTATTTGTGGTTTTTGTGGAGTTATTTAGATTTTAATTGAGCAGCTCTCCAGTTTGCAATTTTAATTGCTGGGGTCCAAATGAATCCATTGCAACTTGTTCTTTGATTAACAAATATTGATTGGAAAACTATAGTATACATTTCTGGTCCTGTATAACTTTTCCAGAGGCATAAGGGTTACCTGTTACCACAAGAGTTGCCCTTTAAGCTGCAAGTCACAGAGACCTGATTGTCTTAAATTGTTACAATTGCTTCTTTGCTTATCTTAAATTGTTACAAAAGTGTCTAAGTGCACCTGGACTCTCAGCTAAAAGCCAATTAAGTTAGAGACATTCCAGGACTGGGTTGAGCTGTCAAGATCGGGACTGTCCAGCGAAAAACGGGATTGTTGGAAGCTATGGCATGTTTATGTGTGACTGCAGGTAACAGAAAAAGCATCTCCATTGGAAATAACTGAAATTTTGGTAAAAATCACCAGGTTCAGCAAAGGCTTTCACTTTGCTATGTTTGTGTACAATGGCATATTTTATCTGTTATGATTTTTGACAGATATTTGCTTGCCTTCAATGTTTGAAGCATTGAACATAGAGTTTTATTTAGGAGGGTAAAATGTCAAAAGTAAAGAAATATTTGGCATCCTCTAAAAGCCATATATTCTGTAAATGTGGGGCACCTGTTGCTAAGAATATTATCTGTTTTAGGCCATTTTGTTTTTGAACCCAAGAGCTAGTTGGAGAAAAAGATGGTGCAAAGTAGGGATGTGCCGGATGGGTTTTTCCCAACCCGCACCCGCCCTACCATCTTCCTTTCATAGACCTGCCTCACTGATGATGTCACAAAAGGGGTGGGCCAAGTGTTGCATCGTCTATAAAAGAAGAAATGGAAGGTTCCACCTGTGAAGAGGATTGCGAGGTCGGCCTGACTCACGGGGTCAAAATACAAACCGTGTGTCCTGTTTGCATGGCCAGTTGTGTCAGCTATGAAAACTATGTATAGTGAATAATCGTATGTGACCGTATTGATTTTAACTCACTAAAAAGAAAAATCTTGCTTGAATACAGCCTTTGATTTTTTTTTCTCTAGTTCAATCTTCAAAATGTAGAGTTAAACACATATTCTGGCTTCTAAATGATCAGTTCTCCTCTAAGCAGCTGCCTGCAGGCTTGATTATATCAGTTACTCAGTCTTCAAGGCTGTAAAAAAAAAAAAAAAAACATTCAGAAACTTTTTATTTTTAAATAATGGAAGTTTTATAATCACTATTGAAGTCTGTGTAAGATCTGAAGAACTAAGGTAAATGTTTCAAAGACCTTTATCTAAGTGATCTATACAGAACTGGCAGGTCTTTGCAAACAAGCTGCAAATTAGCTGCCCAGAGCATCTTGTTGCTTATAAAATTGTGGTTAGAATAAGCTAATTCGTAAATGCAGGATGTGAAATGCATAAATCAAAATATGTTATGTTTAAAAATCTTGTTTGGATGAACAAGAATATCCTACTACTACTATATTATTATAGTCACTTTGCACTTGTGTAATTGGACTGCTGAGAGGCGCATATATAGAATTATTTATCTGCTACTGTGTTTTACTATAATAAATATTCCTGAAATAAGAAAACACATAAGCTAAACTTAGCAGTTTTCTTTGTTCAATAATTTGCAGCAATATATTTATTGAAATGTTTGCATTTTTATATACATGCATAGAGTTTAACATAGGGCTGCAGAGTTGTTATCACATCTTGTATGACTTCTTAACCAAATGTTATCAGCATAAGTGCTTGAAAAATAGCCCATCAACTCTGTTTTCCATAAATCTTTTATGTCAATCTGGAGCACAGTGTTCACTGGTAAGTATTTCGTAGGAGTCCTGTAGTAAAGGGACCACGGACAGTAATGGTTCACCCTGGTCCACGGTCTACTTTGCCATCCAAAATGAGGGAAAATAACCCAAACAAAACAGAGGAGTAGCTGGAGACCAAACCTGTGAAGTATTTTATTCTGTGCCAAAATATGGGCTATATCCATTTTTTTTTTTTTTTGAAGAATCCAGTGTTAGTGGAGTGCAGTAGTGATTTTCAAGAGAAATCCAATAAGTTCCAGTAATGCACAAATGCAGCAGGTGAATTGTAGTTAAATGAACTGCATTATGTTCTAGCAGAAGGAAAGGAAATATCAGTGGAGGTGACAGAAGTTAGGCACACCACCTTTTCCCATTGATTATATTCACATACCTGGGATGATGTTCTTGTTAGCAGTAATCTGCCCTGGCCCAGATTCCTAACGTTTGGCAAACCCAAGTTCTTTCACCTTTCATTTCCCTTTAAATCTGAAAGTCCTAAGCCCCTAGGATTCAGGTAGAGAAATTAGCTTTCTTATTAACCCTAGTGGGATTGTTGTCCTGTATAAAATGGTTATAATGTCTTAAATGAAATGTAACCCTAAAAATGTTTTAGTAAAAAATCTATTCTACCCTGAACTAAGATAACCTCTGCCCTGCTCAAAGTTTACCACTTGCAAAGCTTTATTAAAAAAAATTATATAAAATTATATATAAATGATATAACTCTGCTTCCATTCTTCTGCATGAAGGCAATGGGGCAACATTCATGTTGAGTGCCGCATGTTTGATCTTGCAGAGGAAATGTTGCGGATCAATACGAGCTCCCGCACACCCTACCTCAAAGAATACAACTGTTACCTGGTGCTCCAAAAGGCAGAGGCTCGGCCACCTCACACAAAGTCCAACAAAAAATACCAATGGCACACAGGATCCGTGCAAGCAAGTGCTTTGCGTGTTTATTGCTGATGCAACGTTTCGGGGTCACGCCCCTTTCTCAAGCATTGATGTATTTTTACCGGTAGTGGTTGGGGGGCGGGAAGAAAGGGGCGGGCCGTGACGCACAAGGGGCGTTTTGTACTGTCCTAAAGGGGGCGTGTCCTGACATGATTGGGTGGAGCTAAAACCCGGGGGAAAAAAGGTAGTTTTTTAGTAGATTGGGGTGGGCCAGGGGCCTTTAATAGGGGTATTGCAGATTGACCAGCAGCTACATTGCCGGTAAATTTATAATCCCGGTCTTGGCCAGTGTTTTACCGGCTACGCCGGTAAAATACCGGCTGGGTGGCAACCCTAGGTAGAATAGATTTTTTTTTAGTGTTACATTTCCTTTAAGATCTGAATTCTACTTATCCAGGAAATGTTATACCCACAGTATTCCATTATGCCCGTATGTGAAGAGAATTTGTGTAGTTATTAGGGATGCACTGAATCCAATATTTTATAATTCATTTGAATCCTAAATCCTTCATAAAAGATGTGCCTGAACACTAAACCAAATCTGCATATGCAAATTAGGTAAACAAGGGGTGAAAGAGAGCTGTTAACTTTTCTACTTCCTTGTCTGACAAAGAGTCACATGATTTTTAGGATTTCAGTTTGATTCAGAGAAGCACTTGGACCTGGCAGAATCCTGCTGAAAAAGACTGAATCCTGAACCAAATCCAGGATTCTGTGCATCCCTAGTAGTTATCTTTATAGAGTTGGGAGTGCTTTGCGGAAATATTTATCCCCAACCTTGACACACGCTTGGCCTGCCATTTCAATTTAACATTTACTTTTTAAGCAATAAACTCTATTAAGCAAACATAAGAGTTTGCTGATTAGTATAACACCCTGAACCAGGACCGAAATCCGAGACCAAAGGTCTATCATAAAAGGGATGTCCTGCAAATAGAACCATGAAACCATATCAAAAGTGCCTGCCTTAGGAACTTGACTTAAGAATTTGCCTAATCGCATCTCTGACGTAAATCCAATTTGGTCCAATTTAATCCACTGGTTTAAATAAGCATTTGTTCTGGTAGCTAAAATTGTAGAGTATTTTGGTTCTATGTATTGTAGTACATTAGTTGCCACAGTTTGTAGTGTCATTTGGAAATGGTTAAAATATTTTTTACAGAGTTGTAGATAAGAACCAAAATATTTTTATTAGGTGTAAACTGAGAGACTCTAGTAGTAGTATCTAGTAGTAAAAATACAGTTGTGCTCATTAGTTTACATACCCTGGCAGAATTTATGATTTCTTAACCATTTTTCAGAGAATATGAATTATAACGCAACATCTTTACATACCCGGGTGATTTGGCCTGATAACATGCACACAACTTGACACAAAGGGTTAGAATGGCTATTAAATGTAACCATCTTCATCTTTGATCTGTTTGCTTGTAATTAATTGGGTGTGTATAAAAGGTCAATGACTTTCTGGACTCCTGACAGACCCTTGCATCTTTCATCCAGTGCTGCACTGATGTTTTTTGGATTCTAAGTCATTGGGAAAGCAAAAGAATTGTCAAAGGATCTGCTGGAAAAGGTAGTTGAACTCTATAAAACAGGAAAGGGATATAAGAAAATATCAAAGAATTGAGTGCCAATCAGTGTTCAAACTCTAAGAAGTGGAAACTTAGGGGTTCTGTTGAAACCAAACCAAGGTCAGATAGACCAATTAAACTTTCAGCTACAACTGCCAAAAAATTGTTCAGGATGCAAGAAAAACCCACAAATAACTTCAGGTGAAATGCAAAAAATACTGGAGGAAAATTTGCACTCATCAGCCCAGAAGCTGCGCATGGGACGTACTTGGACATTCCAACATGACAATGATCCAAAACACAAGGCCAAGTCGACCTGTCATTGGCTACAGCAAAATAAAGTGAAGGTTCTGGAGTGGCCATCTCAGTCTCCTGACCTCCATATCATTGAACTGTAAAGACGGTCCGCACACACAATTTTTAGCAGTCGGGGAGTGTACCCCTTTTATTCATGCCACCATAATATGGTGATATTATGGTGGCATGAATAAAAGGGGTACACTCCCCGACTGCTAAAAATTGTGTGTGCGGACCGTCTTTACAGTTGTTTGGTTGCTAAGGGACCCAGCCGGGTCGACGGTGAACCAGCACCATTACTGCAGGTCATTGGAAGGAAGGTGTGCGGTAGAGACAATACATTTGCTCCATATAATTGAGCCACTCTGTGCAGTTCATGCAAGACAGCCAAAGAATTTATGGGAACTGGAGGCTTTTTGCCAGGAAGAATTGGCAGCTTTACCATCTGAGAAGATAAAGAGCCTCATCCACAACTACCACAAAAGACTTCAAGCTGTCATTGATGTTAAAGGGGCAATACACGTTATTAAGAACTGGGGTATGTAAACTTTTTATCAGGGCCATTTGGGTAGTTTGTGTAGTGATTATGATTTAAAAAGAGTAAACACAATTGATTGACAATAAATGGCTTCAGCCAACCACTAACCATGAGCGAAATAAAGGTTTTGATCATCATTCATATTCTCTGAAAAATGGTTAAGAAATCATAAATTTTGCCAGGGTATGTAAACTTATGAGCACAACTGTAATCCTCAAATCTTGTCCAACTTTTCATTCATGCTGTTCCAACCTTAATCTCTACTACTGAAGTGTATTTAGAAACTGTGCCCTCTCACTGAACCCCAGTAAGTCTAAAATTGGCCGTATTGTGTTTTAACTTACATCACATCAAATGGATTGTTATTCAGACGCAAAACCAGATCTGTAAAATTAAAACCTATCTATTTTTTGACAGGTCTTGGCAAAACAAAAAGCAAAAAAACTAGCACTCGAGATGCCTCACCCACACCAAGCACTGATGCGGAATATCCATCCAATGGCAGCAATTCAGATCGAATCTATGATTTAAACATTCCTGCAGTAGTTAAATTTGCCTATGTAGCAGAGAGAGACGATGAGCTGACACTGGTGAAAGGCACACGAGTGGTTGTTATGGAAAAGTGCAGTGATGGATGGTGGCGCGGGGCATACAATGGACATGTTGGCTGGTTTCCATCGAACTATGTAATAGAAGAAGCTGATGACACAACTGCAGATTCCCCAAGTTTTCTAAGCTCAAGGAATGGAGCTTCTATGACCAATGGCCAAAATAATAAAGTGCTTCACATTGTTCAGACACTGTACCCGTTCAGCTCAGTCACTGAAGAGGAGCTGAATTTTGAGAAAGGGGAAACCATGGAAGTCATTGAAAAACCAGAGAATGACCCTGAGTGGTGGAAATGTAAAAACTCTAGTGGCCAAATTGGACTTGTGCCTAAAAACTATGTTGTTATTTTAAGTGATGGGCCTTCCATGAACATTTCCCATATTACTCCGATAAGTTACACAGGTCCTGCTTGCACCGGCCGGTTTTCCGGTAAAGCTTGGTATTATGGTTGTGTAACCAGACATCAAGCAGAATGTGCCCTGAATGAAAGAGGAATGGAGGGAGATTTTGTTATTAGAGACAGTGAGTCTTCGGTGAGTAATTTAATAATTTTCTTCTTTGTTTATATAAAGCAGTCCTCAGTTATAGGATGTTATTGCCTGTATTTTGTGAAAGTATTTTGGCAGGTTTTGAATCTGGAACCTCCTGCTTTTTGGCTGCTCTTTCTTTACCACTGGACCCGGATAGCAGCCATCGGTTTTATGCTGCTACCCGGACTACTCCACCTGCCTCTTCTACATCATCCCTGTAGTCTAATTGGTTATTTGAAGCCGAAAAGGACCCACAGCTCAATTTTGGGTGATGTTCATGAAAGAAGCTTTAGGTTATGGTTAAAAATGCCAAGCCGAGGTGCAGTCATCTGGCAGGTGTTCACAGGCATGAGATAAGGAATGCTGGGAAGTGCAAGTAGGTATGATCTTTATGAAAGCAAAGCTCCCCGACAGGGCAAAGTACTGTGAGTGCTTGGTGTGGCCCCATGAATAAATGAGCAGTACATTAAGATAAGAACTTGCAAGTAGGCATAATGTTTGCTAATGCAATACAGAACGTTCTCAAGCCACTAGGTTGCTCTGTATTTTGATTCGTTTCAGTTTATTGTATTGTGGTAATTACTCACTGCTCATAATGTTTTATGTGGGGAATTTTCTTTTCTACTAGCCGCAAAGAAAACTTATTTATTAAAGAGAATATATGGGATCGGATGCTCGGATGAGTAGTGAAACGTCTTCAATAATTACTCAGCAAGTCCAGTTGTTTTAGAATTACCTAGATCAGAAAATACAATCACCTGGATGAATGAAAATCTTCATAGTCATATGGGACACTAACTTTTTTCTTTTTAAAGTGACACCCGATACAAGCGTAAAACATTGTGCAACAAAACTGCCTATGTTTTGGGCTGGTTAATGCAGTCTGTTTGTATTGTATTTACTGGTTAAAAAAACCTCTAGACAGTAAAACATAATTTGGAGCCTTCTGAATAATGGGATCCCATACCTGTATCAAATTATGGGAAGGTGGACTCCCATAGACTCAATTTTATCCAAATAATATATATATATATTTAAAAATGATTTATTTTTCCTCTGTAGTAATAAAACAATACCTTGTACATGATTCAAACGAAGATATACAGTTGTGCTCATAATTTTACATACCCTGTAAACTCGAGCTCAATTTCTGGAAGGTAAGGTGGGGGGGCTCCCCCCTGCTCTTAAAGTATGACTGTTTCCCTGCAGAGCAGTTAGGCAGCAGGAAAGGGGAATTTCACTGCATACAGTCAGGTTTCTTATAAAAACAATAGACATTTTTTAATTGAAGTATATTGGAGATAGATTTCTTTTTCATTAAAGAAAGTAAAAATGTTATTTAATTTGTTTGCCTTTACATTCCCTTTAAGAACTGGGGTATGTAAACTTTTGATCGGGGTCATTTGGGTAGTTTGTGTAGTGATTATGATTTAAAAAGAGCAAACACAGTTGTTTGACAATAAATGGATTCAGCCAGCCACTAACCATGAGTGAAAGAAAATTTTTTGTGTTATTCATATTCTCTGAAAAATGGTTAAAGAATCATACATTCTGCCAGGTTATGTAAACTTATGAGCACAACTTCCTTACTGGAAGCAAAACCAGTCTATTAGGTTTATTTAATGTTTACATGATTTTCTAGTAGACTTAAGGTAGGAAAATCTAAATTATGGAAATATTAATTATCAGGAAAACCCCAGGTCCAGAGCATTCAGTCCCATATCTGTATACTGATTGTTCCCTTGCAATTTTTCAGATTGAGGGTAATGTGACAAAAAGTCCTACGTTTGCCCACATCTAGCAACCAGCCTTATGCTTGCTCACCAGCTGTAAACACAAGTTTAAGACCATTTATTATTATTACCCCTTGTGTCTGAAATGTTGATTATGTAACTGATAAAGTCACAGTGGGTGGGGCGGGACTTCTTGTCCGAATAGCTGCCTACATGCAGAAGTCGTCCAGCAACATTTGTGTAGCAGCTGCTAAAAGGGCGGATACCAGGTCTACCTATCTTTTATATACAGTAGATGTTAAAAAAAAAAATTAAACCAACTGACATTCATATTTGGAGCCATGGATAACTGGAAAGGGCTTTTGTGTAATATGGATGTGCTTTAGCCCCCGTTAGCCCCTCTCGACCTGCAGTATATCATGGAACTATTTCTAGTCTAGCCATTGTGTTTCCTCCTATAATCAGCCATTCTCAAACCCAATAGTTAAGTAGCAAAACGTATGCAAAAAAAAAAAAAAAAAATTTTCTTGTCATGCGGGTGCCTATTCTGCCTACCCCAAGTTCCCAAGGGGGCATACGCACCAATTCAGCATCAGCCCTGCCAAGGTTAGGTTCTATATTGTTTTTTTTGTGTGTTCTTACATGTAAGCAGCAAACACTTCGGCTGTAGTTTCTAAAACTGTACATTTTTGTAAATTTATAACTCAGGGCAACTGTTTTCATTCCATCTGAAATGTAATCTCTTCTCACCTGACAACACTTATTTGTTTCTGGTATTTGACCCCCCCCCCCCCCCCCATGTGTGTGTAATATTTTTAGTTAACTGCATACATTTATGTACAGTAGTGCATTGTTTATTGGGACTTTTTGTGCCTTTAATGCCCCATAAGGATCAAACACAAATTCTTTTCTAACGTCGTTCTCTACTTTTCACAGCCCAGTGACTTTTCCATATCTCTGAAGGCATTCGGCAAAAACAAACACTTTAAAGTCCAGCTGGTAGACAGTGTATACTGCATTGGACAACGGCGCTTTAAGAACATGGATGAATTGGTGGAACATTATAAAAAAGCCCCCATCTTCACTAGTGAACACGGAGAAAAGCTGTACCTTGTGAAAGCACTACAGTGACCCACCTGGAGACAAAGCAGGGCTTTCCGACGTCTAGCCTTAGTTCTAAAAAATAACCACGGAACAGAGCCATCATTACGAAAGAAGCAAATGAGCAATCTTAAAATAATGGCTCACCTTATACCACAAACACTCTTTGCATTGTACTTTTATTTTTCTGTTCTGTGTTTGTCCTTTTTTGTGTGTGCGTCACATTGCCCTCAGGTTAAAAAAATGAAAACCTCACTTTATTGTAAGCGCTCACTGTCATGCCTTGGTTTAGACTCCTATTCTGCATATGTTTACAGTCTAATGCTGGTTATGGTTAGCAATGAGTAGGGGTCAACTTGAACAGTGTTAATCAAATCCATTTTATAATAGAAGAATTCTTTATTGGAAATAGACAAAGATTAAATGCACTGACGCTGCAGCAAATAATTCTTGTAGACATGCTGTATCAGTTGTGGCTGTGAATTCTGTAGCCTCATTGCTTTACCAAGTAGTATATTCAAATATGTCATAGATCCTAGACACTCTTTACACTGTGTAGTACTCTGTCTGCATTACCTCTTGACCACTTGGCAGAGTACACTATGTAAAGGTATTGTAGCAGTAATTCTTTAACTTCTTTGGTACAATTGATTGTAGTAAATGGTGTCTTTTGATATGTTATTACTGCAGAATAATAGAAAGATCATGAATGATTTTTATTCCAGGTTTTGCATAAAAAGTTAATCAAATGTGGCATCCATATGTTTTCCTTACCCTCTTGCCCTTCTGCTTGTTATAATTGAACAGTTATGTATTTAATTATGAAAGTACTATGTATGTATGTGGAGCTCATTGTCTATGATGATACGAAATAAAAAAAAAAATCTTTTTTTGAGGCTAAGGGAATTATATTGTAGGCATATGTGATACAATTATTGAGTTGTTCCATAGGTGATTTTAAAATACTATTTCTTTTCAGGTCTGTCTAACTGAATAATGCATCTGTGTTATGTTTCCCTTGTTAAAACTGATGAAATCTACTAGTAGGAAGCTCTCTCAACACTTCCTTGGGAGTTTCTGAGTGCTAGCCTGCTTGCTGCTGATATTCAGACACATTGGGGGTCATTTATCAACACTGGGCAAATTTGCCCATGGGCAGTTAGCTATAGAAACCAATCAGCGATTAGCTTTTTGAAGCCAGCTGCAAGCAGAACAATGAATGCAGCAATCGGATTGGTTGCTATGGGTAACTGCCCATGGGCAAATTTGCCCAGTGTTGATAAATGACCCCCATTGTTCCCTAATGAGTAATCTGGAAGCAGTACCCAGGGCATCTATGACAGTTTAACCAATAGATGGCAGCAGCATTCAAAACACCATTGTACCATAGGCCTTATGGGGCAGGTTCAGATCACAGTTTATTCTTCTGGATTAAGGAAGATTGTATCATAGTAACCGTGATCTTCCTTTCCTATACGAACATCATGTCAGTACTTGCGGGGTTAACTCCTCCCCTGCTCCCATCAGAAGGACCTTCCTCAAGTCTTTAATGACCGGCCACACCCACCTAGCAGCATCTTTGTAATTGGCTTCTAAAATTACTTGAAAAGGGCGGGCCGTACTGACATGGAGTTTGTATAGGATCACAGTAAGTATGATACAATCTTCCTTATTCCGTTAACTAACTCCATGTCAGTACTTACTGGGACATAGCAAGCTACTATTTTCCAAATGGGAGGGTAATAGGCTCTTAATCATCTGTAGCCAGGAATGGCATGACACTGAAGAACGAGCCCAAAATCCTGCAACTTCTTTAAGCGAACGTAAGACTCCAGGTGCAACTTCATAAATACGGTTACAGGGATAAGAATAATCCTATAGCATGGACTCTAAACCACAGAGAGAGAGATGTTTGCCCAACATCAGTGAGGAAAGGCGAAACCAATAACAGCTTGACACTTCCAGAAGGGAGACAGAGAGAGAGATGAAGACATTCCTGCATATGGCAAATTCAACAGTTTGAAATACTTACTTCTACTCACTAGAAATCATCCATCTTATGTATGTAACACTTGGTAGGAGTGAGAGCCCCAAAATGACCTGTTGAATATTACAAAAAGTGCTGGGCATAAAATGCACAATGAGTCGCACTAGAAGAATGTATTAGAACACCTAAATATTTGGTTGGCAATTAGCTCTGCTCGAACAGGAAACCAATCCCAGAGAACAGGGACGAGGGCACCCAAGACCTACCTGTGGTGAGAATTACACCATGTACACCATGTACACCATGGAAACATTGGTACCAACCTGCTAATCCAGAAGATAATGGCAGCGGAGACAGGGCAATTATCTAAAGAATAAAAGCCCTGTTGGATGGCAGAACATAGCCTTGTGAGACAGATAGTTAGCCATAAGGTTTTCAGATCTAAATAAAATAACCCAAGTGATACGAATGTAATCAAATGAGCCATAAAGGCAGGCTGTAGAGTCACCTGGAGAGATGCTCTGAATCTCATGAGACCAGTCTGACTTTCATCCTGCATGTAAGGAACGTATGTATATGTATGAATATCAACCATCCTAGATCATGTGAACTCCCCCAATGAAGCTGACCCTAGGACTGCTTGATATTAAAACGGCAAGGGTTAAACCTGTAACCCTATGTCAGTGTTTTCTTTACATTGATTATATTGGAGGTAGCCAAATCCTCTTACACTGAACACCAGGCTGCCCACCATTGGGCATGTGTAGGCTTCAATTGTTCGAATTGCACACACCTCAAGTAATGTAAGACTGGGATATTATTTAAGACAGTCTTTAAAGGGAAATCCAACCCCCCCCCCGCGCTAACCCCCACCCACTCCCGTAGGCCCCCTCCAGTGGAGTTCATGCGTGCCATCTTCTCTTGCCACGGCTTCTTCCTGGATGCGGCGTCGCCTGCGCAGTGGGTTCGCCAATTGAACTTTGTGCACATGCGCAGTAGTACCAGTGTACTACCATGAGCCGCAGACGGAGCCGGATCCAGGAAGGAGCCGTTGCAAGAGAAGATGGCCCCCATGAACTTCGCTGGAGGGGACCTACACAATGGTAAGTAGCGACTTAGGGGCAATAGCCCGGGGGGAGGCAGTTAGCGCCGGGTGGGTTGAATTCCCCTTTAAGACATTATGTTCTGAGGCGATAGAATGGGTAGAACCCACAGGTATGAGGAAGCAGGTGGTAGTTCAGAAGGCCACTGCATCATAGAAAGAGGAAACAATCAAAACTCACCAGATGCTTCCATCATCAGCAATCTAAATCAGTACCCATCTGGTATGGAAGAACAGCTAGCCCTGAATACCCCATAACTAGGAAACTGGGCAAACTGAGAAAACAGACAGTAGGTCTTCCTTCTGGACACAGAGCCGAAACCTGGATCTAAGTCACAGTGATGCTCCACTTTGCCAGCAGTAAGACTAAAAGACTCCTTTCCCAAAAACCGCACTCAGCGTGTACCCAACATATTTTATAACCTGGTAATCTGACTGCGAGATCATGAGCAAGATTCAATAAGAACCAAGTGAACAGTTATTCCTCCATAGTGCCTGAATAAATGTCAGAAAAAAACAGACACTCTACTTGTTGAAGGACTCCTGTATCCTGAAACTGTGGTCTAAGATATAGACACTAGGCACGCAACTAGCCTTATTTAAGACAACCTCTAAACAACTCTCAGAGGGGGGTGATGTCTGTGTCATAACAATCAGCTTCTCAGTAGCATGTGCCAATGCATAACCCTGTGTGAAAGCCCCCCTCCAGCTTAATGAGAAGCTTCCCAATTAAGGGTACAATGCGTATAGGTTTATAATACACAAAAGCCGTAAATATCTTGTAAATTATATCCTTATAAACGGTGAGTTCTGATGTCATTTCTGTCACATGACTCACTGAAACTTGTGTATTATAATGAATAAAGTACCCCCAGTTGCAAAATATGAGGATATTAGAAGTTACCTCGGAGTTCCATGACCTGTATAAAAACACTCGTGTTTTTATATGGTCATGGAACTCCTCGGTAACTTATAATATGCTTATATTTTACAAGAGGGGGTACTTTATTCACTATATATTAGCCAAGAAAACAGTTGTATGTTTTCTTGCCTTATTACAGTCACTGTGCGAATCTGTAAAATCATATATATATATATATATATATAAATACATGCACACCCCATGCACATATATGCTGATGGCCTTCATATAAATACACATAATTTGCATACATGTAAGACTCTTACACAGAACACTTACAAGTTATCCATAAAGCTGACCATACACGTAGAGATCTGCTCATTTGGCGATATCGGCAAACAAGCTGATCTCACCCGGAGGTGGGCGATATCGTGCTGATCCAATCATTGGGTCCTAGGGAGGTGATACAGGGGGTTGGATCACAGGACCACATACACGCATAGATGCGCCCGCGATCCGACTAGGTTTATTAACCTGCCCGATCGAGATCTGGCTGACTTTCGGAGCAGTAACTCCGTACCAGCAAATGCCTCCAACTGTGCATGTGCCCGAAAGTCATGAACTGTCTGATCTGTTTTTCGATTTCATTTTTCGGAAGCTTCATGACTTTCAGCGCCAGAAGATGCCGATGACTACAGGAAGAAGAGCGCTCGGAGAAGATGGCTGCCATGAACTCTGCCTAGAAGGATTGGTAAGTAAGTTAGGGGCACTTGCCCAGGGGAAAGGTTGGCCAGGGGGGAGGAGGGAGGGGTAGGCAGGAGAGAGGAGGCCCTACTCGGGGAGGGGTTTTTGAGCCTACGGGTTGAATTCTCCTTTAAGGGAAAGAAAGTATCTGCTGGTGGAAAAGGGTTAAAGGAACAGTTTAGTGTAAAAATAAAAACTGGGTAACTAATATAGTTAGCCAAAAATGTAATGTATAAAGGCTGGAGTGAGTGGATGTCTAACAGAACAGATCCACAAATTTTCACATGTTGGTCAAGCTGCAGTTTAACCCGTTTGGTAGCTACCCATCTGCTGGACTCCGCTCCAGCCTTAGTATTCACAGTTCAATGTATAGGGGTAGATGGGTGCTTTTAAAAAACCAAATACAGGGTTGAGAAAAATGAAAAAAATATTTATTTACCAAGCATTTTAAAACAGAGTAGGTATCAAAATACTGACTATAGCCACCATGGTTTGCGAGTCCATCCTATTTACCTGAGTTTCAAAAATGTAATTTTTTTTACATAAATTGCAATTGGTTGAATTTTGAGTTCATGGAAGTTTAAAATAACTCCCATGAACTCAAAGGTCTGCCCCTTAGTATGTTATAGAATGGCCTGTTCTTAGCAACATCTCAATTCAGTTTTTGAGCTTCATTTTTTATTTTTTTTGCCTTCCTCTTCTGACTCTTTCTAGCTTTGCATTGGAGGCCACTAACCCCTGCAGCCGCCGTGTAAGGCTACAATTTTATTGTTTGTGTGTTTTTTATTACCTCTTTCTCTATTTAGACCAGCCTTGCTTCTTATTCCTGTCTCTCTTTCAAACCACTGCTTGGTTGTTTGGTTAAACGGGACCCGCTGTTTATCTAGGACTTTTTGTTTTTGATGGATGCTACAATGAAAAGTTCTCTACTGAGCTCACCCCCATGACTGAACAGAACTATAATAGCTTAAAGGGAATGTTCACCATTAGCAAAGTCTTACCAGAGTGGTAGGATTTTGGAAGAATAACTTTACCTCTTGACTATGAAGATTTTTCTTAGAATTGTTTTAAAAATGTAAATCAAGCACTGTACGTGCCAAATTTGAGTTCAGTTCAATTGCAGAGATTAGCAATGGGAAACAAGAGTGTGTCTGCCAGTCAAAGTGCTCATGACCAGCTCGTCATTCCTCTGCAAATTAATCTGGTTGGCTGATCGTGTATGAACTTTGCATGTGCAGAAGCGCATCACCCTGCACTATTCTTACTCCCTGCTGCCAATCTTTGTATACAGTTGTGTACAGAATACGAGCAGTGCGACGTCACTAACCTGGTCAATCACTGTTTTTGGTAATAATTATATTTCTACATGGCAAATAACTTACTAGTAGGTGTAGTAATCGAAAACCAACAGACCCAACAGCCATGACATATATATGATGATTCTTTGTAATTGAATCATTAATTGAACATAATCTCTTGCTCCAAATAATATCAGTGGGGAGTTCAATTAGTGAGGTCATTCATTCTGTAAAAAAACAGGTGTCAATTACAGCCATTATTTTAGGAAGGAAGGCAGCAAATGTTGTGCATGCTGGTTCTAGTACATTTCTCTATAATGTACAATGGGTCATTCCAGACATTGCTCAGAAGAACAGTGTACTTTGATTAAAAAGTTGATTGGAGAAGGGAAACATATTAAAAGGTGCAGAAACTGATCAGATGCTCAGCTAAAATGATCTCAAACGCTTACAACTTACAACCAAAACCTGAAAGATGTAGAAGACAGGGAAAAGTACAATTTGAATGGATAGAATAGCCAAAATGGAAAAGATCAGCTCTAGGAAGATCAAAGAAGGTCTGAAATTACCTGTGAGTACTGTTACTAGAAGACGTGCTGAAGAGGTTACATACAATTTGAACAAGAACACATTGGGGCAGATTCAATAAAGGGCGAAGTGGCTTACGCCAGCAACTTTTCACCAGCGTTGCAACCCACAGGGACATCGGCAATTCAAGTGCAGGTGCCAATTCGCTAGCAAACTGGACCATTTGTGAGGCAAAACCAAGACATGAAGAAGAACTGTGGAATGTAACAGGTACCAGTAGTTGATCTACTCCATGTAACACAGATGTGCAGCCGTTCTCAGAAACACTGATTATACAACTAAATATTAGTTCAGTGATTCAAAGGAAAGGGAAATAAAATATTTTTCAGTTTATACAGTGAATGTCTGTCTCCATGTTTTGATTTGGAATAGAATGTGCAGTGGTCCCAATGCATTTGCATGTATGGCAATAAAAGCTATTACAAGGATTTTGAGCTTTATTCACTTTTTTAAACCTACTACTCTTATTCTCAACACAACTGCATGTTTCATGGAAAAGACCCCCGTTCCAGAGGGATAACCCATTTTTAAGTGCATATTGTAATCTTTAATGTAATAAAAGACATATTTTAAGCACTCATAATATGCATACAGTGGTGTGAAAAACTATTTGCCCCTTCCTGATTTCTTATTCTTTTGCATGTTTGTCACACAAAATGTTTCTGATCATCAAACACATTTAACTATTAGTCAAAGATAACACAAGTAAACACAAAATGCAGTTTTTAAATGAGGGTTTTTATTATTTAGGGAGAAACAAAATCCAAACCTGTGTGAAAAAGTAATTGCCCCCTGAACCTAATAACTTGTTGGGCCACCCTTAGCAGCAATAACTGCAATCAAGCGTTTGCGATAACTTGCAACGAGTCTTTTACAGCGCTCTGGAGGAATTTTGGCCCACTCATCTTTGCAGAATTGTTGTAATTCAGCTTTATTTGAGGGTTTTCTAGCATGAACCGCCTTTTTAAGGTCATGCCACAACATCTCAATAGGATTCAGGTCAGGACTTTGACTAGGCCACTCCAAAGTCTTCATTTTGTTTTTCTTCAGCCATTCAGAGGTGGATTTGCTGTTGTGTTTTGGGTCATTGTCCTGCTGCAGCACCCAAGATCACTTCAGCTTGAGTTGACGAACAGATGGCCGGACATTCTCCTTCAGGATTTTTTGGTAGACAGTAGAATTCATGGTTCCATCTATTACAGCAAGCCTTCCAGATCCTGAAGCAGCAAAACAACCCCAGACCATCACACTACCACAACTATATTTTACTGTTGGTATGATGTTCTTTTTCTGAAATGCTGTGTTACTTTTACGCCAGATGTAACGGGACGCGCACCTTCCAAAAAGTTCAACTTTTGTCTCGTCGGTCCACAAGGTATTTTCCCAAAAGTCTTGGCAATCATTGAGATGTTTTTTAGCAAAATTGAGACGAGCCTTAATGTTCTTTTTGCTTAAAAGTGGTTTGCGCCTTGGAAATCTGCCATGCAGGCCGTTTTTGCCCAGTCTCTTTCTTATGGTGGAGTCGTGAACACTGACCTTAATTGAGGCAAGTGAGGCCTGCAGTTCTTTAGATGTTGTCCTGGGGTCTTTTGTGGCCTCTCGGATGAGTTGTCTCTGCGCTCTTGGGGTAATTTTGGTCGGCCGGCCACTCCTGGGAAGGTTCACCACTGTTCCATGTTTTTGCCATTTGTGGATAATGGCTCTCACTGTGGTTCGCTGGAGTCCCAAAGCTTTAGAAATGGCTTTATAACCTTTACCAGACTGATAGATCTCAATTACTTTTGTTCTTAGTTATTTTTAACAAGGGGGGCAATCACTTTTTCACACAGGCCCATGTAGATTTGGAGTTTTTTTTTCTCCCTTAATAATGTAAACCTTCATTTAAAAACTGCATTTTGCGTTCAATTATGTTATCTTTGACTAATAGTTAACGGTTTTTGATGAGCAGAAACATTTAAGTGTGACAAACATGCAAAAGAATAAGAAATCAGGAAGGGGGTAAATAGTTTTTCACACCACTGTAGTTCTTTTGCAAAAGGTAAACATCTGCTTTAACACAGAATAGCATAAATGGAAATTCTATATACTTTCAAGAACACAGACCTCTGCTCAGTATATTGAGCCTTGCAACTAGTGCGGGGAAGAGTTCCTCCTGAATCGCTCCTCCCTTTTACCAGCGGAGTGATGGGGCCCATCATCCACAACCAGTTTCCCTAGTACTGCAGGATATATTTATAAATAAACATTAGCTTTGACTCTGCGTTTATGTTTCTGGCCCATTGGCTCTTGCATGATTATGCTCACCATTTAAATGTCTCTGGCCTCCGGACAACATCATTAATATCCTGTTTATAATCCAGCACTGCTGGTAGCAGTGTACATAAAAGGCTATGGTAAAGACTATGAATATACAGAATTGTTTGTAGAAGGTCAGTGTACAAATGCTACAAGGAAGTGCAAGATTAAGTTTGTTTGCTTTCTCTGATTTGTAGAGATAGGATTGCTCAGCTTATGGACTGAGTATATTGAGCACTACAGGGTATAAAGAATATATTGTTTAAAGTTTCTTACAGGGTATAGCCAAGAAACTCATTACTCTCAGAACTTGGCTACTTCTTGGCTGAAGGTGGGGGGGGGGGG
>CM044434.1:98299812-98353811 GCA_024363595.1 Xenopus borealis | reverse complement strand
GGGGGGGGGGGGGGAAATATCCCACTAAAGTCCTTAACAACTCTAGCATATGTCCAGTCAATTGTGTAGGATGGTAGAACACATGTATCTAATGTTGACAACCACTGACATGTTGGGCAAGAACTAGCCTTCAAGACATGTCAGGGGAAGATTTACTTTAAAAATGTCTTAATTGTTTTGTTGTGCTGAACTAAAGCTTAACAAAGACATTGGCAGCAATGCTGTACTAGACCATTATGAGTGAAGATTTGTGGTTCCAAAGATGCCCCAGTAGCTCCCCATCTTCTTTTCTGCTGATTCACTGCACATGTACTGTGCTGCTGTTAGTTACTGAACCTAAGGCCCAACAATATACTTGATATATAGAATATAAAGGTCACACTACAAGGCTGTTAAGTTATTAATTTAGAGTATCATTAGACTGCAGCTTTGAAATCAATGTAATTAGTATCAGAATGTAATCAGACCTGAAGCATCAGCCTCTATAACACAACATGATTTAATTTGTGATTCATGCTTTGCAGCGACCCCTAACATTAGTTTTTTGACAGCTGGTAAAAGTACACTGAGCATGTGCACAACACTGACATGCCTAACAAAATCCAAGATGTGAGCTCTAATGCACAAAGGGTTGAATCATTGCTATTTTTAAACCTGAGGTTGGTCCAGTAGATATAATACTGAATTTCTACACCTATTTGTTTTTATAGTTTACTTTTTCTTTAAACAATTGGATCAGTGTCATTTGACCTTGTCTCAAGGTTGCAAACTCTCACACAATAAGATCTTGGTGCGGGTATCAGGATTGCTGGCCTTATCCCTGCTGTGACAGAATCTTGTCTGTAGAACTGTTGAGTTCCACTTGGAAAAGTGGATCTTCATCTTGCTTCTTACAGCCACAGCATAATTCTGGCAATCAGCAGGATCAAACCACTGTGACAAACGGCATTGGCACAGGGGGGGAAAGTTATGTGTGGCCAGGACTATCTTCTGTGGGTGACACAACTCACCAGCCTGTCTTAGTCAAAGAATAATGGAGAAGGACTACCTGAGATCCAGAAGTTTTTGGCATATGAGACCAGACTAGATATCTTGGAGGGTGCCCTTTTCTCTGCAGAAAACAGATACACAAAATGTGTATATTACAAATATGTGTATAGCCCTCTTCTGCTATTGTATGAGATCTAGCATGTGGTGCTACAGGAGTCCCGTGTCTCTGCTATATGGGAGAGCAGGAATACTTTCATGCTTCCACCCAAGTCAGGACAGGCTGAACTGTAATACCCCTCTCTGGGAACTTGGTACCTGGTGTAGATCAGTGCAGCAAAGGATCCCAACAGAGAGGTGATTCTTGCAGCAAAATAACTTGTTTATTCACAAAGGACAGTCGCAATGGATCAATTCACAGGCACTTCGATGATCACAGGATAACAGTATGTAGCGACCCTGAGATTTGGGTGTAATTTACTCAGGCAGTTTTCCCTCAGTATTTGGACACCTAAGGGTCCTTAAGTAACTCAGGCAGCTATGTCCCTTTTCCTGGGTCCATTTCAGTTCATGGGATTTGGCCACCAGAGGGCAGTAGTTAAGATATAAAAGGGGATAGCACCATGTGCTCAGGGCTTAACCCTGGGGCCCTGCCTCCCAGAGAGGTTCTACAGGATCAAGGTCTGGTTCCGGAAACAGATTAGGTTTAACCAGTGATAGTAGCTACTGTGATAGTCACTCTAGGAGGGAAAGGCAGCTCAGGGCAACTAGTGAGCAGTTGTGGCTCCAACAAGGAGAAATAGTGGGGTTAGGACCCCGTGGTATGTACACCACTAGATCAGGGATTACAGTGGGTGAGTTGAGGACCAGATAGGGTGCCAAGACCCCAGGCTGAATACCGTGGGTGAGGCGATAACCCCATAGGGTGCCAAGAAACAAGACCCCAGGCTGTGACATCCAGGGCCTAGTGCATTCCACCTGAGAGGAGACATTACCTAGTGAGAGGGTAACTATCCTGTTGAGATGTGAATCATTGCTGCAAATTATCTATTCTGCATATTGTCCTTATCATCCCACTGGAGGGATTTTCAAAGTATCCTACTACGCTGTCTGTTCAATAAATAAGTTCAAGTTTGCTGCAAAGAACTGTGTCTGACTGAATCTCCTGCTGCACTGAACAACACCAGGTACCGGGAGTTGCAGGGAGTTGCATGGGTACACTGGGGGTCCTGGGCACAAGCTAAGCAGTTAGCCGGGTCACACATATTCCACAAATCCACAGCTAAAGCTACACCTACGGGTGCGCTACAAGTAATAACAGTAACATGATTCTTCCCATTCAGTTAGCATGAACACCTCCCAGAGTGTAAAGCTTCCTGCCCAGGGATAGTCAGCTTGGGGGTCTTGGTTCTTGGCTCACTCACTGGTCCTCACCTCACCTAGTCCCTGAGCTAGTGGTCTATAGACCACAGGGTCCTAACCACACTACTTCTCGTTGGAGCAGATGCTGCTCACTATCTACCCTGTACTTACTCTGACTCCTAGGGGGGAATTAACAAAAGTGTCGGGAAGGAAAAAATGTCTTTAAAATGTCTTTAAAATGTCTTAGCAACAGACGACAAATTCACAGAGCATTTCCCCGCCAATTTTCCAACATATACGACACTTTTGAAAAACTGGTTTGTGAGGTGGCCGTACCTCTACCACTGAGCACCAGACATCTTTAAAAAAAAGGGAGTGCGAGAGCCTAATCCTCTTTAAAATAGGGTTGCCACCTGTCCAGTTTTGACCCGGACAGCCCGGTATTTTGAAGGGCTGCCCGGGTCAATACTTCCTGCCCGGTTTTCCAAATAAGAAAAACCGGGCGGGATTAGCTTGATTGACGCAGCGATCGGCCAATCGGAGATCGCGTCATCATAGCCCCGCCCACCGACGTCATGGGCCTGCCCCCTGTCCGGGTTCAGCCACAGCAAAAGGTGGCAACCCTACTTTAAAATGTCGTGTAAAATTATTTTACCGACACTTTTGTTGGTATTACAATGCTCACTAAATAGCTCTTATCTAACTTTCACTGGCAAGCCTGGACCTGTAATGCCTCCCAGTGAGGCAAGGTCCCAGGACAGACCATGGGGGTTAACACTTTTATACGTTAAACTACTGCCACCTAGTGGACAATCCCCTTGAACTAAAATGGACCCAGGAAAAGTGACATGGCTGCCTGAGTTAACTAAATGACTCTTAGTGTCCTATTACCAAGGGGAAACTGCCTGAGTAAATATACCCAAATCTCAGGGTCCCTACATGTGGATACTCGCAATACACCTTAATTCCAAAATATTCTGATTGTAAGCTCAATGAGCAGGCCCTTTCCTCCTCCTGTATTGGTGAGTATTTGTAGGTAATATGTATGTTTGCCAGTGGCGTACCATGAGAGCAGGGGGTGCAATCGGACCAGTGCCCTCATCCCCGCAGGGCCCCTGGCAGATCGCGCAGCACTGATTCCGGATGCAGTCGGCTGCAGCCGCGAAAAAGATTGGCACAATTATATAGTTATGCCACTGTTTGGTACTGTACTTGAAACAGAAATATTGATTTAGTTCTATGCGTATTTATAATTGTGTATACCTGTAAGACTTGTGATTTAGAAGGAAATTGGAAGCTGCACCCTTTTGAGAAATCGATGTAGAGATTCTCTCCCATTTGTGTGAAACCCCTGACAATATGCTGGATAAGTGTTTCTGCACCACACTAATATTTTTAAGTGGATAAAATGTCATCTCCAATGATATTGCATAGCACATCAGGCCTAATACATTGACAGACCAAATGTCTTCTACTAAACTTAAAGAAACAAAGGACATGATAAAGATGCCAAAAACCAGCAATTTCATGCTTTGTAGAACCATGATTCCACACACCACTTTTTTTCTGTTCAGTTGTTTTCAAATTGTTCCCCAGAAATAAAGACTTTTTTCGATTACTTTCCATTATTTATCTTACTGTTTTTCCAAAATTTAAGTGTAACGCTTTTTTGGGCTATATACAGCACAAAGAGTTAAGTGTCCAGCTAGTGATAGGAAAGCATGGGTTACACTGCAACCTACACTCCAGGGCAGGGCCTTCGCTATGTGGAAGCTATCCTTATGAGGTAGTATAACTACAATACCCAGGCAAACTGTATAGTAAAAGATGAATGGGCGCCAGGAGGTTCTTTAAACAAAAGGTGAACGTTTATTAGCACAAGGCAAGATCCCCAGGTTTAGATACTCACGCAGGAGCTTTCAATTGAGAGTAGCAGATGTTACACAGGATAGTAGAGATGTCAGCAGATATTCATACACACATCACAGTAATGAATATTTTTCAGAGTCAGGATAGTCAAGGTACATCAATTCCAATACAAAGATCCTGTGGCTATAATGTGTGAGTGGAAATACCAGATCAGGCTGGGTAGCTGCTGCTAAGCCCTAATCCCTATTGCAATGATATCCCTGCACTAAAAGCATCACAGGGGAGCTTTATAAGGAAGATCTCTTCCCGCTAACACTCCTATTTGGAACAGAGAACTGTTCATACTAAATACAGCTGACTAACTTTCTCTCTCTAGAGAGACTATTACAAATGCTAACCTGTATCTTGCTATCCCTCGTTCACGGGGTGGCCTGGTCCCCGACTTGGATCACTAACAGTGCAAGTCCTGTAAGGGCACGTGGCTTACTGGGGCTTTGTTGATCCCAGGCTCAATGAGCAACCAGCCTGTTCAGTACCAGCAGCCAAAGAGGAAGTGGCCACTCCTTTCCAGCACTATAAAACTGTGTGGCAGGAAATGGTCATTACACTCTGGGCTGTAACTATTGGTTAGAAGTATACACTTGTTACATAAACTTCTGCCTAGTGACAGAGATGCAGGGACTTAACTCCATAGGTGCCAGTAGAAAACCTATGTGTCCCTACATAAGTTTAAAGTTGAATGTTGGTGTCTGTGGTGTTTCAGTCTGGCAGCTCAGTAATTCAGGTGCAGACTCTAAACTGATACAAATTTGCAACATTTTTCATACCTCATGGGTCCTTCCTCTCTGCACCAGAGGATGGACCCATGAGGTAGGAAACAGTGCTTTGCATAGTTAAATAAACAACACAGAACTTGACTCACTTGTTCTCCAGTGGATTTTATTTACAATACTTGTGCAGTGGACCTGGTGAACCCCACCACTGTTAAATGGAGCACTTGACATATTTTCAAGTGGCATCTAATTACATATGAATGAACTCTTGCATATACCTCATCCCATTCATGACTTATATTCAAGACAGCAAGAAAGGTGATGTGAAGGAGTTATGCACAGTATACATTTATGCTTAAAATTAATTAAACCCTGTTGAAATATAATTAATCCGATTTTATTGTAGTTGCTCAGAGGCGGACTGGGACACCAGGGGCCCACCCAAAAACTTTAGACCAGGAGCCCACCATAAAACCTTAGACCAAGGGCCTACAATAAAACTTTAGACCAGGAGCCCACCATAAAACCTTAAACCAGGAGCCCACCATAAAACCTTAGACCAGGGGGCCACTCTCAGTACTGATATTCTTCATCTCCTCAATCAACCTCTATTCTCCTAGTTTGTTTTCTTTACATACTATAATCAATTATTCCATCTATTTAGCCTCTTTGTTCTCATAGAAATAGGGAATGGCCATGAAATAGGACAAAAATTTAGCAGCATGAGGGCCCACTGACACCTTGGCCCACTGGGAGTTTTCCTGGTATTCTGGTGGGCCAGTCCGACACTGTAGTTGCTGCCTTTGCATCAAGGTTAATTGCGTTAACATCAGGAAGTATTAGAAAGAAAATGGCCCCAAGAGTAAAAACGTTCTTGTCTGCAAACACTCCTTGACAGACTGGTTGTTGATAGCCTGTCTTTGATAATTAGGGAAGGCATGTCATCATTAGAACTAAGCTAATGATGCCGAATAAATGAAGACTTGACCATAATCCCATCTCTTCCAGACATACATATTTCAAGTCCGCTGTCAAGTAGTGTGAAAGGCAAACCATGATGTAAAATTGATTTCCCTTGCTGCAGAGATGAAGTTTTCCAACAGAAATTCAAACACTGATTTAAGGTGAATTAGATATATTTCTAATGTCGTTACCAGCCATGTAATGATGAAATAAATTCCATAAGTTATGGAAATTAGTCTTTTAATTACACTCTTCTCAGTTACATCTGATGTATTTTTAGAGAATGCGGCCATGAATTTTAATGACTTGAAATGATATGGATTAATTAGGAGAGCATTCATGCCATTATTTTATGCAATGTAACTTTAGTTGAAAAAGCAACCCTTTTACTTTATTAAAGACTCCCTATTGGACTATAAATATATATATTATTGCATTAAATCAGTGTTGTATAGACTAAAATATGCATCTGTCCTCCGCTAGATCATTTTTAGTTTACCTAGGGGACAAGTTTACAAAAATGAGTACTGTCCAAACATTTCTACACTTTCTTGACTATCAATAGTCAGGAAAGTGTTTTTCTGTGTTCCATTGCTATTGTAAATTTTAAGAGTGTACAAACTTTAAATAGATATTTTTTAGTAGTAACCCCTTTTAGTCTGGGCAAAAGGCAAGTGATGGCAGCTGCATGTGCAAATGCTGCCTGATTGGTCCACAAATGCATGCTTTGTTCTTAGGGCTCCTACACACGGGCGTTTTTGACCTGCGCTCCCCTGCGTTGCGTTTGGCTGCATTCAGCCGCAGGGGAGCGCAGCTCTAGATGCACCTCATTTTGTTCAATGAGGTTGTACCCACGAGACGAGTGTAAGCGCCGAACGCAGATTCAGACGCAACATGCTGCATTTTTCCTGCGTTCGGTGCTCACATGCGTTCGTGTGAGTACAGCCCCATTGAAAATAATTGAGTGCGTCTATACCTGCGCTCCCCTGCGTTTGAACGCAGCAAAACGCAACGCAGGGGAGCGCAGGTAAAAACGCCCGTGTGTAGGAGCCCTTATGCACAACTGAAAATACATGACATAATAAATGCAAGTCAGCTGGAAGGTTCACATGATCTACTGCAAGGAAGAAAAGGAACAAGCAGAATGGGAAGCAGTTCAGGACAGAAGGCATTTAGAGCAAGAAGAACAGAAGATGATTACAGGCTTGTAGCTAAATGTTTGAAACATCCATTCCTGGTAAGAAAACACTTGCTCACATTTAAAGGGGTTGTTCGCCTTTGAGTTAACTTTTAGTATAATGTAGAGAGTGAAATTCCGAGACAATTTGCAATTGGTTTTCATTTTTTATTGTTTGTGGTTTTATAGTTATTTAGCTTTTTATTCAGCAGCTCTCTAGTTTGCAGTGTCAGCAATTTGGTTTATAGGGTACTAATTACCCTAGCAACCCTGCATTGATTTGAATAAGAGACTGGAATATAAATAGGAGATGGACTGAATAGAATGATAAGTAATAAAAAGTGGCAGTAACAATACATTTGTAGCCTTACAGAGCATTTGTTTTTAGATGGTGTCAGTGACCCCCATTTGAAAGTTGCAAAGAAACAGAAGAAAACTGCAAATCATTAAAAAACTATGAAAAATAAATAATTAAGACCAATTGAAAAGTTTCTTAGAATTGGCCCTTCTACTATATACTAAAAGTTAACTTGAAGGTGAACCACCCCTTTAAGAGCTACTGAACAAAAGAAAAGTATCCGCTGGGCAAGCAAAGAATGGGCTCTGTGTTCCACCATGTTAGCTACTTGTAAGGGCCTATCCGAGATAATAAAATATTTAAAGGCACACTACACTTTTCTTCTGAATAGAGAAAAGAAAGTTTTATTCTTCACACCACAGTTCACTGTGTACAGAAGTACATATATTCAATGTGCCCACCTTGTATTAAGGTTGCCACACACTGAGAGATCCGCTTGTTTGGCGATGTTGCCAAACGAGCGGATCTCTCCCTGATATCCCCACCTTGAGGTGGGCGATATCGAGCTAATCTGATTGTGGGCCCTAGGGCCCAACGATGGGATCATAACGGAGATCATATGCGGGACTACATCAACTTTCGGCCAGATATCGATCGGGAAAGCCAGTTGGAGGGCTGAACCACAATTAATAAACCACTCACTCCTTGTTAGCTACCCTTTCTAACTTTGCCCTGACTAACTAAGGCACCTAAGTGCCCCATTTAAGGTCTTACCTATCTGTACCTTTCAGCACTGACTAAGGGAACCATCCATTTTATATCTTTTCCCACTGCTTCCCTCTAGTGGCCAGGGGAAAAGCTACATCTAACTTAACCTATGGCATTTTGCTGCCACCCTGCGGGGAAACACTGTAAATACATTTTAAACATACAATTTTAACATTTCCATTTACAGTTCACCCTTCATTCAACACACATCACATTTAAATCACTTCCTTAACCAATTACAAGTTCAACATTCAAAATGTACACACATAACAGGCACTTTTCCATGTTCACTGTCACATACTACACTTTTTCAGATGACACCAATTTCATCCACCTTACATACTGAAGTATCTTTTATTCCTGGTCACTTGCATTGAACTTTTAGTGAAGATGTTGTTTGGGATTTTATCCATCAGGTTCAACAAATCTCTGTTTATTTTTACACTGCCCTTATAATATCGACATGGATGACTGCCATATGAACTAATGAATGTGATGAACTGCGGACATTTAACAATAGCATTTTGTCCTTTTTGTTGATTTTTTTCTGTGATACTGTATGTGGTCCTGGTCACCACATAACACACAGTAACATGTAACACAGATCATACTCCAGTGGGATGTGCCATTCATTACTATACTGTATGAAGTATCATGCATCAAGGGCTCGACGTTAGGGACAAGATGCCTAGTTTATTAATTAAGTTTCCTCTAACCAGGCTTTGGATTAATTATCCTTATCAAATCACCCTTTTCATAAAATTACATAGTTCTTCTATGAGAACTAAAAGTAGGGCAAAAATGTTGTACATTATGTTTTGGGCAACTATACCCAACCCTTTAGCAGTAAAGAAGATCTGTGCCTCCACAGATGCCCCAGTAGCTCTCCATCATCTTTTCTATTGATTCACTGCACATGTTTGATGTCACTTACTGAGCTTAGGGACTGACATAAAATATATTGAATCTATATAATATAAATGTCACAATATAAGGCTCATTATTAAATAATATTTTCTCCATTTGGTAGGTTACAGAGGGGAGGGACAATGGAGCTTAGTGCATGGGGGCTTTTAATTTTCTGTGGGTTTAATTCTCCTTTCAGCCCTACACTTAAATACATCCCTTATTTCCCAGTTTGCAGCTCAGTTTAAAAATGTAGTCAAATATCTCTGCAAAGTAGCAGCTTCCTGCATGGAATGTATAGTTTTGCACAATTATTAACAAAGACAGAGACAGTACTTTCAATACCCACCTCAAGGTCATTACTGAATAAATTTAAAAGCACAGGACAGACCCCTGTGTTACTCCACTGACAACGAAAGCTTGTGTTTGTGTGGAAATAAATACGTTAAAGGCATTGCCTGGCTGAATCAGTGTGCTTTGTCCCCAATTGGAATCTGATGCTGTCTTGGGCTTAGAAGCGGCCTGGGATGTGAATGCACCCGGTAATAAGAAGTAAGCGGAGTGCAGCCAATCAAAAAGTGTAGCTAATTCATCCTTTAGCCATTTCTCTGCCCAGGTACAAATATTGTTACAGCCCAAAATTCCTTAATTTAACTTGTATCAGTCTATGTATCAAATGCTTTAAAGTTTGAGTAGATTGCATCCACTACCACCCCTGAGTCTAGGTTCCTTCTCCCTCCTCAAAGAAGGCAAGATAGACAGATAGAAAGACAGATAGATATAAGATCTATTAAGAAGAAATCATGCTGGCACAATCTCATAGTATTCACCAATCTTGTGGCACCACGCCAGACCTCAAGGAATTAAAAAAAAAATGAAGTAAAAACATTAAGTAAAAAGGTTTTGCAATTTCAGATTTAAGCTCATTTAGCACCCTTGGATGAAGGGCACTGCCAGCATGAAGAGCACAACACAGCTAACCCTTTGTGGCTGATTTCAATTCCTACACAAAACAAGTGGCAAACAGTAATAACAACTGAGATACTTAGGGGCCTATTCATGAAGCCTCAAATTTTTCTGGTTGAGTTTTAAAGGGAAAAAAAAAAATCAATATTTTCAGAGATAAAAAAAAAATCCCAAAAATACTCCATTTTAAACCTGTCGAAGTCACGTACAACTGAATGGCAGATGGTAAATGGCCTTTAACAATTGAAAGATGTTTTTGTCTTCATGATTCTCGAAGATATCAGGCTATTTGGTGCTGGTTTTCACATGTTAATCTAATATATTTGAGTTTTTTGGGGAACAATTCTATAAAGTAATTTTGAAAATTTGAAAAAGTCGCACAATTCCAATTGTCCCACAATTTTGTGAAAACATTTCCCGCATGGACAAATTTCTATCCAAATTGTTAGTAAATTAAGCCAGATCGTGGTTAGGCGTTAAGTTGAATTTGTTTTAATGAGAAAAAAATATGACATGGGGCATGTTTACTAAGATTGGAGATAAATATCTGGAGAGATTTCTGGAGATGTTGCAAATAGCAGAATCTTGGAAAAGTAGTCAGCACAATGATTTTCCAATCCAATATGCCTCTCTATACAACAGGAACTAAAGGAACTGAGAGGCATATTGGATCCGTAGATTGGAGAACCTTGAACCAAGGGGTCTCAATAAAGAATATAATTAATAAGACCATAATCTGTATTTTAACGAATTGTGTTGATGTTTGTATTATACACAGGCTGTTGAACATTCACCTTAAGGGTTTGAGCACCTTCTTATAATATCTACATGGACACTATGTTTGTTTGATTTTGTTACACTACTCTGATTGTTATGAGAGTTGTAGTTCTACTTTTGTAAATGACCACTAGACGGTGATGGAGAGTATAAAAAGCATGTTTAATTGAGTGTCAGTAATGCTTGAAAAAAGGCTGCATGGCCTGAAACGTTGCGGTGATGCCCAAAGCTGAAATAAAGGCTTTTTAAACACTAAAGTTTCACAGTTTGGTGCTGTTCTACATGCAAAGGATGTTGCCCATAGCAACCAATCAGCAATTAGATTTAAAAGGCACCTATAAGTTAGCAAAGATCTGATTGGTTGCCATGGGCAACATCTCTAGAAATTTCTCCAGATATTTATCTCCAATCTTAGTAAACATGCCCCTTACTTTAACAAGAAGCCCTCTAATGGCTAAAGGTAAAACTCACCACAGGGAAAACATAGCAGGAACAGGGTTACGAATCAGGAACAAATAGCCAGGACAAGACAGGAACAGGGTTAGATTTTATGAACCATGCTAAGCTAAATGGGGAGGCCTATTTAGCAAAAATTTACTTTACAATTTCAATAGCACAAATCTTACTTAAACTCAAATAAATAAAATTGTCGAGAAAAACTTGAATACGACTTGCTGTATTCAAGCTGGGCTGCATTAATATCCATCCTGGGCTGCAGGTTGGACACCCCTGCCTTAGGCAATGTGTGCTACTGGATTGATTAGTTATTACTTCATTTGCTATATAAAGAAATGATAATGCTAATTATCTCAAAAGTATTATGGACCATGAAGCTCCAAGAATAATTTTAGAGTAGTTGGGTTATATTCTGTGCAGCTGAGCCAATAACCAGTCAAACCTGAAACATTGACTGCACTTACCTCTAAAATAAACAATAAAGTACAAGTTAATGCACCCATGCTAAACATACACATACAGATTTTGGGAAAAACTGTGCACTGATAATACATTCAGTACATTTTTAAATACATTTCACAATTTGTCCACATGATGGAACCCTTAACATGAATAAATGTGACTGCAATGCCTATACTTTTGGCAGTTTATTCCAGCAATCTGTTTATCATATTGTAAAGCAATAAGATATCACAAATGCAGTCCACACTGCAATATTTATAGCTACAGTAAGTCTCCCTCTACCCAAACAGGAATCGTAGATGTTTCTCTTTTGTACAGACAAATGTCCCATGTTATGAACTAAAATAGTAAGTTAGGTTGAAAAAAAGACACGCCCATCAAGTTCAACCTTTGAACTAGTTCAAACCTGCCTGTTCGTTAATGCAAAGGAAGGCAAAAAAAGACCCCAAAGCATTTGAAGCCTCTCCAGCCTTTCCAGTTTTCCCCTCCAAAAAAAATCCTTCCTGACTCCAAGATGGTAATTGGACTAGTCCCTGGATCAACTTGTACTATGAGCACTTTGACTTGGGGTTCCTTTATCTCCAGCACTACAGCATGGAGACAAAGAATTGAAGGTGTTAAACACATCTGAGAAACAAGACATCAGTCATTTTATGAAAGTCATGCTTCAAATAAAATAAACAATATCCTTTGCAGATTAGGCCAGTGTTGAAAATGAACTGGTATTATAACATACCTAACGACTATCCCATTTTTAGAGACAGTCCCTCTTTTGACAGCTCAACCCGCAGTCCCTCATTTGTACTGGAATATCCCATTTGTCTCTGCAAAAAAAAAAACGTTTCTAACTTAATTGGCTTTTGGCAGAGAGCCCAGAACAGCCACAGCAACAGTAACAATTTCTAGATAAGCAAATAAGTAATTGTATCAATATAAGATAACAGGTCCCTTGGGAAGAAATAGACTCACAGCTTAAAGGGCAATTCACCTTCTGTAATAACTGGGGAAAAAAACACAGAAATATAGTCAAACTTTCATAACCTGGCAAATGTTGTAAAATAAACATGGTAATGAGGGGGCGTAGCCACAAAAATGGACGTGGTCAAAAAATGTCACCGCGGCTTATTATTTGCAAAATGTTTGGAGGTATTTTATAGGAAAAATGTGTCATAAATGTGTTGCAATTAAAAACAGTATGCTGGGGATACTTTTAAGTCTTACATAAAAGTTCTTCTGTGTGCTGAAACTTTAGTGGGAGTCAGAGAAAAGTGTGCAGTCCCTAACTGGAGCATGTTTGCATCAGATTGCTATGGCTGGGTGGAAGAGATGCGCCAACTGGCTGGCTATGATAAGTCTGAGGAGTTGGCCAGAATCTATTGGGCACATTTTCCAGTTGCGTCCCAGCTTGGCTATTATGTACCTGAAGAAGAAGAATAGACTTGACAGCTTGGTCTCCAAACTGAAACATGCTGAAATTATTTAATTCCATTTACAGTGGATCGTTTACCTTGATGGATCTTTTCTAGTTTTAGAATATTTGCGTCTAAAGTATCTTGTCTTAAATCTTGATAAATAAATTCTCTTTTGCACAATCGCATGGGCAAGATTAAGTACTTTCCGTGGAACCGTTTCTCCTGTTGAATATTAGCCAACATTTCCACTTTTGTAAAGCTTGCTTCAGCACAAGAATAAATGCAGTAGAATCCAGTTTCTGTATTCAGAGGCGATACCTCTATTTAAAGCTTTTATTCCCTCATTAAAGGAAGGTTCTCTGCCTGCTGCTAGAGCGTGAAAAGGCAAAACAGTATGTGCATATTCATTTCATGGGTCCAGAAGTAAAATACATTATATTTTTCTTGGAATATAGTGCTGGAAAATCACTTTGCAGATCTGTAAATTGCTAGGAACTAAAGCAGTAGAAATTGATTTTTTTTAAATATACCATTTCAATGTTCCACATGCAAAAGCAAGCATTTAATGATATGGTTAGATGAGTGGCAAGAGCTTACGATCAATTGATGTGCAGCAGCACTATGGCACATAAGTTCCATTCTTTTGAATATACCTTATGTCCATACAGGAATGGGACCTGTTATCCAGAATGCTTGGTCTCTGGGTCTTTCTGGCTAACAGATATTTTCATTGTTTGGATCTTCATACTTTAAGTCTACTAGAAAATCATAGAAACATTATATAAACCCAATGGGCTGGTTTTGCTTTTATTAGGTTTCACATACAAGATACTGTTTTATTATTAAAGAGAAAAAGGAAATCTTTTTTTAAAAAATTGGATAATTTGAATAAAATTAAGTCTACGGAAGATGGCCTTTCCGTAATTCAGAGCTTGCCAGGTAACTGGTTTCCAGATAATGGATCCCATACCTGTATAACTTTTTGATTTTTATCAGACAAAGGTTTTATAGGGTTGCTTATCCCCAATTTTACAAATTTTCTAGATTCCTCAGGGACCTTCTTACATGGAAAAAGAATAGGCATTTGGAGGAGTTCTTTCGCAATCTAATCCACCCCTAGCACTGTAACTTGCTGCCCTAATCATGTTTACTTTCATTGGCCACAATGAAATGTTTTTTTTTTCAATTACACGTCCTTTCTCATATATATCATTTTTCCTGTGCAGTGTTTTCAGTTATTGCCTTACTTCTTTTATACAGTGCCAACATATGCAGCCTGCATTAAAGAGAGAAAATGGAATCACTTTGACTGAAATGAAAATCCAAAACAGTTATACACACATATGGATCAGATGCAGTTGCATTGCATGGGGATGAAAACTCTACAGTGGATCTATTACTTTCTAGTAATTATTTCTAATAATTTAGCAAAAATACTCGTTTCCCACGCAAACGTTGTTCCTCAAAATTCACCTTCCAGTATCCTCACTATTTCATTCCAATGTCTGAAAAGGTAATTTTTTTTCTATTACTATTTCAGTCCACTGTATCATTGTAAATCTTTCTCAAAATAATCAGTCTATTTCTGGGTGAGCATGACAGAGGAAGATAAGACCCTTTCAATGTGATAATGTTGGGATAATTGTAATTATGTTAAAGGAAACCTGACTGCCATAGATAAGCTTGTTGTAGTGACACACTCTAGCGAAACAACTGTGCTAGGAATATATTATAACTAGATTTCATTTACTCACCCATACAACTTTGAGAAATAATTGTTATATATACATTTGAATTTGTGAATGGCATGAAAACTAAGGTGTGGAGACACAGGGTTGTATTTACCACATAAGCACTCAAGGGCCTATACCGAGGGGGTAGGGGCGGCCTTCCAATGCCTATATGGTAAAAAAAATCGGAACCCCCTGCTCTCCCTGCTGCCGGATGCTTGCCACGGGCAAGCAGGGAGCAGGGAGAGCAGGGGGTTCCGGCAGCAGGGAGAGCAGGGGGTTCCGATTTTTTTTACCATATAGGCATTGGAAGGCCGCCCCTGCCCCCCTCGGTATAGGCCCTTGAGTGCTTATGTGGTAAATACAACCCTGTGTCTCCACAAAGTTAGAAAGTTTGTTTCTTTTTCTGGCTGTTCAGTGCAGAGAAAAACAGGACTTTCCAGTAAAAATGAGGGACTGCAGGTTGAGCTGTCAAAAGAGAGACTGCCCCTCTAAAAATGGGTATGGTCTATAGAGGACTCGGCATGTAACTGCACTTCTTGTAGATATATAAATGCGTAGAGGAGAAATGTTTCATTTATACAATAGGCCAAAGGATCTTTACAATATGCCAACAAGCAATAGGCTGTAGTTTGCTGCTGATGGCCTTGGGAATAACCCCATCATCATTATAATGCAAGGAGCTAAAGCCCAGCTTGGCTCTAATGGAGAGAAAGAAATGGACACAGATCACAGAGCAAAAATTAAAAAAAAAAAAAAAAATAGGAAAATTCCTCAGTGAATGGCCAAAGCTGAAATGTCATTATTTCTCTCAGATGTTTCTCAAATCCCTACATCACACCGCTATTTCACAAGTGTTGTCCTGTAAAGCTATGACAAGCCACTGAGCCACAGAATATTCATTAAAAATCCACCTCTGAGCATCTCTGGGTTTTGTTGTTTTACAATTTACAGCCAGAAAATGTTTCTATCTGATAACGTTCCATCAGAACAACGTGCATATGTTTTCTTTACAAAACCATATTTTAAACAATATATATATACTGTGTGTGTGTCCATAGTATATATATATATATATATATATATATATATATATATATATATATATATATATATTGATAAAGGCCCTAATATGGGCCGAAACGTTGGAAATGCATCTGAGAATAAAATAACACGTTTGTTTCACTTGAGAAAATGGAGTGCGGGTCCGTCAATCATTATATATATATATATATATATATATATATATATATTGGACTTTACCTTTTGCCAGCCACATGGATAGCTAGTCAATAGCCTAAAGATTATTTTTCACCCCACAAGATCAACTGAGCTTTCATTTGATCAAAAGCAGTAGCTAACAATTAATGTTTTCTTTGAAATGTACAGTTTGTTACTATATTATTCTAATGAAGAACAGCAAAGATCTGTTTTCTGTCTGTATTGACTGGATTCCACCTTACCCACTGAGCAGGTAGCATTGTATCTTTACATGGAACTTTTCTTCTCTCTGAAATTGAATGAATAAAGCATTTTACATTCCTTGGATAGTTGCTATTATTGTCTTGGCTGCTATCTATGAATTGATTTATAATTGTCCTCTGTGTATTATAGTTATTTATTTTCACGCTTCTGTATTTGATGTATGGCAGTTACCTTGTTTGCCATTGATCTGTTTTGTTTCCTGTTTTTTTTCTCATACTTCTCACATTTTGTTAATTTTCTTTTAAGAAATGGATTTACAGTAGTGTTTGCAATGACACTACAAGAAGACTTTCTATGCCTACCTCAGGGAGCCAAAGCTTTGCTTTTCATTATATCCTTTGCCCTGTATTCTCCTCAGGCACAGCCAGTTAAGCACATGGAATCTGCAATTAGAAGGACTTATTCCAGGCATAACAGAAATACCTCTGTCCTATTAATAATTTCAACACTGTTCAATGCAGAATATTGGAAGTCAAACAAGGAAGAAAAGCATTTTAATTATATTTTTATTTTCCTTGAATCAGGCAGGTCATGCAGCTCTCACACACTTTTTTTGCCACCAACAACAGATTTGTGCCTTTGAATATAAATAATAAAGTTACATAGTTAAATCAGGTTGAACCCCTCCAAATGAAAATCCAGCATACACACACCCCTCCATATACTCATATAAATTATACATGGCCATATTTATAAGAACTATAGAATTTAGTATCACAAAAATGCCTCAAATTTGCCATAGACTTCTACATGAAGCTATTCAATGCTTTTACATTCAAGTAATCAAATGTGTGTGCCTATTCAATTCCGTACATACAAATGTTTGAAAGCATTATTTAAATTCAGGAGTTTTCATGCAAAAAAAAAATTGATTTTCAACAAAATTCACAACATCACCCGGCAGTGCATTCCACAACCTCACTGTCCTGACTGTGAAGAACCCCCTACGCTGCTTCAAATGAAAGTCCTTTTCTTCTAGTCTGAAGGGGTGGCCTCTGGTGCGGTGATCCTCTTTATGGGTAAAAAGGTCCCTGATATTTGTCTATAATGTCCTCTAATGTATTTGTAAAGTGTAATCATGTCCCCTCGCAAGTGCCTTTTTTCCAGAGAAAACAACCCCAACCTGGAAGGTCTACCCTCATAATTTAAGTCTTCCATCCTTCTAACCAGTTTAGTTGCACGTCTCTGCACTCTTTCTAGACCCCATAGATTTGGCTCCAAAGTCAGGCACACCCTCTCTCAATGGGGTGTCCAGCCAATTGGATCACTCTTCAGCCTGTAACTGGGCTGGATGATGTCACAGGCAGAAAAACAGGGGACGAATTCCTCTTGTATCCTACATGTCAATGCCCCTTTTAATGCAAGACAGAACTTTATTTGCTTTAGTAGCTACAGAATGACACTGCCCAGAATTAGACAACTTGTGATCTATAAAAACCCGAAGATCCGTCTCACTTAAGGAAACTCCCAACACACTGCCATTTAGTGTATAACTTGCATTTATGTTATTTTTGCCAAAGTGCATAACCTTGCATTTATCAACACTGAAATTAATTTTCCAGATTTCTGCCCAGTATATTTAACATATAAAAGTTCTGTGTTCTTCCTAAACACCCTGTCATGCTATTTGTCAGTGGTGATTTATGCTGGAATCAGTCAATTAGAGCATGTGACATATGTTGGTGACTCACAGCATTGCTAAGTTGATTGAAGTACAAAACAAAACATTAGGTTGAGGAACTTAAACACATTGTAAATATATCAACTGCATAATTGTAAGAAAATATGGTTTGGTGGGTTTTTTTTTTTGTAAAAGCGACTGTTTGTCAATATTTACTGTCAATAATTGTCATATTTTATCTATTTCCTGGTATTTATATAGCACCAACACATTTATGTAGTGCTAGGCAAATTTATTCGCCAGGGCCGAATTCGCGGTGAATTCCCGCGATTCGCCGCTGGCGAATAAATTCGCAAATCGACAACGAAATTTCGCTTAGCGAAAATTCGCAGGAAAAAGAGTCGCGTGTCGAAAACGACACGACGCTCGTCGGAAACGACGTGACGCTTCAAAGTTGACGCGACGCGCGTCAAAATCGTCCCGTGACGCGTTTCGCGAATTTTTCGCCAATTCGTGAATTTCTCTGGAAATTTCTCGTGAGATTCGCCCATCACTACTGTAGAGAGATCATATACATTAGACCTTAGCCCAGTGGAGCATACAGCCTAAGCTCCCTATCACATTCACACACAGCAGGGCTATTTTATCAGAGTTTATCAGAATTAAACTGTGTATCCTACAGTGATGCTAGCTAGTACTTTAAACACATGTTTGACAGTTGGAAACACTTTACTCTTTCCAGTACCTTCCCTTCATCAGAAAGTTTGCCATACTGAACCAGTTTGCATCCACAGACTTTTGCTGGGGTTATGGGAATGATTGTTCTTTTAGAATACGTCAAATCCATTCAGGGCACATCTGAGTGGTGTCCTGGTGGGGTAGTTTTTTTGTTTGTGCAGGATGTGCACCACTGACTGCTATGGTGAGCTATTTCTTATGCAGCATTTCTCTTCCTTAATTGAGTTTCTGGCTCCTCTGCTAACTAACCTCAACCTATCGCTCAGTCCTATACTTTTCCTGGTGATGCCTCCTGCATCAATCTTTAGCACCATCTTCTCCTTTTGGTCCAAGTTGGGATTCCTCCACTTTTAGGGTAGGGACAGACAGGGAGATTCGGGGAGATTCTGTCGCCTGGTGTTTTTAGCAGCCGACAATCTCCCCGAATTTTCTTCTCCCTGTCTGCCGCTAGTTAAGGGACAAAGCACCAGCGCCTGTGCACACGCTGCGCGGCGATTCCCGGAATCACCCGAAGTTTCCTCACGAGGTATCTTCGGGCAATTCCGGAAATCGCCACGCAGCGTGTGCACAGGCGCTGGCGCTTTGTCCCTTTTACTAGCGGCAGACAGGGAGAAGGAAATTCGGGGAGATTGTCGCCTGCTAAAAACGCCAGGCGACAGAATCTCCCCGAATCTCCCTGTCTGTCCCTACCCTTAAAGATTAGGGAACAACTGACATCACTGACCAATAAGAAACATCTACTGCAGCCAGTGTCGGACTGGGATGCCAGGGGCCCACCAGAAAACATTAGACCAGGGGCCCACCAGAAAACCTTAGACCAGGGGCCCAACTTTCCAAACTATTATTCCTTCTTTCCTCACTTGACCTTTTTATTCTCCTATTCTTTTAGATCCACTTACTATACTCATCTTCCATTATTTAAGCTCCCCATAGACGCAACGATCTTTCGCTCCCGAACGACCGATTTTGGTGAAGTCCGACCAATCTGTCAAATTATCGTGCGGTTAGTGGGATACAAACGATCGTTCATCTTACGATTTTTCGTCCGACATTGGTCTGAAGATTGATCGGCCAGGTTAGAAAATCTTTATCGGTCCCCATGCAATCTACCTATGTTTGCAGGGCAAGCAGGCTGTGATCCTTCAGTTTTGCTGCAATATCGCCTGAAATGGTCTTTTTAGTTGATGGACACATCTGACATTAAACGATCGTTTTGAGACAATCGTGGTCTCAAGATAACCATTGGATCTTTCAAAAATCTTTGCGTCTATGGCCAGCTTAAGCCTCTTGAAGAAATAGAGGGCCCACTGACACCTGGGTCCACCTGGAGTTTTCCTGGTATCCCTATGGGCCAGTCCAACACTGAGCCCATGCATGCCTTTACTGCAAACTTTAGGTACCTTAGTACAATCAGTCCAGTTATAACAATATAGCCAGTGTCGGACTGGGACACCAGGGGCCCACGCAAAAACCTTAGACCAGGGGCCCACTCTCAATACTAATATTCTTCATCTCCTCAATCAATCTCTAGTCTCCTAGTTTGTTTACTTTACTTTATTCCATCTATTTAGCCTCTTTATTCTCATAGAAATAGGAAATAGCCATGAAATTGGCCAAATGTTTAGCAGCATGAGGGTCCACTGACACCTTGGCCCACCAGGAGTTTTCCTGGTATTCAGGTGGGCCAGTCCAACAGTGACTGTAGCTTGCCATAAGGGATACTTTATCATGGGGACCTAAATCCTCTTTCCTGCCAAAACTAAGGTAAACCCTTACCACCTAAAGGCAGACAGACATTGCTTACTTATGAACTACAGCACCTTAGTGATCAGAGTTCTTGCACAATGCCATATAGCTGCCACCTCCTTATAGGCGGTTAAAACACTGATAAATCCCCCAGGGATGTACAGTGATGTGACCCAATATTTTGCTTAACAAAATCTAAATGAAACGTGTCACTTGACCACATCTGTTATTCATGTGACTGTTACTTAGTTTATTTGAATGTAAAGCTAAAGTAATCTGTGGAAGAAAGACATAGAAGCAGAGCCAGAAGAATGGCAAGGTACTTAACAGGTTGTTTCCAAAGAAGCCATCCAAAAATAACATTGAAAAAAAAAAATGATTCAGGCCTATTCCACCTTATCATATTTACACAGTTGTTTCCAATCTCTTCAGAAAATGACTAGTGCTGCAACGATGTGCACTGAATCTGTGAGATTTCTTTAGGTCTCAGTAATCATTCTCTACTTAACGGGGCATATTTATTATGCTGTGCAAAACTAAATTCATAGAAAAAAAAACAGTGGAAAAAGCTGTGTAAAATAAATGGTGAATGTATAAAAGTGTGTGTAATTTCATGCCATGCGAATGCCAGATTGTGACTTATTTTACATTGCTTCCGGCAGAAGTCACTCTAAGAAAAAACAAGTAAACATTTTGCTGTTTTTTTTACACAGCAAAATAAAAATTCCCTAAGAATTTCTGTAGCACTTTTGACAGCAAATGCAACACCGCAATAAGAAAGTGTCAGAATCTGATAAATATGCAGATATAAGTAAAATGAATGAATCATTCAATGGACAGAAACCATAACCATAAACCATTTGTCAAAACCTATACCACAAGCACTACTTACACTTCATTCCCCCTGGGTTGGCACCTTTATATAATTGGCCATGAAATTCTGTACTAAATAGTTTAAAGTAATCTAAGCCTTTATATGATACTGCTGAAAGTCAGATTTCAGTGTATGGTATGCTTAACATTCAACAATGCATATTTTTACTGTGAATATTGCTGTAATATTGTTACAGAGTTTATTTGGATTTAAAAAAAGTTCAACCCCTCCAAAAGGACCTCAGTGCACTTAAACCGACCCCTCCATACATGCAAATACTGTATATATACATAATAATATCTATACTAAACTAGAGGCTTTTTTTACTTTGATTAAACCCAAATTCTAATCAAACTTGAATGTTTACTTATTTATAAACAACCACAAATATAACAATGGAAGATGTCCGGTTGACAGTTTGAAGATATCCTGATACTGGATTTCGTTCAATAATGCGAAGATTTCGCTGTTTCGGGCATCAAGTCTGAAAAAGTCACAGGTTTCGGGCATTCGAAGTCCGAAAAAGTTGAAGTTTATGGCAATAAATCTGAAAACATTGTGCAGTTCAGATTTTTTTTGGATTTTATAGATTCTTTTCCTGCACAAGAAATTTTCGTGAAAATGTATTGAATAATAGGGGGAGAAAATCAGTGCCGATTTGGTCAGAGGTTTTCAGAAAGTAGTGAGGAAAATTTGAATTTTGATAAATAACCTCCTTAGTGAGTACAAAAGACAAGTTAATATAATTTAAAATAATCCACCAAACATATCTGACACTCCAAAAGTTACATTGAAAGGAAATAATTAATTCTCCCTAATGCCCAAGATGCAAAGCCCCCATTGACACCTTTTTTTTTTTACTTATTATGGGACAGACCCGATGTACAGAAATTCTGGAAATGTGTTATGAACTCTATTTACATGAAATTAGCAATGCCACAAATACACAGCCCAGTCACATGTCTATTTGGCTGATTGGACTCCCTGGTGCTCCCAGAGTACTAACCATACCTAATGAGACTACTCCTGTTCTACACTAAAAAGACGTTGGGGCTCATTTATCAACACTGGATGGGCCCATCACCACCAACTCTAAACAGTTGGTCTAATCAAATTGCAGTTAGAAATATACAAGCTTATCTACTTCACCAGATGATGCCTGAGCAAGTTTGACAATAGATGGACTCCATGTCTCCCCTGCTACTTCCACTAACTAATGGACACAATCTCCAGCCACCCCTTACATCCCATTCCCCTGTCCTTTTCATCTTTTCCCTCTTTAAATTTCTTATTGTTAAAATTCCATAAAAATCATATCGATGTGATAGATCCTTGCTTAAAGAACAAGTAAACGTTTTTTTTTTCTATCTCTAAATTTGCTCTAAACAGCCCCTCAAATTAATGTACCTTAGTCCCTGCTGCAAGTCTGCTCTGGTTTCTGTGTTATCAGCAGCTTGTTTCACCTTCTTCCTGGTGCAGAGTGAAGCCCAGCCCCTTAGCTTTCTGAGCTGACCTTATATCTTGGACTAGTCCTGGAGATCATTTGCATACTATGACATAGCAGAGACCAGTGTGTTTAGCACCTTTTGCTTGGGGAAACTAGCTTACTAATGCACACACTGGCTCCCTCTTCCTCTCTATTGTGGAACAGCAGCAAATGGACAGCTCAGTAAACTAAGGGTCTGGGCTTCACTCTGCACCAGGAAGAAGGGGAAACAAGCTGCTGATAACACAGAAACCAGAGCAGACTTGCAGCAGGGACTAAGGTACATTAATCTGGGGGGCTGTTTAGAGCAAATTTACAGAAAGAAAAAGAAAAACATTTACTTTTCCTTTAATATTCTGAAAACAGTAAATCAGTATATTCACATGTAACAATAAGAATGAATAACCAACGCAAATATGTAAGGAATCATCATGTTCTAGCTGAAGTTCACAATGACATTATATGAATCAAATAGCATGACTTCTGCACAGTGGGTATAATACAACCCTCTCCTAATACACTTGTTTCCAGCTCATCAAATACATAAAAAAAAACACTCATTCTCAACCACACCCCAATCTAAGCATTTTTATAGCTTCATTATAAATTAGCCACAATTCCCTAATAGTAACCCTATGCCAAAAAATAGACCTTTCGTCAACTATGAATGATGTTGACAGTATGGAATGAAGAGATAACAACCTACGGTACTGTTCCGGTGTTAGGACATAAAAATAAAAAATATTACATGTATCAAGTAAGAATGCACTCAGAGTCTTGTAGTATAATGTAACAAATCACCTTGATTCTTTAAGGGCTGTGATGTGATCATTTCCCTCAAAGTTCCAGCATTCTTTAAATCACTAAAATGGTTTCATTTCTGCTTGTTAAAACAGGTTTGTATCTCAAGGCTATGTTTACTTCGAAAGAGGAAGCAATAATGTACGAAGAGCCAACAAAGTATTCCATAAAAGCATTCTGAAAGAACAGTTTTCTTATTTCTAGACTAAAATAGGAATGCGCTTTGTGAACTTGTGCACAAATGGACTGCGCCATGGTCAAGAAGAAATGAACTTTCTGTTGCATATAAACTTGTAGAAGTTTTGAAGTGGAGTTTCATTTCCAGTGTGATATAAGAAAGAGATAAGAAAGAATAGATGCTGCTTGCTACATTCACAGCAGATGACATTTAGGGTAGAGACAGACAGGGAGATTCGGGGAGATTCTGTCGCCTGGCGTTTTTAGCAGGCGACAATCTCCCCGAATTTCCTTCTCCCTGTCTGCCGCTAGTAAAAGGGACAAAGCGCCAGCGCCTGTGCACACGCTGCGCGGCGATTCCCGGAATCGCCCAAAGTTTCCTCACGAGGTATCTTCGGGCGATTCCCGGAAATCGCCACGCAGCGCATGCACAGGCGCTGGCGCTTTGTCACTTATACTAAAGGCAGACAGAGAGAAGGAAATTCGGGGAGATAGTCGCCTGCTAAAAATGCCAGGCGACAGAATCTCCCCGAATCTCCCTGTCTGTCCCTACCCTTAAATGCAATGCATTATTTATTTATCTTTTTTCCTTTAATTCAAACTTTGATAAAGTATTGCAATGCAAACAGACACATCCTGCTTATTAATATCTTTGAATGCAGATGTTTTCTACTGTAGAAATGAAAGGAAAGTCTGCTTGCTAAATTGCTTTGTATGGCTCACTTCTAGCTTTTCTGTCTTCAGGAATCCAGTATACTTTAACATGATTTGATATGAAAATGCTACAGACAAATGGCTGATGCATATGCCTGGTTTAGCAAGCTTCAGATAAAGTACAGATGGTGTTTTTGGTTGAACAAAGTGCAGCATCACGTTCTTTTTCCATTGTGAATGGAATTTCTCTGAACATGTTGCACCGTGTGGGTCATTAAAGTACCATTCAAGCTAGTTCTGTCTGTACATGCACCTGCTTTTAATGATGATCTATCTAATGGAATGTAAATACAAGACAACTAAAAAAATAAAGGTCTGAATTAAATGTAGCACTTTATTCTATGTCTTTGATGAATAAAGGCAAAGCATGAATGATCATCTGGGTATCTGGACAGTAACCCGTGACTAGCTGAAATTGGTTGAAAAGAGCTGATCACTGATTGGTTGTTATGGTCTTCCCAGATGCTAATTTTCCCAGTGTTGCTAAATGAGCCCCAGTGTGTAAACACTAATGCATCATGAATTTATAGTGTCAGCCCATTGTTGCAAAGTGTCCATTCAGAGATCTAGATGCTGTGTCTGCCTCTGCTATATCTATCCTATTTGCTTGCCTGTCATATATCACATTACCTTAACTGTTTCTTCATCCAGCCTCTACTTGTAATTAGCTTTCCTTGTTACAATGACCAGTCCTACCTGTCTGCAAACTTTTTCACATGGCAGTTCCACTACTGGCCTGCATTGTGCCTGGCTACTAGAATTACAACATTTCTGTATGTTGCATTAAGAGCTAGCCACATCGAAGGACCTCAAGCCAACTACTGATGTATATGGACCATAAAGGAAAGGATAGGAATTGTTTCCATTAAGTTTATTTCCAGCTGTTTCTTCTCTGCCAGAATATTAACAATGCCAGAAAACCATAGGATAGCATTGCTCATGCATCAGATATCATTTCAGATATGTTCAAAACTGGACTACATGTGCATTCTATCAAGAGTGAATACTGAACATTTGGAGGTGTAAACAATATATTCCAGATGTGAAATTGTATGGAACTCATGGCCCACTCCAATGAGGCAAGTTGAAAATGCACAAATAGAATCATCACCTGATCCAATTGAACCAAGAAATCTGGAATTACCTCCCAAACAGAAAGCTCCTAAAAACAGCAATTTATTTTCATACATTTCTAGTTTCTCTTTGCAACACCATAGTATACCATAGTTGTGTTATCACTAGTGTCTAATCAAACCTTTACTTTAGCATTGGTTAGAACCCTATGTTATGTGACTTCTAATTTTTAAACTTTCTATTCCACATCTGTTTGCAATCAATAAAACTGCAGGGATGTGCTGGTTAACAACTGAGCAGAAACCTGATGCCTTTGCCTAAGGATCCCCAGCCAAAGATTTCTGAGTCTGCTATTCATATAAAAGCATTTTTTTTTAAAGAGTGCCTTTCTCATGACTTCACCTTTTCACAACTGCATGGTTTCTTGTCTGCACCGGACTACGTTCTGAAGCACTGCTTATATAAGGGTCACCTTGTCTGCCAGAGGAGCACAAGAAATCTTTGTACTGACAAGCACTGGAAAAGCAAGTACTTATTTCTAAGGTACTGTATATTTACATATTTACAAGTTATTTATATTTGAACGAGATCCATTTAAGGAGACAACTATATATACATACATACATATATATATATATATATATATATATATATATATATATATATGCACAGCATTCTGTTTATCAGAGGTAAACCTTTGAATCGTTGAGTAAAAACTTTCCCATATACTAATCAATTATTTAATCTCTGCCTCCTTTCCTGCTGGAAATTGTCTCATACATAGTATTGTTGTTGTATGTCGTATTATAACTCATTTCCCATTAATTGCATAGGAAAATAAATATATCAATATATTGCCAGCTCCCTTTTTTATTCAACAATTTACTTGTTCCATTTAATAGATATATATATGAAGTGAACATTATTCTCTGCTCTGCATGAGAAGTATGCAGAAAGTATACTATTGTGGAAAAGCAATTACTGTTTGAATCTAAAGAAGCCAATTTCTTCCTGGGATTAAACTAGGGATGCACCGAATCCACTATTTTGGATTCGGCCGAACCCCCGAATCCTTCCCGAAAGATTTGGCCGAATACCGAACCGAATCCTAATTTGCATATGCAAATTATGGGTGGGAAGGGAAAACATATTTTACTTCCTTGTTTTGTGCCAAAAAGTCACTTGATTTAGCTCCCTGGATTCGGATTCGGTTCAGCCAGGCAGAAGGATTCGGCCGAATCCGAATCCTGCTGATAAAGGCCGAATCCTGGCCGAATCCCGAACCGAATCCTGGATTCGGTGCATCCCTAGATTAAACAAAGTTATGCTGCTATGAGGATGCCATTTGTTATTAGTGTGAGCCAATGGCTGCTTACTGACACAACTCTGAGCCACAGAATACAGCACCAGATAAAATACAGTAGTTTGTGTGCACATTATTGTGCTTTATTTATGGATACATCAACGCAATAACTAATATTTTACTGAATACTAAATCCATCACAAAAGATTCTGATGAATCCTAAACTAAATCTTTTTCCTAAATTTGTATATTATCATTTAAATATATAGTTGTCCAGTGGTCTAGGGCAAAAGGGGAGGGCTATGGCAGTACGATTTTTTTCGAGAAATCGAATAGCGCTTGAAAAATAGCCTAAAACTATTCGATTTTCATTCGACATTTGAATTTCTGCCGAATTCATGAATAATGATAAATTTGCCCCTAGGTGTCCAAAACTGAACATTATAATTGTATTGATCTATAACAGGGATCAACCTTGGCTCTCCAGCTGTTGAGGAACTACAAGTCCCACAATGCATTTGCCTTTGTGAATCATGGCAGACTCCTTCATTGCATTGTGGGACTTGTAGTTCCTTAACAGCTGGAGAGCCAAGGTTGCAGATCCCTGATCTATAATAATATAAATGTTTTTTTTAGTGCAGTTAGAAAAGCATGGATATTGGAAAGCAGCCCATGCAATGCTAAAGCCAAGAGCATGTAGTGCAAAATCTTGCAGGAATCAGGTGCAAATAATTGCCTGAGAGCTTAAAGATTGTGTTTCAGATGCTCTTGGTCTAAATGTGCATTTATAATTCAAGTAGACATGTCTGTGGAAACTTGAAGGAAGGGGTCATCTGGTATTCATGTAATGGTAAAAATAATATTTACATCTATCAAGGAAAATCATGGAAAACTGCTTACCTACAGCTGACATGGAAGGCTTAATATGAATGAGCAATACTGTAGGCATCCTAGGTGAGACACACGGGGTAAAAGAAAACAGATTTAGGAGTAGATGATTGTATGTAGTGATGCCAAGAGCAGTAGGTGTTTCTTGGGATTAAAGTGCAACCCAAGACAACTACGACTTGAGGTTAGTTATTCTCAGGGGTCAGCATACAGAATCCCGGTTATGGATCTATTTGAAATATATTTTTTTAAATTTCATTGATGACAGGCCACTTCTGGTGGTGCCTTCTTCAGGGATGGTTAAAAATGCATACACATAGAAAAAGCGATAAAGAAAGCAATGCAGCAGTCAAGCAGTATACACATCTGTGTTTACTAACATTTCAATTTAGTTCTGCACTTCCCATACTTCTATAATGTTATAAAGTTGAATGCCGTGCTGTCCTCCACATCCGACTGCTGTCTGTGACCTGGAAGTAATGGCTAATACCACAGCACAGGTTTTTCACCTGCGGGTAGAAAATCTGCTTCAGTGGAGGTGGCAGAGAGTTGCCAACACATCTGCTCTGAGGGCTGGGGGGGATTAAATATGCCAGGCAAAGTAAAGCAAAGTAGAAGTGCACAGCCTTTAAGCACATGGTGTCCTTTAGGAAAATGTTAGGATGTCATTTAATACTCTCAAACATGGTGCATTTTATGGAACATGCTGTATCATCATCACCATCATCTATTTATATAAGCCGACAAGTTACACGGTGCTTTAACTTCGTTTATAACAAATGGGAATAGATGGTAAATTATAAACAAGGCTTTAAAGAGTACAATAGGATTAAAGGGCCCTACACATGAGAGTTTACAAACTAAAGGTTAGGGTACAATTGAGACATCAGGATTTTAGAACCAATTTTATAATTTATGATACAACGATGATTGATCAATTAAGGTACATTGAAACAGGTGGGTCTTTAAAGGGCGTTTGAAAGTTTGGAAAGAAGGAGTAGGTCTGACAGCTCGAGGCAGAGTTTCAGAAAAAAGCAGAGGCCTGTGGGAAGTCTTGTAGAGAAGCAATGAGGCGAAGGTCAGAACCACAGCGAAGGTTGTGTGAAGGAGTGTATTTGGAAATCAGAGTTGAGATATAGGGAGGGCTTCATTGTTAAGGGCCTTGAATGTAAATGTGAGTAGTTTGAATTTGATTCTAGAGGGGATTGTGAGCCAGTGAAGGGATATGCATATGGGAGCAGCTGATGCTGACCTGCAGTAACGGAACTAGTTGGAGGCGGGCCCTGGTGTGGGGCGTGTAGCCGCCCCCCCATCTGTGACTGATTTCAGCGCCACTGCAGCCGGCTGCAGTGGGCACAAGACTGCTTGGGGGGCCCTGTGGGGGTGCGGGCCCTGGCCCAGTTGCACCCCCTGTTCCCCCGGTACTTACGCCCCTGCTGACCTGTGAGGTTTTAGAACAGATTGGAGTTGTGCAAGGCAACTTTCTGGATTACCTGTGAGGAGCAGGTTGCAGTAATCAAGGTAGGAGATGATGAGACTGGATAAGTGTTTTGGTTTGAACAGAGATACAGCCGTATTTGGGCAATGTTTAGCAGCTGAATATGACAAGATGTTGCAAGTGTTTGTATCTGTGGTAAAAAAAGACAAGTCTAAGATAGCACCTAGGCAGCATGCTTGTGTAGCCCAATGAAAGGTGGTGTGGTTTACTGCAAGTGATATCTGAGGTTTCAGGTGGTGCTGTGACATCCAGGAGGAGACAGCAGAGAGGTAGTCTGTAACTTGAGAAAGCTATATTGTATGGAATGGAGCACCAGCTGGAGTCAAAAATAAGTTTAAAAAGGCAATATTTATTTCATCTTTTAAAAGGTGTACAAAATATTTAAGAGCAGAGTGAAAAGAGCCCCTAACCATTACGCTTAACGTGCTTTTGAGAAAGTGGGCGGAGGGCTAAGAAACGCGTTACGCGGAATGGTTAGGGGCTTTTTTCACTCTGCTCTTAAATATTATGTACACCTTTTAAAGGATGAAATAAATATTGCCTTTTTAAACTTATTTTTGACTCCAGCTGGTGCTCCGTTCCATACAATATAGTTTTGGAATCCACAAGCTGATCGGAGCAGCCTTTGAACGTGAAGCACTTTTGGAGTAAGTCAACAGGGTGCCCCCCCCCCCTTTTTTATTCCTGTAACTTGGGAAAGGACAGAAGGAGAGAGGTCAGGAGTAGACAAGTAAAGTGGTCATCAACCTAAAGGTGATATTGAAGTCCAAATGACTGAATAAGTTTGCCTAGGGAAGTAGTATAGAGTTTGAACAGCTGAGGGTCTAGAACAGAGCATTGAGGAACTCCAACAGAGAAGGATGAAGGAAATTTTAAAGGAACGATCAGACAGATAAAATGAAAAACATGAAAGAGCAGTGTTATGAATGCAAGCGGAGTATGGAAGGTCTAAGAGGAGTGGGTGGTTAACTGTGTCAAAAGCTGCAAAAAGATCTAGAAGGATTAGTATAGAATAGTGACCTTTAGATTTTGCCAGGAGAAGATCATTGGTTAGCGCCAGTTTCAGTTGAGAGCGTTGGGTGGAAGCCAGATTGCAGGGGGTCAAGAAGGGAGTTGTGAGTGAGATGCTGTGTCAGGTGTTTGTAAACAAGCCCTTCCAGCAATTTGGATTCGAATGGAAAAAGGCAAACCAGATGATTGTTGGCAGGAGAGCTGGGATCAAGGGAAGGTTTTTTGAGGATAGGAGTGATTAGTGCTTGTTTGTACAAGGATGGAAAAGTACCAGTAAAGAGCGAAAGGTTAAATAGGTGGGTAAGTGCAGGAGAGAGTGCATTAGAGATAGGATATCACCTTGTTAACCCAGAATATCATACCTGCTCTAAATGTCCTTCATACAGATTCAAGACTTCAAAGCTAATCCCGACATTCCTGTTTTTGATCTTGCAGCCCACCTTCCTATAAATGGGCACTTAAACCAAAGGTTCTCCGCTCATTCTGTATCACAGACAAATAAATGAAGGCAAAAAAACCCATAAGGAACATCTCACAAATTGTTTGACACAAGCCAGAGAACACAACATTCTGTTATCTAGTTTATGCAAATCCTCCATGCGGATGCTCAGTACACACACACTCCACTTGGCAGTGTTAAGACTAGCATATAAATGAACCATCACACAAGATTCCAAGAGAAACAAACCAGAGTAAGTTATGCGCTTCCTCCAGTGTGCAATGTTTACCAGTCGTGTTGGATATAAAGACAGCTCTTAGAATTTATTTTGTTTGACATAAACCTGAAGAGGTCATTCAGTACAGGGCCACCCATTACTCCCAGCTACGTCATACAGTTTTCTGCCTATAAAATATGAACAAGTTTTCACTGTGTATGAATCCGACACTGCAGATACTCGCTTGGAAGAAGGGAGAAGAAAATGGTTATGCACGGTGACAAAGGCAGCCATATTCTATCGTTCTCTCTCAGACGCTGTGGTTTCACTATGGTGGTTCTGCTTTTCCTTCTTGTTGTATTCTTATGCCCCGGTAAGTAGCAAGCATTCCTTTCATTTGGCTTTCCATACAACAGTAAGCCAGAACTAATATGGTATTCTCATGAAAAAAAAATAAATAGGAAATAGGTTCTCCTGACGAAATGATTTATTTATTCCCACTTTGCCAACAGCCTGTTATTGGTCCACTTTCAACAATGGTCTATGGTGTGATTGACTAGGTTAGCTAACCACCCACTGTATTAACTGGTTTTAATGAACAAAATTCTGTACTGGGTTAAACTTGATAACCTGTTGATCAATTCTAAAAGGGTGAACGCATCACAACACGTATATTTAAAGGATAAGTAAATCTTTTTTTAAAAAAAAATTGCTCTGGGTGCTTTACTAAGCACTTTTGCTATATACACTTTTTTCAGTTTTAGAGCGATTTAAATTTTATTATAAATTGCTAATACAATTGTAACAACATTGCCATTTGAAACGTGTTTTGCAGGTTATATATATATATATATATATATATATATATATATATATATATATATATATATATATATATATACACACATATACATATATATTAGATTATATTACTGGATTGATTTTGGTCAGTTTTGATCCATCTCCTATTTGTATTATAGACAGTACAAATGGAAACAAACTTCGGATGATGCTAAAGAAGAGAGAAGGTTGGTTTTAATACTCATTGCCTTCTTACATTTAGACAAATCTGCACTAACAATAAACTTCTTCCCCCATGATCATTTGGTTGTTTCTATGCAGTGGCTTTTTACTATACCGCCTCCATTTACTGGGAGATAATTTTAATAAAGAATAAATTATCTTAAATGTTAGTGGATCATACCTTCTCCCCTCAATGAGTTTTGGATAACGTGCATAAAGCCCAATGCAGCCCTCATCAGAACACTATTCCCTTAGATTTGGCAAAAATAATAATAAAACAATAAAACCAAGTGCTGCCAACTTTATATTTTAGAGTGCTGATTGTAGCTACAATACAGGTATGGGACCAGTTATGCAGAATACTTGGGACCTGGGGTTTATTTCAAATCTTTAGTTAAACATTTAATAGGATTGTTTGCCCTTCAATAAGATTTTATATATTATATAAATGATAGAATTCTATATATTTATGTGAATCAAGTACAAGCTACTGTTTATTATTACAGAACATTGAAAAATAAAAAACATTAAATTGAAAATACATTTTCTGGATAAAATGGAGTCTATAGGAGATGACCTTTCTATAATTTGGAGCTTTTGGATGGAAGAACAGGTTTCCATACTTGTGTATACATTTATCTTTCATTGGAGGAATCACATATAGTGATAGATCAATAATTTAGCCGATAATGTATCCCATAGTCCAGGGAATTAAAAAAAAAATTAACTTGAACCACTTTCATAATTGTTTTTTTCCCTCTTGGGTGTGTTGCAGCCGTGGAGCCCGTTAAACCCATTGTTTCAGTGAAAGAAAACAAAGCTAATGAATTCTTGAATTCTCTAAAGAGACCAAAGCGCCAACTTTGGGATAGGACTCGACCCGAAGTGCAGCAGTGGTATCAACAATTCCTCTACATGGGTTTTGATGAAGCAGTAAGTATTGGAGTTGTTTTCTTTTTTTTTTTTGGTGGGGCAAACGTCTGAAGATATGGCTACATAACCCAAAAAGTAGGGATGCACCAAATCCAATATTTTGGATTCGGCCGAACCCCCGGATCATTTGCGAAATATTTGGCCGAATACTGAATCAAATATGCATATGAAAATTAGGGGTGGGAAGGGGAAAACATTTTTTACTTCCTTGTTTTGTGAAAAAAGTCACACAATTTCCCTCCCCGGCCACAATTAGCATATGCAAATTAGGATTTGGTTTGGCCGGGATGAAAGATTTGACCAAATCCTGCTGAAAATGCCCGAATCCTGAATTCGGTGCATCCCTACCAAAAAGTTAAAAACCAGACACTGAAGGGCATGTGCTAGAAACCTATGACTGCATACATTTCAATGTGAAAGTGTTTTAAGGGTTTATATATAGTTTGCCCATGTACGTAGATTCTAGCCAAATCCTGCTCAAAAGTTATGCTGGATTTGGTTTATGTCTAGTAATCTCTAACCTTGGACCTCTAACTGATGCTCCTCTTTGTTGGCCCTCAGTGCCATCTATGAGAGCACCATGCCACCATCTTTGGTCAATAAACTAAATAAAGCTTACCCTGGACCAGTGCAGTTTTCAGTGAAGAGGATCACTGGCTCAAGGTTCATCCCTACCAAATATATTCATTGCCACAAACAAACTTAAGTATTCATTAATCACTTAACACTTCTTGTGCATGTCAGTTGATAATGCTGTAATGGCAAAGCAAATTAAGGGTTACATATAGTGATGGGTGAATTTATTTGCCTGGCGTGAATTTGTGGCAAAATACCATAAATTTGCCGCCAGTGAATAAATTCGCAGAATGCCTGTGAAAATTCGCTGGGAAAATTCACCAGAATTGAAGAAAATGTACGACGGTGTACAATGCTCTACTACTAGCATTAAAACAGAAACATAGAATTTCATTTTGTTTTCTAGCAGTGCTAACATGGTATTTTTACTTTACAGAAATATGAAGATGATATGTCTTACTGGATGAGTCAGGGACGTGGAGGCAGTGAATACTATGGAGGATTCCACCAGCATCACTATGATGAAGATGCTCCTATTGGGCCACGCAACCCACAAACCTACAGGCATGGAGCTGGAGTCAACTATGATGATTATTAGATTCAGACTTGAAATATTATTCCTCTGCTCCAACAATGGCTTTGTGACAAAAAAAAGTGCATTGCATTATAAAAATGTCTTATACTGACATCTTACAGAAATAATAAAAGGAGACAAACTTTTGATTATATAAAGGGCTGGCAACTACCAAGGGTGATGGGCCTTAAACCCGATTTACTAAATGAAATATCTACTGATATGAGTATGTAGATCTGGATTTAGGGAAGGGATGAGATGGCAACTGCCATGGTCACAAGCCTCCTAGGAATCAACTGCCGTTTGATCAGTGCCGTTTACACCACAGCACAGGTGTTCCTCAAGCATAGATTTCCTCAGTGTCTAACCAAAACCACCTCCTTCTCTAACAGGGAGGCAAATTACAAAGGGTATAGAAAGTCTGCACATGGCAAAACATTCATAAGGTTAATCATGTGATTGTAAGGGTTCAAATTTGGTTCAGTCCAGTGCTGAGATTGGCCAAACCCGAATCCTTCAAAAAAATTTGAATTTGTCTGAATCAAGAACAAAATACAGGATTCGGTGCATCAATACTAACCAAGTGATATAGTGATGTGCATGTTGAAAAAAATTCGACCTGCACCCAACCCTAACCCACGCCCCCCAATCCAGCCCCATACGCACCCAATAAAACCGGAAGCCGACAGTGTAAGGGTGGGGAGAACAGATAGAAGAGCTCAACCTGAACACACCCCGTAAATGGGGCAACGAGGTCCTGCAGGTATCGGGCTGGCCCGCACATCACTAATGCAATTAATAATAAGAAAAAAACCACCACAGCATTCCTCAAATTATTTTATTCTAAGATGCAGTGTATTCAAAAGTAGTAAGAAGATCACACAATTCTCTTTTGCAGGTGACAAAAAAAAAAAGCAAATACAACGATGAACCACCCCCTTTGTCTGTAAGCAAGGCAAGGACCCTGCTTACAGATATAGGATGGCATATAGGACGGCTCCACTCCATATAGCAGGTGTCTCTACCAGCATCTTTCTGCTGGAGGAAAAATAACAGACTCTGGGTAAATTTGCAGCTGATCACATGTTTGCTTTCAAAACATGCTGGCTAGCTGGGGCTTGCATTACAATTAGCACAACTTATAGGGGAATGTAATTAAAGTCGCAAAGAGTCACAATTTGCACTAATAAGAATAAAAATGCATATCTTGCAATGTAATATTGTTCCTTAAACTGTTATTGCATTGCAAATTTTAATTGCGCACTGGGAATTTTGATTTCGCACTCAAGTGCTTGAAGGAGTTGTAATCTTTTGGAGCAAACATAACGACTTTCTCAGCAAGACTTTTTATTACATTGACCGCACTGGCGCAAGCTAACTAACTTTCTTCCACTGTCGGAAGTGGTCGCTAAATAGTTTCCAGGTTCGCAAAAGCTATATTAGATTCGCACAAAGCAAAATTTGTTCACACAGAGGCGTAACTTTTCGCATTGCGAATAGTTTTTCCGTTACTGACTTTAATTACATCACCCCAATAGACTCTTATTCTTAATTTTAAGAAGGCTTGCAAGATTTTAGCTCATAAAAAATAAGAGCATTCCACTCCACAAACCTGTAAACTGGCAAAAAAAAAATGAAAATAAAGGAAAAAACGGAAATGCTTTTAGAAATAAGCAAAATGCAGTAAGAAAAGAAATCAAATTAGAACTTCTGGATAAATGTCAGGAAAATGCCAGGGATCCTACATCAACCTTTTATAAATGTAGCCCTTTACCCTGCTATGCACAATGAGGTCTATATTCACAGAAGACAGAGCAGAAAGACAGTTAGATAAACTAGAATGTGTGAGCTACTGACCTTGTTTCCGTGTATTCTTTCAAAACCCGATGATATACAAAGATTGTCCATGGAGGGAGGGCAGCTAGAAAATGTAGCCAATGTGGAGAACTGCAATCTGTCAGAACAAAGAGTACAGGTTTGGGACCTGTTATCCAGAATGTGCGGGACTGGAGGCTTTCCGGATTATGGATCTTTCCATAAATGGAAAACCTTAAATAAGCCTAACAGGCTGGTTCTGCTTCCAATAAGCATTAATTATATCTTAGTTTGGATACAAAGTATTGTTTTATTATTAAAGAGAAAAAGGAAATCCTTTTTAAAAATTTGGATTATTTGGATAAAATGGAGTCTATAGGAGATAGCCTTTCCGAAATTTTAATCTTTCTGGATAACGGATTTCCGGATAACGGATCCCATACCTGTATACCCAGTAATGCAGTCCACGGAGCGCAAAGCCAAATGATCTTTAAGGTCGCCCATTGCGCTTATACACCATATGTTGATGTCCCAACGAACATTATAGCACCTGATACTTTGTATCTTACATTTTTCTGGAAGGAAAGTGAAATATCAGAAAAATGATAAGGTCAGATCACATTTTAGTATTTTATTAAAATCGCATATTCAACCACCAGAAACTGATAATACTTTATTTCTTATCCAAGAGTACACGATAACACAATAGTGATTCAAAATATTCTTATTTATAGCAACTCATTTTCAAAATTCAAATATACAGCTAGATGAAACCGTAAAGGAAAACAAAACCATTTTTTAAAGAATTTTAGAAAATGTCTTTATTAGCTGCATCTGTAGTCTGCAGCTTTCTAGCCTCCTAAAAATCCCAAGAGCCCATGAATGCTGTGGAAAGACATTGGGAGTTTTAGTCGAGCAACAGTTGGTGAGCCACACGTAGCAGACCCCTATCTTCAGCTTAAATCTCCAGACCTCTTACCCCTTATCATCGAAGAGGTGGAAACAAGGCAGGCTGATATGCCGATGAAGCACACCTGACAATACCTGTACTTTATATGCATAGAACTTCTAATAAACTAAATAACTTCTTTAAACATATATAAATAAAATCTTAATTTTCTATCCCGTTTAATTTTATCTTCAGCTTCAAAAAGAAACCAGTAATTGAAGCCCCATTCACCCCTTTGAAAGGGTCTGAATGGGGCCGAGTGCTAAGGCTTTGCAGACCCCAGCAACAGAGAAAGGCTGTCACTGTCCTAGGACCATGGCAAAAGAAAGTCACAGCAAGGATATAAAACTCAGACTCCCAGGTATTTCCTACACTAATGTACATATAAAGATTGGTTTAAAAAGTGCAAGGCAAGGTTTGCAGTTCTCATTTTTAGTTTTTAGGCACATCCATTCGTTTAAAGCAAGCTTCAGGGGAAGTTCCAGTTTTAGTCTTCACAACAACTCTCAAGTCATTTTTTTTTATCTGACAAACCCGTAGAGGGGTAGGAATAATTTTTACATCCAGTAACTTGACAAGAGCGTCATCTTTAATGAAGCATTCAATTATGTCTCGTTCTTCCTTTTTTTACTCTTGCAGGCTTCGGTTTGGGGATGTATTGATTGTTGGCTTGATGTTCAAGCTCCTTTCTAAAGTAATGGATAGTTTTGTTTAAGCCTTCCTCAAGTGGAACCTGTGAGGGAAAGCAGTGGAAAGGAACTAAAGCAGCTTCTTACTGGTTGCAGAATCGTAACAGTTTTCAGGATTAAGAATTTTATAGATATTGGTCTATGGGACATGGCAAAGATAAAGCTGGGATTATAACCAGCAGGGCACTTATACTCAATATATCAGAAATCTTTGTAGCATGCAACATACCACGGGTTCCCATCCAAGTAACAGCTTGGCCTTTCGGATATCAGGTTTTCGCCTTTGAGGGTCATCTTGAGCTTCTGATAGAAAATTGATCTCACCTCCACTACCTGCAAAAAAGATTTCTTCATGTATATAGTTGTAGTATAGCTCAGACGGTTTCACATCCCTCCTGTAAACATAGGGGTCTATTTACCATGATGTGTAAAAAGTGGAGTGAAGCATTACTGGTGCATTAGCAACCAATGTCAATTCCTCGACTCTGAAATTGCATCAGGTCTCAAACAGCTGTCTAACCCTCTGTAATATATTGTCAGCTTTTCCCCCATTCTTACACGTGAAATATAATATGACTTCAGCTTTCTTAAAATACTGAATAATGTCAGATATCTGCCAAGATTATGCCCTCGCTGTAAAATATAGTAGCTGGTTTTGTGCCAATGGTACTATAGTTATGGAAAATATACAGCCCTTCTCCCATTGCGGTAGCCTCTATGAATCAGAACAAGAAGATTTCATTCTCTTTGTAAAACAAAACCAGCTCACTTATGTTTAAGATTTAGTTCTTCTCCCAGTGTACTGATAATATTACATCTGTCCTTCCTAAGCTTTCATGCACTCCACTCATTCCAAAACACCACACCTTTTACGGATATTTTATTACTGGCAACACCTGGCTAGATTTTTTGTATATATATCATTTACCTTCTATGCCATAAGCAGCATCATACAAAATACTGCTCACTGTGCTAACTTTTGTACTTCAATAAGCAAATTATTGCCTCCACAAGTGAGTTGTACTGCCAAATATTTTCTTAATATGGAATTATTTGAAACATCAAATGACAAAGCCTTGATCTTCTTTTAACATTAATCCGTTTGCTGTTTTCGCTAGTTATTTCTAATGAAGTAGATAGAAAAAGCATTCACTGAGGAGGTAATATAAAACTCATCTTAATAGGATATACTTTGAGATATTAAAAAAAAAAAGGTTTAATTCAAAAAAGTAATCCTCCAAAATAGCTCAGTAAGTGCTGAAGAAAATATTCACATTCCAGTTAAGACGGTCACACTATACAGACTATTATATACTTAGAAGAAAGCACGTTCTGAATGCCTTGTCGTGCACCAATACAATTTATGTAAATAAGCAGATGTGGAAATGGATATATTAATCACACTGCATGAACAAGATTTAAAGCAAGCTACAACATGCACATCTCTCTTTAAAGACAAAATCAGATGACCATGCTACTCACCAACAAGCTGTTTAATTAATCTGGCAAATTGTACAATTGAGTGTTCTTGTGGGTTTCCCTGGGGGAAAAAAATGTTAAAAATGTATTTATTACAAAGATAGAGGCCAAGCATGGGTCTGTTACTAAACTGTTTATTGCTATGATGAGAAATTGAACAAAAGCAGAGGGGCAGATGGATGGAAGTACTCTCAACTGGAAAGCACATCAGTTCTTTTCCCCAATCTTTATGTAAAGGCCATAGAACAGCATATTACGAATGCTACTCACCCATTATGGCCTGGTTACTAGGGACATGAGATGAGGAACATGCAAGTGTGTCACACATACTCGACTACAGTAAAGGAAAACTATACCTTCAGTATTTAACCAACAGATAAGTGACTTTTATTTGAAGCATAGTAGGATGTTCTTCACAGTGAAGTTATGGAATGGGCATGCCCTGTTTGCCTCTGTAAATGTCTTGGATAGCTTGGATGATTTCTTGAACACGCATAATATCCAAGGCTATTGTGAGCTTAAGATCTACAGTTTTTATGGGTGGATATCACTATATAAGGATAGACATTTTTATGTGTGTGATACATGTGAACTGGGTTCATAATTAATGGACATTTGTCTTTTTTCTAACCAAATAAACTATGCAACATTGCAGGATATTTAATCCATTCAGGAAACAGCAGAAATGAAAACTCACCAAATTCACAGGGCTGCTGACATTGCTGTTCATTAGAGCTACAAGGCCATTTACCAAGTCGCTGGGAAATAATGACATTTCATTTAGAAACAGTCCAGAGAAAATATTTGTTAAATGCAGTTAATCACATTTATGATCAAATAGATAATGGCACTGGGCTAATACAAACATAGCTTTATTTAGATGTGATAATGCTACTGTACTGTAATTTGGATTGATAACCATGCCCTGAAATCTAGATTTGTGTCCGTTCCAAGACAGGTCAAATAAAATGTGGCTATCATACAAAAGTAGCTAGTTCTTGGAGTGGGAGTACATATAAATATAGTTGTTTTGTCACAAAGAATGGTCTGCCTCAGGTTCTTTGTTCTTTACGAACAATTGGCTCATATTTTGAAAGTAATTATATAATTACATACAAGTACAGGTGCTTAGCAAACAGTAGCTGGAACCTGGAACTCTTTAAAAAGGAAATTAGAAAAAAAACCATAAGATAAAGGGAGGGACCCCTCCAAGTAAATTATGTTCTTACTGCATCCATGGAATAGTTCAACAAAACTTTATTGGGCACAAGTAAATCCTTAAACAACCCTTCTAATAATATTCTGTGGGAATTCCTTAGAATGCATATTGTGAAAGTTGTCTGTGATCATATTACTACTAACTGGAATGCAAAATGATAATTGGGTATGTAGTCTACATTTTGTGTGTTTATTTTCAGGAACAGAGAAAAGAGTAACAATTCTTGCCAAACGAGGTCAGCACCATACCATGGCAAAAGAGAGGAATAAGACCCATGGCCTTGTACTTCTATATGATCTCAAAACACCAAGGTTACTTGTATATCTATATCAGTATGGGCTTCATTATGACTTGTATAATTAGCAACATTTGTGGTTACATATTAAATATATCAGGAATAGCATATTCACAATTGTAAAATAATTTTATCTTACTTATTATAATATATAAACAGCCATTAGGCTCCATTTAGTGATTTTCTACAAGTCATAGGACTGTGAGGTGACTTCAGAACACAAATTAGTGCATGGATTTTATCCAATAAAACGGTGTCATTGCTATAAATATTCAACTGCTCTTAAACACTAATGCTTGATTGCAGCCCCGTAGTCAGTCATACATAGAAGACTCATTAATGCTGCTGAATTATCCACTGACCAGCAATGCAGCTTCAGTTGAAGAGGTGTCCTGTTTGTAATGGCTGATAAGGCAACAACAGTAGAACCCCCATTTTAAGTTTTTCAGGGACCAGAAAAAAAAATGCTGTAAAATCCAGTAAAATGTAAAATAAAGGAAATGCATTATACTTAATATATAGGTGGGACCACAAAAAAACAATGTTAAAGGCAGGGGATGTAAAATGGGGCTTCTACTGTACTAATTTACAATAAAAAACCTTTAAAATGCATTTTGCAAGGCTGCATCAGAGGGAATGAGTAATCACAACTGCAGCACCAGCTTATCTCCAGATATAAAGTTCTGCTCATGTCTTCATAATTGTCTGAGAACTCCTAAACTTAGCTGCTCTGCAGTTACTCAAAATAAACTAAAAGAAGTGGGAAGAAAAATCAGGCATAAGACTAAGAACATCAGAAAGAATCAGAATTTGCTGTGGACAAATTGAAATGTATGAACACTCTACTATATGTGTTCTGAAGCACAGAAACAACAGATACATACACATCACTCTGATTATTTTCAGAGTTTAGTTCGTTTATTTTTAGGGTTTAGAACATGCATTTTAAGCAACTTTTAGGTAAGCTAACCAGAACTTTTAAATGGTCTTAAAGGTATTTAAATGTAAGTGAAAGTTGGATTTAGTGCTGTTTTCTGCACTGTTGGCTGTAGCAGAAATCAGCTCTTCTCCAACAAACAGGTCAGTTATTAGTAGTCTTAAGAGCATTAGAGTATATGGGTTTAGAGCTCTGTGTCAGGTCAGTGTTGAATATATGTATATTATAAAGGATTCAAAACAAATGATAGACATTCAATAACCGTAAATGAAGTGAAGAATTTGAAAAAAAAAAAAATATTACCTGACATATTGAAAGGCTCTGGTTTGTTCTCCGGAACCATAGACCTAGAATGAAGATGAAAGTGAATAACTTTGCAAGCTAAAGGTATAATACGGAATTGTATCTACTGTCAAAACTATAACATTTATTCAACAATGTGTTGCTTTTTCAATTAGATGTCTCAGGCAACGTAAATAGGTACTTCAGTTTTTAAAAGAAAGCTATTATACTAAACGCTTTTCCTTTAATACAAACTGTGCCTTAAGTTGTACAAAAACCAATTAAAGTACATGTAATAACAGTAAACTTACAACAAGCAGACATCTAAACAACTGATGTAAAAACAGAAGGGTAAATCACCTACTGAACATTATGACAAATTATATGTAATAAACATGCTGGCCATATGATGAATGTTACAGGACAGTTGGCATGTCACTTTGAAAGGTAAACATGAAGTCAAAGGTTTTGCTAGGTAGAATCAGATGAAGGCACCCTGAATGCAAAAATACCATGGCCTAGTGCCTATACAACTACAAGGCATTACAGTTGAAACTTTGAGGTGCAGGCTTTTAATAATTTTACATCTTGCATAAGGGAGTTGTTCACCTTCCAAACACTTTCTTCAGTTCAGTTGTTTTCAGATTGTTCACCACCAACAAATACATTTTTCACTTGATTTCTGTCATGAACAGATTAATAATGAACAGAACAGCCCAATTACAGCTCCCCTGGCTGTTAACAATGATGTGATTATAATGATTCCTATGTATAAGCAGGTATATTTTCCAGACAGGATGGGGATCTTAACAGTAAAGAAGTGCAACTAAATGACCCTTTCTATATATAATTCAACCCTTTGGTCAAATCAGACTGACTCTTTTTAGAATTTCAGTTCAATGACTTAATTGTCCCCAAGACAGCTTGCAGTGATTTCTTTTGCAGAAGAGAAAGTGAAATATCTATCTCTATATCTCTCTATATCCATCTATCTCTATATCTCTCTATATCCATCTATCTCTATATCTCTCTATATCCATCTCTCTCTATATCCATCTCTCTCTATATCCATCTCTCTCTATATCTCTCTATATCCATCCATCTCTATATCGCTCTATAGCCATCCATCTCTATATCCATCTCTCTCTATAGCCATCTCTCTCTATATCCATCTCTCTCTATATCCATCTCTCTCTATATCCATCCATCTCTATATCTCTCTATATCCATCTATCTCAATATCTCTCTCTCTATCTATGCTCATTTGTATATGCATGAACACATTTTTTATTGTGTACGTGTATAGCTTCAGAATTTTTCCCCATGAGCCAAGCCAATAACTCCCTACAGAAATAGGACTCATGGTGGGAATATGTTACGGTGATTTAATGCTAGCCCTATTTATAAGGTAATTGAGATAAAAAATCTTTGCAAGACAAAGGAAGACAAAATATGCTGGTATTTTGTATATAATGGACAATATTGAATGTATACATCCATTTATAAAATCTTCTGCACCAGGAGGTTATGTTTAACATAGGCCATAGGCTGCTGCTATGCTGAAACACCAGGTAGAAAAAATACTTTTTTGTAGCAATCCTAATAATTTATGAATATTTTATCCTCAACTTGCCGACATATAATCTGTATGGTTCTCACTAGCAGGAGCTTTGCAAATCTGTTGTTGCCCCCAAAAAGCTAATTTAGCTGGCTAGGAGCATGTAAGCATATGGTACTAGATAGAACTGTCAAAATAATACATCTCCTTTATATTCATCCATACTCCATCCAAGCAGAAGTGTCAAATGGTTATGAAACTGGAGTGAATTTAATCAGCAATGGGTGAGAAAATTACATGCATAGCACAAATTAAGGAATAATACTTTGGTTTTGTGAAATTTTAAAATAAACCATTGTTATGTGTCAGTATATGACCTTAGTTCATTGTGCTAATAGTATGAAACTAATATCACATGCCAAACTGAATGTTTGAAATATACCATGAAAGTTCTATGGCTGGTCAAGTGCATTGCTGCTATTTGTCCAATTTCTGGAATATATAAACCATTTGTTGGCTTAACTGGATCCACTTGTACATGCTACCTACCCATTAGCCACTTATATAATCTCCATTAGAAAAAAGCATTTTTGGTCTTCTTGCAGACATCTATATTTGTGATTTTTTTTCCCAATACCATGCATTTTATGCCCCCATTCAGTATTAAAAATAATTTTTTTGTGTGCACCACAATTTGATGCATAAATTGGTTTGTGTATACATATGCACATAGCTTAGATGCAACATTGTTAATTATATATTTCATGTTATGAATAATTATATTTTCAGTAGTCCTATCTCATTACAGTAGTGAAACTACAAGAAAATTCATCTAGGCGGAGAAAAAATATTGTTTTGCAAAGTAAACCAAAAATTCCCTACAGGAAGTGCCCTTTATGTAAGAACATGAGCCGAAATTAAGAAAATTAAACAGTCAACGTTGCAATAAAATTTTTATTTATTTCCTATTTCGAAGTCTCCTGCACACAAGATACCTACCGTTAGTTGTTCTCTCTGGAGTGCTTGAAGAATAAAGTTGCTGACAACTCTCCCATCGTTCATATGCATGCGAGGGCCAAAGGTATTAAAAATTCGAGCCACTCTAACCTCTACTCCTTCCTGAGAAAAGCAAGGATAAGAATTCAATTAAGCTAATTTTATATTTCAGTCAAAAAATATTCTTACTACTAGATACACAGAATTACATTTCTAAGCCAGAGTTCCCTTGTCCAAGTTAAAAGGCAACTAAAGTCTAAAATACTGCAGAATATTTAATAGAAATGCTGTATTTTGTATACTAAATATAAACATGAACTTACTGCACAGGAAGTCTAATAAGACAAATGATTTATGCTTTCAAAGTTGGCGACAGGGGGCTGTGATCTTGTAACTTTGTTAGATATCTCTGCAATAACAAGACTACGCACATGCTCAGTGTGGCCTGGGCCTAAACTTAGGGATCACCATAAATTATCAAAACAGCACAAGTCAAATAATATCTGCCATAGAAGCCAATACAGCAAGACTGATTAATAATCAGAATATACAGACTGCACGGTCTGTGGATACAAATATATACACAGTCACTGGCTGTTTTACAGGGAAACAGACAAAGCTGCTTGAGTTCTGGTAAGTAAGGTGGGGGGGGGGCTCCCCCTGCTGTTTGAAAGTATGACTGTTTCCCTGCAGAGCAGTTAGGGGCCGTCTGACAATTCCTATCCCTAGCAGTAAATGAAGGGAGAATTTAACTGCATACAGTCAGGTTTCTTATAAAAACGGTAGACATTTTTTAATTCAAGTATACTGGAGATAGATTTCTTTTTCATTAAAGGGATACTGTCATGGGAAAGCGCTGCCCCAGCAGAATTCTGCATTGAAATCCATTTCTCAAAAGAGCAAACAGATTTTTTTTATATTCAGTTTTGAAATCAGACATGGGGCTAGACATAATGTCAATTTCCCAGCTGCCCCAAGTCATGTGACTTGTGCTCTGATGAACTTCAGTCACTCTTTACAGCTGTACTGCAAGTTAGAGTGATATCTTCCCTCCCCTTTTCCCCCAGCAGCCTAACAACAGAACAATGGGAAGGTAACCAGATAACAGCTGCCTGGTAGATCTAAGAACAGTACTTAATAGTAAAAACCCATGTCCCACTGCGTACTATTTAGTTACATTGAGAAGGTAAAACAACAGCCTGCCAGAAAGCAGATCCCTTCTTAAGTGCTGGCACAAGTCACATGACCAGGGGCAGCTGGGAAATTGACAAAATGTCTAGCCCCATGTCAGATTTCAAAACGGAATATAAAAAAATCTGTTTGCTCTTTTGAGAAATGGATTTAAGTGTAGAAGTCTACTGGAGCAGCACTATTAACTGATGTGTTTTGGAAAAAAAAACAAAAAACATGTTTTCCCATGATAGTTTTTTGCCTTTACATTCCCTTTAAATCTTTACAAGAAGCAATTAGAACCTGTGTACATCACCCAGATAACAAAGAACAGCCAATGTGTCCACTATAGATATTTAGCTTAGCAATAACATACTAAACATTTCAGACTATTATAGATTTTATTTCCTGTATCTTTATGTATAATCTTTTATTAAAAATAGAACATTTAAAGAATAAGATAACATAACTTCTCTTTGGTTGCCATCATGACATTAAATAAAATAAACAATTAATTGAGGCGCTAAACATTTTCATCTTGTATACATCAATCAGCTGGCTACAGTTATGTAAAGTATATTCAGCTATCTGAGCAATTATAAATCATGGGAAGGATTTGAAACATTTCACATATTGCAACAAATATGGCAAGCAACATGGTTTGCATAGAATTTAGTTAGCCAACAAACTTTGCTATGTAATCAAACAAGTAATATGCAACAACAATAACAGTGTTACCACTGTGCAAAAGTGAAGTTCAGTAGATCACAAGAAGTAATGGCTACTAATCATGCTATGTCCCTGTTCCAGTATACAAGGATGTTTTGCCTCTTTACTTCACCTTTGCAGATAAAAAACATTGCAGAGGAACCTAGAAATTATGTTTTATGGCAGATGTGGTGATGCCTTATCCGTTAAGGAGACAACCATGATTTCCTGATATTGGCCATACCATCTGACATTCAGTTCAACTTTATTCACCGGTCACTGCAAAAACACACCTTAGCATTTTTGGGCTGAACTGTGCAAAGTGACAGACAAATGTAATTAATGGATTTGGCAAGAGGTAGGGCAAATTTTGGGTGGTTCTCTGTCAGTGGAATAATAACTGCAGCAGATCTGTCAATAAATAGAAGTGTTAGCAAAAGGAGTGTAACTTATTAAGCATAAGGATGTTGGCTACAGGAAGTGACACACCAGGGTCCTTTACTATACCAAGCTTGAGAAGAGAAAGGGCGATTGCCCGTATACACCATATAAGAGAGATACACTGCATTAAAGGGGATGTAAAGCAAAAAATAAATAAAATCCCATTTTTACTTTCTTTAATGAAAAAGAATTCTATCTCCAATATACTTTAATTAAAAATTGTCTAGCATTTTAATAAGAAACTGGACTGTATGCAGTGAAATTCCATCTTTATTTGCTTGCTCTGACTGCTGCAGAAAGGAAACTTCAGATGGTTCCTATTAGATGCACCTTGGCTAAATATGGGTTCTAGCATTTTTTTTTTTTCAATACACAATGGTTGCCATGGGTTATTTCAGAGGTGCAACTTTTCCCAGTATTTATAAATAATCACCACTGTCGATGGAGCACCTGCCAATACAGAGAAGTGCCACACCTATGCATCCAAGCTGGCACAATTATTTTGGTCTCTGCAACAACAGCACAAACATACTGCTTTGGCTGGACCTTGGCTGGACCTGTGTTTTGGAAATACTCAACACAGTAGTGCAGGGGTCCCCAACCACCGGGCCACGGCCCGGCAGTCCTGAACTGGACCGCGGAGCTTTGCCACAATTAACAAGGTGCGCCAAAATGGATGCAAGCGCACACAGACTGGATGCTGGCGAGCCAAATTGGATACCCTCCTCGAAGCCCTAAGACCCCCCAACCTTGAAAATATTTTTTGCCTCGACACTGGTCCCTGAACCAAAAAAAGTTGGGGACCACTGAAGTAGAGATTACATTTGCAAATTTACTAACTAGGAATGACTTTTTCCTGAGAAGCTCCATCTAGTGGTAACATTTCAATGAAAATAAAATCTTAAAGGGGTGGTTCACCTTCAAGTTAAAGGAACAGTAACATCAAAAAATTTTACCAAAATATTCGTTAGAATACAAAGAAATAAAAACACCAAGACAAATTAAAAATTCAAATAGAAAAGCCTTTATTAAGAAATAACTTACAGAAACTCCACTTCCTGTCCTCTTCAGAAAAGGCGACATGGCGACCATCCATCCTGCTGGGCTCGATTTCTCCTCCTGGCTATTCACTGACAGGTACCTTGGCGTTCCTTCCCAATAAGCAGACTGGCCCATAACTGCCCATCCTTCTCTGCTTCACACCACTGTCTCTTCTGCTGCTGCTGGATCGTACAACATAGACTTCTCCTAGCAGCAGAGTTCCATTCCCCGACACAACTCTCCGGTGCAGCCCAAGTCCCGAACCGAGTCCAGCGTCAAAGTTGTGCTCAGAACAATAAGGAAGGAGAAATCAAGTGCCGTACTATGGATGGTCGCCCTGTCGCCTTTTCTCAAGAGGAGCGGAAGTGGAGTTTCGGTAAGTTATTTCTTAATAAAGGCTTTACAAATTGAAATTTACATTTTTCTTGGTGGTCTTTTTTCGTTGTATTCTAACGAATTTTTAAAAAATAATTTTTGATGTTACTGTTCCTTTAACTTTTATTATATTGTAGAAGGGCTAATTCTAAGAAGCTTTTAAATTGGTCTTCATTATTTATTTTTTCATAGTTTTTTAATGATTTGCAATTTTCTTCTGTTTCTTTGCAGCTTTCAAATGGGGGTCACTGACACCATCTAAAAACAAATGTTCTGTAAGGCTACAAATATATTGTTATTGATACTTTTTATTACTTATCATTCTATTCAGTCCATCCCCTTTCATATTCCAGTCTCTTATTCAAATTATTGCAGGGTTGCTAGGGTAATTTGTACCCTAGAAACCAAATTGCTGACACTGCAAAATAAAGAGCTGAATAAAAAGCTAAATATCTATAAAACCACAAACAAAAAATGAAAACCAATTGCAAATTGTTTCAGAATATCACTCTCTACATTATACTAAAAGTTAACTCAAAGGTGAAAAACCCCTTTAAAGGGGAGCTTTTTGAAAATTAACATGATTTCAAGCAACTTTGCAATATACATCAATCGATTTCCTGATTTTAATGGTTTCTGACAGTTCCCTAAGACTAGCCCACCGCTCTCCTGCTGATCTGTCAGACTACTTTGCATCAGCAGCCAGCTGTCTTCAGTTTGCATCCTCCAAACCCCACAATTCCCTGCACATGTGATTTAAATAAGGATAGGAACATCACAGTACAGTGCAGCACAATGTGGGTTTTGTAGTTCCTGCATGCTGTCTGTAAGCTGTGGAGAAGTTGTTACAATTTGGAACATCAGTGTTTTAGTCCCTCCTTCCCTGCCAGGATTTCAAATGATGCAGAAAGAGACAAACTGTTAAACAGCTGGATTTCAGCATAGAAAATGGCATTTAGTCATAATTTTTGAAGAAACAGGTAACTGTGATCGGTATATTAAGGGTTTCTGTGTTATGTGGGCCTCTATCAAATTTTGGTTTGGAAGTCAGAGTTCCCTTTTAATATAAAATAATTAAAACAAACTGCATAGCAATAGCATTTCTAATATTTACATTTAAATAAATGTAAGTCTTTCAAAATGTATTTTGCATTAAAAAGTGTAAATTAGGGCAAGATATGTTTCAACGTACCACTGCACACAGCTCTTTCCATAAAAGTGCAAGTTAGCAAGTATTCCCAAAAGGGTATACAAATATAAACATGTATAGATGCCTGTAATATCTGGAGGAAAGAATCTAGGGTAAAACAAAGCATATCAAGCAGGTACAGATCTCAGATATGAGATTTTGTTTCATCTTTAGGTAGGGTCCAAGAAATGTAGATTGGGCAGGTTATGATAATAAAACAGTAGCAAAAGCACGATGTTCCTAACTGGTTCCAGACTAGAATCTTTGAATACATCTTTGAGTACCAACCAATCTTTTGTTAAAGAATAAGTTTTTTAGAAAACAATCAATTATACTAATAATATCTTGCAATATATAGAAACTTTTAGGAAGGATTAAAAAAAAAAAATCCACATTTATTTCTCAATTAACCTTAAAGGGGTGGTTCACCTTCAAGTTAACTTTTAGTATATTGCAGAAGGGCCAATTCTAGGAAACTTTTCAAATGGTCTTCATTTATTTTTCATAGTTTTTTCATGATTTGCAATTTTCTTCTGTTTCTTTGCAGCTTTCAAATGGGGGTCACTGACAAATGCTCTGCAAGGCTACAAATGTATTGTTATTGCCACTTTTTATTACTTATCATTCTATTCAGTCCCTCTACTATTCATATTCCAGTCTCTTATTCAAATGAATGCAGGGTTGCTAGGGTAATTTGTACCCTAGAAACCAAATTGCTGACACTGCAAACTAGAGAGCTGCTGAATAAAAAGCTAAATAACTATAAAACCACAAACAATAAAAAAATCAAAACCAATTGCAAATTGTCTCAGAATATCACTCTCTACATTATACTAAAAGTTAACTCAAAGGTGAACAACCCCTTTAAATATTGGATATTTAAAATTTTAAGGGACCAGGAAAATTTTTTTGGAAAATTTTAAAATCAGTGAAATGTGTTAAAAAACATATTCTTTAAGTATTCAAAGGTTATAAGCGGAGTCACTTTTACATTGAAATGCAATATTTACTGTGTAAATGACAAGGGTTAAGCAATGCAGCATTAATGTTACACCATGGGACAACATGTGCAAGACCTATCTGTCAGTCACATGCACAAAATAAAAAAAAAATTGGCTGTATAAGATGTAGACTAAATGGAACCGACTATTTACAGACAGAACCAAGAAAGAACTATGGCAAAATATATATCTGGTTACTATTTTTAACCTCTATATTTCACTACTAAATTATTGTCTGTCCTCAATGAATGTTATGGGTGCATTGTTCATTTTTATGTAAAATGCGGGAAAAGATTATGTAATGAAAATGATACAAGAGTGGGAACAGAGGGAAAAAAAAAAACAGTGTAAAATGTGGTTATGTATAATTGAGGTTCCACTGTAGGTAGTAAGTATTTGCTCTCAATGCAATAATGCATCTACAAATTGATTCACTGTCACTGCTGTCCTTGATAAAGTTGGGTATATCAATAGACCTATAATACAAGGAAACCACAAAGTTTTAATGTTTCAAAAAAGAACTGAGAAATGTGACAATATTTTTAGCAGTACTGTTCCTATGCAAAGTATGCATAATTGGTACATATTCACACATATGCTTGTTAGACAAGCCATCTGTCTCTGAAAAAAGGTGTTCAAAGCAATTATATTTGTCTTAGGAAAGAAGATGTGTGTGCCTGAAATATATTTGAAGTCCTGCATTTATGGTTCTGTCTAATGTTGTAAATGGTGCTGATAACAGATTCAGTCATTATCTATTTATTTGTTCAGTAATCTTCTCTACTGATAAATACTTTGTTTTGTTAGAGCTGTGAATGAAAACAGATATTAATATAAAGACAAATGTAGATGCTTAAACAACAATCAGTGTGCCCTATAGTCAAGAAAGAAAATTTTCTTCTGGGAAAAAAAAATTAACAGAGTAATGTTACAAATGGGTGATGTCTAGGTGTAGATTAAGAGCAACAAGTGATGCCTTAATGAAAAAGGGGGAGACTTGTGGTGCTAGAGAGTTAGTAATTTGACTGCCATTTAATATCTTTTAGAGAACTATAAAATCATCTTGCATTGATCATTCTATAAAGCACTATGTTTGGAGTTCATCCCACATAGAGCTTATAACCCATGTGTGTTGTCTGATGTGCATTTAACCTTGGATTGCAAGGTTAAAAAACAGAGAAATTATCACTTAGAAATAATTTGTTTTATTCCCTGTAAGGATTAGAATGCTAACTATTTATGCCAAATAAATCCTGATAAAATAAGAAGTGCAACAAAACACACTTAACAGGGGCATAAATTATAATTTTGCAGATGGTGTACAGTCTATGGGCATGGATTTCTCTTTGAGCTATGTCATAATGCTCATTTACTGGCAACATGTTGCACAGCAAAGACTCAAAAGCATAACATTAATTATTTCTACTTTTGTGTAGGAAAGAAAAATATTATGCCAGTAACATGTAATAAGTTTAATGTTTCTAAAGTACAAAATCTTTTACAGGGGTGATTCTTGCCCCTCTGCAGCGAGTGGTTTATTGGAACCCAAGTTTTGGTGCAGTGCCTCCAATCTTTAAAGGAGAATTCAACCTTTATCTAACCCCCCCCCCTTGTGTAGGCTCCCCTCACGCCTCCCCCCCGGCCTACCTGCCCCCCCCGAGCAAATGCCCCAAACTTGTCACTTACCCTTCCTTCCAGGTGCTATCCAGCCAGAGATTTCTGGCGCAGGTGCAGTACAAGGGATTTGCTGGTACGGAGCTACTGAGCATGAGCTGAAAGTCACAAAATTTCGATTTCTTTTTTCGCCGCATGCACAGTAGCTCTGCACAGGCAAATCTCATGTACCACTCCAGAAAATACCGGTCAATCCAGGAAGAAAAGCGATTGAGAGAAAATGGCACCTTTAAACTCTGGACAGGACCTGGAAGGAGGGGTAAGGAACAGGTTAGGGGGGAGGGTTTTTTCAGATACAGGTTGAATTCTCCTTTAAAAGAAAATTGTTGACCCAGAAAATTAACTTTTTGCACTCCACAAGGGGGTTTGCACCAGAAACAGGAAGGCACAGGCCAACTAGGGCAAGAATATTTCTGGAAATATAATTGACACATATTTCCTATATTTCCGTACAAATTTCATGAACTAAGGGTGCCCTGATCAAAGGTTTAACGTACAATAGGAGATTTAAAGTAAGGTTTACTAAACAAGCAAGGCTTGAAGTGAAAGATGTTTATCAAGCTGTAGAGCAGTGCTTGTCAAAGAGCCTAGATAAGGCTTGAAATGTTTCTCTGTAACAGGTCGTGGGCCATTTTGTGTCTAATAAAGGCTTTTAAAAGAAAATTCCTGGATACAGGGTGCGGTGTGACATATTGGAGTATTATGCCTTGATGGCAAGTGGACCATACTACACGTGCACCTGTGACCTTTCCATTGATACTTGGATGAGTGCTGACTGAACCACAAAACAAAGGTTTAACATACAATAGGAGACTTAAAGTAAGGTTTAATAATCAAGCAAGGCTTGAACTGAAAATGTTTGACAAGCTCTGCTCTACAGGAAGCCAAATCCTCAATTTCACAGCATATAATAGCTTCCAACAACTGCCCAAGTCAATATTTCTGAATTGCTTTATCTCCTTTTAGAATCAATGCCAACATGTCTAAAAAGGGGATTGATACTGGCAAATATTTGAATACTGATTTCAAGTCAAGGAGGCCATAGGGCTGTACAAACAGATATTGAACAATGGGCTATACATAGTATTATTGGTGTTGGTTCAGGAGGATGGCCAAACCATCAGAACATTCAAAAAGTGTTCAAAAAGGAGTAACACTAGCCAATATTTGCAAATGTGGCAATGGGAGGGTAAACAGAAATGGCATATACACACAAACAACATTCTTAAGGCTACACACTACAACATACCTGCTTCATGTAAGCATAGCACATTGTTTCCGCCACTCTCTTCCCCTCGTCGTAGCAAGCCCGTGGACCTATAGGATTCACATGTCCCCAATATTCTTCACTTTGAGGATGCACTTCAGGATCTGTGTAAACACAGTAGTTTTATAATTGAGCTATTTTAATACATTAGAACATCCAAGCAGTAAATTAGAAAGCACACTATAAGGGCATAGCTGATCTCCAAAATGACATTTATACACTAAAGAGGTGCCTAATATTTGCCTAAACAGAGTTGCCTAAAAGAGGTCACATACTCCCTAGAACTATAAACCAAAAAATAGATGTACTGGTTTTTTTTGTAGCATGGTTCTCAGCTCTTTTGTGTTTAACCATCTTTTTTCCAACCACATCTTGCACACTATGTTCAATGTAATTTGAAGTAAAAGTTGATGGACTGCCCCCAAAGGGGGTTCAAATAAAAACACATTCTAGAAATGGTGCCAGATTTTCAAATGCAAAGTGAAAGGAAAAAAATAATTTCATCTACAATCTTTATGGGCAATTTCAAAGTCCATTATATCACACTTCTGGACTTGGAGTTTGGGTTGAATAAAAAATCCAAGCACGCCCTCACCCAACTTCTGCCTTCCCTTTTATAGACCCACTTCAACCTGCCCCGTCAATGATATCACAACAGGCACCAGCATATAAAACCGGAAGCCAGAAGGTAGCAGGAGGGGAAAGCAGAAAGAGGAGCTCAACCCGCCAGTGATCAGCAAATGGGGCAGTGTGGTTGGTCTGAAAACGCCTGCCCTGATGGTCCCGCAGGTTTTGGGCAGGCATGCACATCACTCCTTCAGAATAGTTCT
>CM044434.1:98130378-98279523 GCA_024363595.1 Xenopus borealis | reverse complement strand
AGAATAAGAAATCAGGAAGGGGGCAAATAGTTTTTCACACCACTGTGTATATATATATATTCCTTTTCCAAAGAATGATGACGCACTCCAGGACTTCATAGTAGAATCACTTCATAGTAGAATCACTTCATAGTAGAATCACTTCATAGTAGAATCAACCAAGGTGAAGTTTATTTGTCAACGTTTCGGTCCAGTCTGAAGGCTGGTGGTTTATATGAAACTTTGCGAACAAAGAATTAAGTGGGCAATATCAGTGCACATTTCGGATTTATATAGGGTTAACACATTGCCCATATGACGTTAAGCACACATTGATACGATGCCTCACATAGTGGTTTGTGGATAGTAGTGGGTTAAGGTGATCACTAATCACTAATATTATGAGTAAATCTTTGAAACACATGGATCTGTTTTTTTCTTAGTCCAACTAAGGGAGACAGATGAGCCTAATATATTAAGATACCTGGGATGAGTTCCTATAGGGATTGGGAGTATCGAAATATAATAATGTAATTAATAGCATGAGTAATTAATATCGATATTTAATATAGTGGGTCACCAGTAGGGATAATCCTAGTGTTTGATTCTATTTAATAGCCACGTCATCATAGCTGTTTTTCCCACCATTTAAGTGTGATTTACTCTCAGTTAGGTGCTTTAAGAAAGGCCCTTGGCGTGTAATATGACCAAATAGGATTTTGAATATTTATTTTGCACGACGGGTCTCCTTTAAGCGACTGTTCCTATAATCATGATTACATTTCAATATTGCACCCAGTGCTTTTTTGGTAGAAAGGTAGAAAAGCGGAGTTCCATAAATTAAAAAAAACAAAAAAATTCCTTTTGGACACCAAACAAAAAAATGAATATTTTACTAGCTCATACATGGGGATACTTTTTACAATTCAATACAAAGAAAACCTTTATCAAGTAAAAAATTTATCTTTTTATACTCTCAGTAAAATTGAGATTATTATTATTAAATTAATTATGTAATAGTTCATAGAAAACTTTATTCGATGTCAGTGTTTTTTTTTTTAGAAAATCAAAGGCCAGCATTGTAAAGTGCAAGCCCCTTGAGACACATACAAATGTAGCTTTACACCCAAATTCAACCTTACTGCAAATTGGGAGATTATCTGCCATAATAAACTACTAGGTCAAGGGACTGCTCTGCAGAAACCATACACACTGCTCTGCAGAAACCATACACACTGCTGCAACATCTATAGCAACCAATCAGATGTTTGCCTTACTTTTATAACTTGTAGCAGACAAGCAACTTATTGATGGATTGTTGTTACGAATTGCACTTGTAGTGTTAAATATACTATAAATATATCTGTCAGCAGAAGAGACACAAGTACCAACCATTGGCAAGTGACATGGTGATAACTTCCCGTCATTGTGCACATGTGGTTGTCGTTGGGCTACAAACATGGGACATAACCGTTTAGTGAGTTTGCAATTGATCCTTAACATCAGCTCAGATTCAAAAGCAACAGTTAGGGTAGAACTACAAGGTCGATTTCCGTGTGTTTTGCCGCATCCGAAGCTGGGCAACAAAAACGACTGTGCCAAGTTGGATGTGACAGGAAACCAGGTAATTAATATAAAGTTAGATGGCGTTGCAGCGTTGATCAGATGCAACACGATGCAGCATGTAATGTTTGCATCCGACAGTCGTGTCGCATCGGATCAACAGAGACACCATCCGACTTTATATTACTTACCTGGTTTCCTGTCACATGGAAATTTTCCATGTAGTTCTACCCTTATGACCCATGTGGCCCCCCTGAAGTTAAAGAGATGCTGACACCTGAAATGAAACTCTTTTTCACATCTATTATAATATTGGCTTTAAAAGCTACTTCTAACTTTGCCATAAAGTATTTGCATGATGCTTTTACATAACTGGTCTGTTGCCCCATGTTCCTGTATGAGGGGGCTGCCATATTTGTGCAGCAGGAGTCCGTTAACATTAGAAACTGTAACTAACAGGCTGAGATGGGACAGTCAGGTTGGCAAAGTCAGAGTATCAGAGAGTCAGGCTTAGGAACTTCAACTAACAATTATATACAAAAACAAACCTCTCAGCAAAAAATTATCAACATGACCTATAGGTAACATTTAAAGGGCAAGGAAAGTGTAAAATAGAATAAGGCTAGAGATGCTGTATTGTGTATACTAAACACAAACATGAACTTACTGCACCACAAGCCTAATCAAACAAATGATTTATGCTTTCAAACTTGGCCACAGGGGGCTGTCATTTTGTAACTTTGTTATAAATCTTTGCAAGACTAGACTACATACACATGCTCAGTGTGGTCTAGGCTTCTTAGGGATTGTCATAAATGATCAAATAACAATGCTGCTTGAGTTCTGCATGGCTGGTATGTAAGGCAGGGGCTCCCCCTACTGTTCCTAAGTATGATTGTTTCCCTGCCCGAAGTTGGGGACCGTCTGACAATTCCTATCTACAGCAGTAAATGAAGGGAGAATTTCACTGCATACAGTCAGGTTTCTTATGAAAATGGTAGTTGTTTTTTAATTAAAGTATATTGGAGATAGATTTCTTTTTCATTAAAGAAAGTAAAAATGGGATTTTATTTTTTTGCCTTTCCTTGCCCTTTAATGTACATTCATGTGTTAAAAATTTATTTTTTTGTGCCAGTATCACTTTAATGATTGGTTACTGCCTGGTAACCAATCAGTGGAAACCAAGAAAGCGGGAAAAGCAGGAAGTAGTGTTCTGCCTATTATGAAGTCAGCATAGAATTCACTCGAGAGAACCACATAAATTCAGGGTTATCTTTTATGCATTTTCTGGCTATGTTAAACATCTATTCGCTTCAGTCTTACTACATTACATTTTTGGCTAACTAACTATATTAGAAACATTTTTTATTTTGCACAGCCTATTTACCCAGTTTATTTTTACACTGAACAATTCCTTTAAGGAACCAACAGAATTATAAACCTGCAAAACAAACTGAAAGGCATGTGACTTCAACCACTACAACTAGAGAAGACAACAATTTGTATTGTCAAGTAATGCAAAGTATTTTGCTTGAAGATGTATATGCAAAAGAGAATGGTTAAGTTGCTATTCAGTAATCACAGCCAAATCAAATAATTATGGATTAGTGTAATATCAGCTCTCAAACAAATCCAGATTTGCAGCCACCGACTACATTTTCCAACAAAACCAGATCACTTTATGCCACACATTTCAACAGGGTCATGATAGGCTGCTATGCATAATCTCATTTGTAACTGGAAATTCTCACACGCCACCTGCGTTTCCTGGAATCTATGGCACTGCCTGGCCCATGCTGTATGTATAGAAATAATATTTAACATTCACATATCCAACACATTGAAATGCATCACTGCACTCTCTACAGCTTGACAATGGCTGCTCTTAATGGTTATACAGAACCTTTTTATAGGACCACCAAATCCTATTTGTGCCAGCAAAAAAATGTAACAAAATGCAAACACATTTTATCATGATTAAAAACATCCACATTTTTGCCAGATGCGCTCTACCTACTTTTTGTAGTAATATGGATTCTTAGTCCTTAAATTCTTAGTAATTAAAAAAAAAAACCAAGAATAGTGTGCATTGAAAGATCATTTTAAAAGAAATATAACTGAAAGATCAGCTTCCAACATACATTAACGACACATTTTCAGTGATGTTAAATTTGCATAGGACTACTGGTGAAAAAAAAAGTAGTATCTGGCTATACCTTTCTAACCTCAGCCCCAGTGATTGACTTTATAGGGGATGTAAAGGCAAATATACTTTAAAGAGATATTGACACCTGAAATTAAACTCTTTTTTTACATCTATTATAATATTGGCTTTGAAAGCTACTTCTAACTTTGCCATAAAGTATTTGCATGATGCTTTTACATTACCTGTCTGATCCCCCATGTTCCTGTATGAGGGGGCTGACATATTTGTGCAGCAGGAGTCCGTTATCATTAGAAACTGTAACTAACAGGCTGAGATGGGACAGTCAGATTGGCAAAGTCAGAGAGTCAGGCTTAGGAACTTCAACTAACAATTATATACAAGAACAAAGCTCTCTGCAAAAAATGATCAACATGACCTATAGGTAACATTTAATGTACATTCATATGTTAAAAAGTAGTTTTTTTAGTGTCAGTATCACTTTAATAAAAAAGGTTTACTGTTTTTATAATAAACCAGACTGTATGCAGTGAAATTCCCCCTTTGTTTTACTTGCTCGGACAGCTGCAGATAGGAAATGTCAGACGGCCCCTAACTACTCTGCAGGGAAACGATCATACTTTCAAGCGGCAGGGGGAGCCCCCACACCATACTTCCCAGAACTCAAGCAGCTTTGTTTATTTCCCTGTATAGCAGCTGGCAACGGTGTGTAGATTTGTATCCGCAGACCCAGTGCAGTATGTATATTCTGATTACAGTCTTGCTGTATTGGCTTCTATGGTAGACATTATTTGACTTGTGCCGTTCTGATAATTTTTGGCAATCCTGAAGCTTAACCTCCCAACTGAAGCCCAGATCACACTGAGCATGTCCGTAGTCTTGGTCTTGCACAGATGTTTAACAAAGTTACAAGACGACAGCCCACTGTGCCAACTTTGAAAGCATGAATCAATTGTTTCATTGGGCTTCTGTTGCAGTCAGTTCATGTTTTTGTTTAGTAAACAAAATACAGCATTCCTAACATTATTCTATTTTACACTAAAACAATGTAGCAGTTGGCAGCTGTGTTACACGCTACATTGTTTCAAGAGCCAGAAACAAGAGTGCAGAAAGATCCAGAGACAGGTTGCAAAGGCATTTACCAATAACAGAATATTGTTAACAAATGTATCTTATTGCGGTGACTGCTTAGAATAGCTTTTTTCCCTTGGGTACATTTTTTTATATTTACAATATTTAATGTTTCAGAATAAATTAAAAAGGCAGATGGAAAAAGGGATAACAGTATCAATGCAAGCTTACTGTTTGGAATCCGCTCTCTCTATAGCACTGCTAGAAGCCCATGGCCTAAGTTATCCAATCGCAAGGGAGATGGGAAAGTGTGGGGAATAAAAAGGATGCTTTGTGCAACACTAGCACGTCATCTCTCTCGCTCTCTCCCAGGCTACGTAGCACTGAGCAGAGCCTGGGAACCAGTCTGGCGTAGAAGTTTTACGCTTAACATATGCGTAAATACTGTAATTATCAGCGCACATTGCTAGTAAGTACACAGAGCAGGCCAACTGCAAAGCACCAATGCCCTCAGTAAAATATTACACTGATAATACGGATGCGCTACCCCACACAGAGTGGAAATACACTCTCCAAACTACAACTCCCAGCAGTCCCTCACACATAAACCGGAAGCTCACTAACCCCATCAAAATTGGAACTGCAGTCTTCCACCTGATATACTCTATTAGAAAGACGCTCATTGACAACCAGAGACCGGCGGTCAGGATAGCAACAAAGTGAAATAAAATCAATTCCGCAGGGCATGGTACTGCTATAGTAAGGTGGGGGGAGACAGAACTGGGAAATGACATTTAAAGGAAAACAACCGCCCCCCGACTCCGCAGAATGAATGGACAGTATGGAACTCACAGGCTACATAGGCGATCAAGGCGAGTGCAATGAGAAGCTTCATCATCCTCCTATTGATTCCAGTCAGCAGCCGCTGGATCCGGGTCCTCACCATCACCGGCCAGGCAACGTATAGAGGCTGGACTCAAAGCCGGTGACATGGAACCACCCGGCGGTAGAGCAATTAAATAAATGGGTTTGGGGGGAGGGATAAAGCAAGGCAACTGGGGAACCCACTACCAGTTCCTGCCCGGCCAAAATACTACGCATGCGTCACCACGGCATCTCGTTTCATACGCTGTCAACACAGGAAGATGAAAAAAAGCAGTGTGTGAAGAGATTCTGGAGCATGCGCAGAACAATTATACGGCTTGAAGAGCGTTGTGGTCACGTGAGCCTCCAGGACTGGGAATGTGTTAACCGAGTTTCGTACAGCTGTACTTGTCAACATGTCAACATTCACAAGCTACGCGTTAACACGGATCTCTATTCATCTGCTTTAGGTTTTTTGTCCCGTCCAAAATAAAATTGTTTTCTAATTTGCAGCCGAAGTGCCAAAAACCTAATGTTTTCTACAAAGGTAATGTTTTGTGCGATATATAAAGGCTGGTTTTCTGTCCACACTCTTATTCGCTGGTGTTTGAGTTTTATGTGGGTGGGTCACCTTTACATTAACTTTTAGAGTGTTATAGAATGGCTAATTCTAAGCAACTTTTCAATTGGTCTTCATTATTTATTTTGTATAGCTTTTGGATTATTTTCCTTCTGACTCTTTTCCAGCTTTCAAACAAGTGTCGCTGACCCCATCTATAAACAAATGCTCTGTAAGGCTACACATTTATTGTTATTGCTACTTTTTATTACTCATTTATTACTGCTTTCTATTTATGTCCTCTCCTATTCATCTTCCAGTCTTTTATTCAAATCAGTGCATGGTTGCTAGGGGAACTTGAACCCTAGCAACCAGATTGCTGAAATTGCAAACTGGAGAGCTGCTAAATAAAAAGATAAATAACACAAAAACCACAAATAATAATAAATGAAAACCAATTGAAAATTGTCTCAGCATATCACTCTCTGCATCATACTAAAAGTTCATTTAAAGGTGAACAACCACTTTAATTTGTGGCAGTAGCATGTACTTAGAACTAGGGATGCGCCAAATCCACTATTTGGGATTCAGTTGAATCCCAGAATTATTTGTGAAAGATTCATCCGAATCCAGATCCATATGCAAATTAGGTGTAGGAAAGAAAAAAAAGTGTGGACATTTTTTTCACTTCCTTGTTTTGTAATTAAAAGTCACGTGATTTCCCTCCCTGCCTCTAAGTTATATATGCAAATTAGTTTTTGTTTGGCCACACACAAGGATTCAGCCAAATCCCAAAACAAATCCTGGATTCCGTGCATCTCTAATTATAACTCTACCCATTACCCAAGTGCTGTATAAATGACCAGAAAATTAGGATGTTTTGGGTCCATTGCTGCTTGCCCAGGTGATTTGACAAATTACTATTCACTGTTTAGAGTACGGTTGTTTGGAGGACTGTGCATGCCAATATTATTTATAGTTGAAAGTATTAAAAAGTAGTGGTATATAAATAAACATTGGGGTATTGTATTTGCTGAGCTGGCAAGGGGCTCATATAAATATGTGTTATGCCCAATACATAGTTACATAGTAACATAGTAAGTTAGGCTGAAAAAAGACTTGCGTCCATCAAGTTCAAACTTTTTTTTTTTTTTTATATATATATTTTAACTGCCTAACTGCTAGTTGATCCAGAGGAAGGCAAAAAACCCCATCCTAAGCCTCTCCAATTTGCCTCAGAGGGGGGAAAAATTCCTTCCTGACTCCAAAAAGGCAATCGGACTAGTCCCTGGATCAACTTGTATAATGAACTATCTTCCATAACCCTGTATTCCCTCCCTTGCTAAAAAGCCATCCAACCCCTTCTTAAAGCTATCTAATGTATCAGCCAGTACAACAGTTTCAGGGAGAGAATTCCATATCTTCACAGCTCTCACTGTAAAAAACCCCTTCCGAATATTTAGGCGGAACCTCTTTTCTTCTAAACGGACCTCGTGTCATCTGGAAAGACCTATTGGTGAATAAAGAATTAGAGAGATTATTATATGACCCCCTTATATATTTATACATAGTTATCATATCACCCCTTAAGCTCCTCTTCTCTAGTGTGAACATCCCCAATTTGGCCAGTCTTTCCTCATAGCTAAGATTTTCCATACCTTTTACCAGCTTAGTTATTATTATTATTATTAACATGTATTTCTATAGCGCCAACTTGTTGCGTAGCGCTGTAAAGTGAATGTGATTATACAACCAAATCACATGAATTACATATATAGAACATAAAGCGTTACATACATCACAATAAATATGGAGTTACTGTACATACATCACAATAAATACTGGTACAGGAGGTGAGGAAGGCCCTGTACAGAAAAAGCTAACGGGAAGGGAGTGATACACAAGGTGTGGGAGAGGGCAAGATCAGAGTAAAGTGGGTGAGAGATGTAGTAATGTAAGCGGTATTGCATTGAGTGGTTAACAGTGAGGGTAGGCTTCTCTAAAAAAGTGGGTTTTTAGAGATTTCTTGAAAGCTGAAAGATTGGGAGAAAGTCGGACATACCGTGGGAGAGAATTCCAGAGGAGGGGTGCAGCTCTTGCAAAGTCTTGAATGCGAGCATGTGAGGAGGTAATGAGAGAAGAGTTGAGTAACAGGTCAGTAGAGGAGCGTAGTAGGAGCTTAGTTGCCCTTCTCTGTACCCTCTCTAATACAATAATGTCCTGTTTGAGTGAAGGAGACCAAAACTGTACGGCATATTCTAGATGTGGCCTTACAAGTGCTCTATAAAGTGGAAGAATGACCCCCTCCTCCCGTGACTCTATGCCCCTTTTAATACAGCTCAAGACCTTATTGGCCCTTGATGTTGCTGACTGGCACTGCTTGCTACAGCCAAGTTTATCATCTACAAGAACTCCAAGGTCCTTTTCCATAATGGATTTGTCTAGTGCAGTCCCATTAAGGGTATAAGTGGCTTGAATATTTTTACATCCCAGGTGCATGACTATATATTTATCAATATTGAATCTCATTTGCCACTTAGCTGCCCAGATTGCCAGTTTGGATAATTCAAGAAAAGAAGTAAAGATAAAAAAAACCCACTCCCGTATTGTTGAATATTTAGTTGCTTGTTATTAAAACAGTGAGATCATTGAAATTATTGCTTGTGCTCCGTGATATAATTCATAAAACTATACCCTCAATTCATTAGATATAGTCAATGGTAAAATTCATATAATTAGTCCAATCACAGGGACTGTTTTAAATTAATTAACCATTTAGTGAGTGACCAAAATTAATTTAAGGTGCTTCAAATAAATATAGATTAAAGTGCTAGTGCTTATCTTCAACAGATATATAAGTTCATTTAAAAATGACCATTTACTATTCACCAAATTCACAGTTAATAACTCAATGCCGATTTAGGAAGTTAATTCCACATTAACGGGTTAAAATACTAAGAGCTACTGACATCTATACTTCAGTGCTCAATTAATTCACTGATATTTATTACGAAAAGTTCAATCAACGATTATACTTGATTCATTAAAGAGAAAATTAATAAAAAATCAAGGGCTAATAGCCAAGGTGCAATTCATTAATTTAAAAAAAGAGAATTGAAAACAACCAGCATTTTAAGAGAGTCAAAGCAAGGAAACGGAAAATAGGTAGGAGGTGGAGAAGTCCCAAAACTAAGGCTACCTATAGTTGTTTCTAGGCCCTGGGACCCCACAAGAGGGAGAACGGCAAGCACTGTGGACTGTGGTCTCGTGTCTACCTTGCTAACTTGTTAGAGAGCTAAGCTTCCCTGAAAAACCACAAATCACACGGTGCCTTGTAATAAAAGGAGAACGGAGAATATAAAATCCGGTTGTAAAAATACTTCTTAAAGTTTTTCTAATGAAAAAAGCGCTTAGAGCTGGTAAAAGCAGAGAACAGTTAACTCTGTATCAAAATTTGCTTTGCCAACGCGTTTCGCCGAAGCTTTCTCAAGGCAACAAAATTTTTAAAAAGCAATGTACACGAACGCCACGGTGAGCGTCTATTTCAAGGCTTCCGGTTCAGGGGCGTCTCACCGGAAGTGCGTCACGCGGAGATCACGTTGCGTTCCAAAGCTATTGGACGCATACCTTCAAGCCGCGTGGGATCTAATTCATTTTAGCAACTTCTGGTTCGGGACATCTAAGGGGAAATACGTGTTGCGTTTCAATAGTATCCAAAGATACAGTACATACAATACAAATTTATATTTTGCAGTAGCAAATAAATATTGTTTCATTATCTTGTTATGTGATTGCACTGACATGGGAAGCCTTTTAGTTCAGATAACATCTGCAGGCAGGTTAAAAAAAAACCTAGTCGGTTCACGGGCACATCTGTGCGTGTATGCGGTCCAGCGATCCGACCGCCCGTATCACCTACATTATGATATCTCGATATCGCCCACTTCAATGTGGGCATATTGGGGAGTAGGGATGGCGCGAAGCGCGGAAAAAAAGTTTGCGAACATGTTCGCGAACTTCCGGAAAATTGCGAACGGTTCGCGAACCCCATAGACTTCAATGGGAAGGCGAACTTTAACAGCTAAAAAAGACATTTCTGGCCAGAAAAATGATGGCATGCCAGAGGGGGATCAAGGGCAAAAATGTATCTGAAAAATCCATTGTTGACACAGCGCTGCGTTTTGTGCTGTAAAGGGAAAAAAGTCACTCAGGTGGTTGTGGACACTGTAATATTATGGATATTTAGACAGAATGTGAACAAGCTCACACAGCTAGATGGCAGTTGTTTGAAGTACAGTAGATTACTAGCCAGCAAACTTTCAACTGTCCCTGAAATCACTAACAGGCAGCTCTCTCCCTACACTAGCTCTTCAGCAAACACAGGCAGAGTGAAAAAACGCTGCAGGGCTTCGGTTTTTATAGGGAAGGGGAGTGGTCCAGGGGGTGTGGGGGTGGTCCAGGAGGGAGAGCTTACTGATTGGCTGCCATGTATCTGCTGGTCTGGGGGAGAAATGGCAAAAAAAAAGTGGCAACTAAGGCGAACCCAAATTGGCGAACGTCGTGCGACGTTCGCGAACTTCCGGCGAGCGCGAACAGCCGATGTTCGCGCGAACAAGTTCGCCGGCGAACAGTTCGCGCCATCCCTATTGGGGAGAGATCCGCAAGTTTAGCAATATCGCCAAACGAGCGAATCTCACTGTCTATGGCCACCTTTAGAGTTGCCACCTTTCTGTGCATGAGACCGGGAAGGGGGCGGGAACGTGACATCAATCGGTGGGGCTGTGATATCAGTGGGAGTGGCTATTCCATCAGGGGGTGGGGCGATGACTTGGCCATTACCCAAACGCCAAATCAATCAAGGGAATCCCGCCTGGTTTTCCTTATTTGGTACACTGGGCAGGAAGTTTTGACTCGGGCAGCCCTTCAAATTACCGGGCTGTCCTGGTCAAAACCAGACAGATGGCAACCCTAGCTGGAGTGACTGTCGGGCTGAGACAAATTGCACAAAAGGTGAGATATTTGTTATTTAAGTGTATTTTCTTCTGATAAACCTTAGTAGCATAATAATTAAATATTTTGACTAAAAAAAATCAGGATTCCATTGCAATTACATAAATTAAGAAACTCAAAGCTGAAGGAAATTTATATTTTTCCTTTCCAGTTTAAATGGGACAGAAAACTCATTACTAGTGTAAAAATTCAATTTATTTGAATGCAGAAGACACACCTCCCATTAACTTTGTTGGCATATCAGCACATTTTTGGTGGCATAATTGTATTTAAAATCTTCACATTCTCTTTAAAAATCTCCAAAAGACATTCCAGTGTTCTTCCATGATTTGCAGTAAAAAATGCAGTTGATAATACATACAGTATTCCACTTTCTTTAAAAATTGTCATTTTCATGATAGTTCCCACTTAAAGGAGAAGAAAAGTCTTCTTCCACTTGGGGGTGCCGGTTATTCACTGGAATAACCAGCCTGGGCTTTTTTCCAGCGAGCACCACGATCCTCTTATGGCTTCTTCTTTCTTCAGATTTCCCGGGGCAGTCGCACGTGCAGTAGAATGAAATGGCCAACAGATTTTTGCTCTAATGTGCAGCCTCGAGAAGAAAGAAGATGCTGGAAGAGGATCACTCCTTGGTACTCGCTGGAATAAACCTGAGCCGGTGCAGTTTTCTGCTGATAGGAGCATGGCCCAGGGTTTCAAGTAAGTAAATACAATCACTTGGGGTGCCTAATATTTGGTACCCCCCTAGTGGAATAAGACTTTCCTTCTCCTTTAAGGGGGAACTATAATGAAAATGACAATTTGATAAGCTTCATCAAACTGAAATTCTCATTCCCATTCTCTTTAAACAGGATTAGAGAATCTGATTCTGGAAGACAGTTATGTCCAATATAGGAAAGCTCCTAGGGTACTACTGGAAGGTGTATTAGAGCTGTAATTCTCTCTACATGCAGGATTTATGCCGAAGTCAGTAATTTTGTTAGATTTTGTTTGTGCTAGAATTGGTTGCGTGAGCTCAGTTAGAAAGGGAGCACCCCAAAAGTTATTTTAGACCCAACTAACACCCAACTGTAATCAATTATATTTAAAGGAAAACTATACCCCCAAAATAAATACTTGAGCTACAGATAGTTTATATCAAATTAAGTGACATATTAAAGAATCTTACTAAACTGGACTATACAGTATATTTAAGTAAATATTGCCCTTTTACATCTCTTGCCTTGAACCACCATTTCGTGATGGTCTGTGTGCTGCCACAGAGATCACCTGACCAGAAATATTTCCACTCTAACTGTAACAGGAAGAAGTGAGGATGCAAAAGACAGAACTCTGTCTGTTAATTGGCTCATGTGACCTAACTTTATAGTTTGTTTGGTATGTTTGTGTGCACCGTTGGATCATACGATCCCAGGAGGCTGTCCTTATTTTTTAAAATGGATGACCCAATGGCACATGCTACTAAAAAGTATATTATTAGGAAAATGGTTTATTTACATGAAGCAGTGTTTTACATATGAGTTGTTTTATGCAATATCTTTTTATACCTACATTGTTCGGGTGGTATAGATTTCCTTTAAATACATTTTTGCCACTTATACTGTACTTCATAGCTAGGGATAATGTTAGCTACAGATCATTCCTATGAGTATGGATGTTTAATTAAATACTGAAGTGTGATTTTCTCCTCATCTAACTCTGCCAATATTTTTGCTGTGACATTTCATTTCCTCTTAAAATTGTAATTACACTATTGCAAGCACCATGTACCGAAATGTTGCAGGTGTTACTTTGTGTATTAAAGGAAACATAATAGAGAAACAAAATATGTGCGATAATAGCATGGAGGACATGGGTGTATGCAGAAAAAATTTCCAGGCGGGGCAAGGAAGAAAACATATTACACAAATTACTTGTGCCCCTATTTTGGTTTCCACATAAACGTAACTTTACTCCAGAATCACTAAAATTTTCAGGTTTTTGCCCAAAATGGTCAGATTTTTGGGCTAAACCCAGAGCAGACCATGAGAGCAACCAATTGGGATAGGGACCTCTGCCATTGACTTATATATATAACCTCAACAGGTCTAAGATCCAGGGTTTTCGGATTCAAGCTTTTTGCAACACCGGGCTTTAATAAATCTAGCAAAATTTGTTTTGTTTTTACCCAAAAAATTAGTTTTTGTCCAAAAAAGCCTGACTAGATAAATTTGACGTTTAGTAAACAGCCCCCTAAGAGTTCATTAAATAAAATTGAAGCAGCAGGGAAATGCACTAAGAATTGTTGTAGGAAAAACCCACAGCCAACCTTTACTTATAAGATTCAATAACGAACACAGCTATACACAGGTTTATTTTAATCTCTAGACTCACATACAGGATTTGTCAAACCTTTTTAAACACAGTTGCCCTTACACACATTAACACTAAAGGGCAGATTTACTAAGGGTCGAATTTCAAAGTGAAAAAACTTTGAAATTCGACCGTCATTTTTTTTTTAAAAGGGCCTTTTCGATCGAAAATGGACCTATTTCGATAGAAGAGGTCCATTTTTGACCGGTTTTGTGCAAAATTCTTTGATTTCCTAGGACAGGTTCTAGGAGGTCCCCTATAGGAAAAAATTTAAATTTGGCAGCATTAAGGTGGCAAAGTGTCGAATTCGAAGGCTTTTAAAGGGACAGTACTTTTTTCAATTCAAATCAAATTTTGGCCTATTCGATAGTCTAAATAGCCCAAAGGTACTTAGAAATTAGAATTTAAAAATGTTATTAGAATTTTCACTTCGACTCTTAGTAAATGTGCCCCTAACAGTTAATTTTAAACACAGACATAGATGCACACACAGACACATATACTGACATTTACAATCTAAGATTAACACAACACATTCACACTCATCTGCCCTAGTTAAAAAGCTGTTCACAAGGAGGAGATTTTCTGCTATGATTCTCTCTTTCCTTAAACAGCTGAGGAGCAGGAAGTGTCTCACAGAGGGAAGGGGCAGAGCTAAATCAGACTGCTGCTCTGAGCAGTAGAATAGTCATTGGGATGGTCCATTATGTCAGATTCTTAGTGGTAATTTTAAGAAAGGCATTCATTTAAATAAGAATAAAACTATATGGGGCAGATTTACTAAAATTGGCAAATTGGCTGTCGCTAGTGAAAATTCGCCAGAAATCTCATCTGCAGGGGCAATTTACTAACAGGTGTAGAGGACAATTCGCTAGTGAAAGAGACCTTCGCTAGCATATTTTCACTGCCTTTTGGCAGGCGCATTTTTGCTCAGGCGAATGATTGTTACTCAACTAAAGAACAAATTTTACAAAATGTTACCTCTTTCACCATATTTCCTTCGCCAGCTTCGACCTGGCAAGCTAATCAGATGAAGCTTTATCCTCCTCAATCTTATGTTAGTGACATCATATTATGTATGTCAAAAAATCTTAAAAGTCATAAAAATGTTTCATATTTTAAAGCGGGATTGTCTTTATAAGTTGTGATTATTAAAAGTAATGAAGTTTCACTAGGCAGTGAATTCTCGCACTGACAAATGAACGCTAGTAGACTTGCCAGCATTCGGCTGCAGAAACGCAACTTCGCATTTTAGTGAATTACCATAGTGGTAGCAAATTTGCTCCTGGTGAAGTGCTAGAGGCAGATTTATCAAGGGTCAAATTTCGAAGTGAAAAAACTGCAAAATTTGACCACTGAATTTTTTTCGAAGTGTTTTTTTTCGATTGAAAACGGATGGTTTCTGATCGATTATGTCTGTTTTCGATTGAATTAAAATTGTTCAAAATGTTCGATTGAATCGTTTGGTTCGAACAATTTCCTCCAAAAAAAATTTGATTTCTCAAATATTTTAAAAAGACTCCATAAAACTTATAGGAGGTCCCCCACAGGCTAAAACAGCAATTCGGCAGGTTTAAGGTTGCGAAGGGTCGAATTACAATTTAAAAAAAAAAAAAACAGTACTTAAATTTTCGAATGGATGAATTATTCAATACTAACCAAATTTTTTCAATTCGAGGTTGAATTTTGGCCTATTTGATAGTCTGTATTGTTACATACAGAAAGTGCAGTTGAGCTCTCTGCACTAAAAGAGACACATTTCCAGTTTATTAACCATAATTTTATCTTTTAAAATTAGACAGAGCCATTTTCTTACACCCATGCCTAAAGCAAGGTTCTGGAATATCCTGGGTGTATATATGATCATCATATTAGGCCAAGGCTGAAGCAACACATTCAAATGCCATAACAATAACAAATATATAAACTACAATAATTTGTATTTATTTGAATTATAAGACCTACGGTAATTATACAAAGTTGTTGTCAGGGTTGAGGTGGAGCGACAGAGCAGCGCAAGGGTTAAGGGTGCAGTCGGCAAGGCAGTAGTTAACAGCAGGTCAGTTCGGCAGCCTGTCCGCAAGAGACAGAGGTATGTTAAGGGCCTGAAGCGCTCACGCGGCTGCCCGTTCAATGAAACCGAGCGGTTTAGCGCTTTGAGTAGCGAAAGGGGTTACCGCTTCCGTGTCTGTATATATATATCTTACCCGTTCTGCTAGCAATCAGTGATCCTTTGCTTGCTCCTGGGAAGGGGGAACACTGAGCTCAGGAATCACGAGCTGGGGAAATTACAGCGCAGCTGCGTAAACACTAAGGCTGCCTGAGTTGTTATTTGATTCATAATCCTCAAGTTCACAGTGTTGCCACTTGTATCAATCTGCAATCTTCCCCTTTTTGACAACATTGTTGTCGGTCACAGCCACTGGGATCCAGGCCCGGACTGGCAATCTGTGGGTTAGGGCAAATGCCAGATGGGCTGCTATAAGGTCCCATAGAAAGTCAGTATTTAGTGGGCTGGTGGGGACTGTTTGGGCCTCTATGTGGGCTGATTGGGCCTCTGTGTACCTGAAATGCCAGGGCCTATTTTGATTCTCAGTCCAGTCCTGCTGGGATCTATAACTAAGTAGCTTATAACATATTGAACTGGCCTGATAATGGATCCCGCTGAGACCGACCAAGCCATTGCTGAATTATCTCAGCAGTTTTCCTCCATGGTGCAAATGGTGACAAGTCTGCAGTCACAAATGCAGCAACTCCATGGTCAGTTAGCACAGGGGGGTGGGGTTCCCGCCGCTCCTGCTGCACTTGCAGATAAAGAACAGAAAATGCCCTAGCCCGATAAATTCACTGGAAATTGACGGGAGTTCAGGGGGTTCATTAATCAATGTCGGTTAATTTTTCAGCTCCAACCCCGACAATATGTCATGATTCCTGTAAGGTGGGGTTAATCCTTATATTGTTATCGGGAGAAGCTTTGAACTGGGCATCACCGTTAATCGAACAACAGAGCCCGTTGCTGTCTGATTTCAATGGATTTCTGACAGCCATGTCAGTTATCTTTGACGACCCGAATAAGGTGGCTACAGCGGAGACCACCTTACTTACACTGTCTCAAGGACAAAAGTCAGTAGCTGAGTATGCTGCGAGTTTCAGGAGATGGGTGGCAGACACTTCCTGGAATGAGGCTGCCCAAAGATTCCATTTTAGAAGAGGATTAACTGAAAAAATTAAAGATGAGCTGGCACGGGTAGATACGCCAGAGGACCTTGATTCCTTTATTCGATTATGTATCAAAATTGATCGGCGCCTTACTGAAAGATTTCGGGTAGAAAAGTGGAAGGCAAGTCACGGCCCCAATTACTGGAGGGGTCTCTGGGGAGTTGTCTTCGGGGGTAACCTCAGGAGAAGAGCCTATGCAAGTAGGGTTCATCCGAGGTCCCATTTCTCTTGAAGAGAAAAGCCGGCGTCGCGCCCAGCGTCTGTGCCTGTATTGCGGGGAAAAGGGACACTTCTCAGTGAACTGTCCTAAGAAGTTCCGTGGTTCTTCCTACATCAGGAAGGAGATAGTCAAAGGTAGGGAAGCGGAACCACAGATCTATAACCTTTCTCCCTATGTAATTAATCATACTAAGTATTTCACCTTGTCTGTTGTGTTACAGATGGGAAACAGACAGATTGAAGCAAAAGCCCTTATCGATTCAGGAGCCAGAGGCAATTTTGTTTCATCTAGTTTGATTACTAAGGCTGAGTTCAAGCCAATGTGTAAACCATCACCCCTTAGGGTGGAAGTAGTGGATGGTTCTCTTGAGTTCAGGTCCTATAACTCGTGAGTTACGAGATGTTTTTGTGTTGGTAAATAAAGAATGTATTGGAAAGGTTTGATGTTTTGCCTTCAACTCCTTTTGATTTAATTTTAGGATTTCCATGGTTGCTTCAATGTAATCCCTGTATTAATTGGGTGACAGGTGAAATTACTTTTCGGACAACTGATGCCTTTGGATCTCAGGTAACAAATAAGTGGGAGAATAAAAGGGGAGAACAAGTACATCTTCATTATACATTACCCACTCCATATCTAGACTTTGAGGATGTATTTGACAAAAAGGAAGCAGATAAACTCCCCCCACACAGGGCATATTACTGCCCCATTGATTTACTTCCAGGCTCTAAAATTCCCTATGGAAGAGTTTATAATTTATCAGAACCAGAATTGATAGAACTTAAGAACTATATAGATGATAATTTGGAGAAGGGATTTATACTTCCCTCCTCATCACCAGCTGGGGCTCCCATTTTCTTTGTCAAAAAGAAAGATGGCACACTAAGGCCTTGTATAGATTACTGAGAGTTAAATAAAATCACGTGCAAGAACCGGTATCCACTAACACTCGTGTCCCAACTTTTGGATAAATTGAAATCTGCTCAAATCTTTACAAAATTAGATCTCCGTGGGGCATATAATTTAATTCGGATTCGGAAAGGAGACAAGTGGAAAACTGTATTCCGTATGCGTTATGGGCAGTTTGAATATTCTGTTATGCCCTTTGGTTTAAGCAATGAACCTGCAACGTTTCAGTTTTTTGTAAATTATATTTTTCACGATTTGTTGGATCAGTTTGTAATCATTTATTTAGATGATATATTGATTTTTTCGGATGGTATTGACCAACATGTTAAAGAGGTGTTATGCAGACTTTGTAAACATAATTTATATGCAAAGCTCGAAAAATGTGAATTTGAGGTTTCCTCCATTCAATTTCTTGGATTTGAAATATCGCCTGATGGATTGAAAATGGATCCTAACAAGGTTCAGGCTATTTTACAGTGGGACACCCCTACTAATGTTAAAGAAATCCAGAGATTTGTTGGATTCTCAAATTTCTATAGGCGTTTTAAGGGGTTTTCTGCAGTTATCGCCCCTATTACGCACCTCACCCGTAAAGGGGTTCCATTTCATTGGTCTCTGCAGCAACAGAGGGCATTTGATAAATTGAAATTCTTATTTACCTCAGCACCTATCTTGAAACATCCGGACTTAGAGAAACCATTCATAGTTGAGGTGGATTCTTCCGATTATGCAGTGGGCGTGGTGCTATCTCAACGCCATGGTCCTAAATCTCTACTCCATCTGTGTGCCTTTTTGTCTAAAAGATCGATGGATGCAGAAATGAATTATGATATCGGGAATAAGGAACTACTAGCTATTAAAATCGCCTTTGAGGAGTGGAGGCATTTTTTGGAGGGAGCTAGGCATCCAATTATGGTGTTCACAGACCACAAGAATCTAGAATTCCTGAAATCTGCCAAACGTATAAATTCTCGCCAGGCTAGATGGTCATTATTTTTCTCCCGATTTGATTTTGTGATCTCTTATCGGCCTGCCCATCGAAACGGAAAGGCCGATGCTCTTTCCAGACCTCCTGTGTCTCTTCCTGTTCGTCCTAAGGCTGAGATTCCAATTGCGGATCAGAAACATTGCCTTTTAACCATTCCTCATGTTAACTTCTGGGAGGGAATGAAAACGGCCTATACTACGGATCATGAAGCAGTTACCCTGCTAGCATCCGGAGACATACAGGCACTGGATAACTTTCTTTTTCATGGGAAGCAAGTCTTTGTTCCCTTATCCTTTCGGAAACAGATTCTATTGTTGCATCATAGTTCCAAAATGGCTGGTCATTTGGGTATGTCTAAAACATTAGACCTTGTATCAAGGAGTTTCTGGTGGCCTACTATCCGGCGCGATGTTGTTGACTTTGTTCGTTCGTGCCAGGTGTGTGCCCGTTGTAAGGTACCTAAAAAGGCACCCATGGGGCTACTGGTTCCATTGCCAGTACCACTGAAACCATGGGAAGGGGGAACACTGAGGAATCACGAGCTGGGGAAATTATAGCGCAGCTGCGTAAATACTAAGGCTGCCCGAGTTTTTATTCGATTCATAATCCTCAAGCCACTTGTATCAATCTGCAATCTTCCCCTTTTTGGCAATATTGTTGTCGGTCACAGCCACTGGGATCTATAACTAAGTAGCTTATAACAGTTGTATACAAAAATTATGAACTTTCATGGCAAAATATATCATAATTTTATAAACTCTTTTTCCTTCATTTTACAATGGAACCCCACTTTTAAGGACCCAGAAATTGCATTTTCCCACAGATCACATGTTTCTCCATGTTCCGGTACAGACAAGCAGTGTTTATTTCTTCCTGGATTTTAGGTTTTCCCAAATTTTGTCATTTTTTTTCTCCCCGGAAAAACAAAAACAGGAGGTCACTCTACCCAAAAATTACTGTGAAATGCAAATTTTTTTAATTCGAATTTTCACTTTGACCCTTGATAAATCTGCCTGTAAGTAAGGCTTTGCAGATGAAACTTCGCCCTTTATTGAATTTGCCCCTATATGTATACATATCCTTTATTGTGAAGTACAAGTCCAGGGAGGGAAACAATCATACTTATGATCATCATTCTCTGGCAAATATTACTTTGCTAAGCAAAGGTTAGCATTAAAACTTGGTCTGGAGTGTGATTATATATTTAGTTGCAAAATAAGTTTTGTGATGGCGAAAAATGTATTAAATACACTGTGACCAGAAATCATTTGTTCACAAACATTGCAAGGAAGTCGCTGAGGTCAAAAAGGACACAAATATGGTCGCTAACGTTTGCAAAACATTACATTTCCCCATAAGTATTTTAAATCAAAATATGACAAGCTAGGCAAGACACATAATGGTGGTTATTTCACAAAAAATGTGTACTTGTTGCAGAACTGTGTTACAAAATGTTGAATAATAATACAATAATTATAGTGCTAGTATATCTGACTATTAGAAACCATTATGAGAAGCGTTGATCTTCCTTAAATGCTGTTATTATACTGGTGATTAAATGAACACTGCTCAATGGTTGCTAAGCGGCATCATCAATAAATGACTGAAATGCTTAGAAGGGTCAGATAGAAATAGCAGTTCATCATAAACATTGAGTACATATATGACGAGTAAACAAATTACAGTGAAATCACATACAAAAAGGAAGCAAATATAGAATTATGTTTGTCATAAATATTGATTGAATTATGCAATTGCATGGAAACGATTCAGTTTAAAAAAAAAAAATCAATAGATGTCTCTAAAAAAAATACATATAAAAATAATTTTCTTTCTTATAGGTTATTTGTTAGCTGCTATTATATAACTTAAACTTGTGTGAATTTAATTAACATTAACTACTTCCTGCAAAGTGGAATTGGATATACATTAAAACATTTAAAAAATATGCATTTCTTAAAGAAGTCAAAATGCAGACCAATAGCTGACGAGTATTATGTAGTGCATATCAAAACCCCTATTGAACTGTAAAGACTAGAAAGAGGAATTATTTTGTTCACCTGAGTCACATGACATGGACTCACATGGACTCCTGCTTTTGTTTTCCCGGGGACAAAAAAAAATGACAAAATTGAAACCTAAAATCCAGGAAGAAATAAACACTGCTTGCCTGTAATGGACCATGGAGAAACATGTGATCTGTGGGAAAATGCAATTTCTGGGTCCATAAAAGTGGGGTTGCATTGTAAAAGGAAGGAAAAAGAGTTCAACGTTTCAGGCCTCACAGGGCCCTTTATCAAGCCTTCAAGGGCTTGATAAAGGGCCCTGTGAGGCCCAAAACGTTGAACCTTTTTGTCTGCTGAACATGAGCCAATAAAACACATAAAGCACAACATCAACTTCATTGGTGTGCTGCAGTCTTATGGATATTGCAAATTTGAGAATTTTGCCTTTAAAAAAGGGAAATTGTATGATAAATCTGCACCTTAATGTTACATTTTACAATAGTGCTGTGGTTTCTGAGATCAAATTGAAATTACTGTTCCTACTAGTGAACCATATAAATGTATTTCTGCAGTACACCATTAGTGGCAGTTTGTGTAGGAATGCAATAAAAAATAAAAATGTTAAATGACAAATAAAGTCCAAATGTGTTTCTACTGTACAATATGTCATTGACCCACATTTGTTATTGTGCAAACATTTAGCTAAGTTTATTTATATCTGTTATATTTCTATTAAATGCTTTACTAATCTATCTGTAAAATGGGGTGGGAGAGCAACTGAAAGGTATTTTATAGCCCTGTATATGGTCCTTTAAGTGCCCTTTTCTTCTGTGTCCTTGGAGAGAGAGCCTGGTATTACAGTACGTCATCAAGATTTTATATAATTTTTTTGTCCACTGTTCTCACTCAATGCCAAAGGTTTACGCTGAATGCTTTTGCTGACCTTTGCTTCTTTCAAGTGAATACTGTGCTTCTAATTCAGATATTTTACTGCATACAAGACCACACTTATAGGGATGGCGCGAACCGCCGCAAAAAAGTTCGCGGACGCGTTCGCGAACTTGCGACAAACGCGCGAACGGTTCGCGAACGTCACGAACCCCATAGACTTCAATGGGAAGGTGAACTTTAAAAGCTAAAAAAGACATTTCTGGCCAGAAAAATGATTTTAAAGTTGTTTAAAGGGTGCAACGACCTGGACAGTGGCATGCCAGAGGGGGATCAAGGGGAAAGAACAATCCATTATTTTCTTATGTCAAAAGTGTTACAAAGTATCTTACCTGCACCTGTTAGCTGTTCTGGACTCTCTGCCAAAAGCCAAGTTCAAATCTTTGCTTCTTTTTCTGGCTGTTCAGTGAGGGTCTTTCCAGTGAAAGAAGGTCCTCCAAAAAGAGGGTCTTTCCAGTACAAATGAGCGACAGAGGGTTGAGCTCGCAAAAGAGGGACAGTTGGGACTCGGGAGGTATGCACATTTTTTTTTTTTTTTAGTCCAGGGGGTGTGTGGGGGTGGTCCAGGGAGATCTTCCTGATTGGCTGCCATGTATCTGCTGGTCTGGGGTGAGAGGGCAAAAAAATGCGGCAAAAAAAATGCGCCAAATTGACGCGAACCCAAAATGCGAACGTCGCGCGACGTTCGCGAACTTCCGGCGAGCGCGAACAGCGGATGTTCGCGCGAACAAGTTCGCCGGCGAACAGTTCGCGCCATCCCTACACACTTATCTCAACAGTCCCATGTCTTTTCTTGCCTCTGCAATTTGGGTGGGAAAAAATCCTTCCTGACTCCAAAATCGGACTAGTCCCTGGACAACTTGTACTATGAGCTATCTTTATCTTTATCTTTATTCCCTCACTTATGCACCAAAGAGTTTATATAGTACTACATACACAAAAAGGACCCTGAACAATTATACTTATACATGGGGGTAGGTTTGGTAATGTACAGGGAAATGGTAAATGCGTTGTTTGTTAGAGCTCTGCAGCAGACTTTCAATATGCCTAGCAGTCAAACTGCTGTGTTGCTGATAAGCTCAGTATATTGTTACTCAAGAGATGTTTTTCAGTATATTGACAAAAGTGTACTAATGTACTTCTGAAGTGGTGGGATTTCTATGCACATTTTATATGTCTGCTTGGCTACCAATCAATCTATATATTGATATTTCTCCATTCTTTGACATTGGTCCTCAAATGTATTAGCTACCAGCACTTTGTTATCAGATCAGCCTTTTGAGGATTTGTAGATACTGCTTAATTCTGGTAATTCACTCAGCTATGTACACCAACCTTTTACAGCCTTTCTAAACTGCATACTTATGGTAATTGTATTATAACTTGTATCTGTTAACCCCAATTACTTAAATACTTTTCTAAAACTCTCATCTGTGCCCACTCCTCAGTGAACAAGAGATATTTTTATAGCCCCAAAATTTGGTTCTGATATCTATAAAACTGTGCCCTTTCCCACACCTTTGATCACTAATTAGTTGATTAGTTAGACAATCAGGCTCTGGTGTTCCCAATCAGTTGCATATAAATTCAGGTCCAGCATGAGGGATGGAAGTGCTAATATTTCACAGGTGCTTGCAATATGGTAGTTAAACAAGGCAGTTGGACAAGGCATTCACACTGGATTTCTCTGGAATTAACAGTAACACTGAAGAATCCAGGATAACAAGAAAACAGATTTGTTTGCACCTGCTAGTTTGTTGCTTCAGCTTCATACATTCAAAATTATTATCCTGCATTCTCTTCTTTGCACTTTCATGCTAAAATATTTCTCCCCCACATCCTCCAACAAGTCACAAAGGTACAGAAATGTCAGCTTCTACTTTCCTCTCCTTCTACCTCCACACATGAAGTAACAGCTTTTCTTTATATAAATTAAGATACTCTCATCTAGATTTTCACTCCTTACTGTTGCTGCCAGCCGTGTATATTTTCCCCAACCCTGGCTCTTACGCCATCCCAGTCCCCTTCCCCTCGGCAGGCCTGGATTTGTGGCAAGGGAGAAACTCAGGGGCGGTATGCCGCCCAGCCCCATCCAAGTAAGTTGTGCATATGCACGGTGTGCGCATATGCACGGTGTGCGCATATGCATATACCTGCGCGAAGGGGAGGGTGACGTGGACAGGGAGGGTGATGGGGAGAAGAAGAGAGGTACTGATAGGGAGGGGAGGGGGATATGGACGGGGAGGGGAAGAGAGACACTGATGGGGAAGAGAGACACTGATAGGGAAGGGGAGGGTGATATGGACGGGGAGGGGAAGCGAAACACTGGAAGGGGAGGGTGATACAGCTGGGGAGTGGAAGAGAGATGCTAATAGAGAAGGGAAGGGGAGGGTAACACAGACAGGGAGATGAAAGTGACACAGACGGGGAGGGGAGACAATGGTGGGAGAGGCATATGGGGGCAATGTCGGACATGGCCTTTGGGTGCCCCATTTGTAAATCCGGTCCTGTCCTCTTGATGGAAATTACAACATCAAAAAACTCTTTCCCCTACTCCTTCAACCTGCTAACAATTACTGAAACCTCACTCTCTCCCACTGAAACTGTTGCCCTGTCCTGTGGGGACCTACACTTAAATCATATTGCCAGACCCGGAAACAGAGCTAGGGTTTGAGGTAGGACTACTTCTCTTTCTCCACTGTACTTTCAAAGTTCTTCCCAGTGGTGTAACTAGAGTGCGCTGGGCCTCCCTTCAAAAAAATCTTCAGGGGGCCCAGTGCACTCCTATCCCCATCCACCTGCCCACTTCCCACCTCTGCCCACTTCCCATCTGGACTCCACCCACTTCAGACTCTGCCCACTATCCTCCATGTGCCAATGTGGTCTGCTTTCCCAGCTGCAGGAAAGATAGTATCTGGGGAAGAGTTTCTTGTTGGCTATAGAGGAAGACCCACAGTCCAGGCTTCCCTGGACTGCGGGGTCTGTTTTCTCTATAGTTACACCACTGGTTCTTCCACCTGTTCCTTCTCTGTCATTATCATCATTTTCCTCATTAGATGCTCACTGCATTAGGCTATTATCTCCTGTATCACGTCGTATTGCTGTAATATATTGACCTCCTGGGCCAGCCTCACAATTTTTGAAAACTTTGCTTCTTGGCTTCCTTATTTCCTTTCATATGAAGCTCCATTCATCATATGAGGTGACTTTTCTGCTGTTTGTAAATTTCTTTCAATGACGTCCTCCCTAGGTCATTTCTCACTATTAATAATGCTTGATCTCTCAGCTGCATTTGACACTGTGGCTCATCCTCTCCTACTCCAGTCCCATCAGTTGATTGCCCTTCACGACACTGGAGTATAATGGAGTAACCAAATCTGCCTTACCTCTTTCTGTTGGAGTTCTTTGAGGCTCTGTCCTGGGCCCCTTATTATTTTTCTCTTCCTCTGAAAACTAATCAACTCGTATGGTTTCCAATACCACCTCTGTGCTGAAGATACTCAGATCTATTTCTCTTCTCCTGATCTCAACCGAGAGCGCTTAACTCAGGTCTCCTTCTGCCTGTCCGCTTTCTCCACTTGATGAATGCTATCTTAAATGAGGCCTCTCTAAAATGGAAATGGTTGTCTTTCCCCAGCTAACACCCATAACATCCCAGAAGTATCTATCATAGTGAACAGTTCCACTGTCACCCTGTCTCCCAACGTCCAATCCCTTGGGGTTATCCTAGATTCTGACCTGTCTTTTGCTCCTCATATCCAATCACGTATTAAATCATGTCGCTTTCACCTATGGAAAATAGCCAAAATGTGATTATTTATCACCCAAAATGTTGTCAAAATTTGTATTCCTGCTCTCATTATACCACATCTGGACTAGTATAATTCTTTATTAATTGGCCTTAACCTCCAGAGACTGTCACCTCTATAGTCCATAATGAAAACTTCCCCAGGCTTATATACCTCCACAACCAATGATGACAGCAGCAATCTTGTCATATTGAAAAGGTGAAAACTTTCAAAGGCTTGACAAAGGGCCTGAGTAGCCCGAAACATTGCCTACGACACTTTAAGTAAAGTTTTTCAATATTACCGGAGTGCTGCTGTCATCATTGATTTTTGGAATTCTGCCCTGGCAGGTGGTGCAGAATGGAGTCTGTTCCACTTTGGAAGCACACAATTGAATCTATATACCTCAGCAACTGCTCCTTCTCTGCCATGCCACTTTGCCAATCCCTGCACTGGCATCCACTACATTTCAGAATAAAATTCAACTGTATGACCCTGACATTCAAAGCAGTTCATACAGTACCTCTGCCCCACCCTACATCTCTGAAGTGATCTCTAGATACACACCCAACCGCTTATTATGCTCTTCTACTGACCTGCTCCTCAGCTCTTCTCATATTACCTCCTCACATTCTCAAATTCTTTGCAAAGGCTGCACCACTACTCTGGAATTGTCTTCCACAGTCTGTGCGACTTTTTCCCAACCTTTCTGCTTTCAAAAGATCTCCAAAAACACACTTATTTAAAAAAGCCTATACTCATTCTGTTTAGCTACCAAATGCAATACAATATGCCACACCTCTAACCCTGCTTCCCTGCTTATTTCTGATCTTGCCCACACCTTGTGTCTCAACTCCTTCCCCATTTAGATTGTAAGATCTTTTGCACAGGACCTTTACCTTTTGTATCGTTACTGGGCACTATTTATGTAATTCTCTATGTTCTATGAATGCAATTCTGTATTTTCTTTGTATAAGCACATTTTTTTCAGCTCTGCAAAATATGTTGGCGCTATAAATACATGCTAATAATAATAAAGATACTGTTTTTGCTATTCTTGATTGATTTCAGAGGGAATGGAAACAGGCTAAAAATAGCATACTGATGAATTTCAGAGTGACTCAACTTAAAGCACTAGAAAGTTAAACATCTGTTGTCCGGTATATTTTTATGTTTGTGTTTTATAATTTTTCCTTACCTGTTCAATAAGCTTCACATAGCATCCTAATGAATCAGAATGTCAGAAGCTGTAGTGAAGCACAAGCTGGCCTGTAGATGACATCTTTGCTATAACTAGTACTGAACATGAGACATTTTGAAAAAAAGTCACATGACTTGAATAGATTTTATTGTGACTTTTTATGCACTGATTTTTTTTAATCATAGTGAAAAAAAGTTTTAGTAATACATCAGAGGACATTATAGACAAACATCAGGGGACCTTTTTACCCATAAAGAGGATCGCCGCACCAGAGGCCACCCCTTCAGACTAGAAGAAAAGGACTTTAATTTGAAGCAGTGTAGGTGGTTCTTCACAGTGAGGACAGTGAGGTTGTGGAATGCCCTGTCGGGTGATGTTGTGATGGCTTATTCTGTTGATGCTTTTAAAAGGGGCTTGGATTATTTTTTGGACAGACATAATATCAAAGGCTATTTTGATACTAAATTCTACAGTTAGTATAGCTATGGGCATATATGGTTTGTGTGAAAGAGTGTAGGGGTGTGTGTGTGTGTATGCTGGGTTTTAATTTTGAGGGGTTGAACCTGATGGACTTTGTCTTTTTTTCAACCTAATGTAACTATGTAATTAACTATTTAACTGCTATGTAACTGAATGCCCCTAAAACATATTGTTTACTGCTTAACATGTGAAGTAATAGGCCTCCCTGTAGTATACTACATTAATTACCTCGCTTCTGAGTGCTGATCCAAATTATGTGTGTAATATCAAAATCTGCTTCTTTATTTAAACACAACAGCAGTGGGTTTCGTGCCTATGTCTCGGGCACTTCTTCAGAGTTGTGCAAACTACGCACGTGAACGTGTCACAGGTATAGTACATTAATAATTAAAGGATAAGAAAAATGTTTGGTTTTAAAAGTAAAATTAATCAATTAATTAAATATAAAGAATCAACCAATACACATCAATAAAATTAATTTATACAAATACTTGAATCAAGATTGTAAGAAAACTATACTTGTGCCAAAATATAATAAAATATTTATGAATAAACTAAATATCTCAGATTCAAACCATCAAAATGATTCTATATTGTGGCTTCACTATATTGTGTAATATGTACATAGCAATACAATCATTAAACCTACATGATTTTTGTATTTAATACTCTTTCATATTAACTATAATGTTCAATCTAAACATGTGATATCAATTTAATATATTAATAGATGATAATTTACATTAATATAAAAATAAAGGAGCAATTTATGTTTTAATCTACTCTCTTAGGTGCACATGTAAATATTAACTCATCTAAATCCATATGAAGAATTCTCACTTCTCAAAATTCCAAAAATACATCTTAAAAAATTTATTTATTTATAAATAATTTTTTATGAATTTTGAGAATTAATCATATGTTTAAGCAGCCACTCACTATATCAGACAACTGCAAAATTTCATCTATAAAATATTTAATTTCACACTCCTTATTCAACTCATTAGGTGTAACAGTATCAAAAACAGGCATCCCCTTGATCTCTCTCTCTTGGATATTAAAGGGCAACTAAAGTATAAAATAGAATAAGGCTAGAAATGCTGTATTTTGGATACTAAACATAAACATGAGCTTACTGCACCAGAAGCCTAATAAGACAAATAATTTATGCTTTCAAAGTTGGCCACAGGGGGCTGTCACCTTGTAACCTTGTCACCTTGCAACTCTTGCAATATCAAGACTCGCACATGCTCAGTGTGGTATGGGCTTCACTTGGGAGGGTATAATATCTGCCATAGAAGCCAATACAGCAAGACTGATTACTAATCAGAATATACAGACTGCACTGGGTCTGTGGATACAAATCTCTACACAGTCACTGGCTGTTTTAAAAATACAATTGATAAAATACAATTTTAATTGAAGTATATTGGAGATAGATTTATTTTTCATTAAGAAAGTAAAAATGGGATTTTATTTTTTTGGCTTTGCATCCCCTTTAATGTTCCAAATGTCTCATTTTCTCTTTCCCAGTCCCACTGTTTTAATTCCCTGAAAAGATATAAAGTTTTCAATAGCCCCATGTGCCTCAATTATGTGTTCAGCTATAGCAGAGAACACATCGAACCTATTTATGCAAGCTATATGTTCTAGGACTCAGTCTTTAAACCTTCTTGGAGTCTTGCCAACATATTGCTTGTCACATCTTCAAGTTGCTAAGTAGATGACATTTGTTCAACAATTCACATATGTTTTACACTTGTGTATTCTCCTAGTCACGGTACTTTGGATTTCTCTCGATATTCTTATAAATCTACAGCACTTGCAGACATTCGCACCACATCTATAGGTTCCCAGTGTACTGAGCCAGTTTCCCTGTCTTTTATTATCCAGTAACATACTTGGTGAAACTCTATCTCTTAAGTTGTAACTTCTCCTATATACAAACTGGGGTTTAATTGTGCTAACAACGGGTCCTATGTCAATATATATATATATATATGAGGGCATGAACAACGCCCCTATACTTCTGGAGATAATACTCCCCATTAAACATAACATAATTGTGTGTGAGTAAATAGTCGACCTCCTGTAATATAAACTGGTTTCATTCAGATGGATATAAATCACTTTGCCTAAACCAATACTAGAGAGCATATAAGCCATGACTATGTTCAATGGAGGAATACAAAGCTGTAACATCCATAGTTACCCACATATATCCCTGTTGCCACTTAATCTCTCCCAATTTATTAGTAGCATCACCACCATCTCTTAAAAATGAGGGTAATTGGATAACTATGGGTTGTATCAACTTATCCACATATTCACTGAGACCTTCATTCACAGAGCATATCCCTGCAACTATGGGGCGGCCCTTTGGTTGTTCTAGGTTCTTGTGTGATTTAGGAAAAGTGTGGAATATAGGAATTTTTGGAAATTGACACAAAATATATTCAGTCTCATTTGTGGGAGTTCATAGAAGAGATCAAAAGCAATACAGAAAAACAATTCACAATGGCACAGACTGGAAAACCTATCAAGGACAATCACCACACATCAAAGACAATATGCATATCACCACCCATCAAGGACAACACACATATAAAAGAGCCATCACACATCATAGACAACATACATATCACCACCCATCAAGGACAATCACCACACATCAAAGACAATATGCATATCACCACCCATCAAGGACAACACACATATGAAAGAGCCATCACACATCATAGACAATATACCTACCCATCAAGGACAATCACCACACATCAAAGACAATAGACATATCAAAGACAACACACACTACACAGTGGGATGTGATAAGCTTTTTGTGTATAAATTACGGCTAGTAAATTCAATAAGATTGTACAGTTATCTACCTTGCTGTGGCCTGTGTACATCACAGAATAAACTGTATTGTGAGCAAACCTGCTTGTATCGTTATTGTCAAGCCTTGGGATACTCGTGGTCTACACCTGAACCCCTAGTGGATGTGTGAGTCGTCACACAGAAGCATCGCAAATCAGGATCTCCTTGGTCTTCTTCCTTTCTTCCTTCTTCCCTCCTTTCTCTCCTCTAGCCTCTGCCACCAGTACTGCTTCTACCGTAACTATCCAGATCCTTTCTCTCTTTGCTCAACCCCTTGACTTGTAGGGGCATCCTCTGTCCTTATCCTATCTAGTACTTCTTCTACACCGCTACTCTCTCTGGATCTATTCCTAAGCACTATCTAGTCCTACTTTTACTCCTATTCCGATATCATTGTCATTTCAAATGCCCATGTCCTTAACATATTGTAAAAGTTCATCTAGTTTCTTCTGAAAACATTGTTTGATCACTACATAATTTTAGATAGCATTCTTCAAGATTCAATTGTTCCATAATATCAGATTCATAATAATCCCTATTAAACACTACTATTGATCCTCCCTTATCAAAGCTCCTCACAACTATTTCATTTTTTGGATAGAGATTACATTGCCTGGTATTCAATTTTAGTTAAATAACTCTTTTTAGATATCCATTTCTTTTGTTCACATTTGTTGGCTAAAGTTTTTAAATCTTTTATAACCAGGCCATAAAATCTCTCTACAAAGTGTTGCTGGGTTGAATCTAGATTTCTTCACAGTATCAATATTTGTTTAAGGGATCCCTGTAGTATACAACTGGGCATTTAACAAGTGAAGTCCTGTTGATTTCTGGCATTTTTACAACTGCTTATGGGGGAATCCAAATGTGGGCACTTGAATGAATGCCACATTAATCACTTATTTAAGAATATTTACTTACAGAGATTCTATAGTACATTATTTACATAAGGTGCTGCACCTGTGGAGTTTAAAAGCTGGTGCAGACAGGACTGCCTTCTCCCTGTCTGCACCAGTCCTAAAGTCCAAGGGCCTGATTTATGAACCTTTGAATGCCCTGATTTGAGTGAGTAATTTTCTGAAGTTGTTCAGCAGATTGCTGGATTAAAAATAGATTGTGGGTTTCCCAAAAAGCAGGCTAAGGATCAAAAGGATAAAAAAATCCAATCTAAAACACAGTGAGATTTTTTTAGCAAAAAATCCACTGGTGGGAAAAAAAATCCAGTTTGGCAGCATGCTAAAGCAATTAGCTAGCGCAGTTTCTCCAATTGATTGCACAAATCCAGACACTCGTTGCGAGTTTCCCTGCATTTAAAAAAAAAAAAAAAAAAAAAAAAAGTACTGTTATCCCAAACCGGAATGCTGTCTCTATCAGCCTGCACCTTTGGTGGGGGGTAACTTTCTTTAGCGATAGGTGCCCTTTAAGGGCCTACTAACCTCCATACACAGATGCTATACAAAAAAAACCCAATATATTAAAAGGACTTGAGCACATATTTTTAGCTTCTTACTATTACTGTTCTAATATCCACAAGGAATAATAACCAGGGCTTTATTGATCCTGGTCATAGAGATGGGCATGGAATTATTTTAATTTTGAATTTAATTTCATTCAAATTGAAAAGAATGATTCTATGGAGTTTCTCATGTATTCTGGTCTATTAAATGTGTTAGTTAACAGCATTATTCCAAGGGCGTGAGTTGTGCACAGAATGTTTAGGTAATTTACCCAGTTCTGCTGGATATTCGATGAATGTATGCATACTGGACAACATCAAGGATCGGAATATGTAATAGTTTAATTATTTCTCTCTGCTCAAACATGCATCTTAAAGGAACAGTAACACCAGCAAATGAAAGTGTTTTAAAGGAATGAGAATATAATATAGTGTTGTGCTGCACTGTTAAAACTGTGTGTTTGCTTCAGATACAGGCACAGAATACACAGCAGATAACAGATAAGCTCTGTAGTATACAATAGGATTCTTCCCAACTTATCTATTATCAACTGTCGATTTTAAAAGTCGCTCAAAATTGCCTGGCGAGGCAATTTTAAGCGACTTATAAAATTGCGTCGCCGCGTGTGAATAAGCGCAGGCGACTTTACGTGTAGTGGGTGCGCACCGCTACCAAACTATTCAGGGAGATTCGTTGCGGCGATTAGTCGCCAGGCGACAGATCTCCCCGAAATCTTCACGTGTGGCCTTACCCTTACCTGTGCCAGCATTACATTATATTATCATTCTTTTAAAACACTTCAATTTTTTTCATGTTGCTGTTCCTTTTAAGGGCAAGGAAAGTGTAAAATAGAATAAGGCTAGAAATGCTGTATTTTGTATACTAAACATAAACATGAACTTACGGCACCACAAGCCTAATCAAACAAATGATTTATGCTTTCAAAGTTGGCCACAGGGGGCTGTCATCTTGTAACTTTGTTATACATCTTTGCAAGACTGGACTACATACACATGCTCAGTGTGATCTGGGCTTCTTAGGGATCGACATAAATGATCAAAAATCAAAGCTGCTTGAGTTCTGCATGGCTGGTAAGTAAGGCAGGGGCTCCCCCTGCTGTTCATAAGTATGATTGTTTCCCTGCCAGAAGTTAGGGACCGTCTGACAATTCCTATCCGCAGCACTAAATGAAGGGAGAATTCCACTGCATACAGTCAGGTTTCTTATAAAAACGGTACAGATTTTTTAATTAAAGTATATTGGAGATAAATGTATTTTTCATTAAAGAAAGTAAAAATGGGATTTTATTTCTTTGCATTTCCTTGCCCTTTAATTAGTGGCAAATGCTGATTTTGCCAAATGGATTTAAATATGCATACAATATATATTTATAGTTTTTGAAATCTATTACTTTGTATAAAAATTTGAGCCTTAAACTTTTCTGAGATTAAGTTTGGTGTTTCCATTGTGTTGAAGTCTAAAACTTAATATATAAATGATTGATTCATGGGTTTTGCATTTAAATGTTAGAAATAGTGCCGGTTTGTATGGAGCCACCTACTGTATGTGCTGAGTAACTCTGCTTACAAGAACTGCAAGTCTACTATAAGCTCCACTCCCAATATATATGCTCTGGATGAGGCCTTAAGGTCCTTTCAGCAGTGTGGAAGCAGGGTGTAGTACAACTGTAACTGTATTCAGAGTGCAAATAATTGGGCACCAGTGGTTCTTATAACTTAACCAATGAACATATTTATTGAGCACAATACAATCCTCCATGGAGTGTACAATAATGAAGAGCATGCAGGATCATACATCAACAGTGGATAGGCAATACTCACAACACTTTTGGTCAGAAGCTGTCCTCTCAGATATGGGAGACAATGTATGCAGCCTTGAGTAGGTACTGCCATCTTTCAGTTTTTTCCCTAAGAGGAACCTGAGGAGAAACTCTATTCCTAGGTCTGTACACTTAGGGGCAGATTTACTATTGGTCGAATTTCGAATGAAAAAAAAATTCGAAATTTGACCAGGGAATAGTGGGGAATAAAAAAAATTAATTCGAACAAACGATCGAATAGTGAAAATTCGATCGAATCGATCGAATTCGAATAAAATTTTCGAACAATTTTTCTTATTGGATCTTAGGGAATGATCCCCATTTCAGTAGGTTTAATCTGGCGAAGTAGGGGATCGAATTTAAAGGGGAAGTATTCGACCATCGAATTTTCGAATATTCGAATAAAATTAAATTTGAATATTCGATGGTCGAATTAGCCTAATTTGCATATTCAAATTCGAATCTTTTTGAAAATTCGATCGAATATTAAAATCCCTCATGTGAATATATGTGAATTTTGTAAATCTGCCCCTTAGTCCCTACTTCTGGACAAGCAGTACATAGAGTGACCTATAAAGGGTGAGTAGACTATTTTTATTAGACCTGACCAGATGGACCCTGAGCACATGGCTCACAAGGGTTTTGTACTTTAGCACAGTGCCATCTACTGGTCACTATGAGAACACCAAGGGGCATGGCTTAAAGCAGGATAAGGAAACGGTTTGTCGTCCTAACTGTATTTTAGGACCCAGTTAGGTGGGGGGGGGGCTGGGACTGCCTGCTAAATATACTGGGGAACCTATTTACCAGTCCCCTACATAAGGATAAACAGAAAAGCAAGTCCAAGTTGAGACAAATATTTGGGCAGGCAGCAAACAAGTCCTTAAAGGAACAGGTGATAATAGAAGTTGCCGGTTTTAAGCATCAAATATGAAAAAGTCTCAGGTTTCAGCAACAAATCTGAACACATCAGTTAATAGTTCTGTTCCAGCAGAATTCTGCATTGAAATACATTTCTCAAAAGAGCAAACAGATTTTTCTATATTTCTATATATCTGACATGGGGCTACACATATTGTCAGTTTCCCAGCTGCCCCAAGTCATGTGACTTGTGCTCTGATACACTTCAATCACACTTTACTGCAAGTTGGAGTGATATCATCCCCTCCACCCCCCCAGCAGCCTAACAACAGAACAATGGGAAGGTAACCAGATAACAGTTCCCTAACACAAGATAACAGCTGCCTGGTACAGTAGATCTAAGAACAGCACTCAATAGTAAAAACTCATGTCCCACTGCATTCTATTCCATTACATTGAGAAGGAAAAACAACAGAAAGCAGCTCCCTCCTAATATGCTGGCACAAGTCACATGACATGGGGCAGCTGGGAAATTGCCAAAATGTCTACCTCCATGTGAGATTTCAAAATTGAATAGAAAAAAAATCTGTTTGCTCTTTTGAGAAATGGATTTCAGTGTAGAAGTCTGATGGAGTAGCACTATTAAATGATGCATTTTGAAAAAAACATGTTTTCCCATTTAATAGTGTCTTTTCATGCACAAGACATTTACTTGAAAATGTATTGATAAATGGGTGGAAAAGTCTGTGCGGATTTAGTCAGAGAGGTTTTCAGAAAATAATTAGAACATTTGGGATTTTCATAAATAGCCCCATTAGTGCTCTGTTTAAAAAAAAAAAAATAGTAACATTGACTGATTTTCTTTTTTATTGTAATATGACAAGAATTTGTACTCCATGTAAACTAAGCTAGCATAGTGTTATTTTGATTCTAAGACAGCCCTACTGTATATTTAGATTTTTTTTAGTATCAAGCATTCTGTCCATAAATGTATTATATGTGCTTAATTGCCCGTTTCAGTTTATCTTTTTGGTCACTAGAGGCCAGTGTGGTATAAGTAATTATCATTAATAATTAAGCAATTCTTATTCCAGCAATGAGAGGTTCTATGGGGCTGGACACCAAGAAAATGGTAGAAGGGAAGTATGTTACATAGGTTGATAGACCCCAGATCAATAAGCACTATTTCTATAATGTGGAAATTGGCATAAGGATTAGGGATGGCGCGAACTGTTCGCAGGCGAACTTGTTCGCGCGAACATCCTCTGTTCGCGCTCGCCGGAAGTTCGCGAACGTCGCGCGACGTTCGCATTTTGGGTTCGCGTCAATTTGGCGCATTTTTTTTGCCGCATTTTTTTGCCCTCTCACCCCAGACCAGCAGATACATGGCAGCCAATCAGGAAGATCTCCCTGGACCACCCCCACACACCCCCTGGACTAAAAAAAAAAAAAATGTGCATACCTCCCGAGTCCCAACTGTCCCTCTTTTGCGAGCTCAACCCTCTGTCCCTCATTTGTACTGGAAAGACCCTCTTTTTGGAGGACCCTCTTTCACTGGAAAGACCCTCACTGAACAGCCAGAAAAAGAAGCAAAGATTTGAACTTGGCTTTTGGCAGAGAGTCCAGAACAGCTAACAGGTGCAGGTAAGATACTTTGTAACACTTTTGACATAAGAAAATAATGGATTGTTCTTTTCCCTTGATCCCCCTCTGGCATGCCACTGTCCAGGTCGTTGCACCCTTTAAACAACTTTAAAATCATTTTTCTGGCCAGAAATGTCTTTTTTAGCTTTTAAAGTTCGCCTTCCCATTGAAGTCTATGGGGTTCGCGACGTTCGCGAACCGTTCGCGCGTTTGTCGCAAGTTCGCGTCCGCGAACTTTTTTGCGGCGGTTCGCGCCATCCCTAATAAGGATGGTACTTCTGTCAGTATGGCAGCCACTGTGGCACTCATAGTGGTAATCACACTGCATAACGCAGGTATTCCTCTGGGTTTGCAATCTCAATGGTAGACTGGTTCATCAAATCAGCACCAAAAAGTAAATCCAGCACACGTAACATACTTAAGGGATTGCTCCCGTGTTTATTGTCTCTCCAACAATGACAATGTTTCAGGGATGTACCCTTTCGTCTGATGAAGGGGTACACCCCCGAAACGTTGTCATTGTTGGATAGACAATAAACATGGGAGCAATCCCTTAAGTATGTTACGTGTGCTGGATTTACTTTTTGTCTATGATAACTGTGGAGGGGCCGCCCTCCTAAAAGTCCATGCACCGTAACTAATTTAAGGAGAGGCCAGGTGTGCATGTGCAGCTTTTTGCCTAATCATCAAATCGGAGCCCCTGTATTGGGCTCCAGACCTATTTGTAGGTCGAGATTTGCATTTACATATTTTTCTCCTTCCTAGACTGTATTCTTAATAAAATGGCTGTTGTGATGATTTGATGTGTAGTTGATTGTATCCTGAAGACCAACAGGGCATGTATTTTATGCTTTCCTGCATATGTTTATTTTATATTTAATCCTGATAACAGTACTATGTAAAGTGATGAGTCACCTGTAGTCATTCAGTATAAAGTTTACTGAGATATTTTTTGTCTGAACATCTCATAGCCAATGATACATAATTGAAATATGCATCTTTCTGGTTCTTAATCCTTCAGCTATACAAGCAATTGTAGAGACGTTTTCCACTATACCTATAGGACAAGTAGATACTGTCACAATATTAGATATAAAAACATTGGTTAAGCTGCCAATTTAGTTGCAAAACTATCCATACCTTTCTTTGATCCCTATTACAGAAACCCCCCTCTGTCTTAGAAAAGAATTCCATAACATCGTTGTCTCTGCAACTTTCAAGCTTGTTAAAGGGAAACTGTCATGGGAAAACATTTTTTTTTTTTAAATGCATCAGTTATTAGCTGCTCCAGTAGACTTCTGCACTGAAATCCATTTCTCAAAAGAGCAAACAGATTTTATTATATTCAGTTTTGAAATCTGACATGGGGCTAGCCATTTTGTCAATTTCCCAACTGCCTCTGGTCATGTGACTTGTGCCAGCACTTTAGGAGGGAACTGCTTTCTGGCAGTTCCTTCTCACTATAACTGAATAGTACGCAGTGGGACATGGGTTTTACTTGAGTGCTGTTCTTAAATCTGCCAGGCAGCTGTTATCTTGTGTTAGGGAGCTGTTATCTGGTTACCTTCTCATTGTTCTTTTGTTAGGCTGTTGGGTGGGGGGAAGGGAGGGGGTGATATCACTCCAACTTGCAGTACAGCAGTAAAGATTGATTGAAGTTTATCAGAGCACAAGTCACATGACTTGGAGCAGCTGGGAAATTGACAAAATGTCTACCCCCATGTCAGATTTCAGAATGAAATATAAAAAAATCTGTTTGCTCTTTGGAGAAATGGATTTAAGTGCAGAATTCTTCCAGAACATCACTATTAACTGATGCATTTTGAAAATCTTTTTTTTTCCCATGACAGGATCCCTTTAATTTGATATTTATATTGACCATTTATATATTTTCCTATTCTTGGCTCTTACATAATGGTGTTCATCTTGAGCATTTCATGTGTGCTCTCTGGTGCTGGCACGGGAGCACTTACATAAATGAAACATGAGATTCCACTGTACTCTGTCTGGTTATTTTATTCATATAAAATATATTTAATCTTTACATTTATTCATGTTAAAAGATAAGGTACACTTACATAATACACATATTTGTGTTTAGAAAAACTATGAAAATATATGTGTCCATGTTGATGGGTTTATCATGAATCTATATACACTCACACGATGTGCACATAGTGATTATTAATTTTTTTACTTATTAATAAATCACCATCAGATTATCTATGACCACTATTCCTTTGTTATTTATTGGTGCAAAAGTACCTTTTACAAAATTCATCTATATTCACATATTACACCTACATATTTTATTGTCAGTTGATATAATGTTGGGTTCAAATCTTTATTACAATTACTATCACAGAAACCAGAAAGTCTTCAATAAACACTGGCCAACTTCATTTCTAGATCATTTTTTATTGCCATCATATTTTATTCATCATTTCCATCCATGAGAAGTGTACATTCTCCTTGACAGAAGGATTTTAAAATGAAGGACATTTTCTATGCCAGGTTGCTATATAAGACACGGAAGGATCACTTTATAGAAAATATGGATCATAAAAATCAGAAATCTTACACCAAAAAGTGCTTCTCCTGCAGACCATTATTTTTCTTTAATTGTTTATTTGGGTGCCATGCTCAACTCTACCTATTTTCTTTGTAGAAGAATGGACAGCAATAAGCCAACTTAGACCTCACCAGAATTTAAAATAAGGACCAAATTCAAATGTAGGAATCAAACAGCTGTAAGGCAGTATTAAGTAAACTTCAAGTGTTATTTTGTTAGCAGTGTTAGTGCACTATATGTTTTGGGCCAAGCCCTTTCTCAAGTGTACAGGGTGCAAGGCTTATGGGAATCTCCGCCATTGAACAAGTGAATATAATAAGATATTACAAAATTCAAATAAAATATCAAAACAATATCAAATTGATAATCCAAAGTAAGTTCATTAGAGTTAATTCACAAATGTGTAGTCCATCCTTTATTGTGTGTCCTTATAGTCCATATTAGGGAAATTTCATAATTGCCTTTCCCTTATGTATAAGTTCAATAGTAGACTGGTAACCTCCCTTGGTCTCAATTGAAAATAAGACTCTCACATATAAATGTAAATATGCGAAGAAGATTTTAAGCAACCAAATTAACTTATGATCTTTCTCATATGTACAATTATGATCTATTGTATACTGTAAACTCTTGCAATTCTGGTCAGAAAGATCTGTGGAAAAGAGGGAAGTTGTTGAGCTGAAGTGTGGGCCCTAAGGAAATGATAGTTTTAGGCAAGAATTAAAAGAAGAGCATGGAGAAAGTACAGTGCTGCTATTGCCTCAAGTGGGGGGTAAAATTGCACAAGTAAAGTGATAAATTAGTAAAATACATGCTTAACTAAGTAAGTGGCTGATTATTGGAGTGTCCAAGAGACCCCTAAATAAAGCTGATGAGGCTCTCTCATATGACAACGAGTAGGGACATGGATGATAACAGAGGACCAAGCAGAGTAATTCACCCTAAAGTGGCTGTCATGGTGTATAGAAATCATGTACTCACTGTTGGTTCCTCAGAACAAGGCTGAATGAGTGTAGAAGGAGACCTGGGGATTGTAATAACAGAAGAATTACCTCATGGTCACTTCAACAAAAATAAGCTTATAAGTAAGGGTAGGAGTACCACAGAACAGATAAAAACTCCCATACGTGGTGCCAAAGAGGGGGTTAAGGTGGAGACTGTTTTCAAGCTTTTAATAAATCACAAAAAAATTTTCCAATACCAAAAATGAAGAATTTGAAAGATATTCAGCCACCAAATTGCAAATTCCAGTAATGAATAAAGCTGGGTACATTTACAAATTCAGTTCTGGTTTATTGGAAACACATACCATCCATTAAATTGTAAACTAAGTCATAGAGCATTGAAGAATTGAAGAATTAAACCAAACCTTATTTCTTCCACTTGTTAATTCTGTTTATTGTCAAATAGGAATGAAAAAATAGTTTTGCCAGTATCTAGTTTAAAATAATTCTTAGATTTTGCTGGTTCCAAATACTGTGTATACTTATAATTCAATTTTTGCATGCATTAATAATCTTAATTCAAGATCTCATATGGGAATAAATTAGCTTGAATATAGTTCAGTGTAAATTATTCAGAGTAATGTAAATAATTAACAGTAAAGTAAATAATACAAGTATAACCTAATTCTGTACTGCATGTGATGACAAGTAATGCCAGTCAGATATGATATATATAGTTATGTGCCAAAACCATAAACAGAAAAGTTTTATGGCCCAACAGGCAAATTACAACTTGAAAGTTTTACCCAGTTTACTAATGTGCCATTAGTTTACACAAGTCTAAATAATGGCTACTGTGCATTTTATCTAAAGCTTTTTTTAAAAATGACAAATTTTTTAAACCCAGAGGATGAAAAACTCTGAATATTAAAATAGTTATGTGCCAAACCTGCCGAGGTTGCAAATAAGTCAATGTTAGAAGTCTCATAAATTTTTTGATGTGCGCTGGGTTTCGTCCAATTCCACAATATTATCAGAGCTTTCAGGTAAAAAAATCTTTATTCATGGTTTTTGGAAAAGAAATCAAAAAAAGTCGTGGAGATCTGAGTTTTTCCCGCAAATAAATATTCGGGAAAATGTGATAAAAAATAAGCCTAAAGCCGTGTGGATTTGCTTGGAGTTTCACAATTAAGATATCCTTACAGGTGACAAAAAAATCCATAGGGTTTAGTTATTGTTTAATGTATTGACGTAACGTATGGTGGTCCAAATTTACAGATAGATCCTTTATCAAGAAAACCCATAGTCTCAAGCATTCTGGATAACAAGTCCCATACCTGTACCGATTACTGTATTGCCTGTTACATTTTGAGGCACATTCATCAAGGGTTGAATTTCAAAATTCATGTCCATTTTTTAAAACTTCCATAAACTCCAATGAAATTGAAATTCAACCAATTGAAATGCATTATAAAAATCTAAATTTATAAAGTTTATAGGATCGACCCGAAAGTAGTTTATATGATTGACCCAAAAACACAAAACAAATTAGAAAAAAACATGAATGTCTGGAAGGCTGCAAAGATCACCAAATTGATCCTTTGACCTCTCCCATTGACTTATACAGCAATTCAGCAGGTTTTAGTTAGCGAATAGGCAAATTCGAGTTCTTAAAGGAATGATAAATCTCGAAAATCAAATTAAATTGTTTTTGAAAACTGAATTGAATTTGGATAACTCCCTAGTCAACTTTGGCCATGAACGGCAAAAATTTGAATTAGATGCCGGCACGCCAGGTTGCAGTGGGCAACAACAGGTCCCCAAACCTTGGTGATTTTGATGGTACAGATATCACCAGATGCCAGGCGAGAATCGGGGAAGGAGTCCTGTGGTGCTGAGCGGAGAAGGAGCATGCTGAGCAGTACTGTAGAACCTTGCTGTTCAGAACAGAACTGGAGAGAAACATGCAGAGAGGCTTGCACCTCTACAGAATCCTACGAGGTGATCATCATAGAACCCCAAACAAACAGACATCTGCATCACCAGAAATCTGTTGTGCCCACACTTAAGCTTGCACAAAGCTCCCAAAGCAGGGCCATGAAAGCTTCCCTGAAGAAGAGGAAGCATAGCAAGAGGTGCGCAAGGAACTGAGGTAAGCATGCTGAAATTAATACTAAGCTGAAGGAGAACTACAGCTGACCAGTGCTACCTTCTCTTTTCCTCTCCAACATGCACTCCATAGACAAAATGGAATGTCTGAGGCTGCTAAAGCACTGCTGTGCACTGATCTTTACAGAAACATTTTTGCATGCAGGGCTACGGAGTCGAACTAGAGTCGAACGATTGGATTACAACCAGGAAAAATGGGCTCCGACGGGTTGGTTGTCTGAAAAATCAAACCTTCCCAAACGAAATCGTGGCCAGATATCGATCAGGAAGATCAGTTGGAAGCCCCCATACATCGGAAGATAAGCTGCCGAATTGATCTTAAGGGCCAATATTAAGGGCGGCTTTATCTCGCCATGTACGGCCACCTTATGATGAGTACACGGACTCAGTGACTGGCTACAGGAAGTGCATTGAAGATGTTGCTGACTCCAAAGTCATAATGCAGACAAATAAACCCTGGTTTTCCACAAAGCTTCACAACCTAATGAAAATCAGAGACCTTGCTTTCAAGTCAAAAGACAGAGAGGCTTATACAGTAGCTAGAGCTAAAGAGGCAAAACAAGCATATGCAAAGAAGATTAACAAACACTTTCTACTATCTAAAGACACATGCCACATGTGGCAAGGCATCCAAGCCATTACAGATACAAATTTGCACATAATAAACAAAAAAGAGGCAACCTTGCCGATTGAACTGAACTACTTCTTTCATCCCAAAAACAATAAACCTATAAGGAAACTGACCTCCTTCCAGAATTATCAGGCTCTCTGTTTTACCAGCGAGGAAGTCAAGATGACCCTCCGTATAATAAATCCACGGAAGGCAGCAGGACCTGACAACATCCCAGTTTGAGTGCTACAAGAATGTTCTGAAAAGCTTTCTAACATTTTCAGAAATTTTCGATTCATCCCTGAGCTCAGCTGTTGTTCCCGAATGCCTAAAGACCACCAAAATCAAAAAGAGTCTACTGTGTCTTACATAAGGGTCAGTCTACACTAGCAGATTTGGGGCAATCTCCCTGAACGCCCTGTCCCTGCCCTCCGCCATGCTAAACTGAAAATCGCCTGTGGCAATTCCCACGTGGCCAGTCAGTCTACATGAGCAGATTCGGGAGATTAGTCACCCCAGCGACAAATCGACTCTTCTCTGGGGCGACAATCGCCCATAACTGCCTTCTCCCTGCCCTCCACCCGCTAAACTGAAAATCGTCTGTGGCAATTCCCACGCGGTCATTAATTTTCTGAAGTCACCCGAAGTTCGGGTGACTTCAGAAAATGAATGGCCGTGTGTGAATTGCCGCAGGTGATTTTTTCTTTAGTGGGCAGAGTGCAGGGAGAAGGCAGTTCAGGGTGATTGTTGCCCAGAGGAAGAGGCAATTTGTCGCTGGGGTGACTAATCTCCCCGAATCTGCTTGTGTAGACTGACCCTTAACAACTACTGGCATATAGCACTCACACCTATCATCTCAAAGTGCTTTGAGAAGCTCGTACTCAAAAATATGAAAACAAAAATCCCACAGAACCTAGACCCACTAGAGATTGCCTATCGCCCAAATCGCTCTAGAGATGATGCAATTTCAACTGCCCAACATCACACCCTCTCTCACCTTGACAAAAAGGACACATATGTCAGAATGCTATTTATTGACTATAGCTCAGCATTCAACACTGTTATACTGCAGCAATTGATAAGGAAGCCAGAACTGCTAGGCATAAACACTTCCCTCTGTAAATGGATCCTAGACTTTCTGGCTGATAGACCCCAATATGTCTCAATAGGGGCACACACCTATGGGGTTCTAAAACTGAGCATAGGCTCACCCCAAGGATGTACTGGGCAAATCCCATCATCAAGTATGGGAACCCCCCCATAGGCTTCTTTTGCTAAGTCCTGCTCGAATACCATTCGTACGATCGAATGATTCGATTGTTGGAATCGTACAAATTTTTAGGAGGCTCAAAGGAAAAAGTACGATTTTTTTCGTGCAATCGAACGATTGGTATCCGACCGTACGAATTCATTGAGAAATCGAATATCGAGCAAAATGATAGCCTAAAACTATTCAATAAGCATTCGATATTCTAATGCTTATCGAATAGATTCGTAGGATTTTGGGTGAATTTTTGTAAATTTGCCCCTAAATGTCAAAAAGACTAAAGAAATGGTTGTTGACTTCAGAAAGAACTCTGCTACTCACCTACCACTGTGAATTGATGGCTCCCCAGTTCAGGTAGTCAACAGTGTGAAGTTCCTAGATGTGTATACTACAGACAATCTTTCCTGGACCCTAAACACTAACTTTATCACAAACAAAGCTAATTTTCTATGAAAGCTAAAGAAAGCCAGTCTTCCCCCTCCCATTCTCACAACATTCTATAGAGGCACCATCAAGAGCAGCTACATCATGCAATGGTTTGGAAACTGCACAGTCACAGAACAAAAATCTCTTCGGCGGATGACTTTATATAATCTGTATTAACAAATAAAGGAATCTTGCATTCGAAATTCAACCACTGATAGATCTGCCCCTTCATGTGTAAGTTACAGCACTTTTATTCCCAGCATTTTAATTTTCTTACCTTGAGTTGTCATGACACATTTTCTAGGACAATGTCTAACAATGGATGTCAGATTATACTGATATAATACACAAGAGCCATGAATATCCTGTAAATTATATTCTTATAAATGGTGATGCCATCAGTTATAAATGGTGAGTAGTGATGTCATTATATGTCACATGGCTCACTAAAATGTGTATTATAATAAATAGACTACCCCTTGTTGGAAAATATGAGGATATAAGAAGGAACCTCTGAGTTCCATGACCTGTATGGAACTCATATCATGGAACTCCTCTGAGACTTATAATATCCTTATATTTTACAATAAGATGTACTTTATTCATATACCATATGGAGAAGTCATAATACATTGTGTGTTGGGATTTATTAAAGACATGGCAATAAATAAGCTTTCAACAATTTCTTTTTACAACATATGACTACTGTATATAGACCTATAAATATGTACTATAAAGAACCACTTTACTGATATTTGCTGAACATGCCTTACTTTTTTTTTTTTTTTTTAGCAATAAAGGAACCATTCTTAATACCAATGCACCAGATTTGCCATACATTGTTCTGTTTTAACATATCTGTGATCAATTCTATAATTCTCTACAATTCTATAATTTTGCAGGAGTAAAATGTATTTTGTAGAAACTTATTGATTAAATTAAATGCAGCATCTGCTTATGAAATCTAACAAACTTGTTCTATGATATAATCATTTTGAATTTCTCCAACAACAGTAGGTAAAAACCCATATTTAGCAGCAATATTCCAGTGGAAGATTACATTTATGTGTGTGATGTGTGATGTATGAAGTAGGCGATGATATGTATCTTGTGTTCTAAGGTGTTATACCTGAAACTGAGACTACGTTTCTCCTGCAAATTGTTCTGGGGTGTATACAGTGAGCACTTGTATGTATGTATTACGTTCTTGTAACCCTATGCATATAATCATCTTCCCAGCATTTATTTTTAAAGTTACAACATGCTGTGCTCTTGTGTCACTGTCGGCTCTGATTTGTATGCTTTGCCATCTAGGATTCCATTTGTCATGCTGTGCTTCATTTTCTGTAGTTATTTAAGGCTCCTTTGAAGGAGTCAACCCAGTAGTTTTTTTCAAAAAGTATAAGCTTGCAGTATTAACAACAGACAATTTATTTCATTTAAAGGCAATTATTGAATCGCAAGGGGTGCCCATCTCTGCATACAACGCATATGCCATAAAAATACTTCCAGCCCTCAGGATACAACATACCTATCCATTTTGTGCATTCCTTCACTTTGCTGGGTCCCTTGTGGAAAATCAAATTCATGGTCATCCTATACTCACTTAAAGTGGTTCTGCTGGGAATTGTTCAGGCTTTTCTGAAAATAGTTTGCTATATCGTCTCCAAACAGCATTAGACAGCACTCTTCCTTAGTGCGAGTTCACCACACTGGCAGGTAGGCTTCCTGCATTTGGTCCTACTAATTTCTCAAATTTCCTATGAAAACCATTCTTTGTTATTACTTCTAACTTCTCTACTACTAGTGTGGGAACTAGGCTTGGCACACTACATACCAGTAAGCTCCTTATATAATTGGCAAAATAGGTTTAGGCAATAATTTTACTCAGGACAACTCATAAAAAATAAATAAAATCACAAAATAAAAACTTACTCATGTTCTATTTATTCCTATGGGATTTTTAAAAAGATTTATAACTAAACTTCCAAAAATCCCATAGGAATGAATAGAACGTGGGTGAGATTTTATTTATTAAAATATGAGCTCGCATTTCAATAAATCTGCCCCCTCCTGATTGAGATTCTCTGCCTGTAACTGTGTCTCAGGGAATTATTCTCTCTATCAGACTGCTGTCAATTGTTCCTGCACTCAGGTCCCATTTATCCCCAAGTAATTTTGCACCAGAATTAAACATGTAACGAACACTGCTTTATCTTCTAAATGTGACAGTGGACAAGACTTTTTCAGGAATTATAGGCAGTTTCTACACATAATAAATGGGTAATATGGAAGACTCTAAAAGCTCTAGCTGGAAATATTTTATTATGTTGCATACTGTAATTAAATATAATTTTAGTAATGTAAGACAATGAGGCATACTTTAAGCAGACTAAAATCTATGTTATACATTTTAAAAGTACAGAAAGAACAACTTTTGACCTCAATGTTATATCCCCTGATTTTAGGTTTCCCCTCATTTTACATTGTTACTTTGTGGTCCCACTTATGTATTATACATAATACATTTCCTTGCTTTTACATTTTCCTGGATTTGACTCCATTTGTTTCTGTTCCCTTGAAAATGTAAAATGGGGGTTCTACTGTATGTATAAATAAATCGGAGAACTCAATATTTTGATAAAAAAACTGAGCTGTGATGAAGGGAACTAATTAACCCAGATGACCTCCAATTCATACTCCTCAGTTAGCTCAGCATCAGCATCTAGAAATACTAAGCTTGTTATTGAGAACAGCTGTGTGCCTTGGAGACAAATTAAAAAGAAACCACATGTATATAACTATATAACTTATGTATATAGGTTTATAGCTCAGTTAGCATGAATATCATAAACATATGCAAGCAAGATTACTATTTGAGGAAATATGAAGTCAGCAGTCATTAGAATTTAACTTCTTACATATGTATATTGGTTACTTAATTAGATAGACAGCTAGACACCCTCCAAGCAATCAAATACATTCTGACCAAATGACGTTGATATTTGTTGTTATTTTCTGAATCAGAAATATGTTAGTTAACTGATAGATTAATTAAATGATTTACTGCTTGATCAAACTGCTTGTAAACTCTCTGGATTTATGAGTTTGGGATATATGCTCTTTCAGGCTACATATTTATAGCTTATTTAAGTGTTCAGTCCTCCTCCTATTGCGTTGTATTCAACCAGTGTGTGGTTGAATACAACCACTGCAGCTCTGGAACTTTTGGTCAAAAATGACAAATTTTCTTATATTTCTAGTGGTGCATAAATATACTATATAACTGTTGATATATCAGAAACCACTTTGTGATGTAAATTGCAAAAGTGCTCAGAGGACCACTTTGGATAAGCTTGCACCATTAATGGGGGGGGGGGTTAGCAGTAAAGATAATTATATGAAGTATATATGAATCATTTATTTTAGAATGCTTGGGATGACGTTAGTAAATCTACAGTGTAACCTATTCACCTTCTCGTGTTGCTGAGTTTCCTCAACAAACTTATGCCACTTGCTGGAACTGCTTTGAGACAACTATTGTTTCTCCCCTTCCTGTTGTATTTACCATAACTTAGGTCATACAGAATTCTGCTGTTTGCAGTATTATTAACTGATGCATTTTGGAAAAAATCATATTTCCCTTTTAAAAAGCCATCCAGAAAGCTCTAAAATACTGTAATGCTAATTTAGAAAAACAAATTCATATTTTTGATTAGCTTTTTTTTGTTTCTGTATTAATAAAAAAATATTGCATTTGATAATAACTAAGCCATAAGGAAGTGAGTATCTTAGTATTTAAATATTTTTAATTTGTTGACTGGACTGTTGGGTCAAAACCGAACAGGTGGCAACCCTAAGTTCTATATGATCTGATTCACTATATATTTTATAGTCTAGCATGAAGTCTCTGTTGAATTTATACAGTATGCAGTGAACTGATTAGTATATGTAGTTGTAGCTTTTGGCTTTGATTTTGTCTCCTTTTATCATAGAAATGAATTCTAAAATCCTTCCCTCAAAGACACCGTGGAGGTCGAGATTATAGAATGTGTGTGCAACACCAGTGCTTATTTTTAACAGCAGACTTCTTGAAGGGTGGGATTAAAAAACATAACCATATATAATTAGAATACAAACAGTATCTGGAAACCCATTTTCCAGAAAGCTCAAAATTATGGGAAGGCTATCTTCTATAGACTACATATCAATGAAATCATTATTGGGTTTAAATTATATTTTACTAGCATTAAGGTATGGATGTACACATTATGGAAAGACCCCTTATCTTGAAAAGCCCAGGTCCTGTGTGTTCTGGATAAGAGGTCCCATATCTGTACCACAAAAGGATGTAAGAACCAGTATATGGGTGTCTTCTTTTTCCATGCAGTGTCATGCAGTGAGAACATGGGAAAGGGCCCAGTCCAATCTGCTCTGGCAGATCGGTGAACCTCTAGGATACAATTGGGGAAGTATCAGTGACTTTCAAGTAAGAAGATGTACAAAATAATTCTTTATTTGAAAGATTACTGATTCTTTCACCCAGACCTAAACTGAGACATCACTGTAAGTGTAATAAACCTTATTGTGAAGGATCCAACAGAGCATTTAAGATTAATTCTTGGAAAATCTCTGACGGAGACTAAATGGAGCCAATTGAGTAGAAACACATATGCTATGTCCATTGCACAATGGCATGCATACAAAATAAGCTTAAGTTATATTACAAAAAATATAAATAAAACTCTTTGTTTACTATGAAAAATGTATTCTTCCCATATGGTACAAATGTTTTCCCCTCAAGATTATCTTCTTAATAAGCTATGAGTAGTACCATATAATCCTTTTTGATGGCCTCTTGAAATAATATTTCTGCACTTATTTCTCTGGCATTTAATATCTTGCGCAAATGGAACTAAACAAGGTAACCTTTCTCTAGAGATCAGTTGTTGTGCTGAGCACAAAACACAATTTCACTTATTACTGCAGCTCTTTCACATTACATGCTACACTGTCACTCTCCCTGCTGTCTCTCTCAGCCTCTCTCTGGCTGGCTGCTGTAGCAGGGACTCCCTTTATCAGCTCTGTATGTAAATCATTGAATTTGTCTCCAAAATCAGGCACTTCCCTGGGGCCCCACAGAATAACAGGGGAAGGACTTGTCTGATCCCCTTCCATTGAAGCAATACAGGAGGCCAGATGGGGTGGGGCTATCCAAGTGAATGCTGATATGGAGTACATCCAGGGAAGCTGGGGTTCACTAACTCAGTAGTAGATGTTAAAATGAAAACATTGTTTGCTATTGGGTGACTTTTTGTAAATGTAACAACTGACGAAATGCACAAATTAATTAGATCTGACAGATTTTGTTTTGAAGCCAAATCAGAGATTTTTGCAACTATTGCCAAAATAGTGCTAAATAGAACATACCACATATCACATCTGTTACTGTACATCTTATCCTGTTAGATAAATGACACGTTTAATTAAGCAAGCAACATTGATTGGATAATCCCGACATTCATCAAACATTTTTTATATTTTTACTTTAACAATATCATTTATTACCTTCAGGCATAACTGATTTATTGCATTTAATTTTATAAACATTTTTTATACTGGCATAATAAGATTTCCATATAACATTGATGTTGGAAACTTCACACCATCACAATTAAAACAAACACTTCATTTTGTACATCAGGCATAAAATTGCATAAAGTCAAAAACCTTTCTTAAGAACTTGGTCAACAATAAGGGACCTTGATGTTCATATATGTTGTGCATAACTGTTTTTTTCTTTACAATGCTCTTATACATTTATTCTGACCTACTTTATTTCTCTACCAAATATATATCGACTGTAAAAGTATTATTAACTTTTAAATGAATATTCAACAACATAAGCCATGACAAAGAGAAAAATATTCTTACATATAATGAAATCACTATGCTAAAGGTGTTGAATTTACTTCCTGTTAGATTTACAAATTAGTGCAAACCAAAAAACTGTTGCTGTAGGAACCTCAGGTATAACAATATATGGGGTTTTGTGATAAAATACACTTAAAGGCAAAAAGGTTTGTGCACATCGATGTACAGTAGGTAAACGTGAGTGATCTTAATCTCACTTAAATTTTTTACATTGAATGTTTTTTTGCCTTAACTTTGTTTTTATCCCCCCCCCTCAAAGAATTAAAAGCTTGCCAAGTTTTAGGTGTCAAGAACAGTTATTGATGGAATGGCAGCACATAATCACTAAAAGCAGTTGGAGGCTCATGAGCAGTAGCAACCAGGATGAGCTCTGCTACACAGCTTGAAGAAGCTGTCAACAAATATTACAAACCAAATCACTTTCAAATGCCAACAGCTGAGAGTGGGTCACTGTGAACTCATGATCATTGATGAAAATGTAGGGTTAGCCATTGGTGCTTCAATAAAATGAGGTTTAAAGCAATTGAAGAGAATGAACCCAAGGTAGGCTCTAAAAATATAGTACAGCCATTCTTTAGTCATCAGATAATCTATTTGTGGGCCATACCCCTCCCAATGAGAGATTTGACAAGTCAAAGTTGAACAGTAAAAAAGAGAAGGCAAGGTTTTGATTTAAGAAAGTTTACTTATCTAAACAATTCACACTTGTATTTATCCAATTCACTTGTCCACTGGCCAATCAGTTGAACCAGCAAACACTGGTCATTCACCAATACTAAACTGATCAGATGTATAAGATGTATTATTCATTCAAATATAATTCATGTGACAAACTAATGAACTTATCTAACTGATTGCATGTTTATCTTTTTGCCAGTAAATATTTCAGTCATGTGTCTCAGATAGCATAGAAAAAGAAAGAGTTGATTCTGTTGTTTAAAATATGATTGTATAAGGGGTAACCTTGGACAAGGTGGAGGCAATGACTTTATTATATCTATTTCTACCAGTATCAGTGGTATTACTTGTCATAACAAGACCTATTGTCAGCATAGCAATTCTCTTTCCATCATGATTCTATATCATATAAATCAGATCAAACAGATCAAATGAAAAATATGGATTTGTTAGAACTTGGGCAATATTGTCTGGAAACATAAATCTGTCTGTGGCCTTTGTCACTTTATATGGTTTAAGAGTCTTTTCTACTTATAACTGGTTCATTTTCTGTCATTGATCAAAATATTCCATGAGCCTGATTCCATTCTATTCTAGAAGGTAGAAATGCTATATATCACTAAACTACAGCATACAAACATATCCAAGAAAATTGTGGTTAACAAGAACAGGCGAAAATGCAGGATTAACTGCTCAAACTTGTGTGTTATATAGATGTTTTGAGCCCTGTGAGGCTTTTTGTCAAGTGTGACTGTTTGGTGCTGAGACTAAAACACAGAAGTTTGAGCAGTTAATCCTGCATTTTCGAATTTTCTTGTTAACCACAATTTTCTTGGATAATACTGCTGCACTCACAGTAGAGGCGCTAACAAGAATTCGACTTAAGAATCACCCTGCCTTTTGGTTAAAGGTATCAGCCAAACATAATATATCAGAATACAAACATAGTCATTATTTTTATATTTAATTGTTTCTTTGTTAGTGAGTTCCAACAAAAAAGGAATCTGTTACGCTAGCCTTTCTGATACGTAAGCCCAAATGACAATGAATTTACAAATGCAGAGAAGTGTACATAGTGTAATCTTTGGAAACAGATTATTGTTTTTCCCTACAGTGCATCTTCATGCACACTGATTTGCACCTGCCCAGATTGCATCACAACAAACGCTATTGCATACAGTATGTGACTTTTTAGAAATCTGATGCAAATTGAAGTCTTGTGGTTCTTTACACCACAAGGGGGATTTACTTCCTATGTGAAAAATAAAATTTTCTGACACAAACAGCACTATTTTTAATCTACAATGTACTGTAGCTTTTTTTTCTCCAGAATTCCAGCACAGATGTAGCACCATCCACCACATTTGTACTTTAGGGGGCAGATTTACAAAATTCGGGTGAAGAATTCGAAGTTCGAACGAATTTGCATAAAATTCGAATTTGAATGTTCGAATATGCAAATTAGGCAAATCCGACCATCGAATATTCGAATTTGAATAATTCGAATATTCAAATAAAATTTTATTCGAATATTCAACTATTCGATGGTCGAAGTACTTCCCCTATACGACCACCTAGTTCGCCAGATCCAAGCTGCCGAATTTGGGACCATTATTTTTGATCAAATAAAAAAAATTTACATTACATGGTCGAATCTCGAATTTTTTTATTCGAAATTCGACCAATAGTAACTCTGCCCCTAGGTGTAAAAAAAAAGTGCTTACATATTTTTTTAAAGGGAACTGCTTTATACCAAACAATCTCTGCATTAAATTTTATTATTCATCATAACTCAATAGCCAGACCCACCCAAAATTTGGACCTTTATTATTATTAATCAAGGGTAGTGATGGGCGAATTTATTCGCCAGGGCCGAATTCGCGGCGAATTCCCGCGATTCGCGGGAGGAAGCGGATCGCGGGAGATTCGCCCATCACTAATCAAGGGCAGATTTCGAGTAATATTACTTCAGTGACTAGCAAAGTGGATAACAGGGAGCTGTACAGTCTTAAGAAATGTCAATTATTACAGACAATGTACAGATGCAGTCACTTGGATTTGTGTGTTAAATGCGTTGTGACAACTCATCTATCCCATTTATCCCACTTAGCACATAATATTGTGTCACAGCATCCCATCCAATTAAAGAGTTCACCATTGAAAACAATGGTGCTTTGGTATGCTAATGAAAAGGTTAAATGCATTAAATGAGTTAAGATAACTTTAGATAACACAGTTTCTTCAATTAGCACTGAGTCACAAAGCATTTAACTCACAAATCCCAGTGGGTGCATCTGTATGTAATAAGTAAAAGTCACAATTTGTTGTTTGAAGTGGATTGGATATGCCAATAAGTCATTTAAAAAAAATGTTCCTATATATTCTGGAATGGTGGAACATATGAAGGTTCGTTTTCATTTATAAAGATCCTTGCTAGAAGTGACAGAGGTATTACATAGGCTGTGTGTTTGAGAAGCTTCAGTTTTATAGTAAACTAAAACAGGTTCTGTTGCTGTATTTTCCTGTATATCCATTCTTCCTTCACATGATGACCAGCCAATAATAATTACTTTCAACAAAATGCTACGATCACCAAACCTCATTCTAGCTATGGGTCAATTATTCCAACAGCTCTGCACTCACCTGTAAAGGAGAGTTGCAGAAAGAAGCCATTATGCAAAATAAAACATTGTATAAACACGTTTGCCAATAAAGTATGAGTATGGACAAGTGCTAATAATAGCTTACACCTCATGACAGAATCCATAATTCTATTGTTAAACATGTTTATAAAGTACATGTTTCATGCAACGCAGCATTCTAGTAATAGGCAGCTATGTGTCTGCGTTTCCTAAAATGTTAATACGCATGCTTGAGTTAATCATGTTTAATATAAGAATTATGATAGTAATAGAAGAATGGTTATTCTTGTGATGGAAACTTTGTGTGGAAAGCTATTTAAAGCAATTCAACCATATCTGATTGCCCTACTAATTTGATGTTTAATATTCCCAGAACATATGCGGGCTGAATACAGGGAATGTATGATGTTTACACGTAAAATAGTTTTGCATGATAAATGGCACTGGATTTGCAATACATATAAAAAATAAAGGGGCTCTTCACCTTTAAGTTAAGTAGGTTGACCTGGTAGACCGTGACCTGGGGCCCTGAGTCAGAGCAAGAGATGGTTGGCTGGGCTGGGCTCAGAGCAGAGGAGAAATGCTGGCTCAGAGGAGAAGTGCGGAAGTACCAGCTCAGAGGAGAAGGGCGGGCTTAGATGAGAAGGGTGGAAGGGCAGGCTGAGCTGAGGGGAAGGGACATGGAGAGGAATGAAGGGCAGGCACAGGGAAGAAAGGGAAGGAGTGCGGGCTACAAAAAGCATTGAGGCACTGAGGGAAAGAAAGGGAGGGCTGCAATAAGTTGGAGACACAGAGGGGAAGGAAGGGAGGGCTGCAAAAAGCACGGAGACAGAGGGGAAGGCAGGGAGGGATGCAATAAGAAGGAGACATAGAGGGAAAGGAGTGCGGGCTGCAAAAAGCATGGAGACACAGAGGGGAAGGAAAGGAGAGATGCAATAAGCAGGGACACAGAGGCGAAGGGTGGTCTGCTACAAGCACTGAGTCACAGAGGTGAAGGATGGGAGGGCTGCAACAAGCACGGAGACATGGAGGGGATGGGAGGGCGGGCTACAGGAACGGACATGGAGGGGAAGGAGGGCTGAGATCAGCAAGCACAGAGGGGAAGGGAGTGTGTTCAGACATTCATAACCTGCCAAATCTTGTAAACATTTTAATTAGTGGGTATGGTCACAAAAATAGGCGTGGTTTAAAAAATTGCTGCACGTTATCAAGATAGGTCTCCTGATAGAGGCCAGGTGTCGAGAGTAGATTCCAGTGTAACAAAGTCTGATGTAGAGAGTGATATTCTGAGACAATTTTGTGCCGAAAAGTCACATGATTTTAAGGATTTTGATTCCGTTTGGCCAGGCACAAGGATTCGCTGAATCCCCAAATAGAAGTAATAAAAAGTAGTAGTGATAAAAAATAGTAAAAACAATACATTTATAGACTAATAGAGTGTTTGTTTTTCAGAAGGGAGTCAGCAATGCCCATTTGAAAGCTGCAAAGTGTCAGAAGAAAAAGGCAACTAACTATAAAACTATAAAAAATATATAATGAAAGCCAATTGAAAAGTTGCTTAGAATTGGCTGTTCTATAAGATAATAAAAGTTACCTTAAAGGTGAACTACCCCTTTAAGCAATTTAAATGTAGGAACTAATTGGAATTGATCTGATCATTCATGTAACATGTAACCTTATAAACTAAATATGACTGTTCCCTCTCCAATATACTGAAGCAATTCAGCATTTGTTGATGCATATTTGAACTATTTTAAGACAAGCTTTAGTGAGGTAAAGATTTAAGTCCCTGTTGGATAGATTCTGTGTTGTCCCATCACACTGCACTACATTACAACGAGACCCTTCAGAACTCCTTGTCCTGGTGCAGTCATCACTATAGATACAGCCTGATCCCACATTTCCGCTGCATTCTCAAAGGATACTCTCAAGGATATCACTCATAAAATACACTACACTACATAAAATGTCTGTACTCTGGGGTCTGTAATGCACATGGGGCCAAAGGCAGCTGCCTCTTTAGTTCATAATCATCATAAAAAAAGCTTGTCAGGTTTTAAATGACAACCATATTACTCTTTTGGAAAACCCTCTTGGGGAGAAAAATGTTCATCAGCAAGCTAAGGTATTCACACACAGTTTAAGTAACAGATTACTTAATCATTAAAGGAGAAGGCAAGCTACCAAAGCAGTATATTGCCAATAGATTACCACAATGATCCAAGCAATAAGACTATTTTTATTCTACGGAATTCTTTACAATACCTGAGTAAACAGCTGCAGAAGCTATCTCTGTTTGTTTAGGATAGCAGCTGCCATATTAGCTTGGTATGAAATAATTTCCTGCCTGAGTCTCTCCATGCTCACTCATAGCTCTGGGCTCAGATTACAGCAGGGAGGGGGAGAGGAGCAAATGAAACATGCCCAAGCCCTAGCCCTGGAGGTTTATCCTGAAAACAGGAAGTCTTATACAGAAGTCTACATATACACAATAGAAGGAAATAAATTCAGTGTTTCTTTTGACAGAGGATTCAGAGCAGCATTACTTTGAGGGTCTACTGGTGTATTTATATAGACATTTCTGATTAAACTTACTTACTTTAGCTGTTCCTTCTTCTTTAAAGGGGTTGTGCACCTTTGAATTAAATTTTAGTATGATGTTGAGAGTGATATTCCATGACAATTTGCGATAATTTTTATTATTTGTGGGTTTTTGTGAGATATTTAGCTTTGTATTCAGAAGCTCTGTGTTTTGCAATTTCAGTACTCTGGTTGCTAGGGTCAAATTTACCCTAGAAACCATGCATTTCAAAAGAATGCTGTTCCTTATTGGAAAAGTAAATCCAGATGTTAGCAGTGCTGCGCTGTCATCTTAGCTTGATTTCATCAGTATCTAGTTAGAATTTTGCATTTTCAGTATACTAAAATGTTTCTATTTTACTATACTGTGTATGCAATTTTCTTCATTGGGGATACCTAACATACTAGGCCTAACATACTAGCAACCCCCAGCGAATTAAGCATTCCTTGTTTTTTAATTGAGTGGGGGTTAACAAGGTCTCTTTGAATGTATGGCCTATTTTTTACCTTGTTTTCTATGTTTAAACAATGTAACTGTATTGGTTTCTGTAATTAGGTATACTATAAGACTATGGTTTCAGGTTTTCAGTTTTGGAAAATAAATAAAAAAAATGGACCTCATAATCCAGAAAGTTTGATCTTTAATATGTCTTTATAGTTAGCTGTGAAAGGCTGAATAAAGGTCTTATGTTTTTTTTTTTGGCCTGAGGGCATCTATGCAATTAGCAAGATGAGCTAGTTTGGAAGACATATTCAGACAGGAAGCAATGATGACATGCTGTGTATTGGCATTGAGTCTACCACATGAAGATTCTTATATATGTGAGTATTGTGAGCTGATATTGCTGGTACAGCAGCCCTAGACAGCATGATCTTAAAGGAAAAAAGACAGTTGGTTAGAAAAGTACAATAGGTGTTGGACTAAAATCTCAAGCTTTTGGCCAGGACCCCATAAACTAATACTTGAAGTTGGATATTTAATTGTAACAGTTATCCTCATAGTTTCCAGAATGTCCTACATAAGAAAAAAGTGTCAAGTTCACCTTAATTGATGCTAATGCTGAGCTTCCGAAAAAAGCAAATACTGATAAATATAAGTAAAATATTTAAGCAAATATTTACCCCAAATCTCACCTTGATAAAGTCATGCCCCTCCATTGACTTCTTTGGTGTCACTCAGTTTGGCATCTGTTGTATTCCAAAACATCATCAAGACTCATGATATAAAAAAAAATTGCTACTGGTTGGTAACTAAAATATAGAATTTTTAAACTATACCACGCACTGAGTATGTTTTTTGGGAAATGATAGGGAGCAGTAATGAGAATGAAGAATGACAGAATCTGAGCTTTACTGTCTACATAAATAAATATCACAGTTGTTCACCCTTTAGGGCTTCATCTTGCTCTGATTATTCATTCATTAATTTGCACTCAAAACTCATGTGTTTGTTATCTAGAACATCAGTATATTTTCAGTGTTTTTGAGCTCTGAAAATAATCAGCAAATACTGTAACTTTAACAAATTTCACTTATTTATGCTAAAAATGTTGCTTGTTTTTAAAGGTATGTATGCAGTAAGAATAGTTTATTGATAAAACGATGTTGTTGTCCTCATGTGTGAATTAGGGCCATGTAATGTAATCACATGCCGTATTAATTATTTTGTGATATGTTCAGATCACTCAATGACAGCTCAATTGAGTGTAAAATGGCCACATATCAGTACAGTACCAATGTGTAAGTGTTACAGGTTTAAGGAAAAGGGGTGTTCACTAGTACCTTGCATTGTAGCAGTATCTCACCCAGCATGGCTGTAGGGCATGACACTCTACATACTCAGGTGGACCCTAGTGTGATAACTTGCCTGGAGTTGAACCAGAGACCTGGTATTCCTGTGCTGTCTATTGCTCTATGCTAACAGACATCTAAGGTCCTCATTCACTCTTATGACTATGCTAGTATGCCAGTTTGGCCACAGGTGATTTGTGTAAGCCAATTTACTGGCTATAAAAACCACTACTCTGCTCTGACTCATTGCCCAGTATAGGTCTATATTGGTAGTTCCTGGGGGCAATCTGTTTTTGTTTAAGCTGTGTTTGACCTTGCTTGTCCCTGTTCCTGAATCGTCTGCCGCTTGTCCTGACCCTTGCCTGAACGTTGACTATTCCTTCAGATCCTGCTTTGTACATTGATATTAGTGTGTTTTAACCTGGCCTGTGACCCCTACTACTCTTACGTCTCCTGTATCTGTACTGTCTGCTCTCATTTGGTATTGGCTTGGCCTGTCCCCTGACCTGGTTTCTTGTTCTCAGTTCCTGTACTTCATACGGTTCCCTTGCCTGCCCAGAATTCTCTCCCTGGTCGCTCACGTTAAAGGAGAATTCAACCCCTCCCGCGCTAACCCCCAGCAACCCCCCCGCCCCGCTGTATGCCCCCCTCCTCCTCCCCCTGGCCTACCTCTCCCCCGGGGCAAATGCCCCATAATTTTTACTTAGCCCTCTGTGCAGGTCCCCTCCAGCCAGGTTCCTGGGCACCATCTTCTCCAGCGACGTCTTCTTCCTTCCTCCGTCGGCGCTCTGTGGCACATGCACAGCAGGATGTATTTTATTGGTTTGTACTACTGCGCATGTGCCGAAAGTTCACGAAGTTCACCGATTGAACTTCATGAAATTTCGCCGCATGGAGTGTGCACATAAATATTCACAATTTGTGCTAATTCCATATTTAAAAAGCTCTTAAATGGGTTGTTCACTTTCTGAATACTTTTTTCATTTGAGTTGTTTTTAGGTTGCTTTCCATATTTAATTTTTTTATTGTTTCCTCAAAATTGAAGTTTATTTCCATGTTTGAGTCTCTAGTGTTTCAGTCTGGCAGCTCAGTAAATTCAGTAGCATTCTGAACTGTTTTGCAATTTGCTATATTTAGTGGCTGCATTAGTTGATCATTTATCAACAGTATCTTGGAATATTAGCAACTATTGTATCCATTTGAACAGCCCCGTTTAATGAAACTCAGGAATTCAGTTAGATTCTGCAACCCCACCCTCCTCTGGTGAACTGAAAATCTGAAAATAACTAAACTGGAGAAAGTTAAAAAAACTGTGTTTCTACGTACAACCTGTCTCTTCAAAGACAAACTGGGGTATACTAACCAATTATCTAATGTTTATTAAAAGAAAAAAAGAGAAAAGGAACAACCCAGTATGTCTTTATTCCCTAATATACTAACTAACTTAAAACAACATATAGAAGCCTGGATTCACTTAATTTATGTGCAAAACAATCACTTTCACCATACAGTCGATCTCATCAATTAAGAACCTGTTAACCTGTTTATTTATTTTTTCTTAGGGTAATTGAATTATTTAGTATCAATTGTCTTTCAATACCACTTTTAAATACTTTTATTCAAGGGGAGATTAATTTCAATGGAAGTGAACTTCTTTTTTCTAAATTATGGTTATTGCCAATTTCAATGGATTAGTTAATCGTAATTCATTTCCTCACTATTCATCATAAATTAACTGAACACTTATTTATACTGATAATTAACTGTGGAAGTCCACAGTCTGGTTGTTGATTGATAGTTTTATCCCTAATGTCTTTTATAAGGGAATAAAGACATACGAGGTTGTTCCTTTTCTTTTTTTCTTTTAATAAACTGGAAAAAGTGTTTGAAGGCAAACAACCCCTTTAAGGACATTTGTGATGCATAAGAAATTTTAAATTATGTTTTCACATTAAACACACCAAGCTTACCCAGCTTTACAAATATGTGATATATGATAAAAATCCACCTAAAAAATCCATCATGACATAAAAGCACTGGTTGATTAATAAAATACAGATGAAAAAGCACACATCTCTTTATCACTAGACAAGTCAATACAAAACCTAAGGTTATTGTCTTTGTTATGCCAGCGTTCTAAACTGACCCTTTTTTATAATGGACATCCTTACGTTTGTTTTTGTATACACACATTTTTGTAGACATTGCATTATTGTATGATGAAAATTTCATTTCACAAACTGAAAGATTAAAAATTCCAAGGTCAAGTTGGAAAATCTAAGCATTAAGGACATCTAACTAGTGATATGCCAAGATTTCTAGATTCTACTGATAGCTTAGCACACTTCTGCTGTTGGTTGTTCAAACAGTACAAGAGCTATTGTATAATTATTTTAAAGAGACAAATGTCAGCGTAATAAAAAAAAGTATTTTCTTACATAATAAGCTGGCAAGAGGCTACAATATGAAATATACAAGGTTTCAGGAAGGCGAAAATGCTCTTAATTTAGTGTCATTACCCATAATTCTGTACTGCAACTAACTAAAAGTGACCTAAAGCGTTACAAGAACACAGTAACAGACTGACATCAAGATAAGGAAACCCTAAACTTAAAGGATTCTTAAAGGAGAACTAAACCCTTAATTTAAAAAAACCCTACCCCCCTACCCTACATAAACCCCTCCTCCCTGCACAATCAGGGCACTTTGGTCTATTTCAGGTTTTCTTCCTTCACTTCTGCAATTTCCATGACTTTCAGCACATGCGCAGTTGACACAACGGAAGATTACTCCAACTATGCATGTGCTGATACGCCGCTCTCTTCCTGAAGATTACCAAAGAGAAGAGATGCCGCCTGTGAACTCTGATGCCCTGAATCTGCACTGAGGGGTACGTAAAGAGTTATGGGCATTTACTATAGGCAGCGCCTAGGCTGGTGAGTGGTCTATTTAGGGTAGGGGGTAGGGTTTTTAAATTAAGGGTTTAGTTCTCTTTTAAGAATTCTTTAAGGTTAGGGTTTCCTTATCTTGATGTCAGTCTGTTACTGTGTTCTTGTGGGGACTGGGGGGGAGCAGGGAGGGAGGTCTATGAATCTCCACTTTTTCACACAAACCATATAATGTTTGATTACAGTTTGTATAGCCTTACAGTGTTTTACTCAATAAATATAATTGGAGTCATATTGCTTAACACCATTTAACAACATATTTCCATTAATTCCATGTCTCTGTAGGAAACATGCTCTGCATTGCTAGTGGGTTCCCAAAGTCTGGACTTATTACAATGACATGGACTACTAATTAAAAGAGTATGCTTATAATGAGCATGGCTTTGATCTATAGGTTTATATGTTGCATGCATTTTCCTGAGCACAATGCACAAAGAATGTGGTTAATTAGGCTCATCCTTTTAAAACATACATATTTTCATTGTAGTTGCAGTATGACACCAAGTGAGGAAAGTGACTGACAAATCTGATGTATAAAGCTCTAATCCTTTGCACTTAAAGCAGCTGTGGAAAAGTAATCAGACAAATGGATAATCTTAAGCTTCTTTATTTATTTATTTTCTTGAAGACTTGTTCAACAAATAAATCCTTAAAGCCCTGGTTGTCCAGCTGTACAAGATTTTCTACAAAGATGCAGCGTCTCATAACCCTTTTTAACCAGAAACAAATCAATGTTTTTTTCTTATTCAATCAGACCCCAGTATTGGCAATTTGCAGCACTCAAGCCGCTGTAGAACTGCAAATTTCACTTTTATACAGCTGGTATGAAACCAATATGACAATTTTCAACACCCGGAAAAACCCCTTGTAAGAGATTCCTTCAGGGTAATGTACCCACATATAGTAAGCCAGATCAACCAATCAGATGTTTGTTTTCAGACAGCTGACTGCTAAATGCTATTTTCTAGCTGGTTGCTATGAATCACAAGATTCAGCTTGATGAGAAAAACTAATCTTGTTATTTTTTACCTGAAAATCCAATGAAGTCTTTGAGGGGGAAAAGTGGGACTAAATTGAAAAAATACACATTCCTCATTTGTCATTTTTATTACATTACCATTGTATGTCTTTTATGAACAGGACACCAGAGGTCCAATTAAAATGGATATAGTAGGTTTGATACCCCTATACCGATATTCTTGAAAACCGGTAAAGACTGACATCATTAATTCAATTATACAGTTATATACACCAGTTATAATTCAGTGATCTCACATGAGTACCACTTAATATCTGAATATGGTTTACCCTTCATATATTACAGCGACAGTAGCGTTGCAATAAACTGTATAATCTGTTTCTTTTAAACTGCTGTGGAACAAGGATAGTGCAATCTATAAATAGTATAACATGCACATGGCCACCGAATAAAGAACTAATTAAGAGTCCTGGACACTACAGTAGGCAAGCAATTGGATGCAGATCCCAGTAAATCTCTAACAGGCTTTTAAACATTTATAGTAAATCTGCTTCTCAATTTATTAGGTACATAGGTGATTTCAGAGCTTGCTTAAAGGGATACTGTCAACGTGTTTTTTTTCCAAAATACATCAGTGAATAATAGTACTGCTCCAGCAGATGTATGCACTCAAATCTATTTTTTTAAAAGAGCAAACAATTTTTTTTATATTTAATTTTTAAATCTGACATGGGCCTAGACATATTGTCAGTTACCCAATTACCCCAGTTGTGTGCTCTGATAAACTTCAGTCACTCTTTACTGCTGTACTGCAAGTTGGAGCGATATCACCCTCCTCCCTTTCCCCCGCCAGAAGCAGAACAATGGGAAGATAACAGCTCCCTGGTACATGTAAGAACAACTCTAAGTACTAAAAACCATGCTCCACTGTGGCCCAATAGCCTGTCAGAAAGCAGGTCCATAATGCAGTACTGGCTCTTTCTGAAAGCACATGACCAGGCAAAATGACCTGAGATGGCTGCCTACACACCAATATTACGGGGTATATGGGTTTTAACTAATAGGTCAGCATATTTTCACCAGAATCCCCACATTGTTGCAGGCTCCTTAGAACAAATTGCATGTGATTCACTTATGTGAACACAAATTAGCATTTGTTGCATTAAGTATTTCCTGGGGGCACAAATAAAAATGCAGTACTAGTACCCCATAGCAACCAATCAGCAGATAGCATTTACTGGACACTTAATCCAGTGTAAACTTTGAGCATACAATTCCTTTGTCTGACATCAAACTACCTGTATGAAAAAAAAATCTATCTTGCCCCTTTCATCTTATTCTTTCATTAGCAAATAAGGCATTTTTGGCTGTTGGTCTTACAGTGAAATTTAGGTTCAAATGTATTAAAGTGTGTAATATTTAATGTAAAAATGTTTCTGTAAAATAAAAATAAAAATCACTAACAATTTACTAATGCACAAGTATGACAAATATGTGTGTATTATTACAGGTATGGTTTCTGCTATCCAGAAACCCATTATCCAGAAAGCTCCAGAAACCTCCATTTAATCCAAAATTTTTAGAGAATGATTTCCTTTTTTCTTTGTAATATTAAAACAGTATCTTGTTCTTGATGTCAACTCAGTTATAATGAATCCTTATTGGAAACCAGCCTATTCGGTTTATTTAATGTTTACATGATTTTCTAGCAGACTTGAGGCATGATCCAAATTACAAAAAGCCCAGGTTCCAAGCATTCTGGATAACAGGTCCAGGGTCGGACTGGAGCAATGGGGGCCCACCGGGACTGTCCCATGAAGGGCCCTCCTGGCTTCCAGTAGCGCACCTTGGTAAACTTCGGTGCGGCACGCGTCCGAGCAAACTCCACCGATCGATTGAGCGGAGACGCATAACTGCAAGTTTTACTTTAAGGGGGTACTGTATTGGGCCAGTGGGGACCCATGAGGGCCAGGGCCCACCCGGTTTTTTTCCAGGGTCCCGCTGGCCCAGTCCGACACTGAATAGGTCCCATAATTGTATTATCACTTCACTGCAGGTTTTCTAAAATATGCCACAAAAAAGGAAGTAAATTCTTCAGCTGCAGCAGTTGCATCAGCATTCCATTATCTACTGTATGTCATGCCCATCATTGCTTTATTGTATTTATTGGCCAGCATTATTACCACTTACAAATGTATGTTAAAATTCTGGATTGGAACTTACATACTAGGTATTATTTTGCTCACTTTCTGAAACAGCATTGTTTTCATATCTCTCTAACTATTTAAGCCATATGAACAATACTCTGGCATCATTATGTGCGTTACCCTACCCACCCATCATGAATACAGTGCTGTCATACTCAGATAGCACTGTATTCATGTCGGTAGCTGCTACATTTCAAAGCACAGAGACCTGCATTGATTTTTTGAAAAAGGAAGGCAGTGCACAAATCACATCAATAATGTGGATTGCACACTTTTTTTGGCAGTCTTCTAACTGTAAATGGCCCATATAGTCAATCATGTTGTACTACTTCCACTAATGTTACTCTCAACTAGGAATACCATATATATTCACTAAACTGTACAGCAGCATTTTTATTGCTTAGTCTTACCATTAATAACGTCATTGCTTTGTGTGATACATGATACACGGTAATTGAATATTGTCAATGATTTTAAATATATTTGTTACTTTGTAATTGCAAATGAAATCAACAGAATACTTTTAGGGTGGCGTCACATGTGAAGAATTGGGGAGATTAGAAGCCTAGCAAAATCTATTGCTGGCAACCAAACAATCAAATGCACACATGCGCAGTAGCAGAGGGGAGGGAGGGGTGTGACGAAGAGAGGAGGAGGAGGAGGTATGATGGAGAGGGGAGGAGGGAGGGATTGAGGGAAGGAGGTGACGGCGCGGAGGAGGGAAGGGACAGCTACAGAGGTTTAGCAAAGACGGAGTGGAGTAGACGGAATAAGCTTAATAGTTACCTGCCAAGTGCCCTCTTATGATTGCACCCTAGGAAGTTGCCTTTTCTGCCTACCCCTAGTTCTGGCCCTGCCATCCCATTTGTAGAGCTTGGAAATAAAAACTACCATGCAACAGATCATGTGATCCCAGCCTCTTTGTACCCTGGGATCCCGAACCACAGTGTGTGCTGTATTCATTCTACATTTTGATGAATAATTCTTTGGCCCTTGCTGCACATTATTCTTGTTTATCAGAGAGCTCAATGCTGGGTCTTCTCCTGCTCTCTCCATGCATGCGTTCTCTCTGAGACATCCATTAATTTAATTAGTTCAAATGCCCACATAATTCCCACTATACAGGGGCAGCCCTTGGCAAGAACGCCAAAAATTTAACACACTCTCAGTTTTTGCCTGATGGCTCACTTCTTGTTGACTCAGAATGTTGCTTTTAGCAGTTGTTCACTAATAACTCTTTCAGTTAGTGTTCTTTATTCACAATCATTATTAAGCATTATAATTACATGTTCTTTTAATGCTTTAAGTAACAAATTAATGTTATTCAATATGCTTTGGTTTCTTGGTTAGGATCATTGTGTTGTGGTGCTGTGTTTCTCGGATATGTATTTCTCTGTATGAAGTGCGTATTTATGTATTTTTTTAAACTGATTTACATTTTTACTTTGGTCTCCAGGGAAATCTTTCTGCTAGGAAATGAAGACACAAAGACTATTCATGCAAAACTTAATTTTTTCTATATTAGTGCTTAAACTGCAACATTATTTCACCCTTTCTGGATGCTATTTAGAGTTTCAGCTAAAGAGTTACTGTAGACTCAATAAAGACTGTGCCAGATCCCTTTTCCCTAGCTTACTGTTGATCCCTGCATGTTAATTGGCTCACAAGGCTGGCTCTTAGAATTCTTGGCACTAAATAAGATCATGATTTGTATAGTGGCTTTAAAGTTTATACTATGTCTGCAAATGTTTAGTAATTACATATTAACATACATATTCACCAAAGGGATTATTATTAGCAGCATGAAAAGTTTTTAGATCAGTAATTATTAATCCTTGAAACTGGTATCTTTGCTTGAAACAAAAGAAATATACTTGTAGTACACGTTACCATTAAAAGAAAACTAAAGCCTAGAAATGGGAATATATTATTTTATACACAAAATTTAGGGGCAGATTTACAAAATTCACGTGAATAATTCGAAGTTTGATCGGATTCGATCGAATTCCGATCGTACGATTTTATCGGATATTTGAATATGCAAATTTGGCCGAAGTTCTTCAACTTTCAAATTTTATTCGACTGCCTACTTCGCCAGATTGAACCTACCGAATTGCAATAGAAGCCTATGGGAATCCCCCCATAGGTTTTTTTTTCTATTACCTGCTCGAATAGCCTATGTACGATCGAACGCCTTGATCGTTCGAATCATACAAATTTTTCGAATGATCAAAGGAAATTTCATGATTTTTTCATGAAATCGAACGATCGCTGTTCGTAGGATTTTTTCGAGAAATCGAATAGCGCTCAAAAAATTGCCTAAAACTATTCAATTTCCATTTGACAGTCGAATTTGTGCCGAATTCGAGGGCTAAAAGCCCTCAAATTCTGGAATAATGATAATTTTGCCCCTTAGTGTAGCACACTGAGGTTCAGCAACCCTATAAACATAAGTATAAAGTTATTCAAGGCAGCTCATCACCTTATAATCTTGTGAGGTCATCTTTTGAATGCATAAGTAGTGCTCTGGATAGCTGTTGAGAAATAAGCTTTGATGTTGTCTGAACTCATCGAGCAGAAAATTAGGTCACATCTGTCATAGATATTGATAATACAGTGTTAATTATTAAATTCTGATGCAGTGTTATTATTTACAAATATATATGTTTTTATACAGGTCATGAAACTCCAAGGTAACTTCTAATAGCCTCATATTTTCAACATAGGGTACTTATAATACACAAGTTTTCGTCATGTGACAAAAATGACATAATTTTTCTTTTGAAAAAGTTCGAAGGACGAAACGCGTCAAGGCAAACACGCTATCACTAAGCGCCTGAGGTTTACACGCGGTGGGAAAAGACGCCAGCGAATTTTCACACCGGAACATCAACAGCCTGTAGACTCTTGGGGACGCTGAAGCGGTGATTGTGGGAGACAAAATATTTTATGCGATTTTATTACTGGAACATTGTGAGTGCATTTTTTTATATTTATTTATTAAAGATATTTACAATTTTACACTATGTCAGTGAATTTCCATAGTGGGATGAAGCTTTGGAGTCGCATGTAAGATCCGCTGCTGATATCTACGCCTCTTTTCTGCACGATATCCTTTAAACGTTTGTGCGTATCCCTCTATATAAATCCGTATGAGATAAAGTCTAGGATAACACGTCGGAGTGGAGACAAGGGACACCTTACCTGTTCACTTATTTAGTGCTATTATGCTAATCACATTTTCTTTTATTCTCTTTTTTTTGTGGATCTGACCTCGTGCTGTGAGCGCTGGTTATACCTTAAAACTTTGAATCTTTGCTTTGAGTCTGAGGGAGAACAGACAGACGATATACCGGCAGAGGAAGTGGACAACCAGAACCCTTGATAACCTTTTCTTGTTGTTTGTTATATCTCCAAAAATTACATCATTACTCATCATTTATAACTGATGACATCAGTACTCACCGTTTATAAGAATATAATTTATAATTTAAGATATTCATGACTTTTGTGTATTATATATATATATATATATATATATATCACTAACATATTCCACAGCATTGTAGAAACATTGTATTTTAGTTAAGTAAGTCCAAGTGCATTGTGCAATTTTGGATGCCAGTTGCCATGTTTTTTAGCCATAGAGTAGCATTTCACCCACAATTCTAAAATCATTGCAGCCAAGTGCAATTTTCTGTTTGCCCCAACTGCATTTGCCTCAGTTGAATTCACTAGCATTCCTTTGTGAATTAGTAACAAGTTATGCATGTAATTTATGTAGTGGGAATGTCAGCCCTTGCAGATCAAGGTGATAAATGGTGTAACTGCGTGATTACTTAGGACATGGTTGGTGTGTTTATTGACACAGTGTGTCTGGAGAACCCTGGAGCTACCACCTCATTCAGGAACTCATGCACGATTCTTTGTAAGGGATGAGACAAACACTCTATGCAGAAGTGCAAACAGTGTGTTTGGACACAAATAACTATAATTAATAGCCTCAGTACACACATAACCTTAGAAATGTTTTACAGTAACTTGGGAGCAGTCAGAAACAAACCCTAAAGTGCAGTATTTATACACGAGTTTTCCTTTAATACAGTTAACAGCACACCTGCTTTTTTTGCCCGCATCCAAAACAAGATGCCAGCGAATTTTCGCCCATCATTTCGCAAATTTATTTGCCTGCGGTGAAATGTGGGAATTCACAGTGAATTTGCCACTGGTGAATAAATTCGCCAATCACTAATAGTAAACAATAACATTTTACTATAAATAAAATGTGGGTTGAAAAAAGGCAAAAGCCCATGAATTTCAGTCCCTCCTTTAGCCCCCATTATACTTATATACACACATACCTATACCGATCAATCTATGCACTCACATATTTATGAACATATACTGTACATAACTAACTGGAGGTCTCAAGATCACTTAAGTAAGGGCACATATAACTCTTTATGAGTTTAGAATTCTAAAATTGTGATTTAAAATTCCACACAGTTATATATTGTAGTTACAGAGTTAGGTATCAAGTTCAACCCCTGCGAATAAACCCCAGCATCCATACATGCACTCACTGTGTAAACACATGCTATACCAATTGTAGATTTTAGAATTGCAATACCCTATGATATTATGCTTGTCCTACGTGGCTTTAAATGAAAGTTTTATTCATCTGGTGCAGTGATCCTTTTCTGGGAAAAATATCCCCTGCAACCTGTCTATAATGCCCTCTAATGTATGAATGTATATATTTATTTATTTATATAGCACCACAATTGTACGCAGCACTTTACAAGTTGTGAGCACAAACAATGGTGTAGTAATAGTTAAGTTATACAGTAAAAATTGATACGTTAACACTTCAGAGCTTTCAATATACAGTTTGGATGAGGTCCTTGCCCAACAGAAACAAAAAGGGAAGTGGGGTATAAGTATTTTGGCAGTGGAGGGGCAGAGATAGGGTGTATCTTTGCAATATTTCTTAGAAAGAAGTGGCATGTTCTGATGAGGAATGTGATGTGGGCTGAGAACATGAGAGACTGGTCTAAAGGGACATCCAGACACCTGCCTTGGAGTACTGAATTTAGGGTGACATTTTCAACTGTAATGATAAACAGAAGGAGGGGGCCAGGTTTTGGTGGGAAATAAGCAGTTCAGTCTTGGACATGTTAAGCTTAAAGTGGCGAGCAACCATCCAAGGCACAATGGCAGTAAGGCACTGCATAATTTTTACCCAAAAAGCATGGTTGAGATCAGGGCAGGTAAGGAAGATCTATGTGTCATCTGCATAAAGGTGATAGGAGAGCCAAAAGGATGTGATGAGGTCACCAAGAGAGAGAATGTAAAGAGATAAGAGACCGTGGCACCTCAACAGAGAAATGGACAGGTGCAGGTATTGTCAGAATCTGTTACACTGATAGTGAGCATGGAGAGATATGATGCCAACAACAATAAAGCAGACCCACTGATGCCAAGCATTTAGAGATTATTTAAAAGAAGACAGAGGTCGACCGTATCAAATGCTGCAGAGATATCCAGGAGAATAAGTATGCAATAGTGTCCCTGGTCACTTATAATTAATAATCTCCTCTTGCAAGTGTCTTTTTCCACAGAAAACAACCCAAATCTCTCATAATTTAAAACTTCCATCCCTCTAACCAGTTTAGTTGCATGGCTCTGCACTCTCTCCAGCTCATTTATATCCCTTTTAAGGACTGGAACCCAAAACTACACTGCATACTCCAGGTGAGGCCTTACTAGGGAGCTATAGAGGCAAAATTATGTTTTCATCACTTGAGATAATGTTCTTTTTTATGCAAGACAGAACTTTATTTGCTTTATCATCCACAGAATAACACAAGACAACTTATCTAAAAAAAAAAATCCCCTGATCCTTCTAAAGGAAGCACACTGCCATTTAGTATATAGCTCATAGTTATATAATTTCTACCTACGTACATAGCCTTGCATTTATTAACACTAAACCTCATTTTCCAGTTTGCTGGCCAGTTTCCAATTTTGTCAAATCAGTCTGCATAGTGCCAGCATCCTGCATGGGACCTATAGTTCTGCACAATTTTGTATCATCTGCAAAAATAGAAACAGTACTTTCAATGCCCACATCCAGGTCATTAATAAGCATGTTGAAAAGAAATGGACCAAGTACAGACCCCAGCAGCATTTTACTAACAACACCAGTCAAGACTTGTCTGAATTCCAAATAGGACTGATATTATTGCCCATCTAGCAGGGACATCAGAAGAAAATCATTGCTTTATGCGGTATGACCAGAGGTTAAAATAGCATTCACAAAGAATGAAAAGGTGAGATGAATGAACATAACAAAATACTTGAAAGATACAGTTAGCCCTAACATTATACTCAGGAAAATCTGTTCAGCCCATCCGCTTCTAGACCATTCTAACTGTAATAAACTGCTGGCTAGTAGTGGGTTAATGATTCTGCTGTGTTAGTTCAGCAGGTCAAGTAGTCAGATACACCCTGGAACTTTTGGTATATTTATTAGAACATGGCAGGTAGCTCCTGCTCCATGCTTGCTCTCAGCTTAACAGGTAACACACAAAACAGGAACAGGAATATGATCATCAAGCAATGGCAAAACAGCAGAAATGCCCTTATCCAAAATGTCTACACAAGCAGGTTACTACACTAACCATTCTTTATTTTCACTTTTCACCTCTGTATTTCTGAAACCCCCAAAATAAATCTAAATATAAATAAAGAAACCAATTTCCATACCTCCCAACTGTCCCTTTTTTGGAGGGACAGTCCCTCTTTTGACAGCTCAACCTGCAATTGTGACAGGAGAAATATTTTCAAACTTCCATAACCTGCCAAATTTTGTAAAAGGAACATGGTAATTAGGGTGTGTGGCCACAAAAATGGGTGTGGTCAAAAATTTAGCTGCGCTACTTGCGAAAAAATTATTTTGTCCCTTTTTTACTTCCAAAATATTGGGAGGTATGAATTTCTAATGGAAATGTTACAAGAACGTTGTGCAAGCTCACTTCAGCCACCCCTTCCCACCATATAGAAACACTTATGGATGTGCATGATCACCAATCAGTTTTATATTTCTCTTCATATTCTCTTATTCATCCTCTTTGTAAGGTGGTATTGGTTTATTTTTCATATTCTGTCACAAGTTTTCATTATTCTTATGTTTCATGCTATCTGTGAGTTTTCTTTCTTGTGCTGACAGGTTATATAATAACTTATATAAAAAGAAATAATTACATAGGTAGCAGGCCAACATCTACATAGCACAGCTGAGATCTGTAGCTCCATTGGAGCCCTCTGTAGTTTTGCATCCTCTTTTCTGCTGATTTATAGCACATTCTTTGGGCTGCTGTCAGTTAACTGAACTTAGGTACGGACTTACAAATACTTCGTAAATACTCAAGATTCAAGATTGAATAGTAATTAATTCAGATTCTTGTTACAGGGCAGCATGGAAACCAGTGTATGCTGCATTATTTATATTTATAATAATAAACCCTTTAATAGTGGGTTAGCAATTAGCAAATAACTTAGATCACATTGCAGGATTTTTCTTAGATACATTTCATCTGTTTCAAAACTCTGAGTACTTTATTAAAGAGTTTTTTTTTTTGGGGGGGGGCATTTTGCTACTGTACAAAAAAACAATTTTAAATAACCGAATTTTGACTTTGCCAGGACTTTTTGACCCTGGGCTCTGCTATTGCGTATGCAATAGGATTGTTTTGCACACATTATGGATTCATGCAGCTTAGCTACCACCAAGCACATATTTTACTATTGCAAAAAAAGGGAAATCATTTAAATATTTCTGAATTTTTTACTTAAAATGGGAGATAGCAAGGGGAGCGAGGTCTCATGAGATTACCAGGGGTGCCAAAAATATTGCTCCTGGTAACTTTAAGGTATGAATTTCTGTTTTTTAAACCAGAAATTCAGCTCTTCTAGCAGGGAAAAGCACAAGTGTGCTTCTCTGAGTTAGAGTCCTGGCCACCTGGACCCCTCCAGTGCCAAAAAGGTGGGCACAGGGGGGTTGCAAAGGGCTCAGGATTGCCCTTGGAGATAGCCTTCCCATAATTCAGAGCTTTCTGGAGATCAGGATTCTATGTAAGTGATCCCATATTTTTCAGTAAAAATAATTTTCAAAGGAACAAACACACATCCCTTGGTGCAATTGCTGCTATTTTTCTTCAGGTCAGTATTGAAGCTCTTAGAAATGTCAGATTAACTACTAGACCATCCCATGCCATGGGAAAAGAAGCCTCAAAGAATACTATACATCACACAAGAGTATTTTTTAAATGTGAATAATGAAGTAAGAAAGAGGGAGAGAAAAGAGAGAGAGGAAAGGAAGAAAAGATTCTGAAAGATTTCCTCTAGAGTATTTTAATTTCTAAGAGAGATGCAGTTGATTTGCAACCAGCAGTCCCTAGTATTCCTGAATCCTTGAGCAGGACCTGGGTGCATAGGCAGGAGGAGGAAGAGGGGGGAGTAGCACTAGTTATCAGTCACGCTTTTCCATCCAATCAGCACATGAAAGAAAAAAGACTATTGCCCATTCAGGCTTGAAATATAGCATAGTGGGCAGCCCAGTCCCACATGCTTTTAACAGAGCCTTCTTGGAGCTGAGGTACAAGTTCCACTCATGTAATTGGCAGTCGCTGGAGCTGGAACAGACAGAAATGCATCTCTAAGGCTGAATAGGAAGGAGGGCTGACTTTATTCTCTTAGGTCCTGACCCCCATAAAACTGTCATTAAGTGCGGATACAAAGCAGGAGCTCTTTTCACCTCACCTTTATTGCATCACTGGCTGGGGAGAACTTGCACTGTGTAAGCGCCTCCTGACAGAATTTGCTTTCTTTCTGCTTTGTCTCCTGGTAAGTGGAACTATTCCTTGAATGGACTTCACACATTATAACACATTAGTGTTGCCTTTTATAAAATGTCAGCAGTAAGGCTTTTGTTGCAGGAAATTCACCTGCTATTCTGCAGGACGGGCTTGTACCCAGCTGCAACCAGTCTGCCGTGTCCTGTTGCTGGGTGTTCCTGGTTATTATGTCAGTGCTTTGCTGTAGCTTTATAGAAAAATCTGCTGCTATGGTGTTGATGTATGTAGGAATGTCTTTATTCATAGCGAACATATTGGATCTGTTATCCGGAAACCCGTTATCCAGAAAGCTCCGAATTAAGGAAAGGCTCTTTCTTTCTAATAATGAAGAGTATCTTGTACTTGATCCAAATGAAGATAAAGTATTGGACCTGTTATTCAGAATACTCGGGACCTGGGGTTTTCCGGATAACAGATCCTGCGTACACAGAGAAACAAGCATTGCAATCAAGATAATAAATAGATTAACAAAGATTACATGACACAGATCTTGCAAACTAAGAGGGTGGGCAACTTACAGGTACAAATAGGAGGGTAATAAATTTTATTTATGTTTACACATAAGGGCAAAGGTTAAATCAGATGCTGTGCTAGTATCCCAAGAGAATTGATCCGATTTTAGATTTGAGGAGGCTGAGCGTGAGTTTCTTGGATGAATTCAACTAGGTAATTCCAGAGATATATAGCAGCAAGAGGCAGACTTTTAGGGATGGGATGTGCTGTGAAAACAGAGGCATTCAGATCACAATTAGAAAACATACAGTATAGAACATATAGACACAAGTTTGGACTCTGTTGAGATAGAGTGAGATTCCCAACAGAACTGAGTTGGAAATGTAGCAGAAAGATTGTGTAAGTTATATATAGCAGGAAGCCATAATTATAATAATAAAGGAAGAGGACATAAGATTCTCTCCAAGGTGGGAACAGGTGATTTCTAGCAACTGGGTTTCTGAAAAGGGAGAGGTGGGAGTGTAGGAGACTGATTAATAAGTAGGTTGCCAATGTACTGTATAATATATATTTAATTTAAGCCATAACTAATCTTGCCTTTGTTTCTCATCAGTGATATATATCCACCCAAAACTGTTTTTTTGCACAATAAAAGACAATGTTGTTCTAAGGAACTTTCTAGTATACAATAATTAGAAATGGTCTGTGGTTGTAAATATATTTGTAAATGTAATTCAACTGCAGTTAGTTTCTGTCTGCTCCATTTTATTCTTTGCTCTGTTGGTTCTGACTTTTGCTACAAGATAGCAGAAACCAGCAATTTGACTGATTTCTGCTACATATAATAAAAAGTCAGAACCAGAGAACAAAAAAGGGATCATAAGGGAAGAAGAACACCTGCCCATTCATGTAGTCAATACAGACCAAGCATAAAGAATTGCAGGGGCCACTTGCTTTTCTCCTGTGTAGTGAAACAGCGAAACACAAAATAGCAGAATTTCATTTTCTTCAGACAATGCTTGGATTAAAATGTAATCAGCAACAATTCCTGTTTCTACACTAGACAGAGAATAAAAATCAGTTCACATAAAAAAGGAAAATTTGAAGGGCTTATATTCTATGCTGGAGTACTAAAGTTCACAATGCGTTCAGAAAAAAATTAATCTATGCTTCGTTTGGTTTAGAGCTTCCGTTTTATGCCTGACAAATTTCAGCACCCATATTCTACAGGATTTACAACCCCCTTGTAATTTTGTGGTTCTCCTAATCTCATTGAAAACTTTTAGGCAGCATTCCCAATGTCCCAATGTACTCCACCCCACAAAAACAGTGGAATATGGACCGTGTTTGTAATAAATCCCATTCAAATAGTATTGAGAAGTAAGCCAAGTGCTGAAAAGATTTACAAAAAGCAACCAAGTGCCACTTCCTCTGTTTGTTTGGTCTTCAGCAAGACTCTGTTTAGTAACATAATTTGGGTCTGTATCAGACAGAGGGCTGTTTCCCATGGGAAGTGGACAGCAGCCCTATATCCTAACACAGAGTCCGATTGCAGAGGTAAATTGTAGCCTGTCAATAGTTTTTTTGTGTACAAAAGGATCAAATCTGAATCCTGCTGCCATAAAGGGGCACTTTTCTTGTCTGTGTGTCTAACTCACTTCCGCTATATCTAGAACCGCAGCTTTGGTTGAGAAAAATATGAACACTTAAACCACCATATATCTATGCAGCTATTCAGTTTTCATCTCAGTTGCACTCTCATAAACACTGTGGGACCAGTTGATTATCTTGTCCCTCTCAGGTCCCTTCTCTCATCATGGTTCTCTCTCCTCAGAGGTGCTGGTATTTGTCTTACCTCATGATAGGCTTGGAGCCTTTCATGCAGACCATTAGACCCTCGTGTGGCTTTGTCACATGATAACACAAAATTTACATTAACGTGGCAAACGTATTTTTCTGACTCTCAACAATCCTCTTGGGGGCCACCAGTACCTGTAATTACTAATCCTGCTCCAAGAGTTTATTGGGCTGAAAGTTTCTTGCAGTTTTCTTGAATAGTCTATAGAAAATGTATCATGGGAGTTGCAGGATTTACATGGGCGTACAGGGAGTTACATATTTGGATTTCAAACACTAATTTTTATGATATCACCACGTGCATCAGGAGATATGCTTGTGATGAAACAACGGTGTTGCGTATGGGCATGCAGAAGCCTGTGGGACCCGGAATGCAACTTCCAGTTGATCAGAGATAGGAAAGTATGCCTGACCAACAATTTGACATTCATTTAATAACATGCAAACTCTCTCATGTTTATACTGTATAACTGTACAAAAACCACAATACAGTATAACAGTACATGCAGGAATACATCCACATTTGCTTATTAATAGATACGAGAACATAAAGAGAAACACCTGAGATTTCACAAAATATGCAAAAAAGGTTGAGGGTGAGCGGGATGTTTCTACTTGCTCAGAAGTTAAGAAAGTGACTGCTCCTTCTCTTTCTCCACCCTAGCCTGGCCTTTTCCCTGCCTTAAAGGAGAAATAAATCCTAAAAATGAATAGGGCTAAAACTGCCATGTTTTATACACCGAACTTATTTCACCAGCCTAAAGTTTCAGCTTGTCAATAGCAGCAATGATCCAGGACATTTATATTCTAAGGAGCAGATTTACTAAGGGCCGAATTTTCAAAGTAAAAAAAAACTTTGAAATTTGACCCTCAAAGTTTTTTTTAAAGGGCTTTTTTGGTTGAAAATAGACCTATTTTGATTGAATAGTTCCATTTCGATCGAATAAAAATCGTTCGAATCATTCGATTGCATCCTGAATGATATTGTGCTATATCCTTAGAATTCTTGGAACTTAGAAAACTATATTATATAGGACAGGTTCTATGATGTCCCTGTCACGAACGCCGCCTGGAGCCTTCCCGGGAGCTCCGGGCGGCGCGTCTTCCCTCGGCGGCGGCGGATCCAAGATGGTGGTGCCCAGGGCCGCCACGTGGTTGCGGCGCCGGCTGTGACGTCATCCCGCCGCGTCAAGCGCGTTCCGGCGCCAAATTCAAAATAAAATAACGCTGGAGACCCGGGTTCAATGCCCGAGTATAGCTCTATTTTATATAGTGTTCCTGGGTCTCCTATATTGCCAGTGATTCCTGATATTGATCCTGTGCCTGTTCCTGACCTTTGAATCCTTGCTGCCTGCCTTCTGAACCTGTTGCCTGGACTTTGACCTCTCTCTTGGATATTCCCTGTTTGTTTGCCTGGATTCGCTGGAATAGGACTTCCTCCTTGATCCTCACTACACCCCCCCTCCCCCCCGTGGGTGCTGCAGGCCCCTGCTGACAGTCCCCCATAGGCTAAAATGACAATTCGGCAGCTTTAAAGTGGCGAAGTCGAAGGATTTTAAAGGACCAGTACTTCTAAAATTCGACTTGACGAATATTCAAATTTTATCGAATTTTGGGCTATTCCATAGTTGAAGTAGCCCAACATTTCTTCGAAATTCAAATTTTTTAATTGAAATTTTATTCGAATATTCACTTCACCCTTAGTAAATGTGCCCCTACGTGTGTTGTATATTTTGAGTCGGTCCTTAATAAGTGACAGCAGCACAGAGCATGTGAATCAGTGAATCAGCAGAAAAGAAGATGGGGAACTCCTGGGGCATCTTTGGAGACACATCTTTACTGCTAAAGGGCTGTGGTTGCCTTGGGCTGGTACAGAAGCACAAAACATAATGTACAACATTTCTAGCCATCTATAAATTAACTTTCCTTGTCCTTTAAAGGAATTGTTCAGTGTAAAAATAAAAACTGGGTAAATAGATCAACTGCAAACTCACTGAACAGTTATGTCCCATGTGGCAAGTCGGTAACTAACTCAGAGTTAGAGAGCTGCAAAGCAGAAAGAAGTGTTCTGTTTTTTTTATATATTAGACATTCAGTCACTCCAGCCTTTTTATATTACATTTTTGGCTACTATATTTTACTAACATTTTTTCTAACTATGTTAGAAATATTTTTTATTTTGCACAGCCTATCTATTTACCCAGTTTTTATTTTTACACTGAACTGTTCCTTTAACTCATTCCTTCTTAGCCACTCACAGCTACATCTAATTCTGCCACTATTTAAACATAAACCAGTGTAATCTGCCTGCTGGTCATATGGATGACTTGTCCTGCATCCCCTGCGTTTATAGCTCCAGGGCTTTCCTTTCATGCCCAAGGAATAATAATGTCTGTAAGCCACACAGACATGTATTCCAAGCACAGAATCATACAGTACACATGAAAGCAACCAGCCAACATTCTCATAAAGCAACAACTTTAGTAAGAAGGGGCACAATCTAAACCCCTTAAATCTAAGCAAATTGTACTTGGAAACGGTGCACTGTAATACACTGTATATTACAAAAGCATTCAAACACATTCTGAGCCATAAGTATCCTGACCATCTCTAATGACGTCCTCTCATTTAGAACACTCACTTCCAAGTTCCAAAACAGTCTTTGGAAGCAACATCAGATCAAGGCACTTCATTGGGAGCATGTATTTTTATGGGTGAACAACTGCACAAAAGCCCAGCTTGCTTTGGGTATGGATTTGGATTTCTAAACTGTTTGCTATGCTGCAGCAAGATCATATGCAAGAGAAACTGATAATTTATACAAGTTGTGTAACTGCTGACAACTGTCAGCCTTTGCGTAATAACCAAACTGAATGACCCACTTTATACTTGCTAGGGTTGTGTATACACATCTATTTCCAAATAATTACTACAAAGAGATCTGTCTGAAATGCCAGGTATGCTTTTGAATTAATCATTTTTACATAAGAACCCTTCAATTAATTTACTGCAGTTATGGTGTATTTTTATTATCCACATGATATATGTGAGATTAGTCCTTTAAAACCTTCATTAAATGTGTGTGTAGAATGGAACTTGTAGCCATAGAATATGATCTACAGTTTTTCTTTCATCATCTTTTGACTTAGATAGTTGGCTTTTACCTTTGTATAATACAAATAACATGAATATAGGAATGGGAGAATAATCTCTGGGGCTTCTGCTAGACGTGATTACATGGCAGATGTACTGTTCTCTGTATGCATCAGTGGCCCTGATTGGGTTAGTTTTTACAATCAATAATAATACATTATTATTTAATAAATACCCGCTGCAATTTAAATCTTGCTTGGTTTGTTTTGCACATGCCAAACTGATGATAAATTGATAACAGACAAGAAGGAAATTAAGAGGAAAAGATGTTGCTACAGTTCTAAATAACAAAAGTGCCAAGGTAAAATATTAATGCTCACAATGCGCATAGTGCAGGAACCAAATGTGTCACAGCCACGCACAATTACATGTCCTCCTATAAATGTCAGCCAGCATGTAAACACATGTATAATTATCTAGTCTCTTTGTGCAAACTGTTATAACAGAATGTTGTGTAAAATAAAATATTTGCAATGTTTTCCTCAGTTCAGAAACGCCATTTAACTAAATTATGCTCATATTTATACACGTAATGATCTTTTTTTCTCCTGGACAAATCATTATCTTTTCTTAAAAGGGGAAGTACTGAATGAACAATTTTTGCTCACAGATAATTTTGCATAATCTATTGAATCAGGTTAAAAGAAGAGGTATGTAGTTTCTGTGAGAGGTTTGATTCAAACAGAGCTGTAGTGCACTGTTCCCAGTGTGGGACTGGGGTCCCAGGGCCCCACCAGAAAACCTTAGACCATGGGACAATTCTCCAAGCTATTTTTCTTGCACTCCTCACTCAACCTTTTTATTTGCTTAGTACTTTTTCATGACAATATACGTTTTTTTCCATCTATTTGGCTCCTTTGTTTCCATACAGAAACAGGAAACATGAAATGTTACAAATGCTTAGAAGCAGGAGGGCCCACTGACACTTGGGCCTACCGGGAGTTTTCCCAGCACTGACTGTGCCCACCAAACATTACATGCTAAATACTTTTCAAGTGTCCACCTTCAGCAGGTATGACTTACAGAATAAACACATGGCAATTGCATTTTAAAAATTGTTATAAGTTGCTGATAGAAACAAGCCTAGCTAGTTGTACCTTGTAAAGACTAGCCTAGCTATAAAAACGGATCACATAGTACTAGTAAGCACATTTACATTTTTTTCAGGCACATAGAAATAGTAAATGTAACTTACTAGCAGTTCAAAGCATCAATTTTCCATTACTACTAGTGATGGGCGAATTCATCCCGTTTTGCCGAAAAATTAGCGAATTTCCAGCGAAATCAGTGAAAAATTTGCAAAACGAGTCGCGGCACGTTTTTTGACGCGTGTTGCATCATTTTCGGTGCGCTACTCGTTTTTTTGTTGACGGCAGGCGAATTTTCGCTGGCATTTTGCGAATTTATTTGCTGGCGGCAAATCGCGGAAATTTGCTGCGAATTCGCGCCTGGCGAATAAATTTGCCCATCACTAATTACTTCTTCTACTTCCAACACTACTGTACTTCATGCTTTGCAGCTTTCAAGTGACTTGAAGGGGGGCCACATGGGCCATAACTGTTCTGTAAGTTTGCAATTGATCCTTAGCATTCAGCTCAGATTCAAAAGCAACAGTTATGACCCATGTGGCCCCCCTTAACTCTCTGAATGGTTACTGCTTGGTCACCAGGATAACCAGTCAGTGGAAACCAAGAGAGCTGAAAAGCAGGAAATAGTGTTCTGTTCTGTTAGACATTCATTCACTCCAGCCTTTATACATTACATTTTTGTTTAACAATTCCTTTAATAGTGAAAGAATGTCTTAAGGGGTTATTTTCCTAAACTTTTTTTTCACTTTATTAAAAAAAAAAAAAAAAACGAAACATATATGACTAAACTCCCAAACCTGAATACTCTTAATTTACCAAAAATTATTCTCGATAAAATTGGTTCAAGAAAATGTTGTGACAATAATGAGCAGCAACTTTTTCAATTTGTTGCTCCAAAAACTTGCATTTATCGAGTTGTTACCTGAAAAACTCAGATTTATCGCATTGTTGAATGAAAACCAGAGCCAGAACAGGTGTAACAGAAGTATTTATTGGATTCGGATTTTTAGCAGCTTAGGAGTTCAAAAATTCTTTTTTTTCTCTAAAAATTCAGACTTTGTGCCCTTTAAATCTTGACCAGAAAGGCTTGATAAATAGGCCTCCTAAGTGGCTGAAATTTAATGGACATTGTAGAGAAATTAAATGTAATCATGAACCTTTGGCAGTATGTTCATTTGACATATGTATGTGTATTTTTCTTGCATTCAAAGCCTCCTGCTGTGCTTTACAATGTTGGTTTCAGTCTTCTAATTGAGTAATCCGGATTAAAAAAAGCATTGTTTAGTTTGAGAGTGGGGAACAAATGAAATATAAAAAGGGCTAATCCCTTACTATACGTGTGTGTGTGTGTTTATATATAACCTTGGTTGAGCATACAAAAGCTGTCTCAACTGGGGTAAGAAAAAAATTAAAATAGAAAAGTAAGGCAAATGGGTGAGGAAGAGTTACAGCAAATAAAAAAGGGGCATAATAATGAATGTAAGAATTTCATTACTGAACTAGTAACTTAAAATGGCCAGTATTCTGAAGAAATGGCCAATAATGGTGTATTAAAATTACCCAAATCTGGAATGATCAAATCACTCTGCCAACACCCAGAGTGAGGGAGAGTCAACAAACTTGATCACTTTCAAGTAAAAAATTTATACAAAAAGGCCAACATATCCCACAAAGCTTATATATCCCACAAAGCCGATATGGTAAAAAGGAATCCTTCTCTGGGTCAGGCCCTTCACTAATTGAGGTAATACAGGAACTAAAGAACTGTAAAGCGATGTTATTCTGATGATTAATCACTGGCTGGACATATGGGAGCACTTTAAAAAGACTTCCAGCCTTCTTGGTTTTATTTAACTCAAATATTGGCTCCATCTGGATCCATGTGCCAGGGCTACAAGTCTTAGGAGGAAAATTGACACTGAGGAACAAGTCCACCAGTAAGGAATTCAAAGAGTTAATTGAGCTTGTAGTAAGATTCAGGTACAGTGTTTGGAATAGTCACAAACAAAGCTTGTAATCACTAAATATATAATAAGGAATTATAGCAATTCAGTGTGAACCCAGGAGTTAGAAAACTTAGACCTACAATCAGTCGTGGAATTTTCCTTTATACTTTTTTCTTTGCCAAAATAATTGAGGACTGTACTCATATAAATTTTTTTATTTAGTATTGCTGCCGTTTTGAAGAACATTTGTATCTACAAAAATGAATGTATATACAAAATTGTAAAATAAACTGCTTTTGAGATTTTAAATTTTTTTATTTGATGCCATGTATTCATCTAGTGTTACCAGATTACACAACAAATCAGGGACACTTTTTTCTGGTCCAGGTCATGCTAATCTGAAATAGTTTTTAAATTACTTAATCCGATCACAAATTGGATATTTGCAGAACTTCTGGCCACAGGCCACTTCCACTATTCAGTGCAATATAAAAAAAATTGTGACTGTTCTGAATGATATCTGAACAAGCCCTTCATCACCATTAATAATTATCTCTTGAGAAGTGTTGTGACAGACAATGCAAATGTTTAAACATTGTTTTATATAGAGAAAACTTGGCATTTACAGCTGAAATAATGGTGTTTTGACCTGAAAAGCCTCCTACTGATCTTTATGCCAAGTGGTGTAATTCTACATATAAATACATTTAAATAATCTTCAAGCTTGGACAAGGTGTGCTGCTTGTGTTACTTACTTTAAAGCAAAGCATTTATAAAATACTTAATATTAACCTTTCATTTAGATTTTGAAAGCTATAGAATGGTTAATTCTAATCAACATAATTTTTATTTCTTTATAATGTTTTAGTTATTTGCCTTCTTGTTATGACTCTTTTCAGCTTTCACATGGGGGTCACTGACCTCATCTAAAAGACAAATAAAATTACTAATAAAAAGAAATGTATATTACAAAGTGCTTTTTTATGTCAGGAGCCTATTTTGTAAAAGACTTTCACCAAGGTGATCCTATTAATTCTAGCCTGTTACATTTAAAGGGATGCTGGAAACACACTGTAAAAAAAATAAAAGTTAATTCTCATATTCAGTCTAAAGCAAGGATCATAATCCCAGATATGTTCCTATTATGTAGTTCAGCCGTACCATTTTAGGCACATTTCTCACAAATAATGCCTGATAACAGCTAAGAAAATGTTGCAAAATTTTTGTTCATTTAGAGCTACCTTGTTTATTGTAGAACCAGTTATCTGTGATAGCATTTTGTTCCAACTCCTGCAAGTGAAAGCATGCACAGCTATCAGGAATACCGTTTCTTTGCTGTAGCTTTGGCTGAATAGGATGAAGACACCAGCTCAAGTATATGAAAAATAATTGTATATATTTCTGAATTCAGGTGCCTTTAGGAGTTTTTTATGCATAATAATAGTACTTTCTTTAAATGCTCATAGCTATGTTTTTTCATGCATTTACATGACTTTTTCATGTGAACTGTGAATGCTGCACACATTTTTATTTTAATAAAACTGCATCTCATTGTTGAATCAGAGCTAATTTAATTTTAAAAAGTGAAACTATCAAACTACAAACCACTCTTCTACATTGTGACCAAGAGCATATCAACAGCTCTGCCCTAGCTAGATTCTTTACAGTGAGGCTATTTTTTATATTTACCCAGTGACACACTAGATGAATACATGGCATCAAATAAAATTTTCTCAATCTCAAAAGCAGTTTATTTTCCAATTTTGTAAATACATTCAGTTTTATAGATACGAATGTTCTTCAAAACTGCAGCAATACTAAATAAAAAAGTTTATATGAGTACAGTCCTCAATTATTTTGGCAAAGTAAAAAGTATTAAGGAAAATTCAACAACTGATTGTAGGTCTTAGTTTTCTAACTCCTGGGTTCACACTGAATTGCTACAATTCCTTATTATATATTTAGTGATTACAAGGTTTGTTTGTGACTATTCCAAACACAGTACCTGAATCTTACTACAAGCTCAATTAACTCTTTGAATTCCTTACTGGTGGACTTGTTCCTCAGTGTCAATTTTCCTCCTAAGACTTGTAGCCCTGGCACATGGATCCAGATGAAGCCAATATTTGAGTTAAATAAGAAGAAGAAGAAGGCTGGAAGTCTTTTTAAAGTCTTCTTAGGTTGGGTTAAACCCTAGCTTGAAATAATAGAGTTTACAGCTCCTTACTTCTTTTCTTTATTAATTATACATTTGGTTAAGAGAGAGAGATTAATTCCTAATCAAAATAACCAGAACAGATTTGGTTTAATGTTCATATTTCTGGTTATTCTGTAATCATGAATAAGTTTTAGGAGCAGATTTACTAAATTCACGAAGTTAGATTGAATTTTAATTAAAATCGAATCTTCGAAAATGCAAATTAGGCAAATTTGACCATCGAATATTCAAATTAGGATAATTAGAATATTCGAATAACATTTTATACGAATATTTGGATATTCGATGGTCGAATAACTTCCCCTTTAAATTTTTATTCGACCACCTACTTCGCCTAAACCAAAATCAAATTGGGAACCATTACTTTTGATCAAATAAAAAAATTAGATCGATCGAATAAATCGTTCGAACTGATCGATTCGAACGACTGATCAATCAAATTTTTTTTATTCGATAGTTTCATCGATCGAATTGTGGTAAAATCCTTCTAATTTGATAGACGAATTCGAAGGATTTTACTTCCCTTTTATTCATATGGTCGAATTTTGAATTTTTTTTAGGGAAGGATCCCCAATTTAGTAGCTTTAATCTGGCGAAGTAGGTGGTCGAATAAAAATTTAAAGGGGAAGTATTCCATCATCGAATTTTCGAATATTCGAATAATTTGCATATTCGAAGATTCAATGAAATAAAAAGATTACTTTAAACAAATACCGTTACACTCTAACCTAACCAAACAACAAAAGTTAGAAAGCACATTAAAAAGCACATTAAAAATACAGAATATGTTGTGAGCTCATTGCTTGAAAGTGTCTGAACAGCTCTTTGGTTAATTATTAGTAGTTGGATTAATTATTAATACAAGTATGGGACCTGTTATACAGAATGCTCGGGACCTGGGGTTTTTCGGATAACGGATCTTTCTATAGCTTGGACCTTCATACCTTAGGCATACTAGAAAATCATATAAACATTATATAAACCCAAAAAGCTGGTTCTGCTTCCAATACAGCTTAGTTATTACAGAGAAAAAGGAAATCATTTTTAAAAATGTGGCTTATTTCATTATAATGGAGTCTATGACAGATGACCATTACTTAATTCTGAGCTTTCTGGATAATGGGTTTATGGATAATGGATCCCATACCTATAGTTTGTAAGGAGACAGCTTCAGGCCATGGGTTTTCTGCCCTATGGACTTTTTCATAATTTATACCATAGTTCCAAAATTCTTTTAGAAAACATTTAAGCATTTGAAAACCCCAATACAATTGTTTGCCATAAAAATTGTTATAGTCTTGGTTTCCTAAGATCAATTGCAAAGAACCTTATAATTTTATTTGATGAAAAAATAAAATATATATAAGAAAGAATATCTCTCTACATAGAAATGTCCATCAGACCATTTATATGAATAGAGAAGAGAATTGTTCTTGGAAAATGTATGTCAAATAAGAATTTAATTTCATACTTAAGCAACTGATTGGAACTGATATGGATTTTTGCCAAGGTTTGTTAAGAAGGACGATACTTGCAATTGTATGCTTGCAAATTGGAATTCATTCCTTATTGGGAGTATTTCTTCAAAACTGGATCCACTTATGAAGTTTCTAAACCCTGGAATACAGTATGCTGTTCTGCTTATCATGTGTATAACTGAGCATTGCTGTGGTACAATTTTTTTCACTATCCAGAAGTGCCTCGTACTACAATAAGGTGACTGGTGAATTATGCAGTGGAACCATTTAATCATATTATCCTAGCGTTACCTGATTTTTTTTTTATTTTCACAAAATCAGACATTTTGTCATACAGAACATACTCTTTCTTTACCTTCTAGTACAAATCTCAAATATCTAGACAGCTATGTAGTAGAGGTCTTTCAATCTAATCAAAACCATTGAAGTAAACTGGACAACCTAGCATCAGATAAATGTGTATTTACAATGATAACAAAGTGTGTATTTCATTTTCTGGGACCTGGGAATTTTTTTTTTATTACAGCATAAGATGCAGTGTAGAATGCAGTGTAAGAATAATGATGACAGGCGCCCTGTTATGCAGGAATTTCACACTGGGCTAAACAATCATCTAAACTCATCACAAAGCTTGATAAATACTCCAGATTTTAAAAGGGTTGTCTGGGGTTCAGATGATGTATAGTGCTTGATAAGTAGGCTCTAGGCACTGTGCAATTGTCAAACTGTTGCACATTAACGTTTACTAACCCTTTAAGGTTTTCAATATTTTTATATGAATGTGACCTAAAACATCATCTGATTTCCAAACAAATCTTAAACATAGATGAAGAAAACCCAATTAAACAAATTAAACAAAAATTATATTTGGCAATTGGTTAGGGTGAAGAAACCCGCCAACATCCAAGAGCTGAAGCTGTTCTGTATGGAGGAATGGGCTGAAATTCCTCTGAGTCAATTTGCAGGACTGATCAACAGCTACTGCTGTTACTACTGTTTAGTTGGGGTTATTGCTCCACAAGGGGGTCACACCAACTACGGAGAGCATGATGTACTTACATTTGCCACACACATATAAATTATTGGATAAATACATGACCAAATAATATTTTTGTTTCATTTGTTTAACTTGGTTTTCTTCAGCTACTGTTAGGACTTGTTTGAAAATCAGATAATGTTTTAGGTCAGATTTATATAAAAATATAGAAAATGTTAAAGGGTTCACAAACATTCACACATGACTGTTTATCCAGAGAAACATTGCATATATTACATATGCTGTCAGTAGTGATGGGTGAATCTCCCCAGTTTCGATTCTCTGAAAAATTGGCGAAACGAGTCGCGGCACGATTTTGACATGCGTCGCATTAACTTTGCGTCCTTTGCGTCGCATCGTTTTCCAGGCGAAATTTTCGCTGGCGTTTCGAGAATCGCGGGAATTCGCAGCGAATTTGCCCCTGGCGAATAAATTTGCCCATCATTAGCTGTCAGAGCTGAATAGCAGAAAAAGGTAACATTAGGCATTATTAGAGTACAGAAATACAGGGGTTGCATTATTATCTGTCTTTTGTTTCTGGATCAGAATCTTCCTGAATTCTCTGAATTCTAGCCTGACAGTTAGGAATGTGTTAATTCAGAAAATAGATCAATCCCTTTGCATTCTCCAGTTCAATATTTAATTATGTGCCCCAGAATGTTTCTGTGCCAAGCATAGCCCTATCTCAAACCCCCACACATTGCATAGCTCCAAATTACAAGTTTCAGGCAGAACATTTTTTTTATTTTCATATGGTTCCCAAACTGTTATGCTTGAATATAATTATAAATACTGAAATTCTAATTTCACCCCTGGTATTAGACATATATTATAGATGATATGCATGTGAGCTTTAGCCTGAGAGCAAAATCAATAAATGCTCTGCATATAATATATTTCTAGAATCCATTGGGGGAATCACCATGAGGCACCACAAGTACATTCGTGGCCAAAATGACTACTGAGTTTATGGTATAGAATACAAATGGAATAAACTGCCAGTAAGAGCAGTAGCCACACATAAGTAAAATCATAAACATATTACTATGGTAAGAAATGCTAGGGATAAAAAAAGCACTGTTGGGATTTTCAGTCTAAATGGACTAGCTGTCCCTTATCTGAATTAGATGTTCTTGTAATAGATGCTTTGCATGCATAATGGCATATTAATGTTATTATTATTATTTTCTTAGTTTATATAAGACTCTTCTTTATGCAGTATTTTAGAGATTGTTCATCACTGACATACTGTAGTTAACTTCCCCAGAGAGGCTTAAAATGTATTTTCTAGGCTTGCCATCTTTGCCAGCAAATAATACCAACAAGTTCTGTAGGTGGATAAGATTATGATATAAGGGGGTAATGACATTATGGGACAGGGTAATAATATAATGGGGATGGGACAGTAACATTGTTGGGTGGAGCTAACACATTACAAGCTAGGGGCTGGGTACATCACAGTCACACACAATACAGCCCATTTTGCAGACCCCCTAGTGGAAAGAAGTACCTGGAGTAAATGTAGCCCTCCTTTTAATATCAACAGCAATTCCCTGTGTTTCTTCTGAAACTTCCAAATTTGCCTATTTATCTCTGAATTATATATATATATATTTTTAACCTATTTTTAAAAATGTTTTGTTATAGATCAATTCAGCCTGATGTCACAGAATATGGCAACAGACAAACAGCCTCCTAGACAGAACACCACAGCACTATGACTGGATACACACATTTTTGTTAACATGGTTGAACATTCACGGATTGAGTCATCTGTCATGATGTCTACCATAAAAAACTGGACAACCAATATATCTTTGGAAAACTCTATGTCTTACATAGAAAATGATATGGCGCTACCACCGGAAGAAGTGCTGTCTAGGACAGGTCACACGGTTGTGGCAATATTCCTTGGATTTATACTTGTTTTTGGTTTCCTCAATAACTTTGTGGTACTTATACTCTTCTGCAAGTTCAAAACTCTGAGAACGCCAGTTAATATGATGCTTTTGAATATCAGTGCTAGTGACATGCTGGTCTGTGTGTCTGGTACAACTCTCAGTTTCACGTCCAGTATTAAAGGCAAATGGATTGGTGGAGAATATGGCTGCCAGTGGTATGGCTTTGTTAACGCCTGCTTTGGTAAGATGCTTACATTTTGTTGACTTGCATGTAAGATCTTTTTTAACTGCAAATTATTTCATCCTTATCCTTGTATATTTCACAATAAACTTTTGGGTAAATGTATATGTTAAACCTGCAAAATTTCTGTCCTTGGTTTTCATGTAGTAAGCTTTTGCTGCACTCTGGACCTCACGCTGGATTCAAACTCTAAAAGATGTTCAAGTTACGAGGGCAGGAGGCGTATGCATAGAAGCCTCCCCCAGCCTGTCCCTCATGAATACAGCACTGCTGAATGCAGAAAATGCATATCTGCATCTGTGGGTGCAGGGCAATGCTCAAAGGACAAAAAAATATGGTGGCTTGAGCCATTTGAAAAAAATATATATATTATTACTATTACAAATTATTCACGTTTTTTAAAAAAATATAACCAAAAATACATACAAGGGTTGGTACAATTTATCTTGGAGATCTCTCCCCTTCCGTAAATGCTTCCATAACCCTTGTAAATTTGTGATCAGTAAATTTGTTGGTAACTTTTAATATCCCTAGAATTTACTGAAAATATTACCAATATCTTCTTTTAAAAATATTTAAAAAAAATTGCTATACATGTTAGGAGGTTGACTCATATTTGAGTTTTTCTTATTCAAAAAGATGAACTTGTAAATCTTGCCTTTTGAATTGCTTGTTTGTGTCCTTAGGCAAAGTTTAGCTATGTCAGTGACACATAGACATTTTCTTTCCCATAATTCTGTGATGGAGATACAGTACACCGATGATCAAAACTATGAACAATTGCCAGCTGCTTTTCATTATAATAGTCTGTGGGAAGCATGATGCCTGTGGCACATAGGGGATGATTATCAAGGTTCTCACTTTGTTTCCTTAATCACTCTAGTGTGCTGTAAGCTGCATGCTCACATAGATGATAAGGTGAAGCTCTTCCAGGGAGTTCAGAGAGTTTTGCTCGCCTGATTGCATATTGCTTTAGATATGTAACATGTCATATGGCTTAGATGATCAAACCTAGGGTGATCTAATTATAATTATTACAAAAAATGATTTGAGTGTAATATTCACATACTATGTTTTAATAGCTATTTATACTACTCCAGGATTTTCAGTAGCAAAAGATGAGAAGTATTATATACTGAATTGCAGCGTATATTGCTGCCATGGAGAGATTGTCTAATATTACTTTATAAAAACCTAGGAAACAAATTGCCTTTTGGTGAGACTATTATTATTTTGAAGGTAGTCAGACACAGCTCCATTTTAAGAGATGAATCCCTACAATTCCCTCTCCCAGTATTTCATTTTTCAAATCTAACATTGCAAAAGGTAATGAAACTGGATGTTATTTCTAACATACATATTACCCATTATCCATGGTGCAACAGATTCTCAATCTACTGTAAATAAGTTACATTTACCAGTGTGAATAACTAGATATTGATACAGAGTGCAGCAAAATTCTAATGGTTTTTACTCCAAAGGTATTGTGGGAGGGCGTTCTCTCTGCCACAATCAGATATAATAAACATATTTACAATTGCAATTTCATAAGACAAATGAATATAAATGCATGTCCTTTTTTATAAAAATATATAAATCCTGTGAAAATCAATCATTTTGTTTAAAGATAGGATTAAACGGTGGGATTACATTTTCTAGTATATTCTTTTTCTTTACTGTTATGTAATCTAGTTATATGTACCACTTTAGCAATCAGATTATCAAATCAGGCAGCATATTTTTTGTGTGTACAAACTACTCTGTGTTTGTAATCAACATACAGTAAGGCTGAATTTTAAATAATCATTGTTTTTAGATGAATCAGTTAGTGGTAAAACCCCTGTCAAAAACCAACCCAATCCACAATATTTTCCATACTTTTTAAAAAAAATTTTAATTTTCAATAAAAGATTTGTTTAAGTCCATTGAACAGGAGGATTATCTGTGAACTGGTACTATAATAACCGACCTCATAAGATGTGGTAACTTCCCTGTATACCCTCTTTAGCTCGGTAAACCATAGATTTTTTTGTGCTGAAAAAATAACAGGCAAAACTTACCAAGACAAGCCACGTTCATTGATCCCATGTTGAACAAGGGTATACTTAAATGGAGTTACAAGGTGGGTTATGGAGAGGCATCTTAAACAGTTGTTTACATAACATTTGTTGCATCCTTAGTTTTTAAAAGACTATGGTGTAATTTTTTTGATTAAAATGTTGTTAATTTCTATTAGTTTGAATCATGTACCCTTAGTCTTGACTCTAAACTAACCAAAAACTTTTTTTGTGGAGAATTAGGGTAAGCATTTTTTTCATATTATCATTTATTTTAAATGTTAAGGCTTGATGAATTAGATCAAGTTGTTTCACCCAGTGAAAGTAAAGGGACTTGATTCTGTTGTTTTCATTGTGGGTACCACTGGTTCATCTATAATAACTTATACTGTATTAGGATTTATGGATCTCAGTATTTACCGAACATAACTAAAATAACCCATCATCTTTCATTGTTACGATGCATTCAGAGATCCACAAAGACATTAGCAGCCTACAGACTCTACAGTGATTACCCAAGCTTCCTAACCTTGGCTGACTTTGAGAAAATAACACCTTTTATTGAAATGCTTAAGGCAATGTCACTAGAAAAAGTGTTCTGTAAAATGTTTTTCCTTGTCATAAGAGATTTTAGAACCTAATCCTTTCAAGATGCTAAGAGTAATTGGTTTCTTGTTGTCTTCTGGCACAGGGAAAAAAACTATTGTTTTTAATGCACTGCCTGACTAGAAATGACTTGCATTTCTGCTGCAGACTTTCCTTTGTGTAAATCAACAATAACAGTTTAACAGTTGTTACATTCGCTGATCCTTCCTTTTAAATGCAGTGCCCTTTCAAATAGATGAAATATGAAGTTGATGAACTAGATACAAATGGATTTTCTTGGTAAGTAAAACAGGAGTATTCCCTTGTCTTAGCCATATTAGGGGTCATATACAAACCACCATGCAGAGTGAAAAAAAAAACCATTTGTTTTTGCTTTACTGCATTATAGCAAGCTTAGACATTCATCGTTGATTACACATCATTATATAGTCAACAAAGTGTCCACATAATTATAACAAATAAGTGTACATACTTCAAAACCAATAAATCACAAGTATCAATCTATGTTACCAATCCAGCTTATATAAATAAAGTGTCAGTGTGCAGATTTCTGTATCTTAACAGTCATTGAACCTACAAATAATATAAATTATAAATAATGTGTACACACTACAATTAATAAGAGGTTAAAACCAATGATTACATTCAAAATCATGTCTATGTTAGACAACTATACTCTTTCAATTTCATCTCTTACCAACTTGGGAGGGTATAGTCATCCTGTTTGAAACCTATACGGGGTTTCCCTAAATGATAACCTTAACCCTCAATTTGAGACTGTTTTTCTCTACAGTAGACTGGTACCGCTATGAGCTCCAATGTGGCCCCCTCATATACCAGCCTATTTATGAATTAGTTTGAAAAAAAAAATCTATTCTGAGTTTTCTGATAGACTATTATTTTACTCTGTATATATCTTCTTGATTTGGCATGGGGACCACATTGGAGTCCAATCATTTGTTCAGGCACTCAACTTGCTACTTACTATGGTTATAGGGTAGAACTTTTGATATGAAGCATAACAAAAGTGGTGTAAATGTGATATCTTTATTGGCTAACTAAGATGATAATCATAGCAAGCTTTCAAAACATTGCAGTTCCGTCTTCAAAGCTGATTACAAAGAAGAAACATACTCACAGCCACCAAGGTCCCTAGAAACAAACTACTAAAATACAAACAAAAATGGGAAACAGATCGGGTGCCACTTGTCACAACCTACTACCCACAGCTAAAGGCCCTTAGAAAAATTACAAGTTACAAATTAAAGTTACAAGGCACACTACAAAAAGACACAAGACTGCATACTTAATTTCCTGATCCACCTCTTTGTAAGTCATTGTAAACCGAAATGAAGTAATTAAAAGTAGGCTTGATCAGAAAAAAAGGAGTAAAACTCGCTATTGGGTAGACCCGCGACCCAACCTGTGACTCACAAACTGGAGAGCTGCCGACCCGCTTCTATACTTTTCTCCCTAAACTTCTACCTGCAGGGTACCGCAAGTTTTGGGGGTACCCGACCTGCTGCAGGACTCTAGTGTAGGGATGCACCGAATCCACTATTTTGGATTCGGTAGAACCCCCTAATCCATTGCGAAATTATTCGTCTGAATACTGAACCAAATCCGAACCTTAATTTGCATATGCAAATTAGCAAGGGGAAGGGTAAAAGTTTGTGCGCGGCCAAAAATGTTTTCACTTCCTTGTTTTGTGACGAAAAAGTCACATGATTTTTTGGATTCGGTTCGGCCAGGCACAAGGATTCGGCCGAATCCGAATCCTGCTGAAAATGGCAGAATCCTGGCCGAATACTGAACCGAATCCTGGATTCGTTGCATCCCTACTCTAGTGTGAGTCATTCTTAAAGAGGAGGGTTATGTTCAGCAGGGACAAAGATAACAAGTGTATCAACTAAATGTATCAATTTAGAACAGTTAAGGAGTCAATGACCCCACCCCCGAGAAGCATTAGAAGGTGAAAAAACAATGGGACAATTCAAACGACTTTAATTTGATCAAAAACGGGCCTATTCAATTGAAAACGGTCCGTTTTTGAACCAAAAAACACTTTTTAAAAATAATTCAATGATTCAATTCCTTGATACTGGAGATGAGCTTTTGTTAAGCACTTCACTTCAGTATAAGAAAAACAGTCACAAATAAAAAATAGAAAGAAACTGGAAAAGTCTTGGACTATCTGAAAACAACTGAACTGAAAAAGTGTGGGAAGGTGAACAACCCCTTAAAGTAAGTTTTAATGGCTTTTGCCTTTCTTGGCCCATTATCAGGAAAATGGCATGACCAGAGGTAGGATCAGGTGAGATACAATACCCTGTGAATCACTGCCAATTATTATGCAGTGAAGGAATCTTTCCTGGGCACCTGGATCATATAATGCATTTAGCAGGTATCCCCTCTAGTGATTACAAGTTCATGTTTGTTTTTCTTCTTTGTTATAAGGTGAAGTTTAGGGCAACAACTAGAACTTTCGATATCTGTTCCTACAGATGGATTCCATGAAAGGGTAGTCCTGCCATATTTTTCTACTCTATCTTTGAACCTTTTTTTGTCAAATATAAAATGACAAAATATATAAGACATAAGGTTTGTCTTTAGAAGGTGAGAGATAGTGAATCCCTCTTTGATAGATTTAAGTAGTTTATAATAAATTGTTTATTTTTTAAGCTAAATATTTGTGAATTTTGTTTTGTATCCAAAAAAAAAACAAAAACAAACAAACAAGAACCACCTTATAACCTGGACTGAATTCTATTATTAACATGTTAAGAACCTTTTTGCTTCGTCCAAGTCCCAAGGCTCTTTGTACTTAACCAGTAGCTATGTGCTTTGTCCAAGTCCCAAAGCATTCATCTGCTTAGCACACATTCACCTTGATTGATAGCTTGACAGTTTTTACATGTCTACAGTTTGCTTTCTACTGTACTTACACTGAATTTCATTGGAACATTCTGTTTTCAAATAATTGTACTTAGGGGTAATTTCTTGCAATTTGATGGAATAGCTTTGAATTGGAAATGTTTTATATTTATGATATATATATATATATATATATATATATATATATTCGCCATTTTTGGATGGGATTAAGGGAAATATCTTGTCTGAAGTTGTCATTATAAAGATCACACATTTTGCCTCATATTATTAGCATCAAATCTGATATTTGTGCTTCAAGAAAGCTGGGGTCAACCCTTAACATTTTCAGTTATATATTAGCATTCTACCCAATGACAAGGGCTGAAAATGCTATAGCATATTTTCTGTCTTCAAGTGCTTTTAAATCATTTCTGATTTGTCAAGTTGGCCAGAGGGATAACATATAACTACAGTCACTTATTTTATCTTATCTTTAACAGAATCAGACAGAATGTTCAGACTACTCAGAATATTAAATGCTTTATCACCACATTGCTTGGGAGATAAAATGAAGTTCTCTCAGGTCAATATCTCTTCAAGCCTTTAGATTTTAGTATTTTCCTAACATCTGCCTGCATACCTGGCATACAGGGAAGAGAAGAATATCAAAAGGTTTTTCTGGGTTGTGGTAGGGGGCATAATACTGTTACTTTGATATAGTTATGGGATCTCTCATCTGGAAACCTGATATTTAGAAAGCTCTGAATTAAAGAAAGGCCATCTAACATACAATCTATTTTAAGCAAATAAACAGAACTTTAAAAAAAATTATTGCCTTTTTCTCTGTAATCATTAAAACAGTACCTTGTACTTTATCATAACTAGGCTGCATATGTTTATTGTTTAAATGTTTTAGTAGACAAGTTATGGTGATCCATATTATGGAAACACTACTTATCAAGAAAACCACAGAATTTCAAATGACAGGTGCTATACTTATACTGGAATCTGTATAATGTGGGACTGCTGGGGGATGGCACCAATCAAATGGCGTGAATGCTGATGAAGCCAGTGTTTCCGTGATGTAAAAGTACCTTTTACTTCAGTAGAAGTAAAAGGTAAATATTTAGTTTTTCAGGCATTTCATACAGATTGTGTGGATGATAAAGAAAATGTATAAAAGGTTATGTGTATGTGTGGTGCAGCTGCTAAATATTATTGATTTCTGGACTATAAAAATGTTTCAGAGTAGAAGACTTGAGGGGTCACTAACAAATGCACCTGCAAGGGGAAGGGGAAGGGCTTTGAAACGGACAAAATGGTAAGCGCACATCGATCCAATTAATAAAGTAATTATTGCCAATGTGTCATATTGCCTATTGCAACTAATGGAACATTACTACTTTAGGGAATGCTCTGAAGCACCCTGAAGGTTGCAACAGTAGTTGCACCAGGCTTGTACCCAGTGAATCAGATGAAAGAAAACATTTTGAAGTTAAACCGATGCATCAATTTGTGTCATCCACACAATTGTGAAGGACACTACATGGAGAGCATACTTAGTTACACTGGAATTATGGGAAACATGCATTATGGCTGACAAAATTGTAATTTACATTTGATATTGTTCTTTTTAGAACTATTGTGTCTGGAAATCTTGAATTAGAGTTCACCCCCCCAGTTTGAAAGGGGTAGCTATGTCAGTGAAATCACTCAGTTTAGCAGACAAATAAATATATTACAGAAATTGGCAGTTTTAACTGTATTTCCCTGGGTTTTCTTGTAATGGGAACATGTTTTCCAGACCCTAGGGTCTAATTGTTGAGCCTTAATACACCTTTTAATGTTTCCATTTTCATTCTCTTTCAGTCTGTTTTAATTTTGCAAATGATAGATTTGCCATTCATATAGATTGCATCTATTATTTAAAGGGAATTTCACAACAGTGATTTGCCCTCATGGATTGCTATACAAATAAAAATATACATACAGGGAATTTAGTATCCTAAAATGATGTTGATTCAAACTGTCATAAAGGTCTTATGGGAAAACATTATGTGAAAATTAATACATGCAATAGGAAAAAATAGGCAGACTTGTTGAGTCACAAACATGGTAAAGGAAAACCTTAAAAAATATACATATATAGAAAAAAACTAAAACATAAATATAGTTAAGTAATCCCTAAAGGTTATATCTTTACTCACAATTACAGCACACAACCATTTATACTCCTGCACAAGTCCTAATTATTAATGATCTACTAATCATAACTAGTCAGGAACTCACTAATAATATATTATTTGATAGCATTATTGTATATTATTCAGTTCATACATTTTTTCCCATTAACCACTTGCCACTCATTCCACTTGTAATACATCTGGGCTGGACAGGGAGGCTCACAATAATTCTACTTCTATATGAAGGCTTTGGTGTGGGCTATTATTTGGCTACACTTTGTGCAGTTGTTTCCCTTTAATTTTGTACAACTTTATATGGTAACCTGTGCTTACAATAGAATATAGAGGATGAGGTCCATTGACTCCTGGCATTACATTTTCATGCTCCCAACCTATTATGATGAAAATTAGGGTCATGAGAAAGCAATAACAAATTGAATGGAATAATAAAATGTGAAAATGTTGGATATACAAAGCCAAAGGCTGTTATAAACACAAAGATATTGCCATAGGGTCAGTGAAATCAGTTCAAAGTCAAAGACGTTATGTGAAGCTCTTTCATCACATGGAGGGGCAACTTAAGTGGGAAAAGTATAAAGCAAGGAAAATGGCATGAGGGCAGGGGGCAATAAGCAGAGATCAACAACACAAGCAATCACAATTTCTATTGCATACAGTTGCTGTTGAGAATAAATGTCCAATTTACAGTAAGAATCAAGAAACAAGTATGAAGAGCAATGTGGATTACATAAAAATTCCTTTTTTTTCTGCAACAAAATATTCTCTAGGTATTTTTCCTAAGTCAACCATTCCAGTATTTTCTGGAATACAAATTTAAACATTCTTCCAGTCATTCTCCCTCTCCTGGGAATTGTAATTCTGGTAAACACATGGAGGCAAAATTTCATTCCCTGCTTTATGTCAGGCTGTTAATGTATAGTATATGGTTTATTATAATAGTATTTATGTATTCCTTTCTCTGTGGAACTCAGGGCCTTGATTTTTTTTCCTCTTGCTACTGTATTTCATTTATCATTGTGTGGATATCATTATACTGTATAGGAATGGTCAGATCCCCCATTTTACCAGTCCTGTATTTATTCTTGTATTCATTCCCACATAATCAAGGGCTACAGTTTTAATGCTTTTCTCAGATACTGACCTGTCTCTTGAAATGCTATTATACAATTCAATAAAGGCATGAACAGAAAATGATTCCCATACTTTGTAAGAGGATTACTGTAGCTTAGTCTATGCATCATATAGGAATTATATAGTTATTCCTGATAAGATTTTCCATATTATTTAAGTTATTTATGTACCTGGTGATCAGTATACTGAAAGGATGCAGTTAAACTTACATTTGAACAACTACTGCAAAATGTTTTCTGCCATATATGTAGAATACATTATCAAATGCATTTCTTGTAGGGATGCACCAAATGCACTATTTAAGGATTTGGCCAAATCCCAAATCTTTTAGAAAAGATTTTGCCAAATACTGAACCAAATCCTAATTTTGTATATACAAATTAGGGAAATGAGGGGCGACAGAAAACCACTTGCAGGGAGTGGGACTAAAGAATCTTTTTCGCTGTCTGGAAAAGTTTTCTGTAACTATACCAATATTTTGCCAAGTGTTTCTGAAGCAAACGAGTCAGTTTTACCAGCGCAGGGCAACACTAGATGATGTTTTCATTACTTTAAAACACACTTTTTGTTGGTGTTGCTGTTCCTTTAAGTAGTAATTATAGTCATAATGGATACCATACAATAACAGATTAAGTTTATTTACACCTAAAAGTGCCCCCAAACACTTTTATAACATATTTCCTTATATTACAAATTTAAAAATGTAGGATCTTTTTAGGCAATGGCTATAGTGGGCCCAGATCTGCTATTTCCAGGTCCACAATGCAGGGTGATCATAAAATAATGTTTAAAATCCATGTTATTCTTATTTCCATCCAACCAGAGACATTTCAGCATAAAACAGGACTAATGGTCTAAATATTAGTAGTCTGAGAACATGACTAACTAAAATTTAAAGACAACATAAATCGGCTCAAACAGAGTTGACCAAAATGTAGACGTATCTATATTCCTGCTGCACCAAAATAAACTCTGAAAATCTAAACAGCCATCTCTACTAAAATAACATCTGTGCCTACACAATTCAACAAAGCATAGTTTATACCCCTAAAACAAGAGATGTCAGCTTTGTAATCTTTTCATCAGTGGGGTGTTAGAGCTTTGCTCTCCTGCTGAGCTCAAACAACCCACAGAGTAAAATGTTCAGCTTTTCAAAACAGATTACGGACTTGAAAAACGATTTGGGAAAATAAGATCTTTAAATGTCACCTTTATATTGTGTCACATATAAGGCATTTTTATGCCTTTCTGGAATTAGGAATACTATACTTATATATAATTGTGGTATCTCCCTGTAAAGTCTATAAAAAGGGGGTCATTTCCCATATTACCGAACTGAGGCATCCAGGGTCCACCGAGGCTGCAACTTCAAGGGCCCTTGTATGCTGGAGGGCCTCCTCCTGGTGTGCATTTTCACACTTTGTCAAGGGGTTACGCCCCGAAACGTTGCATCCGCATTAAATGAGCAAGGGCTTGCCCTGCTAGCAGTATCCTTGTTGTGCCGGTGTATTTTTCTTTGGAACATTGTGGGGGGTCGCCAACCCCTGTAGCACCAGGATGTCGCATCACGTGGACGGCCAGGGTGTGCGAGGGTAATTCTTCTTTTCTTCAATTGGTGCATTTTCACACCCCTACCTTCTCCCCACGCATGTTTGCCATGAGAAGATGGTACTTCCAGGGGGTGGGCCTGGGTTGGCAGAGCCCACTAGGTTTTTGCCAGTGTCCCTTTTGCTTAGTCTAACACTTCAACACTCCCAAGGCAACCATCAGAGGATTACAATGGTACTGTAGGAGACCGTTACTATTTCTAAGGCTTTGAAAATTTTGTTTAGTACCACTGACTATGTCCATGCCCCCCGCCCCTTCTGCAACCGGCCTCCATTACACTGACCATCTCCTCCACCCCCCCACCTCAGTCATACTTTTTTTATTTGGCGGACGGGGCAGGAGAGGGATTTCAGGGGCAACTAGGGTTGCCACCTGGCCGGTATTGCCATTGGGTAATCATAACAAGAAAATTGCCGTATAAAGTTAGGTCACATGAGCCAATTAACAGACAGAATTGTGTCTTTGCTTCCACCTTTCTTCCTGTTACAGTTAGAGTTGAAATATTTCTGGTCAGGTGATCTCTGAGGCAGCACACAGACCATCATGAAATGGTGGTTCAAGGCAAGAGATGTAAAAGGGCAATATTTACTTAAATATATATTCCAGTTTGGTAAGATTCTTTAATATGCCACTTAATTTGATATAAACTACCTGTTGCTCAAGTATTCATTTTGGGGGTATAGTTTTCCTTTAATAGAAAAAAAAGATAAATATATATGAATGCCGGTATTTTTTTCAAGAAAAGGTGGCAACCCTAAAGGCAGCGGTGACAGATTTGGCTGGTCTGGGATGGCGGCAGTCTGACCCTGGGTGCCCAAAATATTTAAATGTTTTCTGTTTATGTAGCAGTGAAAACCATTCAAGCTACCCTGCAAGTCAAGGGGCTGTGGGTCAATTTTCCCTGTTCCAGCAACCCACTTTGATACGTCAGGGATTATATTTGTTCACTTTTGTTCCATTTCATTTTAAAGCAAATATCAATTATTGAATTAAAATATTTAAATTGACATAAATATTACCACCAGCTATTTTGCATTGGCTTCATAGTCCATGAATATATTAGGGTGGAAAAGGGTTAAAGAGATCCAGCTCATAAACTCTTGCCACTTTGTATAAATTAATTAATTTGTTCTTACAAATCTGGAATGGCTCTGAGACAATCCAATCTCAGGGGTTTCTGCCTCTCATGACCTCTGTGCTGACTGTGAATTAATTCACATTACACATGACCCATTTCTCCTGCAATAAATAAATATACATATCTGTAACTTTCTTTCTCAAAAAGTACTCTTTTCTATACATAATGCCATATGTAGGTCGTGTGAACACCATGCAAAAAATGAATTTGTCAATTATGAAGAAATCTAAAAAAAGGATATAATTATGGGAAGAATATTTAAATGTCTTGAGAAATGGTATTCAGCAAGGCTTAAAATATAGGGTGATGGATCTGAATAACATATGTCGACAATTTATTGCACTTGTACACTAAAGTTTTTTTGTGAAAACAGTTTCTCGTTAACTATAAATAATGAATCATGGAAAGAATCACAATCTGCCAAAACTAGTTCATCACATCTGTTATACTCTAAATCTTACAACCATCATGAAACATAATTGATTGTATATACAGTATATGTCAACAAGCTACATGGTGGCACTGTGCCAGTTTAAATAACTGAATATGAAGCATTTTCCAAAACATTTGTGTGGCTTAACAATAAAACACAAATGGAGGCTTGTTTATTAAAGAAACAGTAACATCAAAAAATGAAAGTAAAGAAAATATCGTAGTGTTGCCCTGTGCTGTTAAAACTGCTCTGTTTGCTTCAGAAACACTACTATAGTTCATATAAACAAGCTGCTAAGCAGCAATGGCGGAAATTGAAAAACAGCTACATGGCACAGGATAAGTAATGGATAACAGATAACATTATGTTCTACAGAGCGTATCGGCTATCTGCTGTGTAACTGGAGCCTTTTCTCCTTTGAATGGCTGCTCCCATGGCTACACAACAGCTTATTTATATAAACAATAGTAGTGCTTCTGAAGCAAACAGAGCAGTTTTACCAGTGCAGGGCAACACTGCATTATATTTTTATTGCTACATTTTAGTGGTTTTAAAGGTTTTTGAAACCATGACTAAACTCACAAATTCTGAAACCATGATTGTCATTGAGTTTATTTAAAAATGCGAATTTAAAAGATGCGAATGGAAAAAAAAGCTCTTAGAGATCTGGAAAAAAAAAAAGAATATCAAGAAATTATCTAAACATTGCAGTGTTTTGGACAATTCTTAGAGGAAAAAATCAGAAAACCTCTAACATTCTGAATTGTAAAAAATGGTCCAATAAAATCAGCGCTCCTCCCATTGCATTCCACAGCACTTCAATGACTTTCACTTGGCAAAGCTTGGCATTAAAGGCTTTCACGTTTTTTTTTTAGTGATTTGTGGAAAAAAAAATCACAATTTGATTGTTAGTATTGGACCCCCAAGTACAGTGTAACAACATCTGTGCTTTCTCTGTTATAAAGGGTGTATTATCTAGAACCCCATTATCCAGGAAGCTGCAAACTATGGGAATGGCATTTGTCAAAGGGTCCTTTTAAGCAAACACAATTTCATTTTGTTTATACACATAATTATTTAAAACGTAACTAATTTTTAAATTTTCCTTAAATGTTAGAATTAATGCTTTAATGTTCTATAAGTAGCCTAACAGTGATTCAAATCACAGACTGATCACTAATCTTAAAGGAGACCTGTATTTTTCAAATTAAACATGAAACCCACATTTTCTTATTAAAACATCCATACCGTTTAAAATTCTCAGCTGCCAATCATATAGTGCCTGGCCCTTCTCTATCCCATATGTCCCAACTGTTACATTTCCAGCTGGACAGTCCTGCTTTTGACAGCTCAACCCACAGCCCCTCATTTGTACTTTAAAGTTCTGACTTTCTCTGCACTGAACAGTCAGAAATAACATTTCAAACTTAATTGGCTTTTGGCAGAGAGCCAGAACAGCCACTAGATACAAATAAGATACTTTGTAAGCAAATAAGTAATTGTAACAATTTAGATAAGGAGGTCCCTTTTGAAAAGTTAGACTCACAGCTTAAAGGGCAATTCCCCTTAATTAGCAAAAAAAAATTGAAAAAAAACATAGAAATATGTTCAAACTTTCAGAACCTGCCAAATTTTGTAAAATGAACATGGTAATTATGTAAATGACATGCTACATGCGTCAAATTTTTTTTTCCTCCTTTTCTTTCCAAAATGTTGGGAGGTATTTCTATGCCCTAGCCATTAAGATGGAGCAGGTGATTTCTCTCACTTTCCATTCTATACTTCCTAGATGTAACTGCCCTCCCCACATCCCTTCCGTCTCACCATCTAATCATGTAGCAAGTACATGGACATGGGTATTTTGGTGCATACACAAGGTTTTGGCATGATGCAAACATTCTCTTTATAACAGTGTTCACAAAATGGTGCCTTCCAGCTTGATGTGATTGAGAATTCAAAGACCAAAAAAAAAAAAACAAAATTTATACTAGGGATGCACCGAATCGGCTTTTCGGCCTTTCTCAACAGGATTCGTATTCGGTCGAATCCTTCTGCCTGGCCGAACCGAATCCGAATCTGCATATTCAAATTAGGGCCAGGGAGGGAAATCACGTGACTTTTTGGCACAAAACAAGGATGACAAATTTTTCCCCTTCTCACCCTAATTTGCATATGCAAATTATGGTCCGGGTTCGTTATTCGCCGAATCTTTCAGGAAGGATTCGGGGGTTCGGCCGAATCCCTATTTTATACAGTGTAAGTTTTGTTTATAGGGTTTGGAATTTTATCTTAGGGTGACAAGTCCCCTTTAAAAACTTACATCTCAAGCATTCCACATACTTATATTTCCATTGTTTACCATTTGCTTGTATGACTCCATTTAATTTTCCTATCCTGTATGTCCTAATACAAGACACATTTTGTAGAGTTAATTCTTTCTCTTACACCCTCCCCTCCCTGGGAATACATTGGGAATACTGGATGTCAAGCAGAATTACCTCTGTTTATCTGGCAAGGTTTAAAATCACATAACTTGGCACAGACTACTTATTTCTCTCCTGGCTCAAGCACAATAGCTTTGCAACCACTGGGCAGTAGTGGGTTAGATATTCCAAAACTGTAGTTTTGTTTTCATATTTTGCTCCATTTTCTTTGAAATGCACAGCATATATTAAATCTTTGAGTGTCAATGTGCACAAACAGGAGTATAAAGGAATACATTCAGTGTTTATAGCATAGGATTAGTCATTTCAAAGCTCAGTGAAATTCAATATTAGCATAAGAATTATCTACTAACCTGGAGAAAGGATTAACACTTATTGGTTTACTTCTATTACCAGGCAAAATGATTTGATTCTACAATGCAGAGAGCTAAATTATCAGCAAATAGTGTAGACATGATAAAAAAAACTAAGATCAAAATTAGCTATTTGCTTTTCCTCTGTGAACCCTCAAAGAAGCTACCATAAATACAATGGAGTAACCATAAGTTACTGGGACTGCCAGCAATGTTGTTATTACAACTTTTAGGGACATATTTACTAAGGGTCGAAGTGAAAATCTGAATAAAATTTAAATTTTTAAAATTCGAATTTTGATATAATTTTGGGCTACTTCGAATTCTGAAAATTCGATTCGAATTGAAAAAAATTAAGAATTCAAATTTCGAAGTACTTGCCTTTAAAAATACTTGACTAAATAAATGACTATTCACCAGTTTAAAGCTGCAAATTGCCATTTTTGAAGCAGCGTAGGTTCTTTTTTCAACCCAATTTAACTATGTAACATAGAAGCTGTCCTGAAAATTTTTCTAAGGGGCACATTAAATAAGGGTCAACGTGAATGTTCGAATAAAATTCGAATTTAAAAAATTTGAATTTCGAAGTAATTTTGGGCTACTTCAACTATCGAATAGCCCAAAATTCTATTCAAAATGAAAAAATTTGAAATTCAAATTTTGAAATACTGGCCCTTAAAAATCCTTCAACTATTCACCAGCTTAAAGCTGCCGAATTGCCATTTTAGCCTATGGGGACTTGTCTTGAAAAATTTTCTAAGTTCTGAGAAAATTTTGGGGGAAATCGTTCGAATCGATCGATTCGAACAATGCGATATTTCGATTTGAACAGTTTTAAGTAGATCGAAAACGACCATATTCGATCGGTAATGAATGCCAAAAAATATTTGATGGCTGAATTTCAAAGGTTTTTCACTTTGAAATTCGACCATTAGTATATCTGTCCCTATGTCCTAAGAATTTGAAGCATTATGTACAAGAATCATTTGAATGGAATGATGCATTCAAACAATTCCAATGATTTTTATTCAATTGAAAACAGACCTATTCAATCGCAATAGGTCCATTTTCGATCAAATATAGCTTTTTAAACAAATGTGATGGTCGAATTTCGTAGTTTTTTTACTTCAAAAATTTGACCATTAGTATATCTGCCCTTAAGTTCCAAGAATTCATAGGATTTTGCAGAGAATCGTTCGATTTTTTATTTGATCGAAAATAGACCTATTCGATCTAAATAGGTCCATTTTTGATTGAAAAAGCCCTTTAAAATACTTTGAGGGTCGAATTTCGAAGTTTTTTCACTTTGGAAATTCGGCCCTTAGTAAATCTACCCCTTACCATTAAAAGCTGGGTCTGATGCATCAAATGCAGTATTTGACTTTGGTTTTCACTGATTGGCAATCAGCAAAAAGTTGGTTTATGGGAGACTCCTGAAATAGTGGCCTATTTTTATATTAAGATTTAGTTCTTTACAATGTAATGTTAATTTAAACATATCCATAGAAAATATTTGCTTTGGATTATAGGAGATCCATAATACAGATACAGTCACTTGGATTTGTAAGTTAAATGCGTCGTGACTCAGGGTTAATTGAAGAAACTGTTATCTAAAGTTATCTTAACTCATTTAATGCATTTAACCTTTTCATTGGCTTACCAAAGCACAATTGTTTTCAATGGTGAACTCTTTAATTGGATGGGATGCTGTGACACAATATTCTGTGCTAAGTGGGATAAATGGGATAAATGAGTTAAGTTACGACGCATTTAACTTACAAATCCAAGTGACTGCATCTGTATATACAATTTTCAAAAGGAAAAGAAAAAATGTCATGCTCAGATCATGTGTGCCCTCTTGCCTAACAAAATAAAGAATATTATGTACTTGGACATAATGAAGGGTATAATTAGAGCAGTGAGAATAGAAATGTAACAAGCATTCTGTTGAGGAATAATAGGCTCAAAGTATTGCAACTCATTCCGGCTGCAGAAAAAGAAACATTTGTTATGCTTATCTCAGTGGACATGAGTAATTAACTATTATTGACAAAAGTGTAAAATTAATTATCAACTTTTTGAGCATTATCGGATAAGATTGAGATGTTAAGTTTTATCCCTCTAAGACACAGAACACCATTTGTAATATTTTATTGTCAAGATAATTATTTCTTTAAATGACAATAAATTCATTTTTTTCATGCCTCATGGGAGTGCCCCTTTAGTATTTATTGAGTGACAGATGGAGGCATTGCCCTATGAGGATCTGTCTGAAGCTAAACTTAGTTATTCATTTGCAGTTAATTTTGCAGGCAGATTTTAATCCATTTAAAATGTGCATATCTTATTAATTTGTGTTGAATCAAAATATGAATTGGGAAAAACATGTATGATTTTGATATACGATTTGCCAAACTCACTCAGACTGCTTGCCTATAACCTTAAATAATACCAGGCTTGCAGCTGTGTACCCTTTTCTCTTTTTTTTGTTCTCCATGTGAAATGTATAAAAGTTAATGTAACCAGCGCTAAAAGTCATCTTCAAAACAACACTATAGTATAGCTAAACCACACCTTAGGGCTTATCGTAATAAATAACTCAACAGACCAGGGCCGGATTGGGAGTAAAAAGAAGCCCTGGCAAAAAAATATCAAAGCAGCTCAAATATAAACATGCTACTCTGGTGGCCACTCCCCCCAAGTTAAAATAAACACTGGTGGTCACACCCCCATAAAAAATAAAACATCAGTGTCAGGACCCCCATAAATGTTTATAATTAAAACATTGGTGACCACCTGCCCAAGGTCTCCCCATAAAGTAAAAACAAAACATTGGTGGCTAGGATACCCCCATAAAAGCAAAAAAAAAAAAAAGCAACATTGGTGGCCAGGGCCCCCCATAAAGGTAAAAAAAAAGAAAAGATCATTGGTGTTCAGTGAACAAATTACCTAAATTTGGCAGGTGGTTTTCTTCTGTCTTGGCTTCTTCATTCTCTTTTCATGGCTCTGGCTCCCATTCAGCAGCTTTAGCTTCAGCTCTAGTTGGGCAGATTCAACTTCAGCCCCCTTTCCGCTCCCATGTGGTGCCTTTGGCTCATATTCAGCAGTTAAGGCTACCAGGCAGCTTCACTTTGACTACCATTCAGCTCGCATTTGATGGCCTTGACTTGCATTGAGTGGCTTCGGCTCCCAGGTGACTTCGCTTCAACTACCATTTGGCTCTCTTCACCAGCTCCCAGCTTCCCTACTTCCACAGCCAATTTAAAAAATGAAACGCCCCCACCGGGCATTTGCCTGACAATCAAAATACCTAAATGCAAGTGTTCCTAAACAATAGGCACGAAAACATTATGGAACAGATTTAAGATTCTGAATTCAAATCACTTAAAGCAATATGCTGGCTCTATAGAAATACATGTTAATAATAAATATACAGTATATCACCATTGATGATGGATATGGGGTTATTGAGGCATTATCACATATTAATACTTTAAAATAATATTAAGGTCCATTACAGCCCATCAGCACTTCTTAGGAAAATATTTTCTCGTGAGCAAAACTTACTACAAGTACCCCTTTTACAGAAGTAGTGACTTGCACTTTCATGCTTTATCTCTTGTAATATGTCATATAATAAAGGGTCTGATTTACTAACATTTATATATTTTTTTCTTTCTGCACATTGTAAAACCACAAAAATATCATAATTAATTAAACAAAAAAAATACAAACATCTAAAATCTGTCAAGGTCATATCCAGTAGATGTTAACAGTATCTGTCCTTTTTCCAATAGTAAAATCTTTAATTTCAAGCTTTTCCAGGGTTTATTTTTTGTTTGTATTTGCACAAAAAAAGTTTGAGGATTTGGAGGTTTTTTTTATATTTTTATTTGTCTTTTTTTGTTGTTTTTGCTTTTTATTTTAGGCTGTTTTAATAAAAGGCATTCAAGGTTTTAGAGAAAATTATTTTTTTAGTAAAAAATCTAAAAGCACTAAATTCAGAATGTTGATAAATGTACACTTCATGGGGCAGATTTACTAAAGCTGCACATTTTTCCCCAATATATATTGTGCTGTTATTCTAGCAGATAATTTTGCCCCATTCATGGAAACTTTTCATGACTTTTTGAATCACAAAATGTTGATAGAACCTATTTCCCAAAGGAAATGTGTTTCTTTCAGTCTTGAGTCTTTCGCTCTGCATTGAAATTTTACTTGGGGCATCTAATGAACTGTGTATGACTCTGACTATGCAACTAATCCTTTTTCTTATGTAACAGGATTTATTTAAGTGTCCATTTTGGATAGCAGTGTTAAGGACTTAATTTTAATTTGCTGTAATGCAGAAGACAACATGTTCACTTAAATTAAAGCAGACAAATAGTTTTAATAGAAAAAAAAGCAATACAAAAAACTTTCCTTTGTGAAAGTATTTTTTTACACTAACAAAAAACCTGTGATTATTGTATTTTACTCAGCGGTCTGTAAATGTTGCTCTCTCTGTGTCCAAGCACTCACTATATAGTAGTTTACAATGCATATCCATACATTATAGTGGTCATTTAAATTTTCCGAGGGCATAAGGGGTATAAGTGCAGATCCCTTAGTGCTCATCTAACAAGTTGTTGCACCCTGGGGGAGCTGCATCCTGCCCCTCCATCCTGAGCAAAGTTCAGATTCTGGAATTGCAGCCTGTTGTTGCCTTACTTTGCATATTGTTAAGTGGAACCAGGGCAAGGCCAAGGGGTAGGCAGAGTAGGCACGTGACTAGGGCGCAAAGCTTGGGGGTGCCAGGCATGTACCTTGTCTGCCTCCTAGTCCTTCCCTGCTCTGGCCGATTGTGTGCTTGCACATGAGTGCGAGCATGCTTTGGCGCATGCATGCTTCAGCATGTCTTTGCGCATGCGTACCAGTAAGTCTGTGGTGGCTACTAAACACAACAAAGTCCTCACGCATGTGCACGCAAGCGTGTTTTCATGCATGAGCCCAGTGGGTGCCTTGCAGTATAGCAGTAAAGAGTGACTGAAGTTTATCAGAGCACAAGTCACATGACCTGAGGGCACCTGTGAAACAAAAAAACTGTATGTTATATAAACTGATGCTACAAGGCTGATTATTAAATGCTGATGCTAATTGTACTAGTTTATGTGTTGCCATGTAATAATTACCTGTATTTATCTCTCATCAGCCTTATATTGTGACATTTAAATTCTATGTGTACTGTATATTGCGGGTCCCTAAGCTCAGTAAGTGACAGCAGCACAGAGCATGTGCAGTGAATCAGCAGAAAAGAAGACGGGGAGCTACTGGGGCATATTTGTAGGCACAGATCTTACCCTGCTAAAGAGATGTGGTTTGCTTTTACAGAAGCCCAAATATAATATACATTTCTAGCCTATTTCTTTAGTTAAGCTTTAGTTCTCCTTTTAACCACCATTCTTACCGTGTGATCATTTTGTATTGCCTTTTTATTTAATGTCATTCTGCATTGTTCTAGATTACTTGCGTTTGCCTTTCATTTTTGTCTGCACTTCTTTCATTTTGGGGTTTCTACATGCCACATAGTTTTGTAATCCTATGAATAATGGAATTTTTCAGAAGACTCATGGAATTAAAAATGATTTTGTCATTAGTGCATACTGAATAAGTGCCAGGTAACTTTTCAATTATTTTCCAGCAGGAAAAGCAGTGCATAAAGTTTTCTGAGCTTCCTCTAGATGAACACTTGAAAGGGATATTTCATTTGTAATGAAGATAACGCTACAACATTTATATTTACATGTGTTATAAAAAAACAATGGAATAGTTTGCCACACATTGCCACAATCCACATGTAAGTGTGGATTAATTTCTGTGTTAATTATCCTCATCTGTTCATCTGTTATCTCTTAGGGGTAGATTTACTATTGGTCGAATTTCGAATAAAAACAAAATTCGACCATGCGAAGTAAAATTCTTCGAATTTGAATATCGAATATCGAGTGATTTGAACGATTTTATCGATCGATCAAATTTTTTTTATTCGATCAAATATAATGGTCCCCAGTTCGGCAGCTTGGATCTGGTGAACTAGGTGGTCGAATAGGGGAAGTACTTTGACCATCGAATAGTCAAATATTCTAATGAAATTTTATTAGAATATTCTAATTATTCGAATTCAATATTCGATGGTCGAATTTGCCTAATTTGCATATTCGAAGATTCAAATTCGAATTTTATGCAAATTCGATCAAACTTCGAATTCTTCACACAAATTTTGTAAATCTGCCCCTGAGTGTTTTCCCCATCTGTACATGCCTGTTGGTAAGGTCTGAATTGCAAAATCTGTTTCTTAATTCTGATATAGTTCTTCTTCATTTGGTGTATGCTGTCATGATTTTTGCTAGTGCTTCACTTGGCACATTTTAAACATTTTGTTTCTTTGACTTTTGCTCCAGCTATACATTCTCATAATCAGTTCTGTCGTGTTGCTATGGAAACACATATACTTTTTTTCCTATAATATTTTATAATAAAGGTAATGGGCATGTGAAATACACATAACATATCTGATAATGTTTAAGATATTTTGCAATTATTTGCAAAACAATGCACTTAAATCAGCATTTTGTGCAGTTAGTCAGTGACTGTGAATAAAGCAATAAGTAGCCTTAGCACATAACTACAAATGGCAGAAAAACATAATGGAAACACTAGTGACTTGATGTAGCCAAACATTTGAAAGGAAAGTATTGAAATCCTGGGGTCTTTAGATGCCACATAATTTGGTGAACCCCTACATATCAAAATGTTCACAACTTTACAAGTCCCTTGTCCATTAGTATTTAGATGTTTTGTCTTTGTCCCTAAGATTGTGAAAGAGATAATATGCGGCACATTACAAGTGTTGTGCTAATATGCAGGAACCAGAGATCACTTGATATAGAAAGCTAAAGTTTATTGATACTGCGGTGTTGATTCTGCACTTTCAAGAGACAGAATACATAACAAAGACAAGGGTGGGTATTTGTACCCTTGTATACAGCATGTTATTGCAATGATATGCAAAAACAGGGTAATGTGGGAGCCCTAACTAAGCTCTCAGATGACCCTGGGAACTTGCAGGGAGTCACACCTTCTAATTAGGCTCCATGGTCGTAAAACTATGAAACAGTACAGTACACAGTGGGGGTCATTAATAACATTTGAGCAATGCATATTTATGCGCAAATGATTGTATTGCCCATGGTTAATGCTGAATGCTAAAGTATTGTACTGCTGTGCCCTGTCTTTCTGTCTTTTGCAAAAAAAAATTTCACAAATGGCTTGTGGCGTAAGTGTCTGCTTAAATATTCACAAAGTACAGCTTTTTCCCCAAAAATTTAGCTTTTAAAGGAGAAGTCTAACTATCGTGCACTAAACCCCTTCCCCGAAGGCCCCTGGCCTACCTCCCTCCCTGGTAAATGCCCCAAAGTTGCTACTTACCCCCTCAGTGCAGGTCCTGACCATGGAGTTTGCAGGCGCCATCTTCTCTCCTGCAGTCTTCTTCCAGGGCCAGAACAATAGCTAATGGGTGGTAATAGCACTCACGTCGTATAGTTAATCTGTGATTTACTTTTTCATGTGAACAGCAAACCCCTTATATGACTAGGGTAGGTTAGATTAAAATACAGCAGCATATTGGTCTATTGGGATAGAGGCAATTAGAATGCATTATTTAAATGTAAAGGTTATTATGTAATTCAAACATCCTTTATAAGTGAATACATTATTACAAGTGCCTTGTCACATAAATGTCAATAAACAGCAAATAGAAGAAAGCGCCATCATTAGTGTTCTCTAACTGATGACGTTCTGTTAAATACCATAAATAATATAAACAGGGGCATATATGGAGCAGCCATCAGAACACATTTACAAAAGAAAACCATGTTGTTCAGTACGTGGAAGTTATTGCTTATATTAAAGTCTGAAAAGATGAAGAACATTTGTTGTACTGAATGCTCGGGTGACTATGTTTTTATTGTATAAATCCAAAGATCAGCAATTTTCTATCTTTACACAAAAACAATGGTGTGAGATAGGGCAGTGGTAGCATGATGCTTTAGGGCTGCATTTCATAAGCCGGATCTGGTCAACTTGCTGAGCTGGCCATACATCTCCCGATAATATTGTTTTTATGTTTCGCTCTAGTGGAGATGAACCCTCTAAAGTGAGATTTCTTTTGTAAAGAACGCTATGCAGAAAGATAAAGAGTTTGAACATTTCATACACATATACAGATGCAGCCACTTGGATTTGTGAGTTAAATGCGTCGTGACTCAGGATTAATTGAAGAAACTGTGTTATCTAAAGTTATCTTAACTCATTTAATGCATTTACCCTTTTCATTAGCATACCAAAGTTCCATTGTTTTCAATGGTGAACTGGATGGGATGCTGTGACACACTATTCTGTGATAAATGAGTTAAACGGGATATCTGAGTTAAGTTATTCTGTGTCAAATGCAAATCCAAAGTGGCTTCATCTGTATATATACAGTATATAGTCGCCAGTGAGTGGAATTTTCAGTCTTCCCCCAGTAAAGGAGAACTAAATGAGTATGGCTAGAAATGCCACATTTTATATAACAAACTTATTGAACTCACCTAAAGGTTCAGCATCTCTATAGTAGTAATGACCAGGCCCTCAAAGTTGTCAAAGGAGTATCCCATCTTGAATTCTATTAGAAGTGTTTGTGACACTCACATGCTCAGTGGGCTCTAAGCAGCTGCTGAGACGCTAAACTTAGGGGTTGTCACAAATTATCAAGCAGAAAATGAGGTTAGTCTGTAATATCAACTGATGCTACAAGGCTGAATATTAAATCCTGATGCTAGTTGAGCTGGTTTTCTGAGCTGCTATTCAATAGTCTGAATTACTTAGTAATCAGCCTTATATTGTGACATTTATTTTATATATTCAGTATATTGTGAGTGGGTCCCTAAGCTCAGTAAGTGACAGCAGCAGAGAGCATGTGCAGTACATGAGCAGCAAAGAAGGCAGGGAGCATCTTTGGAGACCAACGCATAATGTACATTACATAATGTAATGCAGACCCCAAGTCATTTGTATGATCAGCTTCTGGTTTATTCATTTCTGTGATAACTGTGCTACCCTTCATCCATGGTTTCACCATTTTCACTACCTCTACATGCCTATAAGTTACCTTTTAATTGCCTTCCAATCTGTTTCTAAATCCTGATGCGCTTTTTCTTCATTTGGTGTATGCTGTCGTGATTTTTACCAGTGCTTGGCACGTTTTAAACATTTTGTCTCTATGACTTTTGCTCCTTCTATTCATTATCGTAATCAGATCTGTCATGTTGCTATGGAAACACATATATTATTTTTTTCCTGTAATAATCTTTTATAAGAAAGTCAAATAGGTATAGAGCACACATAGAAAGATGTCAGATAATTTTTAAGACATAATGGAGACACTAATTACTTTGGTAAACGAGTTAATAGGTTGTTAAACCATATTTTGCGCTTATTACAGTCTGCTTTCTATGTGATGATAATCTAAATCTGTTTTCAAAACAGACGACAGTTCTACCAGTTCTATATGTAATAGGAAATGTTAAATCTTGAACTGGCTTAGTTTGATTTCTTTGAGTTACTAAAATGCATTTTTGTGGTGAAAGTAACTTCAGGGTCAGACTGGGGGGCCCAGGGCTGCTGTCACAGGGCCTCCCTCCCGGTAATCCCCAGGCCCCTCCTCCCAGAAGCCCTCAGGGCCCCCCACCCGGCAGTACGCAACCCAGGGCCTCCTCCTGAATTCCGTTCCCCTGCCCAGCTCCATGAACAGGCTGTGTACATGCCCAAGAAGACACACCACGGTTACGGCTAGTCTGATGGTATTAATGTGGACATGGAGAGTTTATTTTTTTACTGTGTTGTGTAACTTGCCCCTGTTTCTGGAGCTGGTAGTTTTGATTTATGGTGTTTTTAAAAGTATAATAATAGTTTTGTTTTAGTAATCAGTAACTCCCTAGAACAACAGTATATAATATGATCCTGAGACTTGATATTCAAGTGACTGTACTGCTGCAAATAAGGTTTCCAGTACTTTTATTTTTAGCAATAGATTTTCTGGAAAAATATACTTACAGAAGGTGGGAATATACATGATGAACATATCATTAAGGGGATACAAGGGATATGTCATATTAGGTAAGGTAAGACGTGCCAAAAAAGGACGTAGGCAGTATCTCTTTGCATTTTACACCATGCATTCAGCTGTCTCCAAATGGCCACAGACACAGCCTTTAGATCCAGTGCTAACTGTGTTAAGGTGGCCATAGACCATAAGATTTTTAAAAGACCTTTCTGTTATTTTAAGACCTAGCTTATCCTGAAACAATCGTTGAAATGTACAATTTGTCCACCAACTAAAACAACCATTTCAAGACATATTGTCCAGTTGAGGTCAGGAAAACTGTGAATAGCTGCCTGCTTGGGCATGCCAACAATTGGACAATGGATACATTTTACTGTAAATGATGAAAATTCTCTAACATTCCCGATCGATTATCTGACTGATGTCAGATGAAAGCTTTTTAGGTACACAATCGTTCAGTGTCCACTAACCTCATGATAAGTTGATAGATTTGTCAGATCTCACTAAAATTGGTTGTCGGACTGGGGGGCTTGGGACCCACTGGGGCTGCTAGCCAGGGCCCCCCTTCAGACCCCCCGGACCCACTGCTACGACGGCGTGCACTGAGCGCGTGCACAATGCCCCCATGCTGCTGCCCCCCCCCGAGAGAGTGCGCTCGTGCCTGGTAAACACAGTGTGTGTGTGTCTGGTACAAGAACCAATAGAGACAGGGCTGTGCTGCTTGTTTAAGCATTGCTCATTGTACTTACAATCAGATTTTTTTTATCCAGTGGCCAGTGCTCATTGCAGAGTATAGCATGCAGGGGGTGTGTAGGTGTGCAGATTTTAGATAACAAAAAGCTCCTTTAGTAGGTATAGCAAGAGAACTGTCTACATTCTGATAACTTCTGAATGAAACATAGCAGGAATGATCCTTTATTTTTTTAATAGTAAATAATGTAATACAAACCATTATGTAGAACGCATTTATAGAGTGGGGACATGCAGCATGAAACTTCTTGAACAAAGTTGTTGATGCTGTAATATATATAAGACTAATGCTTCAGAGGAAAGTGAGTCAGGAAAGAAATTATTATGATGACTTGACAGACTGTATAGATTAAGAATAGTAGTGGGTCTCTGAACCATAGTAAGAACCATGGTAAAACATAGATTTATAGATGCTGGATGTAGGTCTATTAATGAAAACTAATACAGTGAGATGACCTTGAGGCTAACGCAGTATCATGTTTGATACCAAATTCATGTATTTAAGTCTTTATTTGCCTTTATTGATCTTATATCATTCTACAAACCGTGGGAAACTAGTAGAAATGTAAACAAACATAAAGATACAATATAGTTATTGGACCTATTATCCAGAATTCTTGGGACCTGGGGTTTGCCGGATAGAAGATCTTTCAGCAATTTGGATCTTCATACCTTAAGACTACTAGAAAATTATGTAAACATTAAATAAGCCCAATAGGCTGGTTTTGCTTCCATTAAGGATTAATTATATCTTAGTTTGGATCAAGTACAAGATACTATTTTATTATTACAGAGAAAAAGGAAATAATTTTTACAAATTTCGATTATTTGAGTCTATGGGAGTCTATTTGGAGTCTATGGGAGATGGCCATTTCGTAATTCGAAGCTTTCTGGATAACGGGTTTCTGGATAAGGTTTCCAATACCTGTATATGGTTATTTCCGCTAAACAATCTTCCTTAAATAACTGTTGTGACCTAAAATATGCATGTTAAACATTCAAAATAATTTCTTTCCTGGAACTAAATACATTAATCTTAATCTGTATGATCTCAAATCCCTGATTTTCTTGGCCAGTAACCAGAAATGACTTATTTATTAAGCAGAACTTTTTAATATATTCTTTGCCATTTTTGTAGTGGGCAGATTTTCTTTAATTAAAGAACAAAGGAACAGATTACAAGTTATCTGCATTACAGTTGGAGTATGACTGCAGCATATTTTGAATTCAGTGATGCAAAAGAACATGTACATTACAGTTTGACTTCACTTGCTCAATAGGGAAAGTTGGGAGCTCATTTTTCTTTGGTGCACGAATTCACAGCTTGCACATGATTTATTGTTTTCTGCAAAAGGCACTTACGTAACAGAGAATTAAGGAGCGTAATTAATTGTAATTTATTACAGGCTTTTGTTATTTAAAGTGTATCATATCTATTGTTTCATGTGGCATTTTATAAGGTAATTTAGATAAAAAAAATTTAAAATCTATATTTTTTATTAATTATTTGCATTCATTCCTACTGTTTCTTAAAAATCCAATTTTATACCGTTAACCGATTAACCATTTGACTTCTTTTAGTGAAAGGAAAGCACACTCTTAAATGATATCTTATTAAACTGAAAAAGATATTATTTAAGATGTGTTACGGTGTGTCATTTTTGAGTTTTGTGTGTGTATGTTCGTTGAATTGTTTGCTTTTCTCTATTGTGCCTTTTCTATGTGAATTGCTGGCTGGTTGCTGGGATCAGAGAAACAAGAAAGAAGATTCAATGTATTCTTTATGTTTGTTTTATTAAGGAACTATACTATTCACCCTTCAATCCTTTGTTATTAGAAGCAGTGAGATTGTTAACCCAAATAGCAGTTTAATTTCCACATTGAAGAACTGCAAAGCAAAAAAAAAAAATATATAGAGTAGTCAAAGTTTGTTTAAGATTAAGAAGCCAGACAATGCAATGAACTTCATACGTCAGTCCTGTTGTGGTTTTGTGATTTTTTTATATTTGTGTCCTTTTTTTTATCAATGCGGAATAACTCTGAACGGCCTAGCACAAGATGACTTGGATTCCCGTTTCACAATAGATAACTGTAAAGTGGTGTCATATTTGCACAGTTGCACTGCCCCCCCCCCCTCAGATGCCTTTTTTGCACCTGGACAGTGTCGGACTGGCCCACCGGAATACCAGGACAACTCCCGGTGGGCCAAGGTGTCAGGGGCCCTCATGCTGCTAAACTTTTAGCCTATTTCATGGCCATTCCCCATTTCTATGAGAAAACAAAGAGGCTAAATAGATGGAATAATTGATTATAGTATGTAAAGAAAACAATCTAGGAGAATAGAGGTTAAGTGAGGAGATGAAGAATATTAGTTCTGAGAGTGGTCCCCTGGTCTAAGGTTTTATGGTGGGCCCCTGGTCTAAGGTTTTTGGGTGGGCCCCTGGTGTCCCAGTCCGACACTGCACCTGGATTCACGTTGGTACAATGGTGGGCCCCGAGGGGGTGTGGACCTAGGTGCGATAAACCCCCCCCCCCACACCCCAGGTCATTATGGCTCTGAATTTTGATATAAAAGTGTTGCAGATTAAGTAGAACAGTTGATGAATATTTTAATGCCTAATGTCATACACTATGCTATTTATGTACCATTTCCGTTTTCATAATGGCTTTCTGAATCAGTTTGGCTATATATTATTTATCTATAAATACATTTGCCCCCTTTATTTAATGAAATATGTATCTATGAACTCCATTCATTGCAATCTATTTACATTTCTCTTATGTTTGCCATGAAACATTCAGTGCTCTCAACACTGGCTTTTAGTTTTAGCAAATATGTGTTGTTTCTTATATAAAGCATGAAGAGAACCAGCGTTTGCAGTTAATGTGCCATAACATGTACATCTCACAGGATCTACAGGCTGTCGAGAATGTCAGCTCCTATGAATTTTAAATAACATGACCTTTTAACAATACTTGGTTTAGGAAAACAAAATGGGCAATTATTTAGAACCTGGAACTAAATGTGAAATATGTTATTTTTAATCAATAAACACAATATGTTTAATTTAAACAGTATAATCTCTGGCATATTGGTTAACGGTAATGCAGAGTTTGCCAGTCCAAGATGCCTAGTGCTTTAAGATGAATGCTAGTTAAAAGTGGAAGTGATATCTCAGTCTATATTTAGAAAAATTATTGACAGTTATTATTTTGCTGCAAACATGTGTGAGTTACCTGTATAGTTCAATGTGATATAAATCACACAGTCCAAAATGGCTGCCAGTAGTTTTGTCATTTGGTCAGATCATTTGAGTGTATGAGCCACTATTAGCACTATTAGTCTTGTACTGTGGTTTTGGTTTTGAATTTATCAAAACTAAACTACATCTGTCATTTTTCTGCCCTTCTACAGAGCAAATATCAAAAATGTGATTTTACAACTTTATCATGTGCTGATATGCACACCTTACTCTCTATATCATCTCCTATGTCATTAAAACAAAAACATTATAGTAATTGCCCACAAATATTAAAGTCAATACAGCCTTGAGGTGGCTTTTCATTCTGTGTCTCCCTAAAAGAATGAGCCTTAGGTTCATTAAAATAGTATTTCTTCTGTATGGCTATAGTAAAATGAGAAGCCCTGTTACTCTTCACTAGTAGCTTTACCCCAATATTTACTTTGGATGAGGCCTTAATTCTCAGGGTGTGAGCCTTTGTAAGTGTGGAGATAGGGTGTTGAGCCCCTATAACTTCATGTTACATAGTTAAATTGGGTTGAAAAAAGACAAAGTCCATCAAGTTCAACCCCTCCAAATTAAAACCCAGCATACACACACACACTACACTCTTTCACACAAACCATATATGCCCATAGCTATACTAACTGTAGAGTTTAGTATCAAAATAGTCTTTGATATTATGTCTGTCCAAAAAATCATCCAAAAAAAGCATGCACAATAATTGGGTGCCAGTGGTTCTTGCAACTTAACCATAGAACTGATTTATTGAAGAACAACACAATCCACATAGAAGTTCAATTAGAGATAAGCAGTAACATGCAACATCAGTGAATAGGCATATACTTTCAGTACCAATGGTCAGTGTAGACTCCGCAGGTTAAGAGATAGAATACAGTGTCTACGGAGGTATAACCAGCTTTCAGCCTTTACCCTAAGTGGAGCAAACTCTAATGGTTTGCCCTCACTTCTGGCCAATTAGAACCCAGGACCCTAATCCCATTCAACACACCTCGTGGATCCTCAGCAGTTGGCTAAACATCTATCACTTCTGGTGTGATCTATGAAAGTGAGCTAGCTTATCACATACTAGAGCTGATCGTGTTTAGCTTCCAAGTGCAAACCCTTCCTGCATGCTCAGGTAAGGGGAAAGTAATTGGAATCTGAAAGCTGTAATAACATTTTGGGTAATGTTACCTAAACCATAAAGTAAAAATTAACAAAATTAGCTACCAATGCTGAGGATCAGTTGCTGCTCCCCATATTCCATTTCCATTAGAACTATCTCAAAACGATACAAAATCATATTCTTTTCTAATTCATAACCCTTCCTTCTGTGCCATATACAATTATGTACTCATATGAGGCAGCACAGGAATAATTTGAGAATGGGTGTATCAACCTTTTCCTTCTAGAATGATGGCTTCTCCCATCTAACAGGCATGATATAAGACCCATATATTTAAGGCATGTCACTATTGGGTGGCAAACTGTATTACTGCTCTATTTCTGCATATCACAAGTTGAGTTTCTTACATCCACTACCCTTGGCATTTAAATGGTGGCTGTGAATTGTTTTGGCACTATCACTGTCAACACCAAGGGGTGGATTTTCTTCTCCTCTAACATTGCTAATGTTCACATCAATATGTCAACTGTAATCTCTCAGTTTGATAGATTCCTTATATAACAGAAAGGACTGTCTAAAACTGATATCTGACAAAGGAACAGAGTTTTATTCAGCCTTAATTTTAAAGATTTAAAGCAAAAAACAGTGGGGGTGGAGCCTGGATATGGCAAAGTGTGGATCCACTTTCTAAGAGCTCTGGTCAATTGATCCTATTAGACCTGCACACTAGCCACACAGAGAGTATAATTAAGAGGATGAGTCCTTTACCGCCAAGGAAAGACCATGGCAAAAGAAAAGCCTGCGATCAATGGATCACAATGTCCTCTTACATCTACAAGATGCAAATTCAAGATGTGCAGTCTCCCTCTCAAGATGGGGCCAGAATGTAAGTAACCAGCATTCTCCCTCTCTTACTCCTCTGCCTCAGTCACCACCACAATCCCCCTTAGACACTTTACCATTTGAGCGAATGCTCAGATATTGAGGGATAAGTTTGCTAACCTACAAACCGCAATAACAAAAACTATTTCACACACTGTCTCTGCTGCAGTCAATGCTGCCATTAAAGACTTACAAAGAGACATCACTGATCTGAGGGATTGTACCAATAAGTTAGAAACCTACTCTGATGACATAGCTCCACATTTAGTTAACATGGAGGAGGAAAATTATTTTCTTAAAGAGGAAGTAATACATTTAGGGATATGTGCTAAGATCTGGAAAATAGATCAAGGAGGCACAACTTGAAATTTAGGGGGGGTCCCAGAAGAGATTTCCAAATTGGATATTTCTAGCTATCTCAAGAACCTCTGCTCACACAGATGCCCAGACAAACCATAGATGATTGGCTACTGGATAAAGTCCATCTCTCCTTGGGGCCCAAAATGCCAGCTGCTAAGCCCCTCCCAGGATATCATAGCTGGCATCCGCTACTACCAGAGCGAAGAAGTTATTTTGGCTCAAGTCCATTCTGCTAGCATTATTGAATTTCATAACCACAAAATTCAAATATTACCACTTGGAAAGACGAGGGGCTTAAGCCCATCATGGCCAAGCTATGTGGCAATGGGATCCCCTACAGATGGGGCTACCCCTTAAAATTTCTGGTAAAAACAAATTAGCTTTCACCCATAAAAGTATGCCTAATGGCAAGACACCTGAACCTAATGGCTTCCCATATAAATATTACAAGCTATACCAACACATACTCTCATCCAGCTTATTAAAATTATTCAATTAATTCCTTCAGGGAACCCCATCAGAGCTATGAACATGATGTCATATCTCTCACTAATACCAAAGGAGGGCAAAGCCCCTAGTTATAGAGGATTCAAATATAAAAAAAGTGCATAGGGTAATCTGCTGTAATGCATCTACATGCATACAACAGTCTGCTGCTTGCCTGTAGCTAGGGTTCGGCATGTAGTAAACGAGTGGACAGATTACTGGGGAAGACCCATCAGTCTTGGTACACATAGGTACCAATGACAAAGTTAGAGGAGGTGGTGAAGTCCTCAAGAACAATTTTAAAAAATGAAGTTGAGGGTGAGGACTTTATTAATGCGTGGCTGAGAGATTGGTGTAATGAGGACGACTTTGGTTTTTTGGAGAACTGGGCTGATTCCTCAGCTGGAGGCACTTTGCTAAGGATGGGCTTCACCTCAATGATGATGGTGCAGCTGTTTTGGGAGAGAAGATGGCTAGATGGTTGGAGGAGATTTTAAACTAGGTGTGGGGGGGAGGGTTCAGCAAAAGATTCAGTGGAAGACAAGTTAGATGAGATAGTGGGCAAAGGAAGGGAAAATGTGGGAGGAGATTTGGTTGGTTACTGCTAAGGATAGGGAGGACCACATGGCATTTCTTTAATATGATACCAGTATTAAATGTATGTTTGCAAATGCAAGGAGTCTGACTGGTAAAATGGGAGAGCTGGAGGTGCTGGGGCTGGAAGGAAAATATGATTGGTGCGATCGAAACATGGCTGAATGAGTTGCATGACTGGGCAATTCATTATTATACTTTGTTTTGGAGGGACAGAGGCAATAGAAAAGGAGGAGGGGTATGTCTATTTGTTAGGCAGGATTTAAAAGCTTATATAAAGGAGGAGGTTATGTTAGAGAATGAAGGGGCAGAAGGTGTAAGGGTGGAGTTCTTCACCAATTGTAAAGAGTCCAGCAAATTAACTGTAGGGTTATGCTATAGACTCCCTAATGTAAGTGAGGAGGCGGCGACTAAGCTCCTGATGCAAATGGAATAGGCTGCTAGTTTGGGTAAAGTAATGATAATGGGGGATTTTAATTACCCAGATATTGAATGGAGCAACAGTGCTGCCAGATCAGTTAATAGGAACAAGTTTATAAACTTGTTGCATGACAATTTTATGGCACAGGTTGTTGAGGAGCCTACCAGAAAAAAATGCTATTCTGGATCTAGTGATCTCAAATGACTCAGAACTTATAGCAAATGTGCAAGTCATTGAACCCCTGGGTAATAGTGACCATAATGTTATATCTTATGTGCAAAAAACAAATATATACTGAGGCAACAAAAACCATACATTTCAGAAAAGCTTATTTTAGTGCCTTGAGGGCTGCCACATACTCATATACTCACATACTTTGGGACTCTCTGCTTCATATGATTTATTATATGATCTCAACTTCAAGCTTTTAATACACCATACAGAATGGACTAAATACACAATTTCTTGGTTTGGGAGAATAGCAGCCTAAAAATTGAATATATTGCCAAAATATTTGAAACTATTTCAAACTTAACCTGTAGCAATACCCACTGGGATGTTAAAGAACATTCAAGCTCTCTTTCATAACTCTACCTGGAACCACTGTAGGCACACAATTTCGTTAATGATGTCAATGGCAAGGTGCAGTGGTCTGGATGTTCCTGATTGACAATACTTTGACGCAGTGCAACTAAGGCAGCTACTGACTTGGTTCCACTGGTCATCACCTACTATCTAAGGCCATATTGAAAACAGCATGTCCAATGACCCCCACCTTAATTCGCCAATATGGTCCAAAATTACTGCACTGCAAGCCTTTCCGTCAATGCTATCCATAACTCGACTTACTATTGCAATCTGGACTAATGCTAAATTTAGACCAATCTCAAAATGGCCTGGGTACACAATCATCTTAAATAACCATAGCTTCTAGCCAGGCACTGTACTCTCCTTCTACAACAGGTGGACAGAATCCAACCTACACATTGATCGAGACATCCCTGACCCACATGATGCCCTTGTTCCAGGCTTGAAAGGATAAAGCTCCAGCAAATAAATTAAAACTCTTTGAATACGTCCAACACCAGCACTTTTTGCAACCATACATAATGTTTGCAAAGTCAGATGGCCAGCAATGACCTCCCACAGAAGCGACTAATTTCTGTTCTCTACAATATCCTGACTACACCCCCAGACAGATCTCAGCCAAGAGATGAATATATGAACAAATGGAACTCATCCCTTCCACACCCACTGTCTGAGGCGGACTGGAAAAATATCTGGGAAAACACTAGGAAGATGGTCAAATGTGTCAATCAAAAAGAACATCATTTAAAATTTTATCTTTCTGGTATCATACCCATATAAGACATTTTCCCAGATCAACCTTCAGCACGTGGAGCAACTGGAACATTGACACATATATTCTGGGATTGCCTCAACAACCAACCCCTCTGGGTTGAAGTGGCAGATTTACTCAGCCGACACTTCTCTCTTCAAAAACCATTAGACCCCTCCAACATGCTGCTTGGGGAACCTTTCCCAAGAATATGCAAAAGTGGCCAAGCACTAATCAAATACAGCTACCTGCTTTGCAATAGCATCTAAATGGAAAACTCTATACATATGTACCTTAGTGGAAATATTACAATGGGGAAATACTAACAGGATGTTTAAACTTGGAATTGACATTCTTCATAATGACTTATTGCATTACCAGGACATATGAGACCTATGGCAACTACAAGGACTAACCAACCTATCATCACGTCCTCAGTCTGAGACACCCAGCTGCAAATTATCCCCTGCCATTGGCCTACGGCAGGCTGTACTGGCCCCTTCCATATTGCTATATGCCACAATCTTTTGCTAACTTGTTCATTCAAAAATTGCATTGTTTTGGATATTTATTTTTCCCTTTTCTTGTTCCTAGTTTTATTCTTCTTTCTCTTTTCTCTTTTCCTTTTTTTCTACTTTTGTCACATGTAGAACTACCATTATCTAAGTGGATATATTTTACCTATGACTACAGTCTACCTGTATTATTATTGAGATCATTTATGCCGTATGCAAAATGCCGCAATTTTTATGTCTAAAATTAATAAAAAATATAAGTTGCAAAAAACAGCACAACAGTAAGGATTCAGCAAAGTTCACCTGCAGAACAGTAGTCTTACTTTAGCATGTTCAACAAATGTTTTGTGAAACGTTAACAATTTACAAACCTTTTCATTGTGTACAATATGTTTCTTATTGAACAATGCAGCACTGCTCAAGACGTTAAAGAGTTCTACCTCTAATGTGTATAATGCTGAAGACCCATGCAAAACCCACACCAACCACATTGTAAGAATAAATCATTTTGTAATTTCTGTTCCATTTCAATTTTATGATTGATATCTTTCAGCACTTTTTAAATTAATATGATAATTTCTCAGCATGAGAGAAATAATTGAAATTATTTTTTTTACAGATGAAATTTAAACCTTGTGACATATATTAAACTTTCTTCATCAAGTTATTGTAAAACTTAAAAGAATTGAATATGCCTTATCTAAAGACACAAATTTTACCACAATTTTAAGATCAATAAAGAGTTCAGCTGACATAAAAGTCAGTGAATACCATCTGCTCTGATAATAAATCATCATAAAGCTTATTCTATTTCTGTTTTTAAAGATATAGTGCAAGGTGACCTTTGCAGTGACAGAGAAGAAAATATACTGCAAATATTAAAACTACATCAAATAGTACTTAATATTAGTAATTTTACTGCTTAATTTTGTTTTAAAATGTAAAGTTTAAAAGGAAGAAGATAATATATTGGCTTAGCAACCAATAAACATGTTGAATTAACTCATAATCTAGTTAAAAGCAAACATTTAAATGGTTGCGATGGTTCATTGTTCCTTTTATAACATCACCATAAGAATTTAGAAATTTCATTGGTTTACAGTTGTTTCAGAAGAGAAAATCATCATAATTCTGATATCTCTGTCACCAGCTAATGACATTGTGTAACTTAATTGTGACTCCTGCTTTGGCTTTCAATTTAATAAAAGAATTGTAATATAAATATATTTATTTGTCGGGGTTTATAACACTGCTCTAGATTATTGACACAGTTAAGGTGGTTATATACAGGTGGATTTGGCCATTCATCTGCAGCCTACCTGCCCATGTATGTCTGATATGTGGCTAAAAATTAGACAGGTTAAAAAAAACTTGCGGGGATGGTGACTGTAAGGATTTGTTGATGCAATCTTTGCCCTGATGGTCTGCATTCGTGTTATTGTGATCCAATCATGTGGACACCTAAAGGTATGATTATCAGGGAAAGATGCAATGTCTTGTGACCTCTCCAAACAAGCAGATCTTTTAATGTATGGCCAAGTTATAGAGTGCTGTTATCGTCATATGTTATTGAGGCCTGGCTCACATTTGGAGTCTGAATTTGTCTCACATGTGGTCATTTAGGTTGAGGTCAAGGTTCTGTGCAAAACAGTTCTGCATGTTCCTTGTGTTGTGCATTGTGTTATTTTCCTTTACACAGCAGAGGGTCTCCTCAATCCAGAAACATGAAATGGTTTGGTCATAGAGTGTATTTAACAGCATATATTTTTAAAAATCTGTTTCCATTGAATCAAATGCATAGCCTTATTGTACATACTTTAATAACACATATTTAAGCTCCAACATATTTCTAGCATCTGTTCCACAGAAGGGTGCCTATGTCAAGCGTACAGATTTCACACAAATACTGATATGGTTTGTAGAGAGGGTGCTAATTAAATAATATATATATACTGTAATTTAATTTTGGTGAAGTTAAAAATGTTGGTGATGTGTTTTTGTTTTCTTTCAGGAATTGTATCACTCATCTCGCTGGCTATCCTGTCTTATGAGCGATACACCACTCTAACCTTGTATAACAAAGGTGGCCCTAATTTTAAAAAAGCGTTGTTTGGTGTGGGTAGTTCCTGGTTATATTCCTTAGTGTGGACAGTGCCGCCCCTTCTTGGATGGAGCAGTTATGGAAGGGAAGGAGCTGGAACAAGCTGTTCAGTGCGCTGGACCTCTGAATCTGTGGAGTCAGTCTCCTACATCATTTGTCTTTTCATTTTCTGCCTGGCATTGCCTGTGTTTGTGATGCTCTACTGCTATGGAAGACTTCTGTATGCTGTAAAGCAGGTGAGTTTTGGTCCTCTATTATTTCATTAAATGTTGAACTAAAAGAAATAAAAGAAAAGTTTATCTTAAAAAATGGTAGGCAAATATTCAAAGGCATCTATAAAAATACTGCATTCTGTATATAGCTGTTTAATCAGATGACTAAAAAGTTGTCTATTCTACCATTATTGACATAATGAGTGCTAGGCAAGTACAGTAGTTCTGTAAAACCAGACTTTTCGTTACATTAACAATGTAACCATATGCCTACTGTATATCATAAAACTGAACTGCCTTTCAAAGCTTCGGGGACATGCCTTTCACGTTGAATAAGTCAGGAAATTCAAATTCCAAGGGAAAAATGAAAATATATATATATATACATCCACAGTCACAGCACATGGTATTAGGTACTAAGACCAGTGTAATCCAAAAACTAAGCTTGTTCTGCATCTGATTTCCACCATATTTGTGAATAAAATGTGCTCATCACTACTAATAGAAACTATATTGATTACAACTCTTGACAGAACGGAAATGTACCTGTTGTATCTAGGTGGAATGTTACATACTAAAGATTATGAACATCTGAAAGGTGATGGTGTAGCAAAAACCCTTCAGTGAGAATGCCAAATTATAAAAGAAATAGAAATACGTTATTGAAAATCAAAGTGTAGGAATTCTAAACAGCTTTTTATTTTTGCTTCAACAAAAGTGTGTTTCTCACTCAGTAATAGACCAAAAACCATTCCAAAGTAAATGAAGACATACTACCAGCATTTAAATATTGGGAAATAAGTAACAAAAATTTTGAATCCTCAGAATTCAGCATATTAATTATTGTCAGAACAAAAATGCAATGGTATACAAGCAAGGCCATGGTTTGGATGATATAAGTCTAACAATAGGTCTTGCAATTTGATCATAGAATACAGCATATCAATTCAGAATATAAGAAGCCACATTTTCAACTGTTGTTTTATACCCTTTCATGTCCTTGAAAGCTTACGCTGAGGTGCCATAATCACTTTTCTCTGCTTTATACAGTGGCAGGCCAAGCTAAGCAGAGCTCTAGGCAACCCAATCAGCAAACACATTGCCCAAAGTGTGAGTGTGGTGGAGGGACACCCAGCAGATGGATCCTACACAGAACACAAGGGTCTGGACTAAGGGTAGGCAGAAAGATGAGGTACAAGTCTAGCACCCCCCCTCCATTGGCCTTAGAAATGTGCCTCTTTGACCTCCTCCTAATTTCAGCTCTGGCTTTATAAATTCACCAGGTTTTTTGGTCAGCTCCAAATGAGTTAACAAAACTATAGAGGTAGGCAGAGTGACAGCCCTTTCTTTTAGATCAAAAGAATGTAATGCCACATGTTGTACAGGCTAACTGCATTTGGAGAGTCCATCGGAAGTGCCAATGTATTTTTCTTTGAGAGTTTGAAAATCTAAGCAATTCAGATCTTTCTTCGAAAGTGAATCTGCTATCAAAGCAATTTCTTGAGAAATGCATTCAGTGCATAATTACTAAAAGGCAAACAGAAGCAATATTAAGAATAATGTACTGGAAATACAGGCCTTTATCTTTCAGCTTTTACAGTTCTGTAATTCTATGCATCTGCAATTGAAGAGAAACAAACAATATTTTCTTTTTTATGTTAAATGCCAGCTAGCTTTCATCAGGGTTAAATACTGCTGTGATATTTCATGTTTCATAAACATGCCTTTCTGAGTAAAATGCTACTCTATGGATAGGGCTTATATTTGCTATCAATAGGTTTGGCCATTACAGCATTCCATTAAGGCCTTAAATTGTTGCAATATAAAAGCTAAAATAATTGGTCTTTATGTGAAAAACCATTGATCAGCATGAATAATTGTGTGCTGAAACTGCAGAAACTGCACCAGAACTAAACAATCGCCCTCCAAATAGTTTTGACATTTCCCCCAAAAATTCAGGCATTTATAAAAAAGAGAGAAAATTGAACTAAAAAAAAGAACTTAAAATAAGAATGCATTCTAAATTTGCAGCCTTTTCTACATATTTCTATGGTGTTAGTCAGCATTTGCTCTGCACTTGTAAGTGTCTCCGTGACCTAGGAAAGTGACAGGCTCAGCTAGGCTTTTAAAAAAAAAAAAAAGGTGATTTCCAGAAATGTCCATAGCAGGTGGTGCACAGGTTCTCTGGAAAGTCCTATAACTGTTCTCTTTACAATGGAAGGTGGTGGTATGGTTGAATGATCCTGTAAGCCTAAGGGGGGGAGGGGAGGCTTGGAAATGGTTCTAAAAAGTTTATAATAGACTATCATTATTTCTGCTTTAAGAAGTTTTACTTAGACTGGAAAAGCCTTACTCAAAATATACCGAATAGTTATAGTAGTAAATTTTATGAGTTACTGTTATTTTGAGAAAGCAGGCAAAGAGTCCTTGGAAACTATTTCTCTGGTATAAATACATTAGTGTTATACAATGTATAAGACAACTGCCATGATCACATGTATATATAAGATAATAGCAATGATGAGCAATTTCTTACATAACGTATTTAAAGGTATAATTATAAAGAAAGCCATCTGAATGATTTAGAGACATTAACCTCTATATACACTATATGCAAAGTAGTATAAAAGAGGAGCAATCATAAGATCTACCATATAATATTTACACATAATCCTCCATTCTTGTGCATAACTGAAAATCCAAATATAAACGTTGACTATTGATTGGAATGTGGCTTTATCCTAGCTTTATTCATAGTTACATGAAGATGGAGTAAGCTGAATGTTAGAAGTAACTTGCATCAGTGTTTCCTTTTGAACATGACTAATATTAAGACTATGGGACCTGTTTATTATGCTGTATAAAATATTTTCCTTAAAAACATGTAGAAAGCTGTGTAAAATAAATGGCAAACTTATGAAGGTGCATGATATTTTATACCATGCAAACTCCAGATTTTCTGCCATTATTACACTGTTTCAGACCCTTTGTTCTGTTCTTTCTTGCTCAAAGAAAATGTGCATAAAAAATAACAACATTATTCTGCCGTTTTATTTACATGGCAATGCCTGGTGATGCATGGAGAATTATTCCACCATTTTTTATACCACATAATAAATCTGCCCCTAAGAGCCAACATCTTCTTAGTATTTAATTTGTGATCGTGACAGATTTCTTTTTTAGTTACTATATCAACTAATAAGTACATGATGCTGTAGGAGGCAGAGGAAGTGCGCCTGTCTAACATATCTGATAATGTCACAATTCAGTTATGTATTAGGCCATATACTTATAGATGCACTGTACATCCCCAAATCCCCTCTCTGACTAATTAGCTTGTTAAGTCAGGAAATATCCATTCAATAATATCACAGGAATTCATTTTTTTAAAGTTGACACTTTAAGCTGCTCCTAGGCAGATCATGTTATATTTATGTCTCTCTCTCAGATGATCACTCCTAAAGATGGAGGAAGGGGTCATAACTCTAAAATACCATGTTTAACATAATGTTGGGTGCCAGAGAATTGCATGACACCAGAGTGAATAAATGAAGGTGGAAGAATAAAGGTGTGGTGTAGTAAAACTAAAACAGCCATAGGTGACAGTGCAGTAAAATGGTAAAAGAGAATGGATACCAGGAGGTACTTTCAGTAAGGGTTAGGGCACATTGGGCAATTTCCCCGGATGCCTTCCCTCACTCTGTGCCTGGCTTAAATGAAAAATCCTGGGCGCTAATCAGACGTGGCAATTTATTTTCCGAAGTCGACTGACGTTTCCTTGCGAGGCATCTTCGGGCGACATCGGAAAATGAACCGCGCATGTGGTTTAGATCCATTCAGCAGAGTGTTCAGGGAAAAGAATCTAAGACTGACACCCTATCCACTGTGGTCTCTTCACTGTAGGCAACCTTATAGCCTAGGGAAGCTACGCCCTGCTACAATGCTCGATGGAGCGCACAACTGCTCTTTATCTCATCCCTCACTATCTTACTCTCCTAGACAGTATAACAGATCTAAATCCTGTGACTTGCTGCCTCGTTTACAGGGTCCCTGCTCCCCAACTCAACATTAGAGGTTCAGGTCCCTCTAGGAGAAAATGGCTTTACTGGACCTTGGTGTACCCAGGCTCAGTAGGAACAACCAGATGGTTAGGACAGCAGGAGCCAAAAAAGAAGATACACCCTTTCCAAGCACTATATTAAAGTGGTCATGATGCATCTTGGCCAATAACTGGGATATATAAATTATAATTAGATACAGTACATGGGCATCTGCCCAGCAACTAGGGAAATGAGGAAGGGTCGGGATTTAAAGCCATAGGGGCATAGTAACCCTATGGTTCCCTACATATTTAAAGCAGGGACACCTATCTGCTTCCTTTTTTTACATCATGGGAGCTTACCTCCTAACATTAAGAAAATAGAAAGAGGGAAAAAAACAATTGTCGCAAAAAAGTTACTTCCCCTAAATACCACATTGTTTTTACAAAATTAGGCAGGTTATGGAAAGTTTGAACACATTTCTGGGGTTTTAGGGTTCAGGTTTTATGTGTTATTACTGCTTTGCTAGTAAAAGCACCAAGCTTCTTACAGGGGGCTTTTGCTCCAGGCTTCTCAAGATATCAAACCTGTCAACAGGTGAAGTCCAAAAAGAAAAGACCATGTCATCCCCTCCCCCTTAATTAACTCTGGGCAGAAACTAGTCACTCCACCTCTGGGCCTATGGAAACATGCCACACCTTGATGGCACAGGTTATAGCTGACTAGAACTTCCAGGATTAGCATGGGGCTTAATTCCTTGCCCTACAAAAAAAAATAGATGATAGATTAATTTTTCAACATATAGGTGTTAAAGGGGTTGTTCACCTTCAAACAACTAGTTGCTTTCAGATAGATTACCAGAAACGACTTCTTCCAATTACTGTCTATTTTCTATTTGTAACCGTTTTTCTAATATTGAAGTGTAAAGTGTCATTTTTCACCTTCTAAAGCAGCTCGGGGGGGGGGTCGCCAGCCCCCCCAACTGTTCTAAACTGATACATTTAATGGATACATTTCTTATCTTTGTCCCTGCTGAGCAGAATCTCTGGGTTTCATTACAGGCAGCTGTTAGAATTGATACAATAGTTGCCAGTACTGCAGAGATGTTGCTGTGAAATGTATCAATTAAATGTTGCAAAATTGTAACAGTTTAGAGTCTGTGCCTGAATTACTGAGCTGCCAGACTCGAACACCAGAGACACCAACATTCAACTTTAAACTTAGATTTTGAAAAAACAGTAAAAGATAAATAATGGAAAGTAATTGAAAAAAATCTTTATTTCTGGGGAACAATTAGAAAACAACTGAACAGAACAAAGTGTTTGGAAGGTGAAAACCCCTTGAATTATTTTTTATCTATCATAAAGAAAATCTGTGGTGACAGAAACTATTTGTTCAAGATGCAGTTTTATATACACCAGGTACATATTCAGGATGCAAGGACTATTAGCTTTCAACTCCAGTATTATATTGTGTCCAGCTTGGGAGACCCAAATCTTAAACCACTGTAACATATATCATTTCAGCTATTAGTTTTCAGACATTTCTACTTCCAATTTCTCCACCTGTTGTATACATCCCATCCCCTTTCCTGACCATACATGCATTGGATATCACTTGACACCATGCCTGTGTTATTATAACTTTTTTGTCTAATAAATACATTTATTGGATGCTCACATTTATCTTACAGTAATATGATCTTTATTGTGCATGGCCAAATGAGACAATATCCAATCATCTAGTTCAAGGTTCAACCAGTCACATAATGCAAAATTGGTCCCACATACAAACTTATCCTTCAATCATCTTTTACAAATCTTTTTTCCTCTCACATATTGTTGACAATAGTTACCTCTTATTATCCATACAAGAGGTTAATTCATTTAGCTTTGAGGAGCATTATCATTATGAAAGATCATGTAGTTGCTTACATAAATGAAGTATCCGCAAATAATCCATTGTTTAAAAAATTGTCAGTTGCATTCCCTTTGTCAGTATCTAAGGAAAAGTGTGGGATAATCAGCTTATATACAAGAGTTCTCGTTAAAACTCCTTTCTTCATTTAGTATAGTAGTTGTTTAATGAATAGCTTCTTTTTTACCAGTGATAAGAGCAGATATACAAGCAATTCAAGAACACATTTGCCCCTATTCTAAACCAATTTCAAGAAATTCACTCTGCCTTTTTAATTATTAATAATGAATTATTTAAATATTTGATACTCAAGGACAAGGTTTAGCAAACATTGGGGTACTGAGTCAACTGATTCTCTTGGGAGTATGATGACCTTTTCCACATACAGTACAATCAGTTGCACTACTCCTTATTACACTTCTGACTCTTTTTTATTTGGAATATATGAATAAACACTCCTTACATTTTCTAAATGCACGCTTTGGGTCTTAAGAGATCTCAAGATCTTTTTAAAGAATTTCAACCAGAATTTGAGGAATCAGGAACTAAAAGTTTTTTTTTCTGGCTGAAAATTATGTTGGTTGTGGTTTTAAGTTTTTTTTTTTTAATTCCTGCAGTGATTAACTTTAATATTTAATAAAATCAAAATGATTATGTAATTTAACAGTTTCACGATCTCAATCTACTGCTATGTAATCTTCTACTATGTAATTATATGAACAGCTTGAATTATACATGCTGCAGATGTAAATGAACTATACATGACCGCAAGACAAAACTGTACATACTACTGTAATAGCATAGCACTGTAATAATACATGCAGATGTTTTATCTGGCATAAGTAACCCACAACAACAAATCAACAGGTTGCAATTGATGATCAGCTGGTTGGAAGCACTAATCTGGTTAGTTGCTATGGGTTACAAATCCTTGGATAGATCTGGAAGTACATTCAGATCTACTTTTATTTCATATTAAAGGGGATCAAAGGAAGGAGTGATTAAAATTAGTTAAAATTATGAGTAAAATAGTAGTAGTATCTTTGCATGGCCAGTTACATCTGTACCATTTTTATATGCAAATTAAATTTAACTTGATATCCCCTTTAAAGGAGAACTAAGTAGACTAGAAATGTTGTACATTATGTTTTGTGCTTCTGTACCAGCCCAAGGCAACCACAGCCCTTTAGCAGTAAAGATCTGTGTCTCCAAAGATGCCCCAGTAGCTCCCCATCTTCTTTTCTGATAATTCATAGTTACATATATAGTTACATAGTTAATTCACTGCACTGTGTGCTGCTGTCACTTACTGAGCTTACACACAATATACAGTACACATAGAATAGAAATGTCACAGTACAAGGCTATTTAGTACGTGATACAGTTACTACATGGCAGCACAGAAACCAGTACATCTAGCATCAAAATTTAATCATCAGCCCTGTAGCATCAGTCAATATTACAGACCAACCTCATTCTCGGATTGATAATTTGCAACAACAATTTGCAATTTAGTTCCTCAACAGCTGCTCATAGCCCACTGAATTTGTGAGTGTTGCAAACACTTTCCAAGATGGTGACCCCCCCCGTGACAAGTTTGAAGTCCTGGATCATTGTTGGTATTGACAAGCTGAAACTTTAGGCTGATGCAATAAGTTCAGTATATAAAATATGGCATTTTAGCCACAGTCATATTTTTCGTTTTCCTTTAACTAAGTCTTATTTACTCACTTGAGCACCTTTCCTATGGCAATTGCTGACTGCAAAAATATTAAAAGATCAGCAAATAATATCAAAACAATCTACAGCCTTTTATAAGATGCTGCCTTTAGAAATGTAGTAATATTTTTTATATTGCCTGTTCCTACAAGGCTCCAGGGCACACCATGGATTGCAAATGATTGACATGACATTTAGAATATACTTATTTTACTACTATAGTGGTGATATTTGAACAATCACATAAATATAAAAGAACGAACTATCTTGCCAGCAAACAGCTATATGGAGAAACATTTATGTTTGCTTTCATTCACTCCACTCTGTCTACATTGGTTGTAACTGCCTGGACTACACAGGAATGGAATCCCTTATACAAAAACCTGGTATGTTTCGGAAGGTCATCTTACATAGTGCCCATTATAATGATTCTTATTTTTAAAAATGCTTTCTTTCTTCTTTACAATATCTTGTACTTGATGGTAACTACACTCCATAAATCCATATTAAATAAGCATAATTGGGCTTATTTAATGTTTAAATGATTTTTAGCAGATGTATGGTATAGTGATAAAAGTGAGGGAAAGTCCCCTTATCCAGAAAATACCAAGTCCCAAGCATTTCAGGTAATAGTTCCTATATCTGCATTTGCATTTACAGAGAAGTGAATCAGGCACAAATTAATTATTGATTAAACAAAAAATTAGGGGGCAAGGCGCTTATTGTTTTCATATCTTTCTGAAATACCAGGATTACATTTCATCAAAGCTCATACCTGTAATAAAAAAAAAACCCATGCTATGAAGGATTATCTACATCAGGGGTCCCCAACCTTTTTCACCCATGAGCAACATTCAGATGTAAAAAAAGTTGGGGAGCAACACGAGCATGAAAAATGTTCCTGGGTGGTTCCAATTAAGGGTTGTGATTGGCTATTGGTAGCCCCTATGTGGACTGGCAGCCTACATGAGGCTCTATTTGGCACCTGGTTTTTATGCAACCAAAACTTTCCTCCAAGCCTGGAATTCAAAAATAAGCAGCTGCTTTGAGGCCACTGGGAGCAACATCCAAGGGGTTGGGGAGCAACATGTTACTCATGAGCTACTGGTTGGGGATCACTGATCTACACTATACTACATGTCAGTTTGGAGCAGATTGACAGCTACAATTTTTCTGTGTGACTTAATATAGAGAGATGTTTGTGTGTGCAGCTCCTTTTTTTTTACACCATTAATATAGAGAGCCAGCCCAGTCAGACTATGTACAGTAAATGTTCCTCTTACTCAGATTTCTGAGCCACTGTGTGTTTGGGGGGGGGGGGGGATCAACAGGATATTGCTACCAGATTCTCACTTTCTGTGGAGTCAGCAATATCCGTCTAAACATTGTTAGATTCAAGCACATTCTTGTATATACAGTAACCATGTAGTTCTCTATCTAAAATGTCAGCATAATGATATGTGTGAATATTATATTCCATCATGTTTATATATAATTAAGCGTATTTTAGGAAAAACAAATTGTCCATTTTGTGTGTGTTTTCTACATGCCAATTACATATATATGGTACATCCTGTAGTTTCATGGCAGTTATTTTTAATAATGGATAGCATGTTGCACAAGGTTGCACAGTATTATGGATTTGACAGATCTAAAACCAGGATGAGTCAGTTCTGACCCATTACAGACAGCCTTCTACAAAACAACTGATGTTCCCCTGTAATTGCCAGTAATTCTGCAGGAGAAATTACTGTTGACTTTCTTTACTAATAAGAGTAAGGATGGTCATACACAAGCAGTTTTCATCTTTAGATTTGGCCTCACATGGGGCCTACTGATAGGTCATATACATGACTGATATCTGGGCACAAATCAGGCAGGTTTGAAAATACCATCAGTTGAGATTAACATTGCATGTTGATTTAGTTATCACCAACAATTATCTGTAGGCCCCAATAAATTATCCCACTGTTACACATTGGCACAACAGTGAGGGTCAATTATAAAGTTTGTGCAGTGCATATTTATTTGAAAATATACAGTATGTATTGTATAGCCCATGTTTTTTTCCTGAACGCTAAAATATTGCACTGTGCCCATCTTCCATTTTTTGCGAATTCATATGACAAACAAATTTTTGCAAATGAGATGGGTGTTTGTGGCCACTGTGTGAGGCTGTTGAGAAAATACCATTGACAGCAATTTAAATGTGTAGTTTGCAAAACTCTTTTGAAAATATTTTCTCCACCACCTATGAATACAGGTAACTAGTTGGGATGCCACCACCCTACCTCCAACATCGTGCGCCCCCAACCCCTGCCCCAGAAAAGGTGGAAATTCTACTGTTGGCACACACACCGGATCCATTTCATTCAAAGCCTGTCCAGCTTTGGATCTTTACATGCCAAGAAGAAGCCCATCTGTCTAGTCCAGTGATCCCCAACCAGTAGCTTGTGAGCAACCCCTTTCTCTTCAAACCCTTGGACGTTGCTCCCAGAGGCCTCAAAACAGGTGCTTATTTTTGAATTCCAGGCTTGGTTGTATAAAAACCAGGTGCACTGCCAAACAGAGCCTCAATGTAGGCTGACAATCCACATAGGGGCTACCAAATGGCCAATCACAGCATTTATTTGGCACCCCAAGAACATTTTCATGCTTGTGTTGCTCCCAAATTCTTTTTACTTCTGAATGTTGCTCATAGGTTTAAAAGGTTGGGGATCCCTTGTCTAATTCATTTGCATAAAATAAATTGGATATGTAATTCACTAATATACCATTAATTAGGTTGAAACATTGACATGATAGGATTTTTTTTTACACAAAATGAGCACAGTTCCCTTTAGGTTTTATCAAGGTTGATCGTCTTTAATGTCAGTGCAAATTCTATGTCGTTTGCTAATTTGTAGATTGTTGGGTTAAGTGACAGCTGCAAATTCATTTCGTTTTTCATCATACAGAAAATCCAATTAAAACCTAGAAATTAAAAACAAGAAAAACTCTATTCCTGTCACTCACTATGTATTCAGCCTAACAGACAGCAGCACATATATTGGATTGAAACCCATTGCCAATAAAGTGCATGCAAACCTGACAGCATCACTAGGGACCTAATAAAAGTGGGAGACAGAAAATCTGTTCAAATTGGTGGTAGATGGATGAGGTTATCAGAAAATATATCAGCATATTAAGATAGATAAGTGTCAGACTAGAAAGCTCTTTTGAGGCTCACATCCATGTAAGTATTGATATCACCAACAAAATGTTTTTGACTCTTCTATATAGTATTTTCTATTTTAAAGGGTAACTATATACCTATAGATCAAACATGGCATATTGTATCATTTGCAGATAGGTTCAGCATTCTAATGTATAGCAGACGCCACCATCTACTGGTAGAAAATTACATTTGACTCCAAAACATATACCCATACAAGCAAAACAAGGGTGAAAAAGCCTGAAAAATTATGATGTACTGAGAGAAATGTGCAAGGTATATGTGCAATTATACAAGAGGGGAACTGCAAGGCAGAAATATGGAAATATGGAAATTTGGAAATATTAGTTATGAAAACAAAACAATAGATTCTGCATAAATCACTTTACTACACTAAAGAGCCCACCACAAACAACATGGCACAGGCACTGTGCTCTTTTTCAGACAGTAATAATATTACTGACAATGTATTCATAAACATGTTCCGCAGCTCTGTGCAAGGGAATGGTGTATACATCAATTACACAGATTATGTTTTATGTGAATTCTTTTAACTCTTTTAACACAGAATGAATATGTGAACTGATATAAATAGCGAATGTGTATTAGTTCTTAGCTTTACCCTGACATGTGGATAAATATATGTACCACTTTTCACAGTTATGCCAATTTTTTAAAACATATATTCACCTCATTATTATAAATTTATGATGTTTTGAAAATTTTACATATTAACTTATTTTATTTAAAAATATATCTATATTAACTGTAGAGTTTAGTATCATAATAGCCTTGGATATTATGCTTGTCTAAAATATCATCTAAGCTTCTCATAAAGGCATTAACAGAATGAGCCATCACAACATCACCCGGCAGTGCATTCCACAACCTCACCGTCCTGACTGTGAAGAACCACCTACACTGCTTCAAATGAAAGTCCTTTTCTTCTAGTCTGAAGGGGTGGCCTCTGGTGAGGTGATCCTCTTTATGGGTAAAAAGGTCCCCTGATATTTGTCAATAATGTCCTCTAATGTACTTGTAAAGTATAATTATGTCCCATCTTGTAAATCTACTAAAACCCCAAGATCCTTCTCACTTAAGGAAACTCCCAACACACTGCCATTTAGTGTATAACTTGCATTTATATTATTTTTGCCAAAGTGCATAACCTTGCATTTATCAACATTGAACTTCATTTTCCAGTTTGCTGCCCAGTTTCCCAACTTAGTGAAATCACTCTGCAAAGTGGCAGCATCCTGCATGGAACTTATAGTTTTGCATAATTTTGGAGCATCAGCAAAAAATGTAAACATTACTTTCAATACTGGGGCAGACAGACTGTCCTTATATGCTTACGGTCAAGGGAGCTGGCAATTTGCAAAATAATCAATAGATTGAGCTCACAGAAGAATGTATTAGTATTGATTTGGAAACTTAACATGTTTAATGATTCAAACAGCAATGCATACATGCTATAAAAGGAGGGTTATTGTACTGGCTATGTTTCTGCATTTCTGTCAGAGATACAATCTCGATTTAATGCATAATATTTTTTTTATCCTTTTGTCAGGTGGGAAAGATCAGAAAGATTGCTGCCCGTAAAAGAGAATACCATGTCTTATTCATGGTGATTACAACAGTGATCTGCTACTTGCTTTGCTGGCTGCCCTATGGAGTGGTTGCCTTGCTTGCTACATTCGGAAGGCCTGGGGTGATATCTCCTGTTGCCAGTGTTATACCATCAATTCTGGCCAAGAGCAGTACTGTTTTCAATCCCATTATTTATATACTTATGAATAAGCAGGTGAGTAGCCATAATCACTTTTCCCCCTAAACACACCCTATTCAATGTATTCCTTGTAAAAGTACTTACACACTCTGAAGTATAAATACATTTTGTTGTTGATTGTGGACAACTTTTCTATTTCCCAGGAATCTAGAAAGAGAAATGATATGAATTCCCTCATGTGAACCTAAACCTCCCTACAGTGGACCATGCTCAAATTCTGGTGAATGCTTGCTGTCGTCATTATTCACATTACTCACTTTTATGGGATTTTTAGGGAAGTGTTTATCAAACAGTGAGAGCTCGCCCTATGTTAAATAAGACCCTAAAAATCCAATAGTATGAAAAGTTTCTTTAAAAAAAAAAAAATTTTATTTTATATTTATTTAGTCTGCTAATCTATGCCTTAGTGCCAACCCATGGCTAGTTCTCACAACAGTAAGGGGCACATTTACTAAAGGTCGAAGTGAAAATTTAAATAAAATTGGAATTTCAAAGTAATTTTGGGCTACTTCGACTATCGAATAGCCCAAAATTCGATTTGAATTGAAAATTTGAATTTTGAAGTACTTGCTCTTTAAAAATTCTTCGACTTCGACTATTCGCCAGCTTAAAGCTGCCGAATTGACATTTTAGCCTATGGGGGACCTCATAGAACATATCCTGAAAAATTTTCAAAGTTCCAAGAATTCAAAGGATTTTGCTGAGAATCGTTCCATCAAAACGATTTTTTATTCGATCAAAAATGGACCTATTTTTTGATTGAAAAGTTTTTTCACTTTGAAAATTCGGCCCTTAGTAAATCTGCCCCTTAATCTTACAGTGTAAATTTGTTTTTTATTTCAAAACACTGCAAAGCCATTTGCGAACATTGCAAGGAAGTCATTGAGGTTTGTAATTGGTCAAAAAGATGAAAACATGGTCACTAATGTTCGGAAACACCTTTTGTTTTTAGTGCTAATGAAACATATTATTATATTATCAGTGTGCAAAATTGCTATTGCTACAAAATACTAAAATGGGGATTGAAGCTTTATATATTAGCTGAGGAAGGGCAAGGAATGTGAAAGACACAGGAAGGAGTGTTAGGGATTAGTGATCATACACGGTACAGTAACACTTGGAAGCTGTAATGTACGTGTGCTCAACTCAGGCTGCTGCATGAAACCAGCCTGGGGTGAAAGTTTAGCAACTGGTCACTGGAGTTCCTAACAACTTTTAAATGGAAGTATCAGTAAGAGTGGAAGTGTCAGCAGGGGCATTTCGCTGCTCCGTGCCGCCCTGTGGTGCCTTTTCTGATGCCGTCCCCCCACCTCGCACCTGGTACATACTATTTCAAGCACTGCAGCAGGTATAGGGGCCACATCGTTAGGGCAGTGAGTCCAATGGTGCACAAGCAGAGCCAATATTCCAATTTAAAAATCAGAAGTTTGGCTCCTAAAGTTATCAGGTTTTTATTTTGCTGCCAGAGAGGAAGGTGAGCAGTGGAGGGGACATCGACAGTGGGGATTGTGACAGGAGGGAGGGGAGAGCAATGGAGGGGTGTGGACTAGGGGTAGGCAGAAGACAATTAAAGAGGTAGCTGCCCAGTGCAGATGGAAAACACAAACATTATTCAGATGTCAGCAATGATGTCCCACACACATCTGTCTGTGTCCATATTGTGCTCTTTGATCTCTCAGAAGTTCAGTTAATTTCTCTGCAGAGCAAGATACATGACCCGTAGTTAGTGTGTATATGATTATACATCTATATACTATATGTATACTGTATATACACACACACACATATATATATACTGTATATATATATATATCATATACCAGCATGCTGATGTTGCATCAATGATCATTTAAATGTTTTTACTCTGATTAATGGGTTCATTTGGTAATATGGTTCAGATAAAAAATAATAAGGTATGGGTGCCATCATGTGGCTAGAGTTAGTATTGCTCTTTTCACTGAATAAAAAAACACATCTGTGCAATAGGAAGTAGCAAGCAAATTCCATAGTGAGTTGTAAAGTTACTACTGGTATATCTATTGAAAGCCCAATTGGATATTAAGTTCATTTCTATAGTTTTGTGCTTTGGATGCTATGTAGCAAAAACAAAAAGCGACACTGTAATAGAGATTTGTAGGTTCCATTGTAGTGTTAACTCACCTGCTTTACCAAAAGTTGGGAAGCATTGAATCCCTATTTTTTAGATTTGGCCACACTCTGAATCTTTCAGGAAGGATTCATGCAAATCCTGAACCGAATCCAAACCATACTTTTCATATACAAATGATGGAACGGAAGGAGGAAATAAAGGAGAGAAAAAAATTCCCTTTATCACATGACCTAAAGACATCATTTTAAGGCTTCTGATTTGGCTCAACCAGGCTCTTGGATTAGGATGAATTCTGCATAAAAAAGCTTGGATTCATCCAAATCTTAAACAGAATTCAGGATTCTAACTAAAAGCAGAGAAACTTGAATCACTGCCAAACAACAGTTTTTTGTGGGGATTCTTCTTTTAGACATTACAGATATTTTGGACACTAGGTAAGTAGCAAATAAATTCACAGTACAATTAGTACAAATGGACAGTTAATTTATTTACATGAAATACATTGTGCATACGTAAAAATTTACAAAATCATAATAAAAAAGTGTTAATATTTGTGTACAAACACTATTCAAAATGGCGATCTAGTCAAAATGTACGATTTTATCAGATGGACATTAGGCGCAAAAGTAAAAAAAATTTTTTTAATCATAGTAATAGGAAATGGTCTGGCTTCAGATTGCAATACAACTTATCAAGAGTCTATGAAAATGGTTAGCTGCAATGCTGCATTATGGCCTGGCAGGAGACAAGTCAATACTGTATAATTAGGGAAATCTCAATACAAAAATGTTATGCGCAGAGCTGCTCCAAGTACAAATTAATTGAAAGAGCCACCATCTCAATGTATAATGTATATTTGTGTGTGTGTGTGTGTATACATAATGTTTGATTAATTTTCCTGTTTTGTCACATCAAACTATTAAGGTGCATATTTATATGGAGGTTGAGTAAAAGCAGCGCACCACTATGTGAAAGCAGAATATTAATCATACAGGGAAGTCACATCGCCTGTGCATCTAAAAGCCCCACCCCCAGAAGTTTCCCATATTCTGAGTTATAGGTCTACTGAAACTGTGGGCAGTATGTAAAATACATTTCTGTCCATAAACTTTTATGGGTTTAGTTCTCCTTTAAAGCTAGCATAAAGCTGCATAACTTGTATAGAAACCATTTCAATTAGTAATCCTTTTATGCTATATTACTAAATTAGCCAATTTATACAAACTTTTACTGACAAACAGCTTTGCTACTGAAAATCGACCTTCAATAAATAAGTCCCCACCGTTTTCAGCTAACACCTACCTGAATACGTTTAATGGGCCCCTTGTCATTGATTATTGGTGATTGTATTATCTCTAACTTTCCAAGTCTAAAATGCCTGGGAATTCCCTACCACCAAGTTGCCCCTTGAATGAGTGGTGAACATTTTCAAGAATACTCAGAGTCCAGCTTTAAACTATTGCCTTTTCTATGTAATAATAAAACAGTAGCTTGTGCTTAATGAAAACTAAGCTCTATGGGTCTATACTGGTTTCAAAACAATGCAACCTATTATCACTGAATTGAAAATCCAGATATTTTTTATTTTTAAAACCTTAATTTTCATACTGTAGGGTTTTGTAGCCAACACAATAGACCAGGTGCCAATATTGTTTAAGCTATGGGTAAAATAATTTTGATTCATATGAATTAATTAATTGTTTGGTTCTGTTAGTCCTTTACACTTGCCCTGCAAATGACCCTGTAGAAAGATCTCCAGGGTGAAGTGAGAGGTATAGTGCACAGTGTAATAATACATTTAAGAAGACCTAAACATATATGAAAAAATATGAACTGTTAGGATACACAGGAACCTTTACAAATTAGCTGGGCAAAGGAATTTAATAGACAGTACAAACTGTTTTACGGTTACTGTTCAGTAGAAATGTTTAGCGTATGTTCTTGGACCTTTGCATCCATATCTTGCAGTTGTACAGCAGTTCATATAACCAGTACTTTCTTTGTGCTTTAAATACATTTCTCTGGGCGGAGAGAAGGTGAAAAAACTAAGATTTCTAGGTGCACTAGGTGCGTATGTATAAATATATAAGGGGATCATGTAATAATCTCTCAAATGCTTTATTTACCAGTAGTTTTTTCTGACACAAGGTCCCCCATTCCGATTAGAAGAAAAGAGGCTCCAGCTAAATATTCTGTGAAGATGTGGAATTCTCTCCCTGAATCAGTTGTACAGGCTGATACATTAGATAGCTTTAAGAAGGGGTTGGATGGCTTTTTAGCAAGTGAGGGAATACACTCATAGTACAAGTTGATCCAGGGACTAGTCCGATCCTCATCTTGGAGTCAGGAAGAATTTTTTCCCCCTCTGAGGCCTATTAGAGTGGCTTCAATGTTTCAATGTTTTTTTTTTTTGCCTTCCTCTGGATCAACTAGCAGTTAAGTAGGTTATATATAAACTGAAAAGGTTGAACTTGATGGACGTGTGTCTTTTTCCAACCTAACTTACTATGTTACTATCTAACTACAGTTGGTCATGTGGGCATCTACTGAGTTACTCTATGCTTGCTATATCATATACTGACAATACAAATGAGAACTGTTTCCTAAAAAAAGCTTAACAAAATGGCACATTATAAATCAACCAAAGCATTCGTTTCTGATCCACAACAGAATATTGACTTCTGCCTAAATAACACCGACTTGCATCACCCATCAGCTAAGCTTGCTTTAGTCATTGCAAAGCATTTCTATATACTGTACGTCCATGGCTCGGTTAGACATTTAGATGTCCACCAGTTTAAAGACCAATTAGTTTTGGTCTCAGTAATTTTTTTTTCAAGTATTTTAGTTGACATTTCAACAGTAGCAAATTATTGCACATGATTTTTTTTTTTAAAGACAATGCACTCCCCTTTCTTATGTGATGTGATCCTTTATTGGGCAATGTATAGAGCTGAATCCTGGCAATATTACTTTCCCTTTTCTCAGAAGATTGTCTTCTGTTCCTTGATTAATCCTTTGGACAAGCATTTTTTCATACAGTAACGGGTGGTAGGCTCCCAGGGTACAAGCTGCGTCATAGTAGTGTTCATGATAATGACACAGGTCTGTTTGCCTGTAGGAAGGAATATATTCATACACATGCACCGTCTGGCACACCGACATCATGATGAGGATACCTAGGGAAACATGAGAAGGTTAAATTAAATATGGCATGTTCATTTTTGTTCAAAGCTACACTGCAATTTTAAATGTGAACTTCTATTCCAGTTATTGTATCCTGCACTACAGAATAAAAAGAGGTGTGACAATATCTGCTGGTATATATCAAGAAGCGAGGCTTCCAAAGCAAATTAAATTATTCAGAAACTGTGATAAGATATAAACATATGTTTGCAAAGTACAAGGAAGCCGCAGCCATTGCAAAGCAGATGTTAAACTTCATTTATATTTTATTGAAATACACAGCAAGTATAAAGCCACACTGCATTTGAGATTGATGTATTCATTATATATCCATAATATATTCATACACTCTTTTATAGAAAACAAATGGAAAGAAACACTTTTTTCATTGATATTAATTTTAAATGGGATTTCAACTCAGCAGTGAAGTAAATTACTTAGCGTAGTCCTCTGGGCAGGTTTGCTGTTTAAAAATTTGATAATATCAGGTTTAGACTTGTAATATAATTTTCTTGGGTCAACAGAGAGAAAGCAACCCTAGGGTTAATAGACAATACAGTGCACAGAATAGGTTACTGAAACGCTGACCTTCAACGGGAGCTGTTCAGCTGAAATCCTCTTATTAGCAGTCTAAAACAGCTAATATCTCAGAAACCACTAAGAATATAACACAAATGTGAAATTGTTAAATTGCAAAAGTGCTCCCAAAGGAGGAAAATTTTGTACAGACTTGCACAGACAGAAGCTAGCATTGAGTGTAGTAACTTTGCTTGTTGACTCTTTTTTTTTATTATTATTATTATTATTATTATTATTATCATCAATATGTATTTATAAAGGGCCAACATATTTTGTAGCGCTGTGCTAGATGTATTTCTACATGAATATAATCCCCATTCCTGGATGTGCATATACCGTAAGATCACTATGAAAAAAAATATATATTCTGCTTTCCTTGTAAAACGTATAGAAATAGGAACAGATTAATGGACAGATGTATCAAAGGTTGAATTTCGATATTGATGTGAATTTTTTTTTGCTCTAATAAATTTGAATGTACTCACAACTCGAATGGGAGGTTATTTATAAAAAAAAAACTTGAACACCTAATATTCAACTGAATAGCTCCGACCTGAAAAATCTGAACCATATTCGAATGGTACGAATTGAGTTTTCCTTCAGAAAAAAAACTTGAATGTCAGGAAGGCAATTAACATCTTCAAATGGGTCAACGGACTTATGCCATTGACTTGTACATGAACACATCAGGTTTTAGGAGGCGAATATTCAAATTACTGTTCCATAGTCGAGGTAGGATAAATCTCACTTTTGAATTTACATTAAAGTTGGTGCTTTTAAATTTGAATTTGTGAGTTATGACACAAAAAAAGTGAAAATTTTTATTTATAATTCAACTCCTTAATAAATCTTCCCATAAGAGTCATTGATAACATGTATTACATCCAGAATGCAGCTTATTTTTCTTTTTTCCTTCTAGTTCTACAAATGCTTTCTAACACTTTTCCACTGTCACCCTACATCTTCGGCGGATGGGAAATCTGTATGTCAGTCGAATTATACAGTCATCCAGATGAACCAAAAACTTAACAATACAGTGGCATTCCCTGGACAGACTCGGATACCTGATGGAAATATGGACAAGATGCTTTCCAATCATAGACAAGTCAATGAGCCATCTTATCAAATTCCACAAATTAAAACAGATCAATTAATTTCATAAATGTAGTACATTTTTGGATTTTTTTGTTCAGTCTTCACAAAAGAGGAGGCAGTTCCTCCAGCAGTTCATACCAACAATACTTCATGGGAATGTACCACCAGAAATCTTTCACAAGTTGTCTTACCTCCTTGTGTATCTGAAAAGATCAGTGCCAAGAAGCACATTCCCTAACACTGAGATAAAACTAAATCAAATGATGTGTTCCTAAGGGCAAACGGATGAAATTCACAAAAGAGAAAATGTATACGGTAAAGACTTTCAATAAGATGTGTTGATTGGTTCTCTAATTTTAGTTTTAAAACTATTATCTGAGTCATCAAAGATATACTTTGTCTTTTAGATGTAGAAAGCAGTGGTAATGCAAGGCTCTTTCATTCCACAGTGTATGAATGGGGGTTCTCTATGTGAAATGGTGCACCAGTATCTCAGGAAACTTTCAGAGGAACACAAGCTTGATATCCTGTAAACCTCTCTATGTGTTTTGCAACATCTTGTGCTTTTCTATCATGAAGAAGCAATTAAATGCACAGTGTTGTAGTTTTCTAACTATGTAGACCATGTTAAGGCACTGTACAAATGTCAATCACATGCTGCTATTTGTCTAAGTAACAGAGAATAAATAGTAGAGACCTGGATGGACCCACCCGTTCATGGTGCCTGTGTTTTAACTGGACTAAAAAATAGCACATGCTTGAAAATTAGTTGGCTTCAGATTTTCTAACCTTTGCCAATTCTATGGGGTGCTACAATTAAATATACTAATATAAGCAAGACTATTTGCCTGTTGTAGCAAAATGGAAAAACATTTGACCAAGATGAAGCAACACTTTTGATCTCAGGGCTTCTTGAGCACTTCATCGTCACATTTCAGGCACATGGCAGTAACTGAACTAATACCAAAATTCTGGAGCCAAATGTACAAAAGAACAGCTAAGTATACATGCGGCATAAAATTTGTGCTCAAATTGTTCCTCCGACATATTTAGTAATTGATCTAACTGATATGCTAAACTTTCAGGGGAATACATTGACAACTATCTGGCTTTTTTCCTAAGATAAAATGCAGATGAACGATTACATTATAGTGAACTGCACTTAGTTCTACTTATTTTATTCTACTCTGTTCAAGGTATCCCACCCATATTTTAAAACAATTATATCCCACATTATTACCCAAGACAATCATACAAATATGACAAGGGCTTTCTTGGAAGGTAAATAACATTTACAGCAGCACAAATACATTAATTCATGAAACAAAATACACCAAAATAGTATGCTTAATTGCACAAACCTATATATCTATCTACTGAATAAATATCTTGTATTTAACTTAGAACTTTGGAATGCAATCATTATAATCAGCTATACAATTTACTTTGAATTGGTGTACCCCGGCATTATACAGTAGGGACAACACTCCTGTTTTGCTACACACACACACACACATACACATTGCCTTGCAAAAGTATTCAGTTGTTTCAGCAATATTCTCATGTTACTAAATAATGCATTATACGTTAAAATATTGTGCTTTTATGCTTAAGATTGCATTTCTGAAGAAAACCCATCAATTTTACAAGAATAGGCCAAATGTACTTAATCATACTATTGTGTTTAAATATATAAAGGCCTTTCCATTGTTGGTATTACTGTCCTTTTAAAGAAGGGGTCCCTAACCTTATTTTACTCATGAGACATATTCAAGTGTAAAAATAGTTGGGGTGCAACACAAGCATGAAAAAATAACTGGGGGTGCCAAAAAAGTGTTGTGATTGGCTATTAAATAGCTTCTATGTGGACTGGCAGCCTACCGGAGGTTCTTTTTGGCAGTACAGTTGCCACCAAAACCTTCCTTAAAGCCAGGAATTAAAAACTGCACCTGCTTTGAGGCCACTGAGAGCAACATCCAAGGGGTTGGTGAGTAACATGTTGGGGATCACTGCTTTAAAGTAATTCATAGTGGAATTAATTCACTAACTACACCTCAAAAAACACCATCCCTGCAGTGATGCATGATGGATTCATGGTTGGAGCAGATTAGTATCAGCCAGAATAAATAATGGATGGAAGAAAATGCAGGGGAATACAGCAAGAGAACTTTAAACTTTAAAAAAATTAACATTGGGAGAATGTTTATCTCTCAGCAGGACAATGATCCGAAAGGCCAGCAAAAGTAACACTGGAGTTGACCAATGGTCCAGACAAAGCCCAGAGTTTTCACCACTACTGGAAAACTTGTGGAAGCATCATCCAACTAATATGAACAACTGGCAACTTGTTCTAGAGGATCACAGAACAGTGTGCAAATCTGGGGCAGAGTGGTAGAGAGCGGTACTAAGTTGCATATGTTATATTTAAAAGATTATGTTTTAACTTAAAATAATGTCATATTAAAAAATTGTTTTGAGTTTATTTCTCAGAAACACAACAGTTGGTTTAAAAAAAAAATCTTGCCAGAAATTTGGTGTCAAAAAATATGATACACATAAAAAATATCCCGCTTGAACAAAAAAAAAAAAATATCCAGAAAAGAATAACTGGTCAGAGATCTGAATACTTTTCGAAGGCAATGTATATACAGTACGCAATTACAAATACAGAGGAACAAGAAGGTTTTATTTTGAGCTAGTTGCTTGCCTCACTGCATTTGAAAAGCATGCTCGTTATGTATTCTGGCTCATTTCACAATCCTTTCAACAGTTCCCTGCATTTCTAGTGTAATTAGGTTTACTATGGTTAATTTACGCAACAACTTAGAAAGTATGACTTCTGTATTGTGCTTTCACAAAGAATTTAATGTAGTACATTAAGCCTATTGTATTGTATGGTCACGCATAATGGAGGAGATCTTATTGTACCTGTATGTACTGTTTTGTGATATTGATTATTATGCTATTTAGATATGTTAATGTTTTGGAAACTGTGGACTATGACTCATAAAAATAAATACATAAAATATTATGAATTTCACTGGATAACCAATACATTCCGGGGTGTATTGTGTGCAAAAAATTTCCTTAATGTTAAGCATAATAGTATTGTACAGTACAAATTGAACTTTTCCACAACCGCATTAACCCATATATTATATGTTTCGTTTTTACTTGACCTTCGACTCATATACTTACGTAATATAGCACCTATCTTCCTCTGTTTTTTGTTGTGCATTTTAATGAATGCAAATAAAGTATCCTTTTAAGAAACAATGGCACAGGAAACAGGTTTTACAAAAACTGTGCATTCATTAAGATATTAATTAATCTTTTTTAATTGGTATTTTAATTGATATTTTATTTTTAGCCGTGTAATCACTGTATCCTTGCAAGTGCACTTAACTTGTTACTCAAAAAAATTCAGCAGTAAGGATTTCGAAAGGACAAGTAAACACCAAAATAGAAATTTGCCTAATACAATAAAACCTAATTCTAAGCAACTTTCCAATATACATTTATTAAAAATAGTCAGTGTTTTTAAAGTTATTTGTAAGAAGAATTGCTATTAGAAGCAGGATTTGATTAAAGGGGATGTTCACCTTAGACCATATTCTACATTCGAATAGCCCCTGTGAGAAAAAAAACATTTTTGCAAATCATCTTTATTATTTTAATTGTTCTGTTTTGAAGCTACACACCTAATAAGCTACAATTCAGCCCTGCTTAAGTTCTCTCTTCTGTGCTTTCAGCTCTCTGTAGGGGATTTCAGTGTTGATAATTGTTCATGTTAATAAAGTTTGTCATAGAAAAAGAAGCACATATGCGGGGCCAGCTCCACAAGAGAACATTGAGCGGTACAGTCAGAGAGCCAGGCTTCTTTCATGCACTGTATTTTAATAAATAAGTTGCTATTGCAAAACTCAGAATCCCATTATTAAGGAGTACAACATATGGTACCAGAAGAAGGATCCACTCAGCAGACAGAGCCTGGACCATGTCAGAACCTGCAAGAAGTACAGAGGAAGCAGCAGGCCCATCTCAGCCTCTGACTGTAGCAGTTACTGCACAGATAAGGACAGACAGTCTACATCCACCTGCTCCAGTTAAGTTTGTGGGGAATGTTGGGGAAGCATGGAAAATCTTTAAGCAGAGACTGTTTCTATACATGAAAGCTACTAACACTATAACACTGCCAGTGTGCAGAAAGTGACCCTTTTGCTAACAATAGCAGGCTACAGTTATACTTGGTTATGGGAAAATTTGAATTACTGCATTCTCTAAGGTAAATGAGACATATGAGAGGTTTCTTAACTCCAGAGTGCAGTCTCCTATTGAAAGCATAGAGGAATACATAACAGAATACATAACAGATCTCAAGTAGTGATGGCGCGAACCGCGGAAAAAAAGTTCGCGAACATGTTCGCGAACTTCCGC